>JAJLRJ010000002.1:50186542-50801542 GCA_024195265.1 Dendrophyllia cribrosa | reverse complement strand
CCCTACTGTGGTCTCTGTAATAAAGTTTAACTTTAATTACAATGTACTGTGTCATTTTTACAGTGCTTCGTGTTATGCTAGGGCAGGTCTAGGTCTTTGTCCAACTTATTCCTTTCACATTTCTCTTTTTCTTCCTCCGTAGTATCTGCTAAAATCTACTACGCGTCTTTATGCGTTACCAACGAAGTAGGGCGAACAGTCATTCTCAAGCCAGACAAGGGTAACCCCCAGGGGTTTGAAATCGCGCCCGACTCCACCCTGGAGGTGACACTAATGTCCATGTCTACAGACGGCGCGCCCATTAAGCCTGTGAACTTTATTGCTGAAGACAAGGAATCCAAAACCCACCTTAGGATAAATGATTTTGATAAAGCGTATCCAGTGACGCCCAGGGATGGACGAAAGCCTTGTAAAACGCTGATTGTCACTGTGTCTCGTAAGTTGGAGTTTTAAAAAAACATTTGTTAAGCTGTTTGTTATGAGCTAGCCTGCGCAGAAGTGGTATGCTTCCAAGGAGAGTGTAAGGCGCGCGAAAGCTTGGGGAGCGAGATTGAGCAAAATTAAAAAGTCTCATAGTTTGGACCTCTGAGCTATCGGGAAACGAATGGTGTGCTAAGTCATTTTGCTAGGTTCTTGTGCGACACTTGCCCTGCATACTGCTAAGATCACTGATGTCCAAAGCGCCTAGGGTGTGGTAATAAAGAAAAATATGGTTAATAAACACTGATGTTAAAGGCCCATGTTCACCCAATCTCCTTTGCGCGCAAAGCAGATTGGGTGAACATGGGCCTTTAAGTCGGTCATTATTTAGAAAACTTATTGATTTGCTACAATCACGTGAATCCAAAAATTATATACTTTGTTTTGTTTTGTTTTGCTTTTGAAGCCTGTATTTCGTTCTATGTAAATAGTTCAAGATACCAAGCGTATTTTCCCAGTTTCTGCTCTGGAGCAGGCTCGTCTTGTCCACTCGTGTCTCTTCACTCTGCTGTAGAAAATAGTTTGACCTTGTAACAGAATAGCATATAGTTCAAGAAGAGTCAAATTTTCGTTGTATGATTACTATGAGCACGATTAGTACCTAAAGTTTCAAAAAGTGAGTTGGCTCTAACACAAAGATCTTCAAGAATAAACAAAATCAATTCTTTTTTTCCCACAGCTCCAAAGTTGCGTTACAAGAAAATGTGGTCACTTCGCAAGGTTGAAAACGGTCACCTTGTTGGTGACGATCCCGTCCCAGAGGCCCACGGGGCTATTGTTCCCCTAGAGGGAGGACTGCTGTTGAACGGCAATGACTCGTGGCTTGATATGGGAAACTTTGAAGGTATTAAAGTGAAGTTAAATATTAATGGCCAATCAAAGTTGCGTACTTTGTTACTAAACAGCTAACCCATGCAATTTTCGCCACCCACGCTGCGTAAGTTTGAAATTTCAATCTTGTGTTGACGGGCGTCTGGTTTTGGCCAGGGTTCACACAAGTGGGAAGTTTTTTGAAAAGAAAACTGAATGTTCTAACCAATGATTTGCAGCAAGTCTCGTGGAAAGCTAGGTCATGTTCTTTGTTCAAATTTGACATTATACATGCTGCATACTGCTAGAATATATATTGATAAAAGTGTCAGGTGCAGTGATAAGGAGAATGTGCTAAGTAATTAGCTCGGTGAAAGCTGTAAGTTAAATAACGGCCATTTCTCAGTCTCTGCAACGGCCTTGTTTCTTATCCCGAATTCCTGTCCATTTTATTCCTGTCCTTGAATTTCTATTCATTTATTCAACGGCGGACGGAGGATTTTGTCCGACAGTGTCCGTTGTGGTGAGATTTGCCGGACTGTATCCAGTTTTGTCCTTAAATGGAACCAAAGTCTAACCCTTACAATTCTGCAAACCGGTTTAACTAGTTTGTTACTTGCGTTTCAGGCGAATGCTTGAGTAACCCTGACAAGTGTACCGCTGGACTGACGTTTGGCATCAGATTCAAACTGGACGACGCTGCTCAGAATTACAGGGATGATCCTCATTACATTGTGGACAGCGGAGGTTCTAGCAAGGAGTCTCGTGGCTTCACACTTTTCGTGAAAGACAGCAAATTGTACGCGGTGGTCTCAGTTCCAGATGAAGTGTGGAGGGTACGTGGACTCGTTATGTAGGGTCCCTTATGTGGGCCGGCTCAACGCGTCTGTAGAAAAAAGCTTTTACGCACTATCTGTCCTCTCTGACGCTTTCTTATGGACAAAAATCGTCTGCTGTAGCATTGTGCTTGTAGTGTGTCAGGTGTGACCTTCTGGGTGAAGGAAATCTTTGAAAACAAATTGTTGTTTATTTCGACAGTCTTTTTCGGTCAAGCCATACACCTTATTCATAAATGGCGACCGATTTATGATTCTTTTATATCTATGTTAATTTGCCTCACTAGCCTCATTTTAGCGTGTAAATTCTTTTGAAGTTTGCACATGCTAACGAGGCTTGTGAGGCTAATTAAAATAAATACAAAAGAATAATAAATCCGCCGCCATTTATGAATAAGGTGTATTCACTATTATTTTACTAATAATGGGCTCTTTATTTCTTGACAGGTTGAATCAGACTTCACGCTCAATGTATGGCAGTACGTTATGGTGACCTGGGCACGAGAGAACGGCCTCGCTTTATACCTGAACGGCACAGAAATCGCGCGTGCGCGTGGCTACATGCCTCAAGAAGGGGATCATGACAAGGACACGTACACGAGGCTCATTGTGGGACGTAATGCAGCAGGGACACCATACGGTTACACCAGGATGGTCGCCTCGTCCCTCGAGTTTTTTGATGCAGAAGTCCCGAAGGAGAGCGCCAAGGACGTATCCCTCTACTTCTCCAGCAATGGTGAGATATAGTTTCTTTTCTTTCCCTTTTTTCCTTCGCGTTCATGTGTTCAAAGTGAATTTTTGTTGTGATGATGACACCCGACAATAACTACTAAAAACTACTCAAAACGTCAGCAGGGTTCACATGGCCATGGAAAGGTCATGAAAGTCACGGATTTTAAAAAATGCATTCCAGGTTTGGAAAGGTGTCATAGCATTTAGAAAAATGTGTTTTGGTCATGGAAAAGTCGTGGAATTTCATATTTTTTAGCCGGTTGAAAAACAAAAAAGAAATTTCCGAAACTTTGTGACAAGGATGAAAATGTGCCGCTTCTGGTGCCAATTTTGCGAGATATGGAAAAGTCATGGAATTTTGTTTCCTAGTTTCTGGGTGAACCCTGGTCAGCTTTTTCAGCATTTTTAGGGTGGCAAATTTACTTTATCAATTCAGTTAATACCGGCAAATTTTAATACCAGATTGTGCATGAATACAACTTTTCTTACCTAGAGTATCGTCTCCACGTTTTAATGGGAAGAATAGTGTAACAAACAAATAATCACCTTCTTTCTTCTTCAGTTGATTCTTCCTCTTCGACTCGTTTCGTGAAAGTTCGCTTTGACAACAAGGCCGGAACACAAGTCAAGGTCATCCCCAGCAAAGGCCAGAACAAAAACGAGGGATACACTGTGCAGCCTCACATGACGTTGGACCTGAATTTCGAAGAAAAAGGTCAACAAAATGACATTCCTATTGATTTTAAAGTGGACAATCCTTGGTCGTCTACGGACAAGCTGCTCATGAATGGTCAGCGGGAACCCGTGAGAGTAGTACCCAGTCCTAACAAGGATGACATTAAACTCGTCACCATTACTGCAGCGTGTGAGTACTTCTCAAGTCTAGTGCGCATGTGCTGTTGGAGTCTGTTTTTGCCGTTGATGTTGATGATGTGGTTCAAATTTTTCTTTAGTTTAAAAATTTTCAAACTAGTTTGATTTTTGTTTTCCATTGTCTCAGATCATGGTAATGAATCTGAGCAAAGGAAAACTGAAAGTTAAACAGGTTTGAAAATTTCAAAGCAAAAAAGTAGATTCACAACATTAAAGAGTCTGACCCACCCAGTTTGCATTGCGCGCTTCTCTTATTGTTATGATACGGCTCTATTCCATATTTGGGCAAGTATATCACCTCTTGCACGAGTGAATTTCTCATCTACAATACAGTATGGATTTTGGGGGGCCCTGAAAATGGCGGATGAACCAACGTAGGCGCGCAATGTAAACTGGGTGAGTCAGATTCTTTAATATTAAAGGAAGTTAAACTGTACAGACGACCTTCAGGTCTAGAGCTCTTTTCAGCCCACTGCTGTCAACTTTCAAATTAAACTTGTTCCCTTTATTTTTATTGAAACGCGTAATTTTAAAATTGGACGTCTTGCGAGTATTTCTCTAATCTTTGAATTTCTATTCTGCCTTTAAATTTAGAATCAAAGTATAGTCTAAATTTAGCTATCTTGTTTTTTTAATCTCTTAAATTTTTATCTCTACTTCAACGTTGTTGCATTCCGTGGCATTTTGCATACTTAAAGAAAATAATTTTGACGTATGACTCTTTTTCAGTCCGTTGTCTTCAACCAGAGGGTCTGTTTAAGGATCCCACCGACAAGACACGCTACATTCACTGCCACAAGGACGAGCCGCATACCATGGTATGCCCAGACGAGATGACCTGGGACGACTCAAAGAAATCTTGCTTTGGGGCAGGTTCGTGCAATTCATGACTTTGACAGTGAAATCAAGAATGTTCTGTAAGGCGGTGTACAACAACAACAACAACAACAACAACAACAACAAAAAGTCTTTATTTTTAAAAAGCAGTTACATTTTAGCTGCCCGCGTTTAGCAAAGGCTATTCTAGGCGGGCAGATTAAAGAAAAAGTTTTTACAATTAGAAAGTTAAGAATTGAGTGAAAATAAATGAATAGTTAAATAAATAAAATAATTGTTGTTGAATTTAACTAGAAATCATTTTTTTATTATTATCAAAGGCGTTTCAATATAGTCATTTTCGTTTTGTAAAATATCAAGTAGCAAATTGTGTAGTGTTTTAAAAAAAAAAATTCCTAGGGAGATCTGTACCGTGTTATACTAGGCAATGTTACGTTCAACTTGTCTTTAAACATAATTGCAACACAAGTTTAACACTCTGCAACGGACCTAGTTCGCAATTTTATGTTTTCCGGAATCGTTTCGAGTAGTGGAACTCGGCTCAGTGCGAAGAGTAGAAGTTAAAAGTTTCGCAATGATTGCGCCAACTGAAAACAAAATAATGCGGGTATTTTTCTGTTGCAGTGGGTGTAGACGAAATGTTCTTAAAGGGAGGGTTTCACGGTTCGGCGCATGTGCAAGCTATGACGTAACCCATTTAATTTCATTGTTTAGACCAATCGGAAGCGAGTAGATAACTCTGGCGGGAAATTTGCCCGTGAAAATGTCGCGGTCAGTCAGCTGATTGAATGGATTATTATGCATACCCATGTGCGCCATGAAAGCCGCCAGAGCGTAGAATAAATCCTTGGGGTCAAAGGTTTTATTCAGTGTTGACTTTGTCGGTGTAATCCGTTGAAATTTTCTGTAAATTGTGGTCATCCTTCGCTTTGTTTGGACTCAGTAGTTATAGTATGTGATTATTGAAGTAAATGTGAGTGGTTTTTTAACCGATAAAATTGGTAAGAAAGCGAATAAAGCATTTTCTTAGACAGCCCAGAAATAGCTGGCCGAAAACCTATGTAAATCACGTAAAATCCGTCCGCGATTACTCCGTTCATAAATCCGAGCCCACGTTCTACTGGTTTGCGATCTGGTACACGTGACTTCATTTGTGACGTCAATAACTTAACGCGGTTCCCTCCGGGTCACAGACAACAAATTAAGCCAAAAGGCACGTGTTGAGTCATTGACGTCACAAAATCTTCAGGCCAACTCGATCCAACTCTCAGGGTTCGGTCCCAGTCATTTTTTGATTGAGTAATGGCGGCAGGCCGGATTCGAAATGTAACGTTAAAATAATGGCACTTCCCGTACGAGTTTTGACTTGAAACTTCGCAAGGTAAGTAACGAGTACTTATATTTTCAAAACATGAAGAGAACAGAAAATGTATATTTTTGATCATAGTGGCACTTTTATAATTCATCAAGTTTGAACAAAGGAAACCATAAGCGTGATGGTAGTTTGGAAACCCGATCTTAAATAGCATAGATTTTGACGATTTTATTCCTTCGTTTTCTCTGTGTTTAATGATCAGTTTGAGAAGCTATATCAAACACTCGAAAGACTCGAAGTTGGTCTAAAAAACTCGGCGTTTTTGCAAGCGACTCTCGGTGTTTGGAAATCCTGATAATATAGTGATGACACACTCTTACTTGTGTTTGTTACATATTACTTCTAAGACCAGTAGTCCAGAAGGATTTCTTAGAGTCTATCCTTTTAACACTCTCACGTATACACTTTATAACTCTATTGTACGAAATGTTGCCTGTTGTAACACCACCTTTGCAATTCTGGAATATTTTCAAAGAAAGTTAAGACCTTTTTTTATAACAAAATCTAAAATTAGCCCTGTCTGTGATTGACCAACAGGACGCGAATCGACATTGAACGAACCAATTTACTATTTCTACATCAAATTCACCAACAATGCTGGAAAAGATGCAGAAATTGTGATTCCGGGGACCAAGAAGTCTAACGCCATTCCTTCAGGCAAATCGCTGTCACTAAAGTTCTCAAAGTTCAAGATGGAGCCAGCGGATTTTGTGGCGCTTTCCAAGCCGTTCAGGGATCCGCTGTTCCTGGATAATTTGCCCATTTTAAACATTAAACCTGATTTAGACGCTGACAAGGTCGTGCCCGTCACCATCACAAATCCTCGTAAGTATTTGTGTCATTGTAACGTGTGGAGTATGATATTCACCCATCTCCCCTAATCTGTCAAGACTAAGTGGAGGAGACAGCTGAAATTCATGCTTCAAAATGTGTTGCTTTATACGCTGATCTCTCTTGCAGAACTCTTGAACCATCTTCAAAAGTACTTCGAGTTCTTTAAAAAGATTTTTTAAAGGCTATTATGATGTATTAATATATTACTTTTATCTATTATCATCATGTTATTATTTGATGTATTAACTGCTATTATACCACCAAATGACGTCATGATTCATAATTAGAGCCTTGGGGGAGGGGGGGGGGGGCGAGATATTGCAGCAACGCTTGAGATATTCCAGAAACAGTTGGAATGGATTACTTGGCTCAAGGTCAAGAAACATCTACCAATGTTGAACAAAACAGTTGTTGTGTTGCTATCAGTTATCTGCATTCATGAGAGGCGTAAGGAAAGGTGTTCCAGCTATGGTCCTAATTTTGCCATCTGGTCTAAAAGAAACCGTGTTTTTTTTTTTCAGCATACTATTATACAATATCAACCAAGACAGGAGCTAAATACGACGCGGGTACGGACGGGAAGGTATTTGTCCGTCTCACCGGTGACAGGGGTTCCACGGACAAGATACCGCTGACTTCTAATCTTCCCGCTGGCGCACGGCACTTTAAGGCCGGACAGTAAGTTTAACAACTCTGATCCACGTCAGGAATTAATAGTTCAATTATCGAATCCTTAAAGTCTACAAAATCAAACCGCTAAACATTATTCGTTGGGTTTTAATTTCGTTGCATTTTTTTCTCATCTTGCTCGTATGAGTTAACTGAATCTCTCTCATACAGCTCTCTTCCGCGCGGATTGTTTCCTGTTGTATCAGAGTTTGCTTCGTTTTAAATAGAAATAATTGATATCTTTGTGTGGATGGCTAACACTATAAAAAGAAGAGTCTGTAGCCCGCGAATACATCCGCCCCTCATCGTTCCCGGCCGCTAGGGGCGCTCGCTGGGGTGATGAGTGGCGGCACGCAAGCTAAGGAATCTCCGGTTGAAAAAGTATTTACAGATGTAGTCTGAAGATCACTTGCCGTGTGTTTCCTGTTTGTGTTGTATAAGTGATCATTTGTTCGTATTTGTTAGGCTTGACACGTTCCATGTAGCAGCTTCAGACATTGGACTAGTCACCAACGTGTTTTTAGAGATGTACAATTCTGGACAGTCATCAAAGACATGGTACTTGGACGAGGTAAAGTATGCCCCCCAGTTTATTGCATGAGTGTGCGCACAAGAGCAATGTGTGCATGCCAAAGTAATCTATGCACGCCAAAGTAATGTATGCCCACCAATGTAATGTGTGCCCACAAATGTAACGTATGCGTGCATATGCATATGCGCCGTGAGTAATGTTTGTACACATTCGAGAGTAATATATCTACACCACATATAACACACATATGTTTACGCACATACGCAAAATTTAAGAGCACAAACTCGACGTTAGTTCATGTGCTCTTTCCACCTGTTCTTTATTGAAAATCCAAACACGAGCAGAAGTTCTATTATTTTTCTTTATTAGGTTTCTGTAAAGGATATGAAAAGACGAACGTTCGTCTTTCCTGTCCATCAGTGGATAGACACCAAAGAAGGACTGTTGGCTCAAAAGGAACTCGTCCTTTCTTCTAATGGATTCCACGACGAACCAATAAAATCTCCACCAAAATCAAGCCAATTTGGTAAGAGTTTTCTAGTTGCAGGTACAGTCAAACCTCCTATTAATACGGACACCAAAGCAAAAGACCCTAGTGTCTACGGGACAACGAGAACTGTCCTTAACAGAGAGGTGTCCGTATACACAATGCTATTGACTTGTCGTACAATACAGCATGTGCCTCAGTGATATTTGAAAGTATTAATCCGAACTTGTTGAGATGACGTGCAGTCGACTTGCTCTCTTGAATAAATATATTGAGCTGTAACGCAATCATACTAAATTGTAACGCAATCATTTTAAGTTTAGCGCGATCATTACTGAGTTAAGCGCAAACTAAGTTGTAACGTAATCATATTTAGTTGTAGTGCATGCAATCATATTGAACTGTATCGCACTCATATTGAGTTATATAACGCAATCATATTGAGCTGTAACGCAATCACAATGAATGAGTTGTTGCTCAATTATCACGAGTTGCAACGCAATCATATTGAGCTGTAACGCAATCACAGTGACTGAGTTGTAGCTCAATCATAACGAGTTGTAACGCAATCATATTGAGTTGTAAAACAATCGTATTTTATGGTAATGCAATCGTGTTTGTCAGAGTGAATAGTAGCGCCCTCTTTCTCTCTCTTTTTTCTGCATTCTGTAGATGATTGCGCTGAGCCGTGTCAACATGGTGGACGCTGTGTACAGGGACAGTGCATTTGTCCTTTGAACTACGGAGGAGAACACTGCGAAAGCGGTAATTTATCAAACCTGACTTGTTAAAGGGGTTTTCAATTGATTATTGAAAGCAATTTCGCAATTGCTTTGGTTTTGCATTGCTACGCTTTGTGATTGGCTAAAAAATCTCCCGCCACTTTCCCGAGCAATCAGAAGTAAAACCAAAACCAATCGTGACTTGCTCGCACGCGTTTTCTCGCGCTTGGCGCCGCCGACATGTAATTGCTTCGTGTTCTGATTGGTTCATTGGATTGTCTGCGTCTGTTGTGATTGGCCAGAGTGATTACTTTGGTTTTGGTCTTACAACACTCAATTGAAAACCGCTCCATAATCAGTCATATATTGTACTTTATTCTGTGAAATAGCCTTAATGTTTCAATCTCGCCAGGTGAGGTAGAAAGGATTGGAACATTATTCTCCTAAAACTACAGACACATTAAATATTCTCCTAAAACTACTCCTACACCATGGCAACTGGTGTCGAGAGGCATTTACATTTTTGCCGATTTTAAAGTTTCGCAATTTCGAAGCCGAAGCAAACACACAAGCCCTAAGAGTGCCAAAAATCAAAAGTCAAGAAAAATCCCAAATTTTATTTTGTAAAATTTGGGAAAAGAAATGGTACCATGCAAATGAGGTTTCATTTGAATGGTCACACCATAGGATTTCGTACACAGTCTCAAAAGTTAAAACAAATGGTACCATGCAAAAGTACTGCCAAAGAGGTTTCATTTAATTTGAATGGTCACACCACAGGATTTAGTCAACAAACTCAAAAGTTAAAACTGCATTATATGTCTTCATAATTGACTCTAGGAATGAAAGGATTTAACAGCAGCCCAGTAGTATCACTCTGTATCTTGGAGTTTTGTTGAATCAATTTGTGTGATTTTATTGTTTTCAGCTGTGTGTTCCGTGTCTTGTTTTAATGGAGGTAAATGTACAGACCCCGGATTAAACAACTGTACTTGTCCCGAGGGATACACGGGCTCATTGTGTCAAACACGTAAGTATTTCCTTTTTTATTAATTGTATGCATTTTAGTAATTACAAAAAGTTAGATTACGAATTAAGTATACTGATTACAAAAAAAATGATTACAGATAATTAGTTACATATTACTAGCAGTAATCACAGATTATGGAAACGCGTTCGAAGGAATTTCCGGCGGAAATGAGCCCCTGAAAAAAACCAATAGGGGTGGCCATTTGGAAGACCGTCTACCAAAAAATATCAAATTTTACTGCACGTAAACCACAGGACAACCAACACGAAATTAGGATTGCGTTCTTCGAACGCGACAACATACATGTATTTACTTACAATTTAGTGTCTGGTGTAGTGAAAAAAAAAGAGGCTATAACCGTTTATACTAATAGAAGCAAATGGTAACTGTTGTGACTAAAAGGTTAACCTATCGAGATCTAGAGGAATCGCCATCTCACATGGCTGAGGCACTTTAGATTTTGTTTATAACTTGGAACCAACAAGGTTCCATTTCCTATGAAAGCTGCTGTATGCATCTACATCTACATCTACGTGATTTTCTTGCAAAATCCTAATGGACATACAGCAAGTTTCAGTGCAAAGTGCGAAATGTAAATAATAGTGCAGATAAAAATGATGATAATTAGTCTAACTTAGGCAAGGAGAAAATCATTAACAGCTGCCTTTAAATTACTGGTCGAGGTCATGTTTATAATATGTGATGGCAAACTATTCCAATCATTAATTATTCCAATCATTAATTGTTCAATCATTAATTGTTTATACTTTCCTTTGACAGGCAATCTCCTTTTCAATAGCATAATTACGTATTTCCTTTGCCTCTTTCTCCTTCTCAGCCCCCCGACCACGCCCTGAACCCGACAGCTTGCTAGCAGCCGGGCTATTTCCTTCTTGAAAACTGGCGCTCGCAATTCAATTTCTAATTCACTGTTTGTCATAAGATAAAGTAAACTTGCATCATTTTAACTTTAATTTTTCACCTTTTGATCACTCCAGCTGTCTGTAACAACTACTGCTTACACAGTGGCGAATGCACTGAGCCAGAGAGCTGTACCTGCCGCCCAGGATACAGTGGCAAACGATGCGAGATATGTAAGTACACTCTCTGGGCGATGACGGAGTTTATTCACGTAGTTCAAGGCTATTCTGTTACGCTAGGTGACGCTATTTTAGCGATTCTTTCTCGCTCCGTCACGCCATTTTAGATGATTCCGTCGTGCTAGTTGAAGGTCACATTATTTTCAGGTGATAATATCACGCTAGGTGACACTATTTTGGTCATGCTAGAATCACATCCGAATCGCTGAAACTTCTCATCGTTATCATAACGAAATATTCTGTGTTATTCCGTCCAGCTTCCTGTAAGCCTGATTGCCTAAACGGGGGAACCTGCAACAATGGCACTTGTGAATGCGCTCCTGGATACTCAGGACCAACGTGTAGAATAGGTACGTCCTTACGTAGTTAACTCTTTAACTCCCAAGAGTGCCAAACCACAAAATTCAAGGAAAAATCCCAAATTTTATTTTGTAAAATATTAAAAAACAAATGGTACCATGCAAAAGTACTACCGAAGAGGTTTCATTTGATTGGTCACACCATAGGATTTTGTCAACAGACTTAAAAGTTAAAACAAATGGTACCATGCAGAAGTACTGCCGAAGAGGTTTCATTTGAATGGTCACACCATAGGATTTTGTTGACAGACTCAAAAGTTAGAACTACATTATATGTCTCCATAATTGACTCTGGGAGTGAAAGGGTGAATGAAAAACAAAAGAAAGAAAGATAAAGAACGCCTGCAGGACGCAGAAACTTGTCGCGTTGCACCCTTGTCCCCAGGGCTTTGTCCGCTTGCATAATAGTGGGCTGGGCGCAGAAACCCTTGTCAAGGGTCAAGCCCAAATCATACCATCCAGAAGGACGTCGGGCACCTTATTGAGACTTACATAACGGAGTAACTGGTTAGCTTTCTGTTGAGGTTAGGGGTAGCAGTTTTTTAGTTAAATTTAGGCCGAAACAACCCGAGAAGCTAGGTGGTACCCTGGAACGGTAGGCTATGTTATCCTAAGCCTAGCTAAGGTCACAGGTTCAATCCTAAGTGGGGATTTTAGGTTTTCTTTTTTACGCTTAAAGATGAATTACAGTCCGCACTGCGCAATCTCAGCTCGGCAATGTTTTTGAGAGTCACAAATAAGGAACGTTTACTAGCAAAAATGAAAATTACGGGACAAACTTACCTTTTCCTTCATTATTAACGTCAGATATCCTTGCCAAAGAACCCCAAAGTTTTCACAAATCGACGTTTCAGCTCATCGAGCATTCGTAAACACAACGGCCGTAATGGCGGACTGACGGTTTACTCCATGTATGCTATTACCGAAGTGTAACATATCAACAAATTCAAAACAAAAAATGAAAACAAGCCCCGAGATTGCGCAGTACAGACTGTGTCGACATTACGTTATATAAGTCTCAATAAGGTGTCCAACGTCCTTCTGGAAGGTATGATTTAGACACAACCCTTGTCGAGGCTGCCAAAACACTCCAAGAATCGTGAAATATTTTGTCGCGTGAAACAAGATAAAATGTCTTTGTTTCGTTTGAACAACGGTTTCAGAAACACGGCTACCAATCACTGGAAATACTCACGTCACGTTACAAAATACTCCACAGGGGTGGTGTAGTTGTGAGAGCACTCGCCTCCCACCAATGTGGCCCGGGTTCGATCCTTGGACCCGGCGTCATATGTGGGTTGAGTTTGTTGGTGGTTCTCTCCTTGCTCCGAGAGGTTTTTCTCCGGGTACTCCGGTTTTCCCTTCTCCTCAAAAACCAACATTCCAAATTCCAATTCGATCTGGACAGAGGACCTGCATGAAAACCAGCTGCGGCTGATGTGGCTTTCCGCTCTAAATATAGTTATTTATTTATTTATTTATTCTTGAAATATTTTGGTAGACTTGTCCAGGCGTTTCTACGCCCAGGTTTTGAGGCAGGTATTTAAAAAAAAACTCGAAAAGGCGGCGATGAGTGCGGACCGAGGGGTCCGATAATTAAAGCGACAGCTGTTATTCCAGGAAATACAGTTGCTTTCCAAGCATCCTGAAATCACAAATCACAGTCTGCAACTATTTTCATTCCAAACTTTTGCGGAGACTTTTCTCATATGATGCTGGCATTTACAGTTAAAGCTCTCTGAGAGGACACTCTCGTATACAGACTGCTCTACTTACGGTCACCAAAGCAAAACCCAGTTTGAAATTTCTTACCAGCCAGTTCCAGTTTGGGACACTTTCTGCTTTCCGAGGGTGTCCGCTTATGGGAACTTTGACTGTATATACTGTTTATTTTCGGCTTTATTTTCACGCGTTTACTTTTTTTTTTCAGGGAGCCTTTGCGCTCTTCCTGTGGACAATGGCCCGTGTTTGTCGGAGATACAAGATGCTCTATCTCCCGCCAAACAAAGTGCCGTAACACAAGCTTGTGCTAATTACTTATCAGACATACAGAGCAGCTGTTCGATCAAAAACACCTCATCCAACTTCGAGGAATGTACTCATGTTTGTGGTAAGTCTATCTGTCTTTTTACCTTAAACTTGCCATAGCGTTTCACAAATTCTGTTCTCAGTCCCCTGTTTTACCGTGCGTTTGCTGACTTCGTTGAGACTCCACCTTGATAGACAAGGTGCGCGAAAGCTCGAGAGTGTACAAAACTACTCAAGTACCAGGGGTAAGGGAATCCTACGCTATCCACCCCACTCCCTCCCTATTAGCAGTTTCACCCTCCCTTCATAGTCCAATCGCCCCATTATTGAAGACGACGTTTCAACGAACTCAGCAAACAGAATTGGTGGTCAGTGCTCGGGAAAATAGGATCTGAGCCGTCTTCGTTTCAAATATATGGTGACTGATAAACCACTTCGCGTGCGCTCTCAGTTTCCCGCGCTTTTTATCATGTGTTGTGTAAATGTAGGAATCTTGGAACGGGAATTCAGACTTCAACACAATTTTTTAAAACCTTTCCAACTATGATATTCAGACACTTTAAACGATTAAGCGAATGTTCAGCGCCGTTCGTATTCGTGAACCTTTGTCATAGCATTGTCTATTTATCTCCATACTTGATTGTTAAGAGTGTTTTAGTTAAGCCTGGTTTTCAGAGCGTCATAAACGTGAGCATGAGCAGAAGTATAAGAGTTTGCGTCAAGTGAAAACTAACACTGATCTCTATGCTTATGCTTGCGTTTAGTATGCTTGTGTAGGGCCTGTTTCCACCGGACATAAGCTCTGTTATGCTTCCGCTTATGTTTATTCTTATTCTTATGCGTATGTTGCTAATGAAAACCAGATTTCAGTGTCAGTACTGTTGACTTATCATTGATTTCGAAATTTACTATAATCCTGGATTAGCTTAATCGCGCGTAGGGACACTTTGCCTGTAGCTGGTATCAGCGTGTTCGCTACTCAATAACCTGTTTTGCGTGTTTGAACCTGTTAGTGAACTATAACACGCCATATGCAGGTGTAGATCTTTTGGTCATTGTTTAGCCTACCCCCCACCAAAAAAGCAGTTCCCCCCCCCCCCCCCCCCCCCCCCCCCCCCTCCCCCCAAGCCCAACTCCCAAAACAACAGAGGGGGAGATTTCGTGTAACCCCTAAGCATAGATAAGAGCACTGGTTGTGTGTCTTGTCTGTCTTTGGTTGGCATCCAAAACTTAAGGTTATTTTAACCAAGTTTAAAAAAAAAAACACGGCCGTTTTCCCGTTGGTCTTCGTGTTCGTGCTCCGTGTTTTCTGCGCGCTCGTGCTGTAAATCATGATTTCAAACAGCACGGAAAGCACGTGCTCCAAGCTTTCCAAGACGTGCAAGGTGGACTTTGGTCGCTTGGCTACAATTTTGCGCCATTGGCATTGTGTCGTAACAACATTAGATAGCTCAAACAGATAGATAGGACAAACAGATGACACCTTTATTCGTTTCATTGGTTTTGTACCTTAAAGGTCTTTTATCGCATTAGAACGTGCTCTGGGACGTCCAAGGTGAACTTTGGTCGCTTAGCTACAATTTCGCGCCATTAGCATTTGTTGCACAGTGAAACCCGATATAACGAATCCCTTTTGCAACGAAGACCATAACGAACAATATTCTTCAGCCCAGTTATTGTACAATGTATGAAAAAGAACCCCGATATAACGAATTCCCGTTTTAACAGATCGAATCTTTATAGACCCCTTTATACGTTTCTTGTTAGAAGTTTAGCATTGGTTTTGTTACTTTATCGCACGATTGTTTAAGTAGAACTAGCCTCTGTACCGGTTATACCGGTTATACCATTTGTAGAACGTGCTTGTAAAACAGAAAGCAACTGTTTCGTCGGACGTTTTATCGAAATTAATCCCTTAAATAGCGAGCGAAAATCGGTCATATATAGTGGTGAATTTCAATTATGCCGACCTTGATATCATCAGGTGGTCGATTTGACAGCGTGAACACGAAAATAAAATATGTTTGGCGGGAATAAACGTGCAAACTTTCACGAGTTCAACTTTAAATTGGAATTTGGAAAAAAGAATTGTTCGAAATGTTTAATATCTAATATTATACCTTGGTTAGACTTGCTTTTTAACATTTTTTTAAAGCAATTAGTAAAATATAAAATTTAAACGTTCTCTTTCGAATACTTTATTTCTGCGTTTTGCGTTACAGATATTCGCTTTATTTTATCTTAAAATGACCGCAGTCTATTGAACTGCTCCCAAGTATTATTGATAGACGACCGCGTTCCGTCCTTTTTCCGTGATATCAGAGACATGTTTCAACCGAAACAAAAAGCTAAATGCGTAAAAAAGAAATTGTTGATGCTTGAGTAGAGAATTTGCAAATGTGTTTTCTCTATTGTTAGCGGTGTTAAATTATTTGTGACGCACAACGATAGCAACTGTAGTAAGTATATTTTAAGTTGTATTTAAAACTTGTACCGGTCGAAACAAAAGACTAACTACGTAGATGAATTATGTATATTGATGGCAAACTAATTTCTCTATTCTTTGTGAGACACAACGAGATTAAATACTTTGCAGTTGTATTCAACACATGTAAACTGACCGAAGCAAAAGACTGAACCCGTAATTACTAAATATATTGCGTTTTATTGTTGACTGAAGTTGGTAATGTTATTTCCTTTGTTAATAACACTTAACGGTATAAGCTAAATACGTAAATAAATATTTATTGCGTGTATTGATGGTAGAGATGGTTAAGTTTCTTTCCTTATATTGTCAGTATTGACGCACACTGAGCAAGATTAAGAGCTTACCGTTGTATTTGAAAATACGTAAAACCGAAACAAAAGGCTACATAAATAATAAACAAATCTATCGATGTATATTTATGACGAGTTAGCGAAGTCTGTTCGTTTTAGGATTCCGGCCCTTGGGTACTCATCTTCTGTCGTCGGAGAATCTTGTGTTGCTTTCATAATTGACCATATTTTGACATTTCATTTTAACCAAGCTAGGATAAGAACCGTCCATATTGTTTGATATATAAATGATGTTTAAGCCATTTCAATGGTTTTTCAATCTTATTTTTATAGCATTAAATAGAACGTTTTTCTATTAAAAATGTAAATAAACAAAACAACTGAACAATGACCTTGCTTTCCTGTGATGGAATAGGTATTTATTCAGTTCTGAGGATTTAGAAATAAACTTTTTAATCCTTTCTATTTTTTGTCTAACTATAAAATTTAAACGGTTGTCTACTACGTGTTCAGTGTGTTAGTTAGTCTCCTAGATATTGATCGAATTGAACGCTGCCGGATAATTTCTTAATCGCCGTTGGAAATTGCGTGAAACTTGGTATAGACGAATATCAAAGTATTGAAACCAATGTACATCATGTTTTATATAGGACTGGACCAGATTCACAATTGCTTTACGTAAAAGAAGAAACTGCGTAACTTCCAGTGAGTTCATGGCGATATAATGTTCGTTTTACGAGTAAATATCCGCTATTTAGTTTAATGACTGTCCTATTCAGCGGTGGCATATCTTTCAGTTTATGTTGTCTTCATGTCTCTTGATGCTTCCAGCTTACTCTGTGTGAATATCCATTCCCTATGCGAAGGAGTGCTTCAATGTTGCCTCTCGATTAAATAATAACTTTTTTGTGTGTGTGGTTCTGGTCGTTTTCGATTTCACAACCAAGTTGAAATATTTTACAATCTTTTTTTTTCTTTTTAATCTAAATGGTTGGGTATCTAGTCTTACGTCTATTTGGGTGAAATGCAAACGACGTTTCCTTTTTAAGAATTCATAAATGAGATGCACCTTTCTTTCACCTACTACCAGAACCCCTCTGAATTGTCAAAGCATACATGAATAGGAATCCTCGAACTTGGTTCGAATTTTGGTCAATGGTAGATTCATTCATATCGCTCGGGTGTCCTACATAAGCAATAACTATAAGGAGGTATTCCTTCCATAAGAATTCAAGTTCTTTTGTTGTCTTATTTTGGTATTCTAAGCTGAAAGTGAGCGAAATAAGTTCAAAGCTGCCATTTTATTTCTTTACTATTCGTATTTTCATACTGCTAACTGTTAAGTAGATGTTGTTTAGGTCTCAACTCGTATCGTCTTAGTTTTTGAATTAATTTTACTCAATATTTTGTTGTTCAATTAGGCTGTGAAAATATTTACTTTCCCTAGAAAAACGAAAGGAGTTTAGATAAAGGCAGATGGTTTTTAACAACCCATGTTCTTATTAATAGTCATGTGCCCTTGGCATGGACGTGCCAAACGCCACGGTACTCAAATTATCTGAAAACAGCCTCTTTGCTGTACAAAGTAGATGTATTTTAATATTAAAAGCAGATCAATGCATGTGGCGACTATTTTGTCTAATCTGCATGATATTTGAAACGCTGAGTAAATACCGCATCGTTCTATACCAATTAGGGGACGAAAACGTGCGATGTTCCACGAACTGAGAGCAAAATGACCACCAAGTGAGGAAATATAATAAAGCCAAAGCCATACACAAACGTAACCCATTACCTCCTCGGAGTAAAAAAAAAATACACATTCATTAAAATTTTTTATTTTAAATATGTTTGAATACATTTTTACAAATATTTTTTTAAAAAATATTTGCAACAACTTAGTACATTACAGCGTTCAAGTGTAGTGTTCAGAATAGTCATTATACGGTATTTCATCAACCGTCTTAAAACTTACAACCACTTTGTACAGTGTAATAACAGAGAATCTGGAAAATATTGCCTTGAGCTTTTAGTGATTTGAATGGTCACACTTTAGGATTTTATCGAGAGACTCAAAAGTTAGAACCACCTCGTACAGCAAAATAAACAGTACCACAGTAAATTCGAAAGTACTGCTCAATAGCTGTCATTTTAATGGTCACACTTCAGGATTTCATCCACAGACTCAAAAGTTAGAACCACCCTCTACGGCATAATAAACAGCACCACAGGAAAGTACTGTTTAGTAGCTTTTACTTGAATGGTCAGATTTTAGCATTTTATCCACAGACTCAAAAGTTAGAACCACCTTGTCCAGCACAATAAACAGCACCACAGGAAAGTATTGCTCAATAGCTTTCATTGGAATGTTACACTTTAGGATTTCATCCACAGACTCAAAAGTTAGAACCACCTTGTACAGCATAATAAACAGTATCGCAGAAAAGTACTGCTCAATAGCTTTTTTTTGAATGGTAACAATGCATGATTTCATCCACAGACTCAAAAGTTAGAATCACCTTGTCTAGCACAATAAACAACACTACAGGAAACTACTGCTAAGTAGATTTTATTTCATTGATCACAATTTAGGATCTCATCCATACACTTGAAAGTCTGAACTCAATACAATGTTTGACACTGGGACTGCAATTTCCTTGTGTTGCATGGTCATGCAGCAGGGGGTTGTTTTAATTTTTAAAAAAAGATGCTAAAAGTTTTTTCAATGTCGTGTATGCCCCTAGAAACGAAATTGCTCCAAATATCAAAGTTCTCTTGGTATTTTAAGTACCTACTCGTCAAACTTATGCCAAGGTATTGATCAGCTGATAAAGTTGGCGCTTTAGGCGCGAGCTTGAAATGTCTAGTTTTTTTTTAATCCTTTACATAAGAGTGCTTAACAAACAATTTGAGAAATTTTCTGAATTTGTCAAATAGATTTGAGAAATGAACTGCACCACCGGAAAACACTGCTCAATGGCCCTCGGCTTTATAGTGATCACATCTTAACATTTAACTCACATACATCAAAACTACGTCATATGACTCGAGATTTTTCTCAAGGGCGGAAATGATTAAACTGTGTGGTCGTAGTGTTTCCTCCCTGAGGTTTTTTTTTTAGCAATTTATTTACGTTTAAATGAACTTCCCAATATCGATCTGTTCTTTTTTTGTCTTCCATCTCTTCAAGTTCTGCTCGCGGTATATGTGGTTGATTGTTCGGTCATGCGTATAGTATCATATTTGTCTTTGCATGTACAAGAATGGCAGTCTTACTTAACCCTTTCACTCCCAGAGTCATTTACGAAGACATGGAGTGTAGTTCTAGCTTTTGAGTCTGTCGACAAAATCCTATGGTGTGACCATTCAAATGAAACCTCTTCAGCAGTACTTTTGCATGGTACCATTTGTTCTAACTTTTGAGTCTGTTGACAAAATCCTATGGTGCGACCATTCAAATGAATCCTCCTCGACAGTACTTTTGCATGGTACCACTAGTTTTTCAATATTTTAGAAAATGAAATTTGGGATTTTCTATTTTTATGTTTGGCACTCTTGGGAGTTAAGGGTTTACTTGCTTTTCTTGCTACGTGAATGTCGTCCTAATGAAATATCACAAAATACTTCTCTAATCCACGTAAGGCTAGAGATTAGTTGATATTACATTCATGTGTATGCAGTGTTTTCAGTGTTTGTTTGTTTGTCCAGTACTTTAACTTTTTTCAATCGTTTAATATATTGCGCAAAGCCAATATATCAAACGATTTACAAAACCTTGCGTAGCTAGTTCAACTATTCCCGTTGCTACAATGTTATGCCAAGTCTTTTATGTCCCTACACAGGTAGTGCATATCTGCCATGTTCTACTTTTCATGCTTATTTGTATTTTAGCTCAACGATAAATTGTCCGCTTTTGTTAAAAATGTCTCGATCACCTTTAATTTGAGAGAAAAGAACAGCATATTAAACTGCTTCTCAGTAAGTCAATTCACAGATGTTTCTACGTACCACTCCTGTCGAAGGCAAGAAAAAACTCACGCGTGTGAAGTTTCACAAAATGGCAGCGCCAAAAAAAAACTCACAAGTTTCGTCGTATAAATCCCTTTCGCATATCAACGTCCTTTGTGGGAAAGTTAAGTCTGAACGGACGGTATTTTTCACCAAAAACTCTCCTTAGTGCATACTGTTTTATTCCGTTTAGTTCCTTTTATACATGCAGTCATATTAAACAATGATTTGTCCACGATGGATGATCGATGATCGTAAGTGATAACTGATATTCAACGAGATATCATGTTGTCTTGCTTGTCTTGCAACGTGATTCGTTTCTTTAACTGTTTTGAGTCCGAAGAGTGCCAAAAATCAAACTTCATGAAAAACAATTGTTTCAGTGCAAAAGTACTGCTGAAGAAGTTTCATTTAAATGGACACACCATAGGATTTTTCGAAAGCTACTGAGCAGTACTTTCATGTGGTACTGTTTATTATGCTGTACAAGGTGGTTCTAACTTTTGAGTCTGTGGATGAAATCCTAAAGTGTGACCATTCAAATGAAAGCTACTGAGCAGTACTTTCATGTGGTACCGTTTATTATGCTGTACAAGATGGTTCTAACTTTTAAGTCTGTGGATGAAATCCTGAAGTGCGACCATTCAACTGGATGAAAGCTATTAAGCAGTACTTTCATGTGGTACTCTTAGTTTTTCGGTAGTTCGCAAAAATAAATTTTATTATTTTTTGAAATTACTATACTTGTCAGTCAAACGGTTGGTATTGAGGTTTGGGTCATCTCGCCCACGCCAAGAGGTCCCAAGAGTCTCCTCCAAAACCCGTGCAGTACCTCACGATCCTTGCTTTACTTTCTAGCTCAGCAGCAGGCCCGAAACACGTATCGTCCCACTACGTTCAGGAATCTAATTATCCAAGAAAAAAAACAAAACAAATATCATTTCCTCCATCTAATCAAAACACCTCTGATCTCGACTGATTTAATTCAAGAGTCCAATATATTTGTTAAAGAGAGAGGGCTAATCTTTTATATCTGAAATACAGCCATCCTGTGTGAATTTCCGGCTTTAGACTTATGCCACGAAAACGCCGTCTTTAGCGCCGGAAAAACATTTTAGAAATGCATTATGTTGTTTTTTTTAGAAGTTATCCTATAAAGTCGTAAAGAAAATTCAAGAACGATAAGTCCTATTCTATAGCCTAATCCCACTGTTTTAAGTGACAACGTCTTGCCAGCTCAGCCGTGTACAATGTATATTGAATTTATCTTTACACTCTACGAGAACCATGCCCAAGATCCCAACTTGAAAAGTTTCCGATTTTCATTTGGTATAATATTGGAAACTTATCAATAGCACAGGAAAGTGCAGCTCATTAGCTTTCATTTGAATGATAACATTTCAGTTTATCACCCACAAACTGCAAAGTTTGAACCAAATGATGTCATAATAAGTTCAAAGTGCATGAAAGAAAGGGGCCGATTATTAAAAACAACACTCGGCGAGTGCATTGTCTGATTGTTCATTTGTCAATAATGTTTTTCTTTCCCTTTGTATTTTTTTTTTTGACATTAATCTCCAATAGTGCGGACGGTGGAGCCAGTGGGGGATTTGAAAACCCATGACGGGAAGTTACTGTTAGTTGTCTCTCGGAAACGAAAAAAAAATAGCGCGCATAGGGTCTCAAAATTTTATGGCACAACAAGCAGTTGACTTTGTTATACTAGCCCATTGTCTTCTTGAAAATGCAATATAATGCAGACCTACTATTGAAAGATTAAAAGGAAAGATTAGTTGTTTGTCGGCCAGTTAATTGATGAAGAACAAAATGACAAAAAATCAGAAGCCCTGATTAGCGAGAAAAGATCTGCACGCACGGAACACAAACAAGTTGTTTTGATTATATGCTAACTTTGATTGCACTGTATCCTTCCACAAGGGTTTTACTCTTTCCTTTCCCGGTTTAAACCCATGAATCGTGTAATGTGTTGGGTATGTGGATAAAGTCCTTAATCAAATTAAAGCTTCCGAGCAGTATTTTCCTTTGGTACTACTCATTAATTTCTGTGTGGGGTGATTATTGCTGTTAAGTTTGAGGATGAAATACGAAAGTGAACTATTAAACTGAGACCTTTATTGAGCAGTACTCTCCTGGTTTTGTCCCATTAAAAAAATGGAGTCTTATGTTAGGGTAAGGTTAACACGAAAAAACCGTCTTGGGTTAACCCTTTCACTCCCAAGAGTGACAAAAATTAAAATTCAAGAAATATTCCAAATTTAATTTTGTAAAATGGTGACAAACAAATAGTACCATGCAAAAGTACTGCCGAAGAGGTTTCGTTTGAATGGTCACACCATAGGATTTCGTTGACAGACTCAAAAGTAATTGACTCTGGGAGTAAATGGGTTAAGGGATATAGGGACTGCAGGTGATCTGAGTTTACGAAGGTACTCATTGTCCTCAGTTCTAGTGATGGCACACCTAACTTCGTTTCTTTTTCTTGTGCAGGAGATGATGCGTCCATTTGCTCAAATGTCTGGAAGAACAATAAATGCGGCACTGAAGTTCTAAAGTACTATTTCAACTCTGCTCAAAACATGTGCCAAGAGTTTAAATATTACAGCTGCCTGGGTAACGACAACAAGTTCGACACTTTACAACTGTGCCAGCAAACTTGCGTACAACGTAAGTCGAAGATTTTGTGGTGGTCATGTATTTTTGTGCTTAAACCGTTGCAAATATCATTGCGTATACAGTAAAGGAACTGCATTTTATTTACAGAAGCGCACTTTGGTTTCACGGGAAAACCTTCATTTTCTCTGTGAAGGACATTTTGCACCCTTAAATCGCAAATAAAAAACGCGCTAGAAGCGAGATGACACTGCAAATGTTCGGTTCATTCTTTTTTATAAGAACCTTTTGTATAACAACGTTGAGGCTGAGTTTGGTTAAAATGTTAAGAACGTGCTAAGAACATACCCAGGCTGAAATTTTGTTAAGAACGTCTCTATTTTTACCGCAATGAGCTAACTGAGGAAAAATACAAATGTTTGGTCAGAGGAAATTTATAGTCCAACTGAGCCCATAATGCTAGAATTATTGCAGCGTTGCAGGTCGTTTTCCATTTCAAAACAGCGAATTGGTAGATTTACTGGAGTACTATACAATTTATCTCAAGTACATTGTTAAGAACGTTTTCAGGCTCAAATCGCAAAAAAAAATAGTCCCAGCCCAGCCTCAGCT
The DNA here is from genome assembly GCA_024195265.1 of Dendrophyllia cribrosa. Lineage (NCBI taxonomy): Eukaryota > Metazoa > Cnidaria > Anthozoa > Scleractinia > Dendrophylliidae > Dendrophyllia > Dendrophyllia cribrosa. The sequence goes on along the minus strand of JAJLRJ010000002.1, from coordinate 50,777,809 downwards.
CAAAATTTAGACGTTCTTATAACAAAAGAGTGTATTAAGTATCAGTGTAACTTACAAAACAACGAAATGAGTTGTCAGCTTGGCTTATCGTATTCTCTTTTTCTTTTACAGATGCAAAACAGAGACGCGATGTGAACAACAGAACGCGTGCTTCCAAAACGAAAGGCCACCATTACAAAACGATAGTACAGAGATTACACGACATTGCGAGGCAGTCAGCGAGATGAGAAAAACTAACTGAGCTGAAGGAATAAAGATAGAGAAGTGGCTAGTTCAAAGGGTGACTGCCATTTCGTTACAGAACTAAAACCCTTCTAGTTATCGTGTATTATTGATCCTTGCTAAGCATAAGTAATACTGAAGTCCATTGGTTATTTTACTAAAGAAAACAAATTTCTTCTCCGCAATAGAACAAGGCGGATTTTAAGTTCTGCTTAGAGCACTTCAATGTTACAAATCAGCTCAGAAGTCATCGCTTTTGAGTTTCAGTCTAAAAAAAAATGTACTATTCGTTTTTGTGCCAAGTATATATATTTTATCAGTTTCCAGAAAAAAAGCTGACATCGCGAATTATTTTGATTTTGGAAGCAAAAGAGATTTTTAGAAATATATTTATTGACGAGTTTAGTCGAACTCGATTTGTACATTATAGCTTAGTTAACGGCTCTTTATTCCCACTATCTACATTGAAATTCTCCATACTTTAATCCATGCGTTCTGCCTCCTCTCTTGCTAAAAGTTTGCCGGGAGAAATTAGGGATAAGTCACTTATGGGATTAAAGGCCATCAAGAGTATGGAACTTTTCAATTGCCGTATATCTAATAGCTTGTTCGAGATCAGCGCCGAATAGAAGAATATAATTGGTTTACATTTTTCGTCATAGTGACCCAGCTATCTTTAATGTCGTGTACTTAGTTTTGTAGACTGCGAGCAGTCTATTTGCTTTGGCCAGATCTTTCTGGGGCGCGAGTTTCGACGATCGAACGATTGGACGGCAAGGATCGCGCTAAGGTTCTGAGGGGAAAACCCCGACTTCTCGCAGTCTATTAGTTTTGTAGTTTGTGTTCATCTTGAAGCACCTCTGAATAAATAAAAGTCAATTTTAGATTCCACTGTTTACTGGTCTTTTCATTCCCTTTAGACATTAGTTGTTAATTTTCTTCCAAGAAACAAAACGATCTTGCTGGAAACATCGGCGCATTTCTCTTATGAGTTTTATAATTCCTTGTCAGGCCCACCCCTCTCTCGTATAAGGAGGGACTGATACAATGGTTTTTACTGGGCTCGTTGCTAGACAAAGGTGCCCACTTTTTTACTGAGGGATTGGGTGGAGGGCCATACTTTCCCGGTTCCCTATCGCTTAGTTCCAGTTCTTTCCTCCTTTGTTGTCAATAACAGCCGTTTCGTCTTTGCTATTATCACGCGCTGTTTGTTTTGTTTCCTACTGTTTCTATTTGCCCCGGTTACTGCCCCCATTTTTCTCTGGGCGCACTCGCAGAGAGAGTACATGCAGCGGCCGACCAGAGGTTATGCCACGCAGGCTAAATTCGTACTAGAGTTGACACTTCATTGGTTAGTTTAGTTTAGTTTATCTCCCGTCAAACCCTTCACCGATCATGTTCATTGTTTTTGTTATTCTTTAGTTTTTTCAAAACCACTTGTATAACGTTTTTACAGTTGTAATCATTTATAGTGCTAGCCCTTGAAGAAGCTTTGTTTTGCAAAGCGAAATATTGGGCACTATTACATTCCACTTTTATTTCATTTTCATAATTTTAATTGCTTTTGCTTCTGTTTTTCTGCTGTAAGGATCAGTTTGCCGTCTCTCTTATTCTTCACAGATCCCAATCTAAAAAAAAAAACATTCCAAGTGCCGATAAATTATTGTGAAATATAAGAACTCCCTGCTAATAACCAGACCGCGCCGTGTGCCAGTTGAAAAACATAATTTCTTGGCAGGAAAATTTTACTACATGGTTCCGTTCGTCCGCCATATAGCACTGCCCATTTCTGAATTAACGTATTTTGAACCTCAATGCAATAAAAGCAAAATAAAAATAAAGCTCTGTTTGAAAAACGTGTTAAATTTATGGGGTGTTTCTTGGTGTTGCGGAAGCCATTGTTGGTTAGCTTTTGTGTTGTGGTGTGGGTATTGTTCAGTGTCTTTTGAATCTTTTATTTTACGTCATTTGGTGATCACACCATCCGCAACACCAAGAAACTACCAATTTATGTCATGAAAATTCCAGAAATGCGTTGGCGTCAGGACTATGTGCGAAGCTTCAGATATACTAGGAAATGCGTTGTTGGCCCTACATGCGTCAACAAAGCCAGCCAAAACCAGTCGACTGTTGCGCCACAACCGGGAAGAAAACAAATAGGAAAAGTACGTACGTCGCGTCTTAAGCTTAAGCTTCGCTTTCTTTCTACCCTGTGTGGTCCTGTGCCGGTTACATAATACAACAAGAATCTTGAATAAAGGTACAAAGGCAAGAAAATCCTTAGATGCAACGGCAAGGGAAAAGTACAACTTCAAACAAAAACGAAGCTATACCTAAGTGATAACCAATTTCTGAAAAACGAAATCTGTATCGTGCTTTTAATAATACGGCCCAGCTATGACAGCATCTATTGTTTTTTATTATCTGTTCTGCCACGCCACCAACGTGACACAACAGGCTTTAAAGCCACACGTGTGTTGCGTGACAGATGAATTGTTCTCATATTATCATGAACAAACTGTTATCACGTGACGGCGTCAAGTTATTAGCATTTTATCTAGAATTACCTTTTTTGCATTTATTTCTGCCTGATCTCAGTTTTGTACACTGTAGGCAGCCACAGTGCACAGTCCTTAAATTTTTCATCGCTCTTCGTACTCTGACTGCATGACAGCAACATTCCAGGAAAGCAATTCACAACAGCAACACGCGGTAAGGCTTTTAAATTACATTTCAATAATCATGTTTACTGGTAAACGGCTTATCGATTTTGCATATTTATTTTGAAAGCCACGGAATCGGCAACTAAAATTATTACTGAATTAAGGTTACTTTAGCATTTTTAAATATGGCCTGACTTTTTTTTCTGTAAATGATTTCTTTAAATATTTTATGCGAGAGCAGTTCCTCTCCTAAGTTGTCCAGAGAAAGACACGCTGGTTGTGCCAGATCCAGCGTGCAAACTGCATTGCGTCATTATTTACGTTTACTAGCTAGTGAACTTCACACCTACAGTAGGTTGGAGCTGATCCTTTACCCAGAAAAGCCAGAAAAGCCAGAAAATCCGGTGTGTTCCTGGAATGATCCAGCAATAATGGGCCGAAATTATATAAAACTTAAGTATACTGTGTCTTTTTATGGCTTAATTTAAAATTGAATTTTAATTATAATTATTTTGAATTAAATGTTTTTACATTTGCTTTTATTTTTATAGTTTACACCACAACATTTTTATGCAAAGGAGTTGGAAAGTTATGCTAGGTAAGATTTAGTTTTATCAACTTTCGTATTGATTATTCTCCCTATTTCAACAGCCTTGGTTGGAAAGCCCATTTTCTCGTATTCAACTCGCAATAATGAATTTCCCTTTCCGTCGATCCCTGTCTGAACGCCTGGAATACGCTAATGTCAAAAAAAAAAAAATACACCAATAATGTCTGACCAGGTAACTGAAGACTGGTCTGAAGTGGCTGCCGCTTTCTCGCGGAAATATTCTGAATAATAACTGCATATTAATAACAATAGCTGGTGCAACTGAATTATTCTTAGGAACTCGAAAAACTTCATGACTGCCTGGCCAGTAATCCTTCCTTGAACTGAAACTAAGCGGTAGTTTTTCAGTCATATCAGGATGTAACTTTTGCTAACTTTTGCTCGATCACTGCACATCAAAAGAATTGAACTTAGTGATCGTAGTGGTCCGCACTTGCGATCATCTACTTTAGATGGTTTGGAATTATATATATATATATATATATATATATATATATATATATATATATATTATCAGTTAGAACTATGAGCTATTCAAAAAGCTGGTTTCAATATTTATATCATAAACAACTGTGCAATCGTAGGCACAGTTATTCAGGGTCGTTGGCGGTCATAGAGTAGCCAAATGGTTAGATATTTCTTTTGTTTTTGTCATGGGTATAGTTCCAGTCGGCCCTCCTTCAAACTCAACGTGGATAGTTAGGCAGCTCAACCTGGACATCTGGAGCCCAAACCTGGAGAAACAGCATGGATAACTTGGCCCGATCTAGGCAGACTCATTTGTCTGATTACTATATTATTCAAGTGATTTCGTTTAGGAATGTTTCCGAAATTATCAGTATTGGCGATATATTGTTCCTAACAATGGCGATCTTTTGATTTATAAACAAAAAATATTCAACAAAACATCTCGGCCCAATATTCATTTCTTTATACATTGTTCTCCAGCTTGAGTCATTCTGGGATTTTGTATAATATCCGAGAAATGCGAATCATGGCGGTTTAGAAAATATCATCTCGAATAAATCTCTAGACGGTTAAGGAACTAGTCAGTTTTTGAATCTTCGTTTCTGATTTCTTTCTCTGCTGTAAAAATAATAATCAATGTCAAACTGAATAGAAACGAATGGCACTATTGTTTTTAATAAACTTCTTAACAAAGCTGTATAAAGACTTCTTCCGAAATGGACTTGTACAGTCTGTACAGAGTATAACTGCAGAACGGCCGGAATCGCAGCCAACAAATCGTTCGCTAGATAATATCGATCATGCCAATCATGGCCTTTCCGTATCTTGCACGAAGAAGAAGAAATATTCTAATTCGATTAATACTATGGCAAACCTCGACCAAATGCGAAAACAATGCATATTCTTTGTATGCGTACTGTATGTAAATACTGTAGTTCATTCGGCAATTCAGTATAATACTGAGTTCCTTTTAAAGACATTCCTTTTTAGCTTCTACGCTTCATCCAAAATGCAAACAGAAACGTACTAAGGCCTGGCCTTGTAAAGAGAGAAAAAAAGAACTAATGATGGAAAAGCGATTGAAAATTCGCTGCGTCTAGTAGATATCTAGTAGAAATCATCCTGACTTGTGTATTTACTTTTTTATCATTACGGGTATGCGGTATGCGGTGTACGTGCCATCTGACTATCAATAGGCGTGGTTTAGACCCCGAGAGAACCGGGCATTGATTGTAACCCGAAACAATTGATCAAAAACAAAAGCCTTTGAAACAAGCGCCCAAGCGCGAGCAAAGACAAATTGGTTTTGTGTTATACACGTACGAGAGACACAGGGCTATAAACTTTGAAACGTACGTGTGCGCGCGTGTATGCCACGCTCCGTGTTCTTCCGGCGTGCTTCATTCACTCATATAAACTACAGTGACGAAGAGCAGAACTTTCACAGGAGAATTGCGGGAAAACTGTTTTAGAGCGTGTACGTATATTTAATATTATCCTGCATCATTACAACTTCCTCTGCTCTCACTCTGACTCAGATTTTATCTACGTTTTCTATCCTGGACTGAGACAGCTGAAACTCATTCACGTGACACTGTACATGAACAACTATAGCCCTATTCTCGTCCCGAAACAACCCCCCCCCCCCCCACCCCCCCCCCCCCCCCCCCCCCCCCCCGCCCAATTCGCCTCGTGCTCACGCTGTGGCTGCCAAGAAAAAATAACGTATTCACTGCACGTTTCCGAAAATTTTGTGACATTATTAAAATTTTTCAAAAACACGTCCACAAAAAATATAATTTTCCAGCTCAAAGCTGGAGAAATATATAATTGCGCTAAAGCAATAGTCTCCAAAAACATGGTTTCGCAGCATAAAAGAAGTAAAATTCAAGCCTTGTCACTGTCTTCTTTATACTATAAGACTCCACAATCGGCTCTGTTGTGATGCGTGCGAAAGGTGTCAAACAAGGGAATATTATAATTCCTTCAATATTCAAGCATCTACAGGCTTAAGCACTGAAGGAATATTAAAGTTTCGAAGAAAACAGCTATTTTTCAATATCGTTTCCGTGTCCAGTTTTTGCGGCGAAAATTGATTCAATTTCCTGCTTGCTGAAGGTGTCAAACCTGAAGAATCCTGAAGAGAGAATTTTGTACAAATTTTGAAGAAAAATGAAAGTGTTTAAACAAAGAAGCCGGAGAAATAATTGTACCTCAACTGACATTTAATGTCCGATTTCCATTTCTTGGTTCCTTCGTTTAACAAATTCTGAATTGCTAATTAGTTTCCCTACGTGCCAGGCTACGTCCTGGACGAAAAAAATAACATTTTTCATTTTTCTTTGAACAAAGATGAAATAATTTTGATTCAACAATACAAATACGGACAAGTTTTTCAATATCGGCCAAGTAGTCTAGTCAAGAGGATTCAGATCATTCAGTACTCAGTTTGCCTACGTGCTCTAGGCGTTTAAACACAGTAAACACAATTTTCCAAGGCGTTTGACATCAATTATTAATTCAAGTTTTTTTGTTGATATCGCTGAACGCGGGGGTAGTATATTTTACAAGGGGGATTCCTTTTTCAATGAAACTGCTACAGTTTGCCGTTGTTTCCTATTTACGGAAAGGATCTCTAACTTTTCTTATAATTTGACCACGTTTTGATATTGAAGTTGAAAATGTACGTGTTTTAGAAGCGTGCGTGTCCTATTAAAGCCGTCCTTGCTCTAAACAGGTGCGTAATTAGTATTCTTTCACTTTTATGGAAATTGTGGGCAAAGATAGGGCGATATAAACTGGCATGTTTTTCAATAGGGATAATTATTTTAAGAGTTTTGAAACCCTTGAAGTTCTCAGTTATATGAAAATCAGATAAGAAATTGCCGACACATCTGAACGTTTTTTTTTTGTTTTTTTTAACTTTAGATACGTACAAGAAAATTCTACTAATCGTATGATTGTCAGTGATAATCTTCATCGCCAGAAAACCTGTCAAAACCACAACTGTTTTCAATAGTTGTCAATTTACTTACGAAACCCAATCCGTTTAGCCGATTGCTCAACTACGTGACCTCAAGCAAACCTACAATTAAATGTCCCTGTTGTGAAATATAATTTAAATTTCCTGTACCCCCTTGTGAAAAGTTTATATAAATTAGCGCCAAGCGAATCGCCCGAAAAGTGTATTTCTCTGCGAGAAATTTAGCTGTTTTCATAAAAACAAGTGGCCCTCTTACCCAGGTTAATTTTAATCGCGTTTAGGTCTAAATATATTTCATTTGGAATTTAGTGTTTTCCGGATAAATATTTGCTTTTACGTAAACCACGATGATTTTAAGTAATTTGCGCATGCGCGTTCTCCATCACCCTAAACATTCTGTCCGTGATTTAGCCAAAACACTTCCACTATTTCCGTTGTCATTTACGGTTTACATAACTTCCTCTGTTGAGGATGCGGGTTTTTCAGGCAGAACTTCATCAGCAAAAAGCTAAAATTGCAATGAACAGTGCCTTTGCTCGGCTTTTCAGTGTCAATACGCTTTTGTTACTTCTAAAAATACAATGAAAGGGCTGATTGTACGCTCGACCGGGCTCGACCTCCATTTGTGACAAGAATACTTAAGAACTAATTGATGAGGGTGTGTCCTAGCTTTTCTTATTGTGTGCCTTGACAGGGATTTGGGGTCAAGACGTGCGGTTTGTCACCCCTAAGTACGTTTTTACATACTTCTAATTCACTCTCCCGTTGATAATTTCGTGATAGCCCTTTAAGTTTGTTCTGTTGTTGAATATTGCAAGTGAATGTTCTGCGGAAACTGTTTATTACCGAAGGTTTGCAAAATAAGGATCAAATCAACCAGATGTTCAAGATATTTTAGATTTGGATTTGTTTACACTGGCTTGTCACGGCTATCATATTTACATAAACGTCACTGCCTGTCGGTCGTCCAATAATTAATTTGCAAAAAAAAACATCAACTTTCGAGTTTCCAAACACTTCACTCCGTATGAACAAAAAATAAAACAATAGATTTGTGCTATTTTTTTCGCTACAACGTTCCGCTTGAAGCTAAATTTGCATCTGAAATGTTTAATATTTACTGCTCTGGTGAAGTTTGTTGATTTAAAAGCGCTCAGCCAGGCGCTAATCAACTGATGACATCAAGAGCAGATCTGTCATGTGTCAACCAAAGACAATGGTAAGACGAGCACGCGCTAGGAACGTTGTCACGAAGCGTATATTCACCGCAAACCGCATACATTTCGGGCACGTCAGCTTTATTTTTGAAACAAAACCGGCATAATATTTCATGGGCATGTTGGAGCTAGTTTGCCATGTTGTGTTTATTTCAATGTCCCAGTAGAATCAAAATTTAATACGAGAAAAATGGGCTGACCTCTGTTGATTTCTGGGTCATTGAATTGATGCGATGTTATCATGTTCCATTGTTATTGGAAGAAAGTAAATAGCACAACCCATCAAGAGCTTGCGCTCTGATTGGCTGGCGGCAGTGGCTTGTCATGAATTATTTATTGTTATGCTGAAATTCAATATCTAGTTAAAATTGCGAGCACGTACGCTGAGCGTAGGTGTAAAAGAAACCTAATTACTTTCTTGCATCAGTTGTCTTAGAGCATTTGATGTGGAAGGAGCTTGATTCAATAACGCGAGAAAACTTCGACAATATGTGCAAAACAGAACCATTTCAGGAGGATCCGTCGCCTGTGTGTCTTCTTCACGATGGCCCGCTAGCAATGAAAGATTTGAACGTGGCTAATAAAGTCTACGATTTCGACTTCAAATATGGCCATAAATCCACCTTCGACTACCACCGAGATCTTGCAGCCATCGACCAAAGTATGATGCAGAGCCCAAACAAACCAGTGCGCCGTCGGCGGATAATAAAGAAACGAAAATATCCCAGGTTTGGGTTTGTTCCCAGCCTGGAGGACATCAAAGAAAACGAACTTTTTGAAACCTCCGTTGAAGAGGAGAAGATAGATTTGGCAGCCATTCATCGCGAGCGAGCACTTAGTTGTGGTATGTCAGTGAAGGAGGAGGGTCGTCGTCACCGTCACAAACGACATCATTCGCGAAGATAAATGACTGGGAAATGACAATGCTGTATGACAAACCCAGACCCTAATGGGGCTTTATAGAACGTTCCTTCGCTCAGCCGAACACGAACCGCAAGAAGGTGTCGATGTGAGGGTTCAGCGCGAAGATAAACGTGCTGAATATCTGGACATGAGAATCCTTTGAGATGAAAATTAACTTTGCCATGACTCGGCAAAAGGAACAGTTTTAAGGATTTTGAACGTGATCTACCGTAGCTATAAAGGAAGAGAGCGCTTGGAAAAGATGATGAAATGAACATCTCTTGTTGCAAACAACAAGCTTGGAACTTTGTTGGTTTCACCAGCTGTCTGACGCAAGCAAATTCACGTGATGAATTGTAAATGCCATCGAGAAAAGAAACCAACACATCAACAAAAACACATCCCAAAAACGAACAGTGTTTGTTACTTGAAAGCTTAAACGTAAACTTCATGTAGCATCGCTTTTAGATCGAAGGAATTGTGTAAATTAAAATAACATCGCGCTAATGATTTTGAAACACAAAGCATTAGTCCAGAGGTACTAAACAAGGAGCCTACCCATTGTAATGAGAAAAATCAGTTGTTTCTCTCTCTTCTTTTGCTTTGCAAACGCTATTGCTTTTCTTGTGTATATCGAAGAAGAAAGATATATTTATGTATTATATTTTAAACGAGAAAACGAATTCAGTAAGATCGAAAATAGGTTTCGCGATTTGTATATCGCTAGTGACCAAAGAAGTACTCTTGTATCGTCATATTGGTTCAAAATATTAAAGGAATTATTGAAAGTTTACAAGTTGTAGTATTGACGTCTCCATTTAAAGTAATACTTCCCGATAATCTTGTCCCCTAGATATAGCACTTTATTAGACTCGTTTAAAATTGTATTAACGAGCAGCTCATTATAATGTTGGCAGCGAACGCCTACTTGGAAGTGATAAACAGTATCCGTCCTTTCTGAATTTCCCAACAGATAATGAAATGTTGTTCCATTTGAACCTTGTTCCGGAGACAACCTAAAACTAAAGGGAGGCGCGCGTTTCTCGAGCGCGTTTAGTCCGACTTTAATGCGAGTCCATGCCTCGCGGCCTTAGGTATCATCGCAGCGTTTCTACAGTAAATCTACCTTCGAGGCAAGGATATTGGCTCACCTTTGACTTTCCAATTCAGGCTTGGCTGTAAAGGAACAAGCTAATTCATTCTATGGTTAAGTGAAATTATTTTTTAAGCGGATAAAGGTTGTCAGGAAGACCTCGAAGCGTCGAAATACGAGATCGCAAAATGCTATTTGCGAGGAAAGCGGGTCCATCCACAATTGACACACAGCTGAGCAGGGGTGTATGCATGTTTTAAAGATGTTTAGTGGCTTTTCCATGCAAGAAAAATAAACTTTTCCCATCCTTAGTTTGCCATAAGTATATCGGCGTCTTCTTCGCTGATTCGTGTGTGTTTGTGTGTCCGGTGAAAGCCTTGAAAAAAAAACATGGAAATCACGCAAAATTATTCTCCCGTACCCGCACATTATGAACCCAGCGCGCGGAAAGTTGAAGGCCACGAAAAACCGGGGGGGGGGGACGTTTTCTTTGCAGGAGCCGAGTAGGGCATGGCTATGATGCGCCAAAAAGAAGTGTTTGTCCAATATATGTACAGTGTACGATTTTTTAACGTTTGGAGTCTGTACATTTTGATTTGATATTTTAGGGAATTCATCTCCAAACGAAACTGAAAAAAAAAAAACTCGAATGGTGAAAAATTGACCTGAGAGAGTCATGTTTTGACTTGATAAGAGCGATTAAAAATTGGATCAGGACTTCTGAATTGCTTCGAACTGGACATTACAGTTACGATTTGTCAAAACATTGTGGAAAGTCTGATAACTAACTCCGTCTAAAACAAAGTATGTGTTTAGCTTAGATCTGCGCTCCCGGGTCAACGCCACACCACCTACGACTATGAAAATTTTCGCTGATTTACCACCAGCCAGTCATGCCCCCACCCCCCCCCCCCCCCCTCCCCTCCCTTTTTTTTCTGGAATAATATATCAGGGTGCAAGTACAGGAAAACCGCCATTAAGCGGTCTAAATGGACAGCTTGCCAATCGTTTATATTCGCGTGTCAAAGTACGTAAGTGAAGATTTCGAAGCTGAAATCCCGCGCTCGAGTTGAGAAATGTTCTATAAAACTGCCTTGAAAAAGCTTCGCCTCGCGCCATAATGGCTGAGTGTCAGGAGGTCATGCAAAAAGCGGAAATCCGATCAAGCAAGATGCTAATATTACGTGTTGTTTTTGAAGGCTTCACTTGAAATATTTTCAGATCTATTTCTACTGTTTCTTTTGACACTCGTTCGCCGAGAACGTGCAGCTTTGCAAGCGCAATGATTCCACTTTTATTGATATTGTATATTAAAACACCTTTTATCGGCTCCTCTTACAGCACGTTTTCTAGTTCAATAGTTTCGCCGCAACCCCTTCCCACCCCTCCTAAGTCCTAGGGGCAGTTTGCGCGAACAGGCGAAATTGGCGCGAAAGGGCAATTTACAGCAGGAGTGAACCGAAACATTAAAAAAAGGGTTCCAGAACTTGTCTGTCACATGGATGTCAAGTTGCCTTTTCGTTTATTTTGTAAACTTTGCCTCCTTTGCGCCGATCTCGCTTCTGCAAATTTCGTTTGCCCAATTATCCATCCCTAGGGATAAATACCCCCCCCCCCCCCCCCCTTCTTTGCCCCAAGTACCGACCTGTTTATCATTTGGACCCCGAGTTTGTTCACGTAGTGAGTAGTTTTTGGTTCTGGAATACAGGATATTAGACAGGTTTTTGACACATCCGGAACTGCAAAATTCAATACCATCGGAAGCCGGGATCTGTCCAAGATTTAAACGTTTAATTGAAATTATGATAATTATAAAACTGGTTCGAATTAAAAAGTGAAATTTTAGGACCAAAACGTCAAAAGAAAGAAAAACATCACATGATCGGCGAATACAGAGATTTCGGTTTTATTTTCGCCAAATGATTTTTCATTACTCCGACTAAAAGGAAAATCATTGATCCCAAAACATCTTTTTTTTTTCACCTTTGAAATATTTACTCGCTAGCTGGGCTGAGTGTTTATGTGTGGCTCGTGTACTAAAGTTGAGTCAAGGCTCAAAAAACAGTAAAGCTCGGCTTAGTCAAAAGGTCAGAAAAACAAACCGAGATCAGAAGCGCCCCGGCCTAACGCCCAGAGTTTATTCGATTAGTTTCAAAGTGTTTTCGTGGACAACATTAATTTTGTAATATAGCCAAAAGCCAAAATAGTACCGCTTGCCTAATTAATATACCTGATAAAACCTGAATTCAAGACTGAAATGACTAATGTGGACATAATCCCGGATTAGCTAAAATTAGGCACTGGGATCAGGGCCAGAAAATTCTGGCTCTGGAAAAACATTGGACTTGGAATCTTGGATCTCTGGGAAAAGGATCGTCGCTAGAGGATATTTTAAATGGCATTAGGCAGCGGATTGTAGAATTGTCATGATTACTAAAAGTATACTACGAAATATTTTCGATGAGAATTGAAGTATAGCAAAGCTGAAAATTAAACAGCGTTTTTATTTTGTTTTGTTTAATATTAATGCAGCTGACATGACCAGACCAGCCTTAATTGGACTAGATGTAACTTCTTGTACCCGAAGAAGGCTGATGTGGCCAGCTGAAATATTATACGAAACAAATATATTACGTTGTTTTCATCTTTGGTTCAAAGTTATGCAGCACTTCAACTATCGTTTACATTTTTTTGTAGCTGAAGCAGATCTTCACGGATCCAGCGTACCAGTATCAGGATTATCTAAGTCGTGTACGGCTTCTTGCCATTTATTCAGTTCTTGACTGTGAATTTTTTTCGATACTGTGATTCTCTAGATGATTCTTCTTGGCTAAACTATGATGACCTTTCCCGGCTTTACCGCTTTACCGGCCAGTGTAAAGCAATGGAAAATGTGAAAGGTTCTTGCTCTTTACAATAGAAGTGTCTTCGTCAGTTCGGTTTCAACAGTTCGTTTTCTGAGCATACTATTAATACTGAAAAGGTGAAATTATTATTTAGGCGGTACTCAGAATCTTAGATCTCTCATTATGCACAACTACACTCAACATTGGAAGGTGTCCGCCTTATAGAAAGTTTACTAACAGAGGAACGAGCGAAATTCGGCGAGCTCCCGTAGCCAACCACTTATGCTGCTTATGTCCGCCTTATGGTGGTGTCCGCCTTACAGGGGTATCCGGTTTAAGAGAGTTGACGAAGACTGTATCTAGATTACACCCTGTACGTCGGAATAAAACGCACTCATGTATATTTTGACACTGATTTCGTTCAATAAAGCAGCTTTACTTGAAGGAATTCCGCTTGGAACTGAATGAAACCTTCGTATCTTTCATGAGACGGTTTTTTGTAGGACGGAGTTGTTGTTAATGGTTTATTTCAAACTTTAGGTTTTATCAGTTAATTTATTCCTAACTGCCATTGTTGTTGATAAAGTCGTATTCTTAGCCTTTTTAATCCTCTTGAGATCAAAGGGTGGGTTATTTATTTCAAGCTTGTTAGTTGACCCAAGAAAATATCGTTTAATTCGATTTATTTTTTTGTCAGCTGTACGTTGTGCCGCTGTATGATAAATAACCACATGGCCAAGCTATGCAAAAAAAAACCTTTATTGAATTAGTCTTTTTTGTTGCAAACAGTATCGATAATGGCCACTTGGTGTAGTGAGCCCGGGAGATTGAAGGGGGGGGGGAGTACTCCACGACGTTTAACACCGGCAGGCTCCGCCCAGAGGTCCACACCCCTACCCTTTATATATACTATTTTTGACACAAAAGGTACCACCTCTTTCACATACCTACTGTTCGAGATATTTTGACATACCTAAATGCTGAGTTTTCCGTACCCTTTTCTATATTTCAACCAGTGAATTTCCTATCCTTTTATATACCTCCAGCCTGAAAAAGTACCCCTTTCAGGTGGACCCTCTCCGTATAGTCGATCCATTATAAGATTTACCCCCCGGGGATGGGGTTAATATGTATAAGTACTAAATTTAGTTTATCCTGTTATATTGAACCGTTGACTAAAGTTTATACTTGAGCTGAAGTAACCTGCTTCCGAGATCGGTAAACCAAAGAAAAATGAAGGGGAAACCTTTGCTTGTAATGGAAGCGAATACAGTATTTCTTCGAATAAGCGCCTACCAGAAGCCCACTCTCAAACTGATCTGAACGCCTTCTTTCGATTAAGCGCCTCCTCTCGGGCAAAATGGGAAATAAGCTCCGGATGCTAATTGAATTGAATATATTCGGAGAAATACAACATCTACAACTTCCAAGAAAAAAGTATCAATCCTTGATATCCTAAGAGGGATAAAGAACAGTTATACATCTTCTCAAAATATCATCTGAAAAAAAACATAATAAGTCACTGGAGTGTAGCTGCCTCGTTCGGTATATTACGCGCTCTCACTTCTCCCGCGCGCCTCTCACTTCTCCCGCGCGCCTCTCACTTCTCCCGCGCGCCTCTCATAAGACGACTGGGAACCGGAGTTAAAGCCGGGATAACACTGCCACTCGATACATAATCGACCGAAGAGTATCTTGGTTGAATAATTTTTCGTGTAACTCTTCCAAAAATGATTTGTTTTTTTCAGATTAGCCTGCACAAAGGGCGCTTTTGGGGGGCGATCAAACGGGTTTTATGTGGCGAGCACGATCAGCGCTTAAGCATCCCCAAAAAGCGCCTATTGCAGACTATTTTCAGATCAGACCACTTATAATGCCCGCTAAACTGGTAGTGTGTTTAAATTTTTCTCTTTTCTGTTCTCAAGTCCGTTTCCTTTTTTGGAAGAAAAATGTTACCTTAAAAAAAAACATCTTGTGGACAATTAAACTAATCAATTATTTTTTCCACATAGCAACCGCCACCAGAGAATTAATAACAACGGTAAAATAGTTAGTCAAGCATGCAAATGATCGCATGATATTTTCCTATCCAGTGTTCCGTCAAAACATCTAATATCATGAGGCCTGCCTGTGGCTAATGAATTCAAAACAAGCTGATACACGGACAGATATTAATTCTGAAAATAGAATTATCAGATCAAGGTATTACTTCTGCTTTATCAAGAAAAGCCTTTTTAAACTTTATCATCGAAATCAAGTCATCGCTTAAACCTGACACAAAAATAAGCATCATGTGATTAAAATATCTGAGCGTTGTCAAAACACTTTAGTTCTTAGTCATGCGTGCGCGTGCGTGTGGTTTCAGTTCATGAATATATCTGGGGCCCAATACATAACCATAATCAATGCACCAGCGCTTAACTGCTGGAACCAGAAGTAATAAAAGTGATTTCTAATTATAATTTAGTTGTTCGCCCATTACAAAGGGCCATGTACACAATAATAATTTATCCAGTCGTCTGTTCGCAGGTCTGTGCGCACTACAAGGCCCTTCTCTCAGAAAAAAACTCAAACTGCGCGCGCATAGCTGTCTTGTCTGCACCTGCGAGTGTTTACCTAAGTTCATTCTGTTGATGTATTCAGACAGTGTGCGCACAAGTCAGCCCGGTTCATAAAGCTCCGGCAGGGTTTTTCCGTACAAGTGTCCAACTTGTCAGTGTATACATCAATTAACGTGTACTCAGTTGACCCACGCGTTACAGGTGCCTGCCCGCGGTTAGCAATGTAGGTACTGCCTCAAGCATGCGCGGCTTTGTATACCCCCCTTGCTACAGGTTACCATGCTGTGCATGTGCGCGTACTTTGTTTGTTTGCATCACTGTGCACATAATCTGACTCAGAAGAGAATAATAACCGATCTCCGCTCTCGCTCTTTTCTTCTGAGAATGACTAGCAGCATATATGGGATAGGTGAAGAGTGACTGCCGAGTCTCACTGTGCGCCGAGCTACACCCTGCCTGACGAGTCCCAATAAGGACGAAACAACTGTCCACGGCTGCTTTCTAGTCTTGAGCGGTCAAGCTAACTGTAGTATAGCTAAATGTAGTGTTGTGATGTTAAGATTGCAGTACCCTTTTGGGTTTAAATTTATTGATTAAATAAGGGAGCGAAACTGGCAAGAGACATAGAAAATAATTCGTATACTATCCACCATTAATTCCTCCTTTTGCACTCAATTTCCTCCTCGTTGTTATCAATGTTTACGTGTTTGAAAACTCACATCGAAAGAAACAAAGAGAAATAATACCAAAAACGTGACGTACTTGATGTCGGACAGAATCTCTTGGAAACCGAAACACCACAACAAAGGAAAACACTATATTTTTATATGCTCTTCAAAATCTGTTTCCGTTATGTTGTATACCTTGATGCTTTTTGCATTCCGATTATATATTGCAAACTAGAAAAAAAAAAGGAAGTTTAAATAAACTGCCAATCCTGAAAACCCCAATCAATTTTAAAATGAGTAAAAAGAGAAAGAAATGAAGTAGAGAAGTAAAGAGTTTCAGTTTCTAAAACTGAGCGTGTTGTATTTTCCTCTAGATCTGTCACTATCAAAAATGAAAAACAATTAATTATGCTAGATAAAGGTATATTATGCGCATATAAAACAAATGACTTCTTGTACGTCCGATAAAATGCCACGCCTACACACAAAGTAATTTCGAGAAATTCTTGTTTATTTTCACCGAATACGTTGTCATGTTTTGTGTCTCTCTTTTAATCTCCCTTGATCTATTCCCTGCAAAAGGTAGTTCGGGTACTGAATTACTGTTCGAGGATTTTATAGGCTATACGCCTTGAGGAGTTGACAACCGGTACTGAATTAGCTTTTAGTCAGTATTGTATTCGAGCGTTTTAAGACGTTCGATATTGCTTCGCTTGGTGTGCATAATTGGGCGTTTCTGTCACTTCCTTAAAATAGGGCTTGTTGATATTGGCCCGCCAAAGATATGAGTGTAAAAGCAATCGAATTATTTCTTTGCATCAGTTATTCAAGAGCATTTGAACTACAAGGAGCTTGTTTTGAGAACGAAACGGAGAAAGCTGTCGAAATATTTCCTTGCACCCGTTGCAGCTGTTATAAAAGAACATTTGAATTAGAAGAAGATTGTTTTGAGAACGATTCAGAGAATACCGTAGAAATTATGCGTCAACGAAGCACATTTCACGAAGATTCGTCGTCCAGTCTTCTCCAAGATGAAAAGCCAAGAACCATGAAGGAGCTAACACTGGCAAAAATTTACGATTTCGACTACAAGTATGGCCAGAAAACCGCCTGTGAATTCAATGAAGATCTAGAAGCCATCGATCGAAGTATGATGCAAAGCCGAAACCGAAACGAAAAACGAACCCGTCATCGGTTCAAGAAGCGGAGAAAATATCCCAAATTTCGGTTTGTTCCCAGTCTAGAGGACATCCAAGAGAACGAACTATTTGAAACGCAACTAGAAAATGTAAAGAGGAAGCTGAACAAAGATTTAGCAGCCATTCACGAAGAGCGAGCATTGGGATGTGGTTTGCCATTACAAGTAGAGGACGGTCGGCGATACCGCTACAAGAGACATTCGAGAAGTTCCACTCGGAGGGTTTAATCGAAGGACACACTGAGATAGCCTTCATGGCGTGTACAGCTAAATCTACGGATTGAAAACGTACAGTAACTCACTTGGTCAAACGCGACCCTCGTCTCACTGTGAAGGTGATGATGAAGCAGTTTGCCAGTTCGGGAGTCACGGCTAGAGAATCCTTTCAAAACAGTGAACTGAACTTTGCCACGACTAGATCGGCAAATAGGAAAAGACTGATTTAAGGATTTCATAACGCGAAGAAAAGAAAAAGTGAGTTTTGGATCAAATGATATTGTCTTGATTCTTTAATCGTTTTCGCGCGATTAATATACATGTATAAAGTAGCTGTAACTAACAGGAAGAACTGAACTGTCTTCACTATCAACAGTGTGTGTTACGTACGAAAGTTGAATATTGCTGGTTTTTACCTAGAAGGAAACTATACCACAGTATTAACTCTGTAGAACTGTGTACACTGAAAGAAAAGTTGTGGTTGATCAGAATAAATTTATCAAACAAGGATTACATCTACGTTGTTTATCTCTTCTTTAGTTTGCCACCGGCACTCCCCCATTCCCGCCTGCTTGAGCCCCCGAACTGGTTGCGTGTTCCTAGCGCCGAAGCACGTGCTTCACGTGAGCCGATAAACGGTTGGAATTCGTCGGAAAACGCCGCAGGAATTTTGTTTTTCCCTCTACAATGCACATTTTTGGATGATAAAATCGAAAACCAAGTAACTATTTACAAACACGCGCTCTTATCGACGAATATAACAGCGCTACTCACGAACTCGATTTCTAGTTACTGTTAATTCCGTTTCTTTTATTTCGTGTTATTTCCCATCGCTATATTTTTTCCAAACATGTGAAGCCTGCTGCAAAAGCAGCCAAATAGATTCGTAAAAATTGAAAACGCTGTGTTAGTACATTCTTGGCTTTGTTTAACTTTTAGTGCCTCAGTTGGTATGTACACTCTAATGGATGTGATATTGCTTAATATACGTCAAGTGAATACTTGGCGTTTTCTGTAAAGTTCTTGAAACTAAATGCTGCTTCTCCGTAACTTAGAGTAGCTGCCGGTTCACTTTTGAGAAATAACTCAGTGGTATTTGTACCTTTATAGAATAATAACTAGGGTATTAACATGGGTATTAACCTCGGTAATTTCATGAGTTGCATATTTTAATAGTCTCTTGTCGGGTGGCTGTTGTTTTCGGATTTGCAAATGCAAAATAAGTTAAATACTTTAGTTTAGATTGCCTGTTTAGGTCTGTGTTTAATGCGACGTATAAGCCCAGTTTCTGCGGGATTAACCCTTAATTTCTGAAGGCAAACCATGGCTTATGTAATGCCAATCCGCTTTAACCCTGTTGCTCTCAGGAGTGCCAAAAATCAAAATTAAAGAATAATTCCAAATTTTATTTTGTAAAATATTGAAAAACAAACAAATGGTACCTTGCAAAAGTAATGTCGAAGAGGTTTCATTTGAAAGGTCACAGCATAGGATTTAGTCAACACACTCAAAAGTTAGAACTACACTACATGTCTACATAATTGACTCTGGGAGTGAAAATGTTAAATAAATGTGAATTCAAATGAAATCTACCGACTATTGTATTTTCCCTGTGTTCATCGGTTCATTTTCTCAAAAGGAATTTTAACAACATTTGTCCAAGTCACGCGGTATACTTTGATGCTTTGGGTTAAAAAAATAAGCAATAAAATAAGAAAATAAATATGTTTAACGTGATCTTTTTAAATTTGTCCCTCGTGACATTGTTCTCCATAATGTAAGAAGCTTATAAACAGTGCATCACACGGGGGGGGGGGGGGGGGGGGGGGGGCGTCAAAACACAGCCTTAAATTTAATAGTTGAAAGGAGAGTTTGTTTTCGAAGGATGAAGAGTTGCAATTTTCTCCTCAAGTCGAACTATTTGTCTTTAGTTCCCTGAGCAAAACCGCAAAAATCCTCGTAAGGGTTATATACCTCATCCGCAGAAACTCAAAAACATTGTGACGGCTTTATACAATTGTATGAAATCTTTCCTGGCGGTCAGTTGAAACTTAGAGGTGAACCACACAAATAAATATGTTATCACTTTGTGGTAACTAGGTCAGATCAGACTTCTTGAATTTGCCAGCGTCTGAAAATAAATTGTTTTCATTGCATTGCTCAGACCTGCTTTTGCCGAAAGCGGAAGCCGATAGGTTCAGGAGGCACAATATAAATAGGTTTTAAAAATGTTGTTATTGTGCGAGTTCTTAAGATATTTTCGTATCAATTTCAAGGGTGGTTGACACGCAATTTTATAAGAGTGAAAGTGCTGCTTTGCAAAAATGAAATCTACTTGGATTTAAATCTGAAGCACTTGCATCTGGCTTAGTTCTTATATTCTCGGAAATGGTAAAAGATAATTTTGAGGGAAAGGACTACTGTGGCGCCAGCTAAGACATCTAGAGGAATCCTGAATGAGTTAGGGATCTACGTTAAGTCTCATGCACTTATTAACTCTATAAATTTGTTCAGTGATATTCACGACGTTTTATCCCCCGTATGCATTGTAACTCAGATTTCTCTATCGTGACAATTAACTCTTTCGTTAGCACTGATTACGATTTCTGTTCATAAAGATCATGACTCTCTAAAGCTGCAAAAGGAAGGTCATCGCTTACGAGCGTACAAGAGGTCGATTAAAGAGCGTTTAAATGTAATCATGTTTTATCAGCTCATACGATAATATCATCTCTCACAGTTTTCGTGTTTTTAGCACAAATCACGTTTTAGTCTTGGTTAAATGTTTTCTCAGTTTAGAAGTCATGTCATTACCTTCTTATCGCTTAGATAACTCCTTGAAATCATGCATATATATTCAGTACTGATATCTGCTCTCAGTTGGCAGTTAAATTAAGTGAAAATTCCAGGCTAAGCCTTCTGATTTAATCCCGCCTCACGCACGTTACGTTTGTATAGAGTTTCAAACCAAGGTCCAGTTTTGAATAAAAAATATAATTGAATTCCTTGGTCAGAAGCACCTTTAAAGGCCTCTGCGAGGATGATCATGAAGGTCTTTGACATTTCAATCAGTTTATCGTGTATAATATTGTTCATGTTTACGACTAATATTCTTCCAATAAATTAAGTCTAGTTTATCTCTTCTGTCTGCAAACCTCTCTAGACGTCTTCTAGTTACCTTGCTGCTTGTGTGTAACGAAAACTTCTTGATAATTGACTAATTAACCTAGTTCAAATATTCGAGTCATATAACTTGGCACATTACCAAACAAGCTAGGTGACATGGGAAGGAAAAACGTGCCAAATATTCAGTGTCTAACACGTGAACAAATAGCACTTAACAAATCGAAACTTGGCAAGGACACTTTTTCGAGGGGATCCAGCTTAAAGATAAAAGTGTTATAAATTATCATCACATGAGAGTTCTGTATCCACTGAAAAAGGAAAAAGCCAATTTTCTTCTAAGACAATAGCCTTTGACAGCCGCGCCTCCCCTCAAAGAAAAATCGGAGGTTAGGGGACAGCTGTATAAACAGGCCGTACTATTAAAGACGAGAGGTTTAAGGAATCTAGCTAGCAACCTAGGTATCCTCGACGCATCCGTAAAAAAAAATTAATGCATTTGTTATATTTGTATTCTCTAGAATAAGCGATCACGTTTTTCGCTACTTTAACACTCTTCAGACTAGCCGCGTGTTAAAACCTACAATTAGCTCGGATCGAAGCTCTTGAGATTTGATCTCCTTGGTTCTACTTGGATATTGCATATTGCAGAGAGCTTGTAATACTCAAACTTTAATTTATAAAGTTTCTGAAATCAAAGATCAGAAACAGTGATTCAGTTCAAAACAGTGAAGTCCCCAACTCTACAGTTCGATTTTAACTAGTAGTGTCCGTTCCCTCTCCATTTTCGATTCTTACCTGTCTTTTTAGTTACGTTACGTTTCATTAGATTCTAGATCTTGTCACCAGAAGTACCGGAATACTCTTTTTAACACCGCAGTAATATTTGACTTGTATTTGTTGTGGGTCACAGTCTGCGGTTTAAACTGGAACCTCCTGAGCCGTTTAGTTGGCAAAGGTTTCGAGGAAAGAATGTTTTTTTTTATTCTTTTTTTTTCCTTCCCGTTTCGTTTTCTGCGAATTTAAGATCGATAATATTCTTTAAATGTAACAATTATCAACATGTGAAATAATACAATGGTTACAAATGTAGCTTGCGTGTCAGGCGTTAGAAAAGATAAGAGAAAGGGTTTTTTTCCTTGTGCCCGAATTTCGCAGGCTATTTATTATAAAATTTATGTCAATTTGCAGACGTTTCGGGTTTAATCCTTTGCACCCCCTTCATCAGTGTTTTGTTAACACGGCGGTTAGCGCGTACACTACCAGACTGAATTAAGGTATCATAGTAGCGGTTTAAAAGCGTTAAACCTCCATGTTTCCAAAACACTGATGATAATAAACAATTATTCACCGAAGTGGAGGCGAATAGCAAATATTAGTATATACTGAAACAGTGAATAGTATTGTTGGCGCGCTCTGATTGGCTACTGAAACTCGGAATAGCAAGTGCTATTCACCTCCCAGCAATTTACGCGCGAAAATTGTAATCGTTGACAGGAATAAATGAGTTAAAAAGCATCATTTTCGTTATATTACCTCACTCTTTCAGTATATACTAAAACAACTATTCACCTCAGTGTAGGTGGGTAGTGGTGGATATTTACCTCGCCACTTCGCGGCTCGGTAAATATCCACCACTACCCACCTCCGCTTCGGTGAATAGTTGTTAACTAGCCGGAAATTGAGTAGCCAATCAGAGCGCGCGAAAAGACACTATGCACTGGTTTGACATAATTGTTACCTATTATTATAGTGCTAAGCCGCAACAAACACATTTTTATCCAACGTTTTCTTCAAATGCACCTATGGTAGAATCAAATGCATGTTCTTTTACGATTCAGTTAGTTTTTAAAAACCAAACTGGTACCACTGACCTTTACAAATCTGACGAAAGATACTAGTCTTGAATGCAAGGTAGCTTGGTTATATTGTGCTATTAATGGAATCAGAGATAAAACACGATTAACTGTAGTATGCATAGTGTCTTTATCTGCTGAAAATTATTTATCCATTAGGTAAAATCACGTACAGTGTGCATGAATCAGCATGCACCAAATTTCGATAAAAGTCATAAAAGGCGGTAATTCTGTTACCTACAAAATTGCACGAAATATCAATAAGCGGGCTCTAGTAAACGCAAAGCAATAACTATGAGCCACAAAGAAGTTTGGCTTTTAATTAAATTGAATTGATATTGTTCGATGTTCATTTTGCTGCATGGCGGGCTGACAGAATATTTTAGGAAGATTGTGTCACATCTTGATTTTCAATCACCGATTAATCTTCTAGCTGCACTCCGGCCTTGGATCTGGATCAAATGTTTTATTTTCATTTCTAAGTATCGACTAAGTACTGCAGTTCAAGATTGAACACGATAAACATGAATCATCAAACATACCGTGATCTTCCCCGTCAAAACATTCATTAAATCATAGACGCATGTATGGCATAAAGGTCACGAGAAGGTCTTGAGTGAATCTAGATAGATTTATCAGATTAAACATATTGCTGTGTGTTCTATAAAAGATTTTAATCAACAAAATCGCCAAACATTTGGCACAGATTCAGTAAATAAGCGGAACACGTTCGCGTTTGTCCTTGTGTGCGCACGCATCTAGGATTAAAGTTGTACGAGGGTCCAGGAGTATTAAACCGATTTGCAACATGTTTCTTCAAATAGCCGTAATTTTAAGGAAGCTTATTTTCTAGTTTAGAAGGAACAAATCCCTGAAAATGGTGGTTTGTTTATATGTAACAGCTGTCCATTTCAGTCTGAGTACCGCAAGCCGATATATATTTCCTAGATGAGCTGATATTTCTCTCCGACGTGCACGGCCCAAAACTGGGTCTCACGTGCTTTGCTGTTTACGTTTCTGACACCATGCTAAACGTGCAGAAATAAGAGTTCAGAACACAGAAATTTATGGTAATGCAATAAAGTTTTAGAGAACAAGAAAAGCTGGAGAAGCACAAGACAAAAGGTGGAGTAGCGATTCTTTGGCTATTTTGAATTATCCCAAACTACTATTGGAGCGGTGTTACCACAATCTTTGGGAAACAAAAAAGAAATTAAAAAAAGAACTAAAATAAACACTCAATATATATTTTTGCGTATTTTTTGCTAATATTGCAGGAGTGGTAAGAAAACGCAACTTCAGTTCAACTGCACGACTTCAAAGGAGGACGTGTCACAGGAGGACGTGTCCTATCTGGATCATGCGCTTACCAAACGAAACGAGGGCGTTCGAGTCGAATGCGACGGACAACGTTTCGCAAAAGAAAAGAATTCTGGGAGTATAAACTGTTATTTCTAACACATTCTAAGAAGTTTTGTATTTATTTCGTTTAGAAACTGAAAGCGAGTTATATTTATCAATCTAATGGTTCGTCAAGTTGTTTAATAGTAGTCAGTAAACCCGTATACATAAGAGGTCTGTTGCTTGTATGAGACGGTGTGGTTTACCGACCTCCGAAATATTGCAATATTCGACGAACAGTGTCTCCCGAAAAACATGGTAGTTATTTAACTAATTTCCACTTTAAACCTCAAACT
Organism: Dendrophyllia cribrosa; assembly: GCA_024195265.1. Taxonomy (NCBI): domain Eukaryota; kingdom Metazoa; phylum Cnidaria; class Anthozoa; order Scleractinia; family Dendrophylliidae; genus Dendrophyllia; species Dendrophyllia cribrosa. The sequence goes on along the minus strand of JAJLRJ010000002.1, from coordinate 50,753,485 downwards.
ATACCGCCGTTGATTTTTCCCGCTCACGGTGCCTTTAAAATTGCATGATATGTGTTATGGTGACCGTAATATCCTCAACTTATAAAGAGCGTTTTGGGGCTGATATTTGGGTGTGTTTTGCCCCCTCTACAATTTCAAGGTGCACATAGAACTATGATGATATCGAATTATACTTAGCCTTTTCTAGGCGTTCGGAAAGTGGCAACGTTTTTCAATATCGATTTTTCTTATCATGGAGTATTCAGTGTCCGTTGTGTCCTCTGAAATGCAGTTTCTGATTACCAGAAAACAAAGCATTAACCGACGGCTGGCTGCCAATCGATGGAAATAACATCCGGAATCGCCATTTCAATGTGTGTCATGTGACAAAATAATCCACGATCAGTTGGAGTATTGTGGCAGCCTGTCCAGGGGTTTCTTACCATGGGTGCCAGAGGTTGTTTTTTTTTTTTAGTGAAAACCGGCAAGTTTGAGCGGCGAAGCGCGACAACGGGGCGCAACGTGCCAAGAAAAGAGATTCTTCTAACCGTTTATATGGTAATTTCACTCATGATATTTAGAGAACGGACCTCTGGATCCAGGGTGGGGGTTTCTACGCCCGCCCCGCCATTTTGAAAACAGAGAAGACCCTGGGGACGAGTTGGGTCATGCGCTCACTATCACGTGCTCAGCAAAAAATGATAAACAGATTCGTTTGTCAAAACAAAGGCACATGGGTCAGCTGCGCTTCTTTCAGTGATCAAAACTGTAGACGACAGCCCTTGTTTGGGAGTACAGTAAATCGAATTATTGCTTTGCGCCACAGTGTTCAAGAGTACAGGAGATTATCATTTGAGAACGGAAAAGGAGAAACTGTCGACATCTAATTGCGGCAGTTGTGGAAGAGCAGTTAAACTAGAAGGAGCTTGTTTTGAGCCGTGCGATTGGCAGAAACTCCGTTGAAATCATGCGTCAACGAGAAACATTTTACGAAGAGTCGTCATCGCATCTTCTACAGAATGATGAACCTCTAACCATGAATGAGCTAACCGCGGCCGACGTTTACGATTTCGACTTCAAGTACGGACAAAAAACCGCCTGGGATTTCTACGAAGATCTAGCAGCTATCGATCGTAGTATGACGCAAAGCCCCAAGCGAAACCGGAATCGGTTCAGGAAGCGGAGAAAATACCCCAAGTTTCGGTTTGTTCCCAGTCTAGAGGACATCCAAGAGAACGAACTATTTGAAACGCAACTAGATAATGTAACAATGAAGCTGAACAAAGATTTAGCAGCTATTCACGAAGAGCGAGCATTGTTATGTGGTTTGCCATTACATGTAGAGGAGGGTAGGCGATACCGGTATAAAAAACATACGAGAAAATCTACTGGAACGGTTTAATCGATGGACACAACATGACCTTGAAGGCCATTCAGCTTAATCTACGGATTTAAAACGTACAGTGTTGCCCCCTGTCAAACGCGACCCCCGTCTGACTGTGAAGGTGATGATGTGGCAGTTTGCCGGTTACAGGAGTCCTTTGAAGAGTGAACTTAACTTTGCCACGACTAGATCGGCAAATAGGAAAAGATTTAAGGATTTTAAAACGCGGAGAAAAGAAAACGTGAGTTTGTGGAACAAATGATATTGTTTAGTTTCTTAATCCATTTTCGCGCGATAAATATACATGTATAAATGTCAACGGAGTAGCTGTAACTAACAGGAAGAACTGAACTGAAACTCTCGTCACTGCGATAGATCGACAGTGTTTTTTTATGTTCTTGAAAGCTGAATATTATTTTATTAACTCGAAAGAACTTAATATTTACAGTTTCTAATCTAATGAAGCATGTACACTGAAAGCAAAGTTGTGGTCGATTAGAATAAATTTATCAAACAAGGGTTGCATCAGTTTTGTTTATATTTTCTTTAGCCTGGCATTGACACTCCCATCCGCACCCCCCGGATCAAATGCCGGGATAGGCTACGAGTTCTTATCGCTGATACACGATTGGATTTCACCGAAAAAGCCTCGAGAACTCAGTTTGTTTTTCATCACGGCTACAAAGGATATTTTGAGACGATAAAATTGAAAAACAGCTCCTGATAAGAACATTTGAAGTTCACGATAACAACCGTACCCCACGAATTCGATTTATATAACTGCGTTCCACTATTTCTTGCTTTTATTTTCAGTCGACTTATTGTCCTAAAAACATATGATGTCTGCTAGCTTCAAAGGCAAGTTTTTAAAATACAGTCGTAAACATAGAAAAACGCTGTCTAAGTACATTATTGGCCTTTGTTTAACTTCATGCCTCGATGAATAGTCAATGAACGTAGTTCTGCTAGTCGGTGCACTTAATGCGATGTAATATTGTATCTTATTTGTCAAGTGAGCGAATACTTGGCGTTTTCTCTAACGTTCTTGAAACCTATGCTGGTTCTCCGTAACTTAACATAGTGTTCAGTTTTCAGAAAGAACTGGTATTAGCACTACTAACTCTCGCAGCCTCAAATGAGTATTAACCTCGAAAAAAATTCATGAGATACCATGATATTATGCCTCTTGTCGAGTGCCTGTTGTTTTGATGTGGAAATGCCAAATAACTTATTAAAAATATTTGAATTCGTAATATCGCTAATATTAATGTCACTAACATTAACATAATCAGTTTTCTGTTCATTTTCTCAAGGGGGATTTCGACAATATTTTTACTTAAATACTTTAGGAAAAAAAGACTAGACGATTAAAAAAAGTTAAGCATTGATCTTTTCACATTCGACCCTTCTAAATAAGCTTATAAGTACGTGTCAGAACACTGCTTTGCATTATATTGCAAGACAAATTAACTTGTTTTCGAAGAAAAGCCTTGGTCAGTTTCTACTCCAGCCGAACTGTTTGCCCTCTTTTCCTCATCCGGAAAACGTCAAAAAAATCTCAAAATTTCTCAAGGATTACCCATCCGTGAGAAAAACATTGTAGTGGTTTTATAACGATTGTACGAGATCAGTATTGGCTGCATAAACAATCCCTGCCGGCGTCCTGGCGTTTGCCAATGAATTTACTGAGAGTTTCGTAAACTTTCATAACAGTTGAACCACGCGTACGCGTCAATAAATTTATCAACACTTTTGTGGCATGGTTTGTTAGCGTGTGGTGAGAATATAAATATATTTTACCATATTTTTTATTGCATTCACGGCTCAGGTTCGTTTTTTTCCGAAAGCGGAAGTCGGTCAGTCCAGAAGCAATATAAATAGTCCTAAAAAAATGTTGTTATTGTGCTAGCATTTGAAGTATTTTTTTCGTATCAATTTCAAATTTCGTTTAACACGCAATTTTCTAAGATTGAGCCTTTCTTTGCAATACCAAGAAATCTACTTGTATTACTATCAGAAACACTCAATTTAGTTCTTAGTCTCGGCTTTAGGGTTTTCGATGGGGTAAAAGAAAATGTAAAAATTGTTTGAAAAAGGACTGTTGACGGCGCCAGCTGAGAAATCTAGCGGAATGGGTCAGGTCATGCCAGGCATCCAGCTGTCACTCGTCGTATTCCCTCTTTTTTACCCCCCCCCCCCCCCCCCCCCCCCCAACCCCAGCCTCGACCCCCTCCCCACCACACCCCACCCCCCGTGTAGGTCGTAACTTATAGATTTCCTTGTACAGTCGGGTAATTCTCTTATAAGCGAAGTCCCTCAGACCATAGTAATAAGATGGTCGCTTTAATTCGGGAGATGCTCGCTAACGAGAGAGTACAGCGGGTATAAGCTAACTGAGAAATGTTTTGAAACAGAATTCTTAAAGATCAAGAGTCACTATAGGAATTGGTCGTTTGCGAGAGTGGTCTGACGGAGGCGACAAAATTTTTATCCATCACACGCTAAGTTTACTTTCACACTTTTATTGTTCTATTTAGCTCAAATCGCGTTTCTCACTTCTTTCAATACATCAATACATCATCACCGTTGAGATACTCCTTACATCATACATGATTATAGTACTGATATTTGCTCGCAGTTGGAAGAAGAAGTGCTAAAGTTTGTTTTAGCCTTTCACGCACATCATCCTTAGAGTTTCGTCTGAACGCCAGAGTCATTTTCGAATTGAAAATATAGATTTCATAGTCATAGTAGCATAACTAAGGCGCTATTAAGGAGGAACGTCGTTGACTTAATCTTTATCGTCCATGATATTGTTGAATAGTCTCCTTTAAGTTCTTAATATATATATTCTTCCAATTAATTAGTCGAGTTTGTCTCTTCTAGAACCCTCTCTAGAAGGCTTGTCAATACCTCGTTACAAGCTCTTACGAATTTTATACTTCTGACAATACCGATAGTGCTCTGCGATAACATTGAGTTATAATACTAACTCTCATGTCATCCAGAAGAATTTTTACAGCCGAGAAGCTATTTTTTTAAATAGGAGAACTGCGTGAATCTAAAGGTAACACCCTTGGTATACAAGGCCTGCACCGCTGAAGTCCAGTTCATCAGTGGACATTCAATTGTACCGTGCATGCGTCGGCATCTTTGTTTATATTATTCTCTAGAGAAGTCACGTTTTTGTGTTTTCAACCCTCTTCAGAAACCGTGGTCGCCGCCGGAGCCGTTGAGCTTTAAACTCCTTAACTCTACTTGAGTGCATGATATTGCTCTCAATCGGCTAGTGTTTAGCCTTGTAAACTTTTAATGCCCTCTCTCACTGTACTCTCGCTGAATTGTTTATCACCCGTCAGGTTTAGCGTTTCGTTCCACTGTAAGACAAAGTTATTGAATAAACGAGAAAACTTTATTGCGGTTTCGGCAGTTCCTTCACAAACAGCGGCTTCGGACTGCAGTTCGATTTGATCTCTCGTGATATGATGTCGTTATTACTCTATTTTTTGCACCTGTATTTTTAGTCACGTTTTCGGCTCAGTTCTCTGATTCTTGTCACTCTTTTTATCGTAATAACGTGATAACAATTAAGTCCTCGATGATTGTTTCCTTCCAAACCTAATATTTAATATTTTGCTGTTTGGTGGGGCTACATCACTTAACTAAACCGTGGAACTAAACACGTAGCCGCATTGTTAGCAAAGATTCCACAAAAAATGTTTTAATACTGTCCGTTTATTTTCTGCGAATTTGTTTTAGAAACCGCCGACCATATTCTAAATTAGCCTACGGTAGAATCAATTGCATTTTTTTTACGTACATTTGTTTAGTTGAATGAATAGTACCACGTTCACAACTCTATAAACGAAAAATATTAGTACAGTTTATATTGTGCTTAGCCCATTAGTTAAACCTATGTAAATACACTTTCCATGCAAAATAATCGTGATTTGCCAACTAAACATTATTCATCCAGGCAATTAATATGCAAGGTAAAACGTTTGGCTACGGCTATTCTGTTACGACTACAAATTGCAGGCCAAGCATTGCACGAAATTTCAACAAACGGACTCTAAACAAATGCAAAGCCAACAGGAGGGGTGGCTTCTCATTGAATTAGCCTGAAATTGTGCGGATTACCATCTGTCATAGCAAAAAAAAACCTTGAATTGTTTTCCAGTTTGCTGCATGCAATTAGCGTGCAGACAGAACACTGTCAGTTTTGGGCGCGGAAGTCTGTGAGAGGCCTAGAGCGGTTTTAATTCTAATTTTCTTAAAGCTATACTCTTGGATCAAATCTCAGTTATAAATAACAATTTAGAAAAGTCCATTGCTTGGTTTGGCGGCCTCAGTTTTTCAGTCACTGAGTTTTCTGCTGGCTGCAAGCCTTATATCAAATATTTATATTGTCATTTCTAAGTTCATTGTTAAACGCGGTGCTGAACAGGAATCAGCAAACATCCCGTGACTTCCCAGCCAAAACATTCCTTTATTCACACATGCATGGAATTTAATATGAGATTCAATGCATTGCTTATAATTAATATTCTATAAATAAAGCTTTATTTGTCAACAAAACCGCAAACATTTGGCACATTTTCACGAAATTAAGTGAAGCACGTTATTTCGCCACAGCCATCAGATAGTGTACACACGCATCAAAGATTAAAGTTATACGAGGGTCCATGAGTATCAAACACGGTTTAGTAAATGTCCAGTTGCAACATGTTTCTTCAAATAGCTGTAATTATGACGGAACATAGCTTATTTTCTATTTTAGAAGGAACAGATCCCTGAAAACAAAACCCGCGAATTTTAGCTAACAGCTGTCCGTTTTAATACTGCAGACCAATATTTCTAATCTAACAATCAACTGATATATTTCTCACGTTTGCTTTCCTCACGTACGAGTCTCGTGAAGAGTTCCACGTGCTTTGTTGTTTACATTTCTGATTCCTCGCGTGACATGTAATAACAGAAATGGGAGTTCAAAGCACAGAACGTTACGGGTAACGGGCATAATGTTTTAGAGTACAAGAATAGCTACGGAATTACAAGCCGGAAGGCGACGTAGCGTTTCTTCAACTATTTCGAGTTCTCCCAAACTTTTATCAGGGGTATCACAACTTTAGGGAAACAAGAAAAGAAAAATTTCCACTTATTGCGTAAAATAAACGCTCAATATTAGATTTTTATGTTATTTATGTTGATATTGCGGGAGTGGAAGGAAACTACTTCAACTTTCTATCAAAATGGCGGGGTGGGGTAAAAAAAAACCTGGACAGGCCGACCCCGTAGCTGTTCAAACGATGTCTGTGATTGGCGAACGATACAATTGATATATCACTTGAACAACGCCTCTATCCCGAATCCCTATCCTAGCGGGACAAATGTATTGTTTTCTTAGCGAATCACAGACATCGTTTGGACAAGTGAAGGCTAACAAAATACTCCAAGAATCTCTGGAGTATGTTGTCGCGTGACACACGATTAAATGGCGTTTCCAATTCCGGAGGTCTTTCAGCGATTGGCAGCCGTGTTTGTTTTCTGGCAACCGTCGCTCAAACGAAACGAAGACATTTCGTCATGCCTGCTTACGCGACAAAATGCTCCAGGATTTCAAGAGTAGCCTTGTGCAGGAGTTTATACGCCCGGCCCGCCATTTTGAAAGCTGAGAACGTTCTGGGGCGAGGTTGAGGAGGACGTTGGGTCCCATGCCCCACTGAAAGGGATCCTGTGCTGACCAAACGAAAACGAGGGTACTTGACGTTTTCTGCTCTCAATTTTTCCTTCTCCCTGCTAAAACATATAACCAGACAGAAGCTGTCAAATTAAATCTGAATATCTCTCAATGCAGTTAATAAGACACAAAACTTATTAAGGCGGTAGTTAACCTAAACGCCACTTTTCCGCCACTTGACATGTCTTTAATGGAAATATTTCGTTCACGTTTCAAGCAATCCAAAACCTCTATGCTTAAAACATAAGCAATGTTATGGGGTGTTTTGTAAATTTTTGGGTGATTTTTGGGTATGTTTGGGAGGAAATAGTTTTTCTCAAAGGATTGGTAAAATTTAGAGAAATAAGAAATGTTGAAGATTTAGTGAAGTTTTAAAATTGGAATCTGTAGTTAATAATTAACAGACAGATACCAAATTAGTCCACTAGCAACCTGGGGTGCTCTTGCGTGGGTATCGACTGTCTGTTGGTGTTCCAAAAATCATTTTCTTACTCCTAACCCTTCTTAATATTTAGGTTAAGTCCCGCCTTAAGTTGACCATCCCAATAAAATGTTTTGTCAGGAGCCATATGACTTATGCCGACTCCTGGTTTCGTTTCCCTTGCCCGAACGAAAACTAGAGTGAAAAAACGTAAAAAAAAACCCTGAGACACCCGCTCCTAACGACCGACCGACTAGCTTTGAGACAACACCAGAGATAAGAATAGTGATGTTGCAGAGAGTATGCCAAATGAAACGTAAATTAGAGAACTTTGCATGTGTCTGCCTTGTTCAGCTTGTTGGCCGGTGTACCACTTTTGGTACAACAACATTGCGGCCGAATTTCCATTCTAAGAAGTTTTTAAAATACAGCTAAAAGATTCTTTATATTAATTGTTTCTGTTCAGCTCAAAGGTTCAAGAGACCTTTAATTTGCATCCTCGCTTTAGAAAAGTCCACAAATTGAGGAAAAATATATGTTATATTTTGACTCAATTTGTAGACTTTTCTCTGTATTTGATTTTGTTTCGCAAATGGAGATGCTAAGCTGTACCGCCAAAATTTTAAAATGCTATATCTCCAAATCAATGTAATGTTTGACATGAAACTTGGCACGACGATTACTATGGCCGATAGAGCAGTTTTCAATTGACTGGCGAAAGTAATTACACAATTGCTTTGGTTTTGCATTGCTACGCTTTGTGATTGGCTAAAAAATCTCGGGCCACTTTCTCGACGAATCAGAAGAAAAACCGAAACCAATCGTGACTTGCTCGTACGCGTTTTCCCGCGCTTGGCGCCGCCGACATGTAATTGCTTCGAGCTCTGATTGGGTCATTGGATTGTTTACGACTGCTGTGATTGGTCAGAGTAATTACTTTGGTTTTACGACACTCAATTGAAAACTAAAACTGCGCTATGAAGAACCTGTTGTAAGGGCCGTGTAAAATAAGATGTTTACATTTTAGAATTTTGATGACGTCACTTACGGATGAAAACGAAGAATCAGTGAAGTGGTTAGCAATATATTCTTGTCAAGATTTAAGCTTTTTTTCTTCAGTTCAGTCTGGCATGATGGTGAATTGGCAAAATGGCAAAATGGCTTGATGCAAGACATTTATTTTAACGATTTTTTCACGATCAGTCTGAGAATATTTTTTACGAAATCACTTTGTTAGCAACCTTCGTTCTCAGATGAGTTTAAATTTTTGTATTTTTTTTAATCTAGCACATTATTTAATATTTATATTATTAGATGAAATGTTCGATGAAATTTGCACGCATTAAAGAAAAAACGGAAATGTTCAGTGAGAAATTAACATTTCATTTTGAAGTTCATATTCATCGCCGGCCTCTTCTCTCTGTTCGGTTAAAGTAATACCCACTAAATATGGTTTGATTAGAATGACATTTGCGTAAAAGCTAACAGCCCGACCAAAATGCTGCAAAATCGAATAAGCATGAATAGATGCTTAAAATGTCCCATTCAACATGCTTCACTGGCACTCGATGTACAAAAATAGCGATGAAACCACCGCGGTGACGTCACTAAAGTATTTGCATATCAGTTTTCTCACTTTTGGTAGTGACTTGATGTGCTTTAAAAATAACACACACACACTACACACACAAAAAACGTTACTTATTTCAGGCCTATAAATGGTATACTTGAACAAATCAAAACGCGGTCGCCATGAAGAGCCGTGGGGATCCCGAAAGATTTTCTTAGTGTGCCTTAAAAAAAACGTCCAGTTGCCGATTCACAAAGTAGGTTGCTTTTACAAACCTTCTAAAAATTCCTAAAGCATCCCTTAAATTTGTAAGGGTAGGAATTAATCGCAGATTAAGAAGAAATCGAGATATGATACATATTCAAGACGAAACAATTCGTTAAGACAACCGCGTCTACTACGCGGGCGCTAGCTGTTCTTCCAGGCCACTGACGTAATCGCCAAAACGATCGATAACGCATTCACAATCACGTACTCGAAAATGAATAAAACAGGTTCGTTTGCTTTTTATCTGTTCAAAACAAAGACACACGAGTCAGCTAACGCAGCTTTTTCTGATCATCAAAACTGTAAACGACAAGAAGTCACATAATTATTAAGAAAGCCATTGTTTAAGAGTAATCGGATTTTGGCCTTGTCTCAGCTCAGTCAAGCAGCAAAGAAGGAAGTTGCGATTACGGAACTCTGAGAAAACTGTCAACGTCAGCATAGTTTACTTACATCAATTGAAGCAGTTCAGTAGAAAAACATTTGAACTAGAAGGAGTTTGTTTTGAGAGCGATTGTCAGAAACTCAGTTGAAATCATGCGTCACCGAGGAACATTTTACGAAGAATCGTCATCATTTGTACACGATGAACAACCTCTAACTATGAATGAGCTAACCGTTGCGGAAGTTGACGATGTCGACTACAAGTACGGCCAGAAAAGCGCCTGGCATTTCCACGAAGATCTAGCAGCCATCGATCGTAGTATGACGCAAAGCCCCAAGCGAAATCGGCGTCGGTTTTGGAAGCGGAGAAAATACCCCAAGTTTCGGTTTGTTCCAAGTCTAGAGGACATCCAAGAGAACGAACTGTCTGAAACTCAACTCGAAAATGCAAAGAAGAAGCTGAACAAAGATTTAGCCACCATTCACGAAGAACGAGCATTGGGATGTGGTTTGCCATTACAAGTAGAGGACGGTCGGCGATACCGGTATAAAAGATATTCGAGAAAATCTATTCATAAATCGAAGGACACAAGATGACCTTGATGGCCATTACTCTGTTAAACGCGTCTCATTGTGAAAGTGATGATAAAAGCAGTTTGGCCGTCGGCACGAGAGTCACGGCTGAGAATCCTTTGAAAAGAGAACTTATAACTTTGCCAAGGCAAGTAGGAAAATATTTCAGGATTGATTACATACTACACAAAGAAAGGAAACGGAGCGCACGTGGAAAAATTGTATTGTTTTAAATCGATTTTCGCGGAATGAATATACATGTGTAAAGTTCAACGGATAGCTGTAACTAACAGGAAGAACTATAAATGAAATGAAAATGGATCAACACTTTACTACGTGTTCTTGAAAGCTGAATATTACTTTTGTTATTAGTATTAGAGCAGTTTTCAATTGACTGTCGAAAGTAATTACACAATTGCTTTGGTTTTGCATTGCTACGCTTTGTGATTGGCTAAAAAATCTCGCGCCACTTTTTCGACCAATCAGAAGTAAAACCAAAACCAATCGTGACTTGCTCGCACGCGTTTTCCCGCGCTTGGCGCCCGCGACATGTAATTGCTTCGAGCTCTGATTGGTTCATTGGATTGTTTACGACTGCTGTGATTGGTCAGAGTAATTACTTTGGTTTTGGTTTTACGACACTCAATTGAAAACTGCTCTAACTCGAAAGAATTTGTTAGTGAACAGTTTTTAATCTAATGAACCATGTACAGAGAAAGCAAAGTTATGGTCGATCAGAATAAATTTATCAAACAAGGATTGCATCAGTTTTGTTTATCTTTCCTTTAGTTTGACATAGACATTCCCCAATCCGCACCCGCACCCGCACCCGCACACGCATCCGCATCCGCACCCGCACTCGCAACCCGCACCCGCACTCGCAACCCGCACCCGCACTCGCACCCCCTCGCCATTATCCCCGAAAATGCCTTCATAACTTTGTTTTTCAAAACGGCTAATAGCTGATTTTAGGACGATAAAATTCAAGAAAAAAAAGCTTCTGATTACGAACGTTCGGGAGAGGAGTGAATAGGTTTACGGATCGCGGCAGATTTGGCCTTGAAAAGCGCACGGAATGCGGAATTTAGCGATCAATTTTTAAGCGGATTCGCGGATTTGAAAATTACCGTAAATCGCAAATCGGCCGAAAATTTGGGTCTGGATTCCGGACTTTGTCTGTCTAGAAGTTCGGATCTTATAGAAAAAACGATGACTCTTGATCCTCATGGTATAAATAGACTTCTTTCTTGCCAATCATTTTCTGTTATTCTGTTATGTCATATTTCAAAAGTTCCATATGTAACGGTCCTTTTATATATGTATTCATGTTTGTCTTCTAGCCCACGTAGAAGGTTTGTTTTGCAAACCGAAATATAGGGCAAATATATTCAACTGTTTGTTTTTTTTTATTTCACTATTGTCTCAATCTCTTCTCCTTGCCGAAAGGACCAGTTTGCCGTTTTTAAAGTAGGCTATTTCAAGATTTTTACTCTCGGATTTGTCGTTGTGGTTTTGACGTCATTATAGTTTTTAAAATTTCTATACTGCACAAGAAAACAAAACAAATATATACATATATACCCGTGCGTACGGTATATTTATACTGCGGAAAGTTTTGAAGTAATGCGGATCCGGATTTGAACGAAAATAACGTCGGATCGACAGATGGGGCCAACAAATAGCACGGATCAGCGGATTTTTTGCATACCCCTATTCACCCCTCGTTTGTCATGATCTATTTATGACCATAGCAAAGTACCGGACCTCACGAACTTAATTTAAAAATATAATTGCGTTGACTTCCTATCTATCACTTTCATTTTCGTGTGGCATATTGCCCCAAAAATATGATGCTTGCTTTGAAGGCAACTTTATAGAGTCAAAATCCTTGATGTAATCGAGTTCAAGACTTCTGCCAGAGTTATAATGAAAACAGTAATTTTAGAACGTTATAGGACGAAAACAAGCTCCTCTCCGCACGAGGCGTAGCCTCGTGCACATCTAAGAAAATGTGTCCAAAAAGAAAAGAAACACCTGTTGTATCATATCGATGTTATCCTATAACTTCCGTGACTTACTTGTACGCGCTAAAAGTTATTAATTCTTCTACGTTAACTCTGGCTTCTCCCGGAACGTTTCGCTGCGAATCAAAACACGGCTGTCTGACCCGTCCACAGATCGAAAATGGTAAATCATCATACTTTTTCACCTCTACTAAAACTCAGTTTACGCAAATTATCTTTAAAACTAATTCGATAACCTATTCGTTTTTCTTTCATATGGAGTTAAAACACTACTAATTTTCTTTTCTTTGTAGTGTGGAGGGGGACAGGGGGGCGGGAGCCCGGGAGAATAGGGGCGGGAGGCGGGAGAGGAAATGGCGGGAAGCGGGAGTTGAAAGGGGGCGGGAAGCGGGAGAGAAATTCAAAGCAAACTTTTGTCATTAATTAAGTCGTTACAGCACTTTCAAAAAGAAGATCCCAAAATTTTATGTTACTTGCATTTAGCGTCTTCTGTTAAAAACAGCAAAGTCCAGCAAATGAAAATTCGCGCTTGAGGGACCGCTTGGGGTTATTTCCGGTGAAATTGTAAACCTTTTAGTCCTTTTAGTGCCGATTACGTCATACGTCGTGAAAGACAAGCATGAATGCACATGATGCGCGCTGAGGCGATATTAGTGAGCGAGCAAGCCAAATCTATGTCGTCGAAGACAATTTTATTCGGCCTAAGTATTTTTCGCTGCGGAAGTGACAGATCTATTCATGGAAGGCCTTCGTGAGAGCTTGCTCCATACGATCCACAATCTGAAAAAACCAAAGATTTTAACGCGTGGTGCAGGGATGTGTGAAGGGAATGCCGTTTAAATGAGCGCGCTGGAGAGTGTGGCATGGTTTCTTTTACTACCCAGTTCTTTGTTTTAGACAAAGCAAAATCGATTCCGATAAGAATAGGGGGACAAACAGCGTGGGAAGCACTGTGTAATGACTTCATAGAAGATAAAGACAAGATCGCTTCCAAAGATTATGAATTACACGGTGTGCTTTCCTGTTTTAAACTGAGCACAGCAATAATGACAATAATAGACATAATAATGTTGTATTTTTTAGTCTTCCTTGAATTTGCTACCACTGTAGAGTCCTGTAGGTATAAGTTAGATACTCACACAACAGCCACAACCGGGCCATTTTTTAGATGATTCTTTTCGAAGAATGTTTTGTGTACTTTTGCTGGAGCAATTAACAGTGACCAGACATGTGCAGACACGGGACAAATTGAATGGTGTTATTGTTCTTCTGGTTTTCATCGTGACATGGCGAGATTCGTGTCCTTCTGAAATCGTGACACCCAGCTGATGTTCTACGGTACAGAGTCGGATAAAGCTTGTAATGAAAACGCAAAACTTTTAAATTTGACTTAAAGTTTGATTCTAAAAAAGTCCATCAACAGTGGAGTTCTTTTCACTAAAGGTGTCAAAGGTTGCAATCGATGCTAGGTACTAGGATGACTCCTTTGATGACGCTAGCATCCATAGACAACATAGCGACCATTTGGAAACCATGTTAATAAAGGGAGGCATAAAGCTGTGCTAAAAGCGAGTTATCGTTTTGCGTTTTGTCCGAAGAACAGTCCAAAACAGGCCCTTATTATATAGTACTATATAAACACCAGTGAAATATCAGGTGAGCTTTCGCGCAAAAACATGATATCTTCACATGTGAAGATAACATGTTATCTTCACATGTGAAGATATCATCGTTGCTACAGTTACATAATAAATTGCGCCTTTCGCAGCAAAAATTAAAAGGTTTGGTATTCATTGGTGTTTTTTGGTGTTAAGTAAATCGAAACTTTATTAAAAAGTGTGTTAATCTAGAGCAAATTAAGGAAAAGCCAAAGAATTGCGCAGCTAATTAAATGACTTGGATGTTTGTTTGTTTTTTAAATTTACGGCAGTCGGGAGCGGGATGCTTAAGGGCGGGAGTCGGGAGATAAAGGTACGGGAGGCGGGAGAACAAGGTACGGGAAGCGGGAGGTTCTGACCCCCGGTCCCCCCGACTGAAAAACTTAAAATTTCACCGGAATGGAAACTTTGATTTCTTAACCGTCTGCCATTGACGAAAGCAAATTTGATGAAAATGTTTACATCCAGTTTAGTTGTAAATTTGGTGGCATTTGGCGACATAACATGTACATTAAAAGCAAAAATTTCGTTATTTCCGCGGGCCAGTGTTGCTTCACTCTCGCCGCACTATAATATGCAAGATAACTTCGTCATACATATTGTGCTATTAGGAACGAGAAAGACAATACGATTATAACTGTATGCAATTTCTTTATCTGTTAATTACAATTACTTTTTCATTTGGTAAACTGGGTACAATCTGCAAAGTATACGTAAGTGATTAGTATTCACCAAATTTCGAAATAACGAATTTTTAAGAGAGGCTATGGTTGACGGCCATGGTTTTTCAGTCACTGGGTTTTCTGTTAGCTGCAAGTCTTATTTATGTCAAATATTGTATTGTCATTTTTAAGTACATAAGTTCATTTCTTCAACCTGTTAAACAAAAATAATCAAACATTCCCGGCGTGACCTGCCCAGTCAAAACACTCTTTAATTCATAAATCTAAAGGTATTTAATAGAGATATCAGATGGACAGATGTTCTATAAATTATGTTTTTTTTATCAACAAAACCGCCAAACATTTGGCACAGATTCAGTAAATAAGTGAAACACGTTTTCCTGTGTAGCCATAGCTTAGGCACGCATTCACGATTAAAGTCATACCGGAGGGCTGAGTATTAAACAGTCAGCCGTCAACCTGTTTCTTCAATTAGTCATAGCAGAATTTTAAGGAAACAAGGGTTTAACTTATTTTCTGTTGTAGAGGATGAAATCCCGAAAAACACCTACTAACTTTATCCAGCAGCTGGCGGAGGCCGATATTTCTAATCGTACGATCAATCATGTAATTGATATTTGTCTCATTTTTGCTTCCGTCACCGGCGAGAGGCCTTAGGCGGGGATTCTCGTGTACTATTTCACGTGCTTTGCTGTGTATGTTTCTGAGTCCACGCGTGACTCCCAGAGCCCCCGGGGGGTACTCCCGTATACATGTATAACCTCAGATATAGGTATGTGAGGCCCCAAAGGGTATGGTTTTTGATCCGCTTTGGTCTGAAAACGGTTATAGATTTTGACCATTTTGGTGTGAAACTTGGTATAGGTTTTACATGGAGGGAACCATGACGTCGTATAAATGAGCCAGGTCATGAAAACGGTTGTGGAAGATGGCGTAGTTTGTCTAAAATAGGGTCCAGGATTTAGAAAACCGGGCGGCACACCCACACCAAAAATTCCAGTTTCTCGAAAGTCCCGATGACATTTCGGGCGCGAGAAGCTATTTCAAGTGCAGACTGTTTAACAACATAAATTCAAGTTTCGTTGATTTTAAACGCTAAACAATAAATCCGAGTGGACGAGAAACGTTGCACTGGTTTGCGGGCTAAAAACTTAACCGCTACTTGAAAGAAACTGAATTTAAAAATGCATGGTTTTCGGGCCCGAAAAGTCTTTGGGAGTTTCGAGAAACGCACACCAGCCCAGTTACCTAGCTCACATGAAGAGGTCCTTACAATGATCGTAACAACAATGGAGTTATAATACAGTCAAAAGATATGATTATATTAACACAAATGGGAGCTTTGAAGAATAAGAAAAGCTATAGAAGTACGCCGCTGAGCCTAACTGAGGGCATAGACTGTAGCTTTTCTTCAGCAATTTCGAGTTCCTTTCCCAAACTTTCGAACAATCAGAACGTAGGGCGTAATGTCTGAAACATTTCCACTTTTATCGTATTAGATAGAAGCAGCATATATTGAATTATGAACAGAAGACAAATATGAATAATTATAATTATAACAACTCTATTACAGTAAACTTGAACTCGTTAAAATACAATATAATTTTCCCTGACAATGCAAGAGTGAAAAATAATACGAGTATAGAAAAACACTGTGAACATATACGTAACAATGTGACTACAAAACAAGCGGATTAGAGGATTAAATGACAATACGATTATTAAAACTAATGCTTCTAAAAGGGGAGATTATTTCACTGAGTTATGTTTGATCACCTTTGATGTGTGGGCTTTTCTATGGCAGGCGAGTTACGTTTACATTGACCAAATATGGTTTGAGCAGAGTAACTTCAATCTTTGCCATTCGATGGCATTTGCGTAAAAAACTCTTATTAATCAAAATACCAGAAAATCGAATCGATGCTTAAAATACGGCGTTCCGCATGTTTACGCTTGATGAACTAAAAAGGCGATGAGACAAATAGTGGCGTGAACAAAACTATTGCATTTCAGTTCCCTCTCTTTTCATGTTATTGCAAGGGTTTTTGAAGATGCAACATGACGATTCAGTAAATTCATAACTAAAGATAATCCTGCATAATTTGTATTTTATTTAACCTGATTTCCAGAAGATCCGAAGTTCCTTGTCGCTCTCGCAAGGAAATGAGAGCGAGCGCCCTAGCACCGTCTTTGCAGGAATCATTTTAATTCGATCCTTTTATCTTCACGGCACACAACAAATCGTTTCGGCCGGGAAAGCTGTTCTGAAGGCCTTAGTCATCGTTAAATTCATAATAAATTAGATTAAAAACTAGTCTTCTTTGGTGAAATGCCCCCCTCAAACTTTCCGCGTAACATCGGAGGGATAAAAAACATGTTAATGTTTTGGTTACGGGAACGGAGGTCAGCTAGGATTTTCGGAAAGGTAAAAGCGGGAAGCGGGAGGGTAGCAAATTCGGGAGATAAGGGAGCCTTTCCCTAAAATTTTCTGTCGCTAAAATATTCAGCTAAAACAACTGAAAAGTTAAACTGTATTACGGCTTTCGCATAGTTTCCTTTAAAGGCACTAAAATGATATCAGAAACAAAAAGACGTCAAGGCTTGAGGCGACATTTTACTAAGGAAAACTCTAGTTTTTAGTTTAGCATATTTATTTACAAATTTTTAATGCCTTCTGAACAGATTTTCTACCGAAATGATACGTTGTGCTCCTGCATCTTGCCATCTGCAGTTGAATTTCAAACATTTTCCACAGTTCAAGTCCTTTACACAATTAAATTGTGTCAGAAACTGACTTGTTGTTCTTTAAAAACAAAATAAAAGATGTACGTTAATATGAATTGAAACTGTTCAAAACAGTATAGCATGCTTGAACAAGTCTAATCGTGGTCGCCATGACGAGCCGCCAGGATCTGTCTTTAAGAATATATTTTTGGTTTGCACAAAGTCAAATGCTTAACCAAAATTTCTGTAAAAGTCCTGAAGTGTCTCTGAAATTTGCTAGGATTAGAATCGTTCGCATAAAAAAATGAGATATGATTATGATAAGTTTAATTCAAGGCGTTAAGACCCGACCGCTTCTTCTACGCGGGCGCTATCTGTTTCTCCAGCCCGGCCTGACGTCATCGACAAAACAATCCGCCAAACACGAGACTATCACGTGCGCTGCCCAAAAAAACAAACAGGTCATTTTGCCATTCATCTGTTCAAAACAAAGGCACATGAGTCAGCTGGGCTTCTTTCATTGATCAAAATAGTAGGCGACGAGAAAGTATAAAACGCTAGTGCGGCTGTTTGCTAGCGATACCTGTGAGTTCCCCAGGCACAAAAACCTATACTTATAGTCACAAATCACTCATGTCGACCGCTTTGGATCGCCCCCTTCCGATGGCTGGCTGGGATGAGGAAACTGGCAGAGATTACAGTCTTGTTTACGGTTTCATGTCATCGCTTTTGAAAGAGGAGTTGTCGGCCGTGGGAAGAAGCCTGTACGAAAAATGCCTTCAAGGAAAGCACTGCTCAAGCTGCAAGTGCCACGCGCCAGCGGAGAAAAGTCGGTTTGTCGCAGAGGCTAAGGATGGCGGGAAAGTGGACGAGTGTTTACCGTCGCACAACTTGGTTGTTTTTGACTTCGTGGCCGTACACCATGAGCGGGCGTTGAACGCGGGAAAACTGAATAAGGACAGAGGCAGGCGATGGCGAAGGAAAAATTACAGCAAGATAAAGCTGAAAGAATGAAACAAAAAAAACTTTTTATTGAAGGAACTTAAACTCGGAAACTCTTTAGTTGGTGACTCCACTTTTGTATATATATATATGAATAACATTGATCCGCCGGCAGAAGTAGGGCGTTAAACCTAACACCGCGGCTAAATAATAGTCGAACATTTAATTACTATATAGTTTATGAAGTTGTAAAATGCGATAAAGGCGTTGTAATAATTTAAGGACTCTCTTAAAAAAAAGGGGGAGTATAAAGTTTAACGACAAAATGATTAATTGCCACGGTTTTTGAACCGGTCTGTTTAAAATTTAACACAGCACTTTAATTAAAATCTATAAATTTGCCGATGTACAATATATACGTATAAATACTTCGTTGTAAAATTTCATACTATGAATTTGTAAAAAATATAACTGTAAAACGTAAACATAATGAAAATAAAACAAGATGTGTATATAGCGTAGTTATCCCTTAGTTTTTTGGGGCGTATATAGCAATTTGCAAGTCGAAGATTATTGATATCGATTGCATCATTCCGTTTACAGGTCCACATGAGTTATTAGTTGTCTAAAAATTAAAAGCGCCAGCAATTGGAAGCAACAATATTCTAGAATTGTGGAGGTTTTCAAACAGTACTCGGCTAAAACTTACACACCCGGTAGTAAACACTACCTAGCCTGACCTAGTTTATTTACTATATACACCTTGTCCAAATGACCTGATTCTCTGCCTGCAATGTTTACGTTAAAAACTATGATTTACCATGCATTTCATGAATAGTGTTACCTGTTAGGCGAAGCAGTCACCCATGGAAATTTCATAGACCTGTCCGTCGATAACACGACACAATTATTATTTTGGGGGGTCTTGGGTTTAAACAAACGCCTCCGGCACCAATAGCCGTGGGCCTTCTCCGATACAACAAACGTAAAGAAAAGATCGACACTCACTACATTCAAATATCATATAAAGTATTTTCTTTACAACTTCAATAAGCAAGCTCCACTATTGTGATATCTTAAGATATTAAGGAAATTTTCGCTGTTTTTGCATGTCTTGAAAATCGAGAAATTTGATGTCGCGCAAGAAAAGAAATTATTCCAAGAAATGTTAAAGAAATTCTCCAAATTCGCAAAAATTAGATCTCGCGAAATATCACACTTCCTCCAAAATCGTAGCAGAGATTTCTTGAAAATTTCATGTCGGTAAGGTATAGATAATTTATTTTTGTTTTATGGGGAAATGTTGGAGTTTGTTTTTATGGAATTTTATGATAATAGTGGGTACGTATTCAATAGGTGGTTTTCACGGTGGTCACTACAAATAATAAAAACACTTTGCATGCAAATATAGTTTAATTCCGAAAGGCTGTAAATTGTATTGTTTTGACCACGAACTGATGCATGGCTTCCGAGAAAACCATCTAAACTTTAGGCTAAAGTTAATATGGAAGAAACACTGAGTATTTACGGTTCTGTTATTCTCTGTTGTTGCGGTCAGTAGAGATCCCGTTTGTGGTGGAATAAGCGCCGACAGAAAATGTAGTGAGCACCTGCTTCAACGTCTTTGTTGTCTGAGGTCGCGTCTGCCTTTTGAATATAAAATCAGCATAAACATCAGGCCACCCATCTGTTGACCAAAATACAATTTCTCCTTCAGCTTTTTAATAACTCCAACAGAGTGATCAGCATCTAAACCGTCCTTGTTTTACCAATGCGAGATCAATCACATAAATGATGAGAATAAAGGAATGATCACCAAAGATGAATTGTCTTACTATCTGAACTATTTGAACAAATGTATGGAGAACGGTAAGGAGAATATCGAGAAACAACCGAACAGCAGCAAATGAAACTACGGCTCAAGAAAGATTTTATCATTTTTGAATAGTCTGGACTTGAAAACTGCTAGCAGTCCCTCTTTGGGTAGTTGAGCGTCGGGGCAAGCAATTCACGCCATCGGCTCATACTCCAGTCTCGCCGAGGCTGATTTCCCTTTCGTTAACGGTCGATGCCATTTTTAACGGTCGATGCCATCATTAGCATTCGTTAGTAACCAAGCCTTTTGTAATGGTCGATGCTATTTCTCTCTAGTGTATGCCTGGATTGGGACGAAAATAGGTAAAGCGATTATTAGATCTAAGCTAGATTCGCGGTTAGGTAAGATTTAGGGTTAGGGTGACCCGTTATTGATATATATTAAGACTAGAAGTAATCATAGATTATAGTACGTCTCCTTATCCCGTGGCACCTCGTCTTGACCTAGTACCTCAGTTTCATGAATTAATTCAGCCACTGTTTAAAAGGGCTATGTCGCGAGATATGTCACGCAGGCAAAAACGTCGGGCCGTCATCAAACAAATTCACGCTATCGCCGTGGAATCGGGCAAAATGGCTTGTGTTTCGTGTACCGGGATCACCAAGTTGTTAATGATTAAGGTTTGCACCGGGTCACCAATTTGTTGATGGTTAAACAGTGGAACAGTGGCACAGTGGTGTACCGGGATCACCAAGTTGTTAATGATTAAGGTTTGCACCGGGATCACCAATTTGTTGATGGTTAAACAGTGGAACAGTGGCACAGTGGTACTATAATGTAGTGGAACAGTGTCACAGTGGTACTATAATGTAGTGGAACAGTGGCACAGTGGTATTATAGTGCAGTGGAACAGTGTAACAGTGGAACAGTGGAACAGTGGCACAGTGGTACTATAATGTAGTGGAACAGTGGAACAGTGGAACAGTGGCACAGTGGTATTATAGTGCAGTGGAACAGTGGAACAGTGGCACAGTGGTACTATAATGTAGTGGAACAGTGGAACAGTGGCACAGTGGAATTATAGTGCAGTGGAACAGTGGAACGGTGGCACAGTGGTACTATAATGTAGTGGAATAGTGGAACAGTGTCACAGTGGTACTATAATGTAGTGAAACAGTGGAACAGTGGCACAGTGGTACTATAATGTAGTGGAACAGTGGCACAGTGGTATTATAGTGCAGTGGAACAGTGGCACAGTGGTACTATTATGTAGTGGAACAGTGGAACAGTGGCACAGTGGTATTATAGTGCAGTGGAACAGTGGCACAGTGGTATTATAGTGCAGCGGAACAGTGGCACAGTGGTACTATAATGTAGTGGAACAGTGGAACAGTGGCACAGTGGTATTATAGTGCAGTGGAACAGTGGCACAGTGGTATTATAATGTAGTGGAACAGTGGAACAGTGGCACAGTGGTATTATAGTGCAGTGGAACAGTGAAACAGTGGCACAGTGGTATTATAGTGCAGTGGAACAGTGAAACAGTGGCACAGTGGTATTATAGTGCAGTGGAACAGTGAAACAGTGGCACAGTGGTTCTATAGTGTAGTGTAGTGGAACAGTGGCACAGTGGTACTATATTGTAGTGGAACAGTGGAACAGTGGCACAGTGGTATTATAGTGCAGTGGAACAGTGGAACAGTGGCACAGTGGTACTATAATGTAGTGGTGTAGTGTAGTGGAACAGTGGAACAGTGTCACAGTGGTACTATAATGTAGTGGAACAGTGGAACAGTGGCACAGTGGTATTATAGTGCAGTGGAACAGTGGCACAGTGGTATTATAGTGCAGTGGAACAGTGAAACAGTGGCACAGTGGTTCTATAGTGTAGTGTAGTGGAACAGTGGCACAATGTCACAGTGGTACTATAGTGTAGTGGAACAGTGGAACAGTGGCCCAGTGGTTCTACAGTCTAGTGGAACAGTGGAACAGTGTCACGATAGTGTAGTGGAACAGCGTCACAATTATACTGAAGTGTGGTGGAACAGTGGCACAGTGGTACTATAGTCCAGGCATAACTAATCAATGACATCAATGACATCAATGTAATCAATGAGTAATCAATGGGTAATCAATGAGTAATCAATTGATTACTCATTGAGTATTGCCAATACTCAATGAGTACTCAATGACTAATCGATGACCCACAAAATTTTTGGTCATTGATTAGTCATTGATGTCATTGATTAGTCATTGATTTCATTGATTACTCATCGGGTTTATCGAAAATGCTCAGAGACAAAGGCCAGTTCCAATACAATGTTTCGTTTTCCGTCGCCGTATCTCTCGTGAAAGTGGGTAGGTCGGTGACGGTCTGGAGAAAGAGGTACATCGAGGAATGTAATCAAAATGAATAATTCGACGTATACATTATCTTCCCCAAGACTACAATTTTGCAAGGAGCCACCGTTACTTCAGAAGGTGTTTGAAGACGATTTGTAGCGGTCACTTTAAAAAAATTGGGTTAGTTGGGCGATGTGAAATGAAACATTTTGTGGGATGGCCAGACAAGAATAAAATGTATTTGTGGAAATTACGCATAACGATTTTGTATATTTAACATTGAATTTAAACTTCACCTTTGCGATTGTACATGTATAGGACTGGTATTTTAGCCAGAATTTCAGAAATAAATAAATAAAAATTCCCTAATTCTCTTTGTTTAATAAAACAAGAATGGTATCTTATTAAGTATTGTTCCACATAAGAACGATAGCAAACTTCATTGTTCTGCGGCCTTGGCTCTTTCCCACTTAGAATATCTTTGATTTCAAGAATAGAGGAGGACCTAATGGTTAATAATTATATTTCATTATAAAAATCCATTTGCGTCAAATAAATTTTAGGAAATGTTCGTGCTTAACCAATCAGAATAGCAGAAGACAATAGCTAATAATTTTGCTTCTTTGATGAAGTTCCCCAAATACAATTTCTTTTAAAGATTGTATGTTGTGCGATTGGGTCTCAAATTACTTGAAACCTTAAAAAAATTAGACAAAATGCACCTTGAACCTTAACTTTTTAGCGGTTTTTGAGTCTAGGCCAATGAGATCACTAGTTTTAACAATGAAAATTCTTGACATTCCATCGTGTTTGACATTCCATTGCCGTTGGCGCTATCCTTCTTATGCGGATCATTACTTAATTTTGATGAAAGAGGCGGGAAATGAGTAGTCAATGGGTAATCAATGCATAATCAATGCATAATCAATGACATCAATGAATAATCAATGACATCAATGGATAATCAATGACATCAATGAATAATCATTGGCATCAATGAGTAATCAATGACATCAATGAGTAATCAATGACCCACAAATTTTTTTGGGTTCGATTAATCATTGATTACTCATTGAGTATTGGCAATACTCAATGATTAATCAATTGATTACCCATTGATTACCCATTGATTACTCATTGATGTCATTGATCATTGATTAGTTATGCCTGGTATAGTGTGGTCGAACTGTGGCACAGTAATTCCATTAAAGCAATTCCTACGAAATAATAGTTGACGAACGATTTTAACTTTATCTCATTGTTCCCTGGGATGTGTTGTTCTCGAAAAATGCATAAAGGTCACCGTGTTCGTGAAGGAGTTATGATGGCGTTAAAGTTACCCTATTAATCCCTGTAGTAATACACGTGCGTGCTTATTTGATCGGTTCACGTTATACTGTTTCCCTGTACCTGGAAACATAGTTTGAAGTACGTACTTTCAAAAAATAGATAAATAGAGAAATTTCGATCATATCATGAAATGGACAATGTGAATGCATTATTAATGAAACAGACAGACACTTTTAGGCGGCATATTGTTTGGAAAGAATATTGGCTGTTGTTCAGTAGAAAATAATGGAAATCAATGCAAGCCAACCCACAGTTTAAAAGATAATGTACCCAAAGTTAGACCCCAAGATTCATGATCATAACGTAGTTATTTCCCGTGTGCCTCTTTTAAATAATACTAAAATAAAACAGCTCTTCATTAGTGTGTCAGTAGTACTGAGCTGCATTGTTTTCAGGGCTGGAAGGTGTCAAAGGTCGTACTTGTATTCGTAGTATGTTGCCTTTACAATAGTTCGCTTTAAAATCGTAGTACAAAAGCTTCTTCATGTCCCAACGATTTCGCTATACTATAAATAAAACTAAAAAATCCACATGGTTTTTTATTATCAGTTTATTTTCGTTTATAAACATTTCAAGTTTCCGTTGCTTTTGACGCTTTTCTCTATTCCCGAGATTAGGCTTTACAAATAAAACAGTAACGATCACAATCCAATAGAGAGCTTAAGCAACCATGACGCCGACAACAACAAGAACGTCACTAAAAAATAGGTTTTTATTAGCAAGCAATGCCCTGCACGTGCGTTTCACATTTTTTACATTGCTTTGCCGGTTCCCTGCAAACGAACAACGTGAAATGATCAAATTGAAAGTGCGTGTTACTTGGTTACAGCCTTGCTATTACATGTCAATATACCTAAGTACAGGTCACGTTCGTAGCTCTTAAAATTCAGTGAAACCTTTTCTTTCGTTTAATCACTCTTATTAACTCAATCATAACATAAATATTGTTAAAACACTCTAACGTATGCCAGGAGCCCTGCGCATGCAAAATACTGGCGTCATGCATACGTCCAGGATGGATACGTACCTCCGGCGTTTAAATACTAGGAATATGACTTTGCCGATAGTTTGGGTTTATTTGAAAACTTTCCTCAGAAGTCGACCTTTACATAAACGATACTAGCTCACGCAAGATGCTAACTTATAAATGAAATCTACATCCGCCAGTTGTGAAGAGAGAAAATAGCTTAAGATACTAAAGTTACAATAATTGTAATCGGCGCACGCGCTATACTGCGGTGTCGCGATAGGAGACACTAGTTACCAGATGATGTTTTTAGATGTATCTAAAGTTCTCTGACAAATCAATCACCCTCGTAAAACATCTTCAAACACCTTTTGAAGTGAAAAAAGTGTGTTTTAAAATTTCAGTACTGAAGAATACAGGCTCCCGCACTTCGAATTATTTATCACTTTCCATTTATTTTATTTTATTATTTTTATTTTTGTCCGTGCTACTGACCCATTTTCGCAAGAGAGAGTCAGAGCCAAAAAGAAACATTTGATAGGGCTGGCAAGTCGTTGCTGGCGCAGAGACAATTGATTTTGATGATGACGGTCGGTGGTAGAATTTTTTTTCGTAAACCCTAGCTCAACTGCTATATTTCACAGGCTATACGATAAGGAAATCTGCCAAACATCATCTTCCATTTCTCATACCCACTTTGACAAACGGATTGTCTCATTCCCTGATTATCGTTATAACTGTCTATTAAGTAATACATGCCTTCAATTCTGTGAGGTGAAATAAGACATTTCTACTTGCTTTTTAAATAGAGCTGTCATAACTTCATTTTCATGGCTGTGGGCAGCGACAGCTTTCTTTATATCTCCCATTGTGACACTGTTCCACTACACTATAGTACCACTGTTCCACTGTGCCACTGTTCCACTACACTATAGTACCACTGTGACACTGTTCCACTGTTCCACTGTTCCACTACACTATAGAACCACTGTGCCACTGTTCCACTACACTATAGTACCACTGTGACACTGTTCCACTGTTCCACTACACTATAGAACCACTGTGACACTGTTCCACTACACTACACTATAGAACCACTGTGCCACTGTTCCACTGCACTATAATACCACTGTGCCACTGTTTCACTGTTCCACTACATTATAGTACCACTGTGACACTGTTCCACTGTTCCAGTACATTATAGAACCACTGTGCCACTGTTCCACTGTTCCACTGCACTATAATACCACTGTGCCACTGTTCCACTGTTCCACTACATTATAGTACCACTGTGATACTGTTCCACAGTTCCACTACACTATAGTACCACTGTGCCACTGTTCCAATACACTATAGTACCACTGTGTCACTGTTCCACTACACTATAGAACCACTGTGCCACTGCACTATAATACCACTGTGCCACTGTTCCACTACACTATAGTACCACTGTGACACTGTTCCACTGTTCCACTACACTATAGTACCACTGTGCCACTGTTCCACTACACTATAGAACCACTGTGCCACTGTTCCACTACACTATAGTACCACTGTGACACTGTTCCACTACACTATAGTGCCACTGTTCCACTGTTCCACTACACTATAGTACCACTGTTCCACTGTGCCACTGTTCCACTGTGCCACTGTTCCACTACACTATAGTACCACTGTTCCACTGCACTATAGTACCACCGTGACACTGTTCCACTGTTCCACTACATTATAGTACCACTGTGACACTGTTCCACTGTTCCAGTACATTATAGAACCACTATAGAACCATTATAGAACCACTGTGCCACTGTTTAACCATCAACAAATTGGTGATCCCGGTGCAAACCTTAATCATTAACAACTTGGTGATCCCGGTACACGAAACACAAGCCGGCAAAATCCTGCCGTGCTGTGTCCTCCGAAAGGTCTCAGATTTTCCCGACATATAAATAGTATATTTGTCGGTTATTTCTCCGATTCTGAAATCATACACCTCAGTACATGTACTAATACCGGAACCGGAAATGAGAAATTTCTGAGAAAGCCTGTTCTTGGACACCGCGTAATGGAGCATGAAATTGACGTTTAAGTCACGCAACATTCAACGTGAATTTCGCAGGATTTTTCGGATAAAATTACAACTACCAGTTGCAAGTAAGACACGAAACTGTTGAATATAATTCCTTTATTAGCTAGACAAATTTTAGTCACAAAACTGCGAAATCTTTAGTCGCAAATGCGCCCGATACAGGCGCAATTTCGAGCACTGTAATGTTAATCTTCGTTCGCCTGGTGCGGCCGGTCATGATCAGTGAATTATTGCTACAAGACTTAAGCGAACTGCACCGTACCGTAGAACATCGCGAAGAACGACGTCGGTATTTAGGTGAAAGCTTCCCAAATCAGGCAGAGAACCACAGCAAAATCCCGGGGGGGTACTCGCAGAAAAATTGGGTAGGGGTGTGCGGCCCGCTTCCCAAAACCCTTACCCTATTTATGACCAAAATCTGCGATTTTCCCTACCCTATTTATGACCACACATAATTTCTAGCCTACAAAGCAGCCGCTGGAGAGGAAGGCAAAGCGCGGATGGAAGGAGGGGGACATGATAAGGAAGTACCTTCTTCTAAAAAAGTGCATTCAAGACTGTTATGTTATGCATAGTCTGGGTACCCTGTGATATTCGGGGGGCCCAGGGGCAGTCGCCATCTTGATCCTAGATTGAGTTCAGTTTATATCTTAACATGGTGTCAGAAGTAAAGCAATAATATGGATAAGTTACAGCCTCCGAGTGTCCTTGTACTCACAGGAAATTTAGCGGAAAACTGGCGGCGTTTTAAGCAGCAATTTCACGATTTACGAAGTAGCGTCAGGCCTAGCAAGAAAAGATGGAAAGGTTCGAGCGATGACACTGTTACACGTGGCGGGACCAGAGGCCTTAGAAGTTTACAACACGTTTCAGTGGGCCAGTGATGGCGATGAGAATAAAGTGGATAAAATAATGGAGCAGTTTGAGCGGTACTGTAATCCGAGGAAGAACTTAACTTTTGAAAGACATTCATTCTTTTCAAGGAATCAACTTGATGGGGAGTCGATTGACGCGTACGTGACTGACTTACGTAACAAGGCAGCAAGATGTGAATTCGGTGATTTGAAGGATGGATTGATCCGTGATCGGATTGTTTGTGGCATAAATGATGACACAGTGAGAGCCCGACTTCTAAGAGAAGCAGAACTGACCTTGGAGGGCTGCCTTGATATTTGTCGAGCTGCTGAAATAAGTTCTGCGCAGCTCAAAGTTTTGAACGAAGAAAAGACGGTGCACGTGGTGAGAGATGATGCGTTGAATAGACGAGACAGTCAGAAAGATGAGCGTGGGGATGCGAAAGATAGCAAAGCAGGTATGATTTCATGTCAATTCGGTGGATATCGTCACAAACGAGGCCGTTGTCCTGCATATGGAAAGACTTGTAATGCTTGCCACAAGCCTAACCACTTTGCAAGTGTATGCCAGGCTAACAAAAAAGAGGTTCATGCAGTGGACCAAGAAGGTGCCAGTGACGAACAGTCCTTCTTCATTGGTGCTTTAAGTGGCAACAAAGGCACAGATAATGAATGGTACATAAATTTGAAAGTTAAGGAAAGGTACATATCATTCAAGATTGACACTGGAGCTCAGTGCAATGTCATCCCTGAAAGCATTTGTAAGGAAGTGGGTATTGTTTGTGGCAGTAAAAAGGGGTCGAGACTTGTTTCCTATTCTGGTCATGAAATCAAAACAGTGGGCAAGAGTGATGTGGCAGTTGAGTACAAAGGAAGATATCAGGTGATTGAGTTTCAGGTGGTTGATGCAGATGTCATACCGGTATTAGGGCTGCAAACCGCCACTGACCTTCAGTTAATACAGAGATTATATACTTTGGCATCAAGCGGTACACAGGAGACCAAACCAGAAATACTCGGTACCTATGCAGATCAGTTCAGAGGCATTGGAGCACTTCCAGGTGAATATGAGATAAAGATTGATGAAAGTGCAACTCCAGTAGTACACCCACCAAGGCGGATCCCATACATGTTAAAAGACAAAGTCAAGGCTGAACTATGTCGGATGGAAGAGATGGGTATTATCACAAAGGTTGAACAACCTACCAAGTGGGTCAACCCAATCGTTGTAGTTCGAAAGCCAAATGGAGATGTCCGTATCTGCCTTGATCCTGTTGATTTGAATAAAGCGGTAAAGAGAGAACATTACCCCTTAAAAACAGTGGAAGAGGTAGCTGCAAGTATGTCAGAAGCAACAGTTTTTTCAACCCTTGATGCTACATCAGGATTCTACCAGATCAAGTTGGCCGAGGAAAGTACTTGGCTTACTACGTTCAACACACCCTTCGGCAGATTTAAATTTGAGAGGTTGCCATTTGGTCTGGTATCAGCCCCAGAGGTTTTTCAAAGGGCCATGTCTGAGATGTTTGAGGACATTGAGAAATGTGAAGTGATTGTTGATGATTTGTTAGTGTGGGACAAGAATACAGAGGATCATGATCACACTCTGAAGCAGGTGTTGAAGAGAGCAGCAAAGAATGATTTAAGATTTAATGAGCAAAAGTGCAAGTTTCACAGGCAGGAAGTTGAATATGTGGGACATGTTTTTGGGACTGATGGCTTGAGACCAAGTCCAGACAGAATTCAAGCCATTTTGAATATGCCACTTCCACAAGACAAAACAAGCCTACAAAGATTTATGGGTATGGTGAACTACCTGCATAAGTTTATTCCTAATTTGGCTAGCATTAATAAACCACTTCGTGAGCTGCTGGAGAAGACAGTGGAGTGGCACTGGATGGAAGCACAGCAGAAAGCGTACGAAGACCTTATCACCTGTATCACTCAAGCACCGGTTCTTAAGTATTTTGATGTGAATGAAGAGGTCATTGTATCTGTTGATGCCTCCTCAGAGGGTCTGGGTGCCTGTTTGCTGCAAGGGAACCAACCAGTAGCCTATGCATCAAGAGCACTGAACAATGCCGAGCGAAATTATGCTCAAATAGAAAAGGAAATGTTAGCTATTGTGTTTGGCACCAGCAAATTTCACCAGTACATTTATGGGAAAACAGTTATGGTAGAAAGCGACCACAAACCTCTAGAGAGTTTGTTCAAGAAACCATTGTCTATGGCCCCGCAGCGCATTCAACGAATGATGCTTCGTGTACAACAGTATGACCTGATAGTCAAGTACAGACCTGGTGACCAATTGTACATTGCAGATACCCTTAGCCGTGCTAGTCAGTTGGAGTCTACATCACAGGCAGATGAGTTTGAAGTCCATTTGCTTGTACAAATTTCAAAAGAAAAGGCTGATGAGTTTAAGAGAGAGACGGACAGTGATCCAGTGTTATCCAAACTGAAGAAAGTGATATTAACAGGCTGGCCTGAGAACAGGTCAGAAGTGGAGCCAGAATTACAAGATTACTGGAACTTTAGAGATGAACTGTGTATATGTGATGGACTGTTGATGAAAGGTGATCGTCTTATCACTCCATATAGTTTGCGAGATGAAATGCTTGAGAAAATTCATGGCAGTCACCTAGGGGTGGAAAAATGTCTCAGCAGGGCAAGAGAGGGTTTGTTCTGGCCCAATATAAGCAAGAACATTAAAGAAAAAGTTGCCAGTTGTGGAGTTTGTAATAAGTACATGAACTATCAAGTCAAGGAGCCCTTGCTACCACATCCAGTTCCTGATCGACCTTGGCAGGTGTTAGCTGTAGACATGTTTGTCCTTGCTCAAGGGAAATTTGTTGTGCTCGTGGATTATTACTCAAAGTACTTTGAACTGACACAGCTCAAAGACAGCACAAGTGCCTCTGTCATCAACTGTCTAAAACAGCATATGTCAAGACATGGAATACCGGAGGTTCTCCATTCAGATAATGGCCCTGAATTTAGCAGTTTGGAATTTCAACAGTTTGCTAAAAAAGTATCAATTTCAGCATGTTACTTCATCACCGAGATTTCCTCAGAGCAATGGCTTAGTGGAACGTACAGTACAAACAGCCAAGAAACTGCTCAAAAAAGCATACGAGGATAACAAAGATCCCTATTTAGCAATCTTGGAGTTACGCAATACTCCAATTCCTGGAGTTGGACTTTCTCCCACTCAGTTGCTTATGGGACGTCGCACAAGAAGCATCATTCCTATTAAGAATACCTTGCTAAAGCCAATGGCCTACGACCCCAGTGAAGTTCAGCGAGTGCTGAAAGGAAAACAGCAAGTTCAGAAGAAGTATTTTGATCAAAGCTGCAAGTCCCTCGAACCATTAAAACCTGGAGATAGTATCAGGGTGCGTCAGAGAGGAACCTGGGAACCAGCAGTGTTATTGGGAAGATCTGACAAAGGCGAACCAAGATCATATATTGTGAAAGCGAATGAACATCATAACAGACGAAACCGGAGGGATATTCTGAAGACACAAGAAACCCCATTACATGAAGACTTGTCCAGTGAAGTAGCGGAGGACACCAACAGCAGAGACCCTGTTGCAGACCAACTACCTAATCACCCTAGGGACGAGTCTGATAGTGAACTCACATCAGCTACATCTCCCATTATCAGTAGAGTCAGTGGTCGAGTCATCCACGTACCCTTGCGTTACCGAGAATGATTTCATTGTTCTGAATGACATTGAACACTTAACATTTTAATAGCAAACTGAGGACATGTTTCTAACATTTAGTTTTCTTTGTTATAGGACTGCTCACAGTTTTGCTATATTTGTTATTCAGTTAAGGGTTACAGGGAAAGATGTTATGTTATGCATAGTCTGGGTACCCTGTGATATTCGGGGGGCCCAGGGGCAGTCGCCATCTTGATCCTAGATTGAGTTCAGTTTATATCTTAACAAAGACTACAGTGCAAAAATCGTTACCCTATTTATGACCAAAATGGCGGCAAAATAGCCAAAATCGATACCCAATTTATGACCAAAACGGCTGAAAAACCCTACCCTTTGGGGCCGCACATACCTATATAGCCCATATTAGGGAGTACCCCCCCGGGAGCAAAATCAAGATAGAACATTCAAAACATACCAGAACGATAGCGAGGAAAATCTGTAACTTCTTGCATGATTCCAAAGAGACCCAACAACTTACTTGGTCCGGAGAAGAACCTTCGTCCAATTTTTCCACTGCCTACTTTTACTAGGCGTTGAAATATTGAGCCGTACGATGCCATTCCAAAATCGGGAAAATATCCGAAACTAAATCAAGACAAATAGATTATTCACATGTGATATTTCGGAACCCCAGCTCCCCAGGATGATGCCTGATTTCCACGCGATGCTAGATACTATTGTGACGTTTCAAAATGGCGCAGATTTGGTACCGACACTTTTCTCGATTCGTTCCGCTTAGCCGACAAGATTAGGAAGCGTCTCCTTCGTCGATGCAAAAAGCACCTTTTAATTTATAATAAAATGTTTTCTTGGGTTTGCCGGATCAACCCAGTGGTCTAGTGGTAAAGGAGAGATGTTAGCATGCAGAGGTTCCGGATTCGATTCTAGGTCATTAATTGCATTTTCCTTTTTCTGATAGAAAAAAAAATTCTCAAATTGGTGAAAATGTTTCTAAGTGTCGCTAAAATGGAATCGACCGTTTACGAAAGGGGAAAATTGCCTCGCCGAGCTGCTTGTTTTCGTGATTGGCTCGGCCGTTTGACTGAATAAACAACTAGAAGTCTACTGGACCAGTTGAAAGCGATATGCGGACCACAAATCAGTTTATGGCCAAAAAAGAAAAACATATCGGCTAGTTTAAACGCATCTTTATTGTGGTTCATACGGTGGCCCAAAAGTGTCACGGCAATTTCAATTTGCTCACGACAGTTTCAATTTGCTCACGGCAATTTCAACTTTGCTCACGGCGCCCCAAGTGTACGGTGGCCCACAAGGGACATGCTGCAAATAAAAAAGTTGCTGCAAATAAAAACAAGAGTTTTGCGATGCTATCATCTGGTTGATTTTCTAGATGTATCCAAAATTTAAGAATATTAAGTTCGATGTGGGATTTTAGAGGTAATCTACCAAGTTCGTTTCTGGATGCTGCATTTGGGGATATTTTGTTTACACCCAAATACATTTTACAAAAATACACGTGCGTTCTTTCAATTATGTCTTTTTCCCAGGATTTATAATCATTATTATCATAGATACCCCATATTTCAGAACAATATAATAAGATAGGAAGAAATAAGGTGTCAAAAAGTTTATTATTGATATCAATTGGTAAACTAGAGAAGTCAAGATTACGTCTTGTTGCAAAGATAGATCTTCTTGTTTTTTCTTTTAATGTTTCTTTATTATTGTTAAAGCTTCCATTTGCAGAAACATTTACTCCCAGGTATGTGTAATTGTTGACAATTTCTATGTTTTCATCAATAAAATTAAAGCTATGCTTATCAGCTGTTGATTTTCTATTTTTCTTTTGAAAGATAACAATTTTTGTTTTCTTTGGATTAATATTAAGAATCCATTCTTGACAATATTTTGAAAGTTTATTAATAGCATTCTGTAAACCTTCAGCTGAATGAGAAATCAATAATAAATCATCAGCATAAAGTAAGCAATTAAGGCGGGAGCCATCCGGCAATAAAATGGGATCTGTGTCACTATTATTAAGCACATGAGGTAAATCGTTTAAGTATAGGTTAAAGAGCATCGGTGAAAGTATACAGCCTTGTCTTACTCCTTTATTATAATCAAAAAATTTTGATCTTTGATAACCCGCATCGTACGCAACATTTCGATTTTAAATACATGCTATTAATGAGATCATAAAATTTTCCTCCAATATTATACTTTAGTAGCTTGTACAAAAGTCCTTGGTGCCAAATGGAATCAAAGGCTTTTTTGAAGTCAACAAAACAAGTATATAGTTTACCTTTGGTTTTATGAATTACATGTTTATCGATTAATGTCCGAAGAGTAAAAATATGATCAGATGTGCGATGATTCGGTAAGAAGCCAATTTGAGCAGGATGTAGAATGTTTTGTTCTTCTGTATAATTATGTAATCTGTTATTAAGTATATAACAGAATAGTTTTCCTAAACAGCTATTTATACAAATTCCTCTATAATTTGATGGGTCATTGATTTTTCCAGATTTATGTATAGCTGTTATAATGCCATCGCACCAAGTTGTTGGGAAAGTACCAGATTTGAGTATTTGTGGTTCATACGGTGGCCCAAAAGTGTCACGGCAATTTCAATTTGCTCACGACAGTTTCAATTTGCTCACGGCAATTTCAACTTTGCTCACGGCGCCCCAAGTGTACGGTGGCCCACAAGGGACATGCTGCAAATAAAAAAGTTGCTGCAAATAAAAACAAGAGTTTTGCGATGCTATCATCTGGTTGATTTTCTAGATGTATCCAAAATTTAAGAATATTAAGTTCGATGTGGGATTTTAGAGGTAATCTACCAAGTTCGTTTCTGGATGCTGCATTTGGGGATATTTTGTTTACACCCAAATACATTTTACAAAAATACACGTGCGTTCTTTCAATTATGTCTTTTTCCCAGGATTTATAATCATTATTATCATAGATACCCCATATTTCAGAACAATATAATAAGATAGGAAGAAATAAGGTGTCAAAAAGTTTATTATTGATATCAATTGGTAAACTAGAGAAGTCAAGATTACGTCTTGTTGCAAAGATAGATCTTCTTGTTTTTTCTTTTAATGTTTCTTTATTATTGTTAAAGCTTCCATTTGCAGAAACATTTACTCCCAGGTATGTGTAATTGTTGACAATTTCTATGTTTTCATCAATAAAATTAAAGCTATGCTTATCAGCTGTTGATTTTCTATTTTTCTTTTGAAAGATAACAATTTTTGTTTTCTTTGGATTAATATTAAGAATCCATTCTTGACAATATTTTGAAAGTTTATTAATAGCATTCTGTAAACCTTCAGCTGAATGAGAAATCAATAATAAATCATCAGCATAAAGTAAGCAATTAAGGCGGGAGCCATCCGGCAATAAAATGGGATCTGTGTCACTATTATTAAGCACATGAGGTAAATCGTTTAAGTATAGGTTAAAGAGCATCGGTGAAAGTATACAGCCTTGTCTTACTCCTTTATTATAATCAAAAAATTTTGATCTTTGATAACCCGCATCGTACGCAACATTTCGATTTTAAATACATGCTATTAATGAGATCATAAAATTTTCCTCCAATATTATACTTTAGTAGCTTGTACAAAAGTCCTTGGTGCCAAATGGAATCAAAGGCTTTTTTGAAGTCAACAAAACAAGTATATAGTTTACCTTTGGTTTTATGAATTACATGTTTATCGATTAATGTCCGAAGAGTAAAAATATGATCAGATGTGCGATGATTCGGTAAGAAGCCAATTTGAGCAGGATGTAGAATGTTTTGTTCTTCTGTATAATTATGTAATCTGTTATTAAGTATATAACAGAATAGTTTTCCTAAACAGCTATTTATACAAATTCCTCTATAATTTGATGGGTCATTGATTTTTCCAGATTTATGTATAGCTGTTATAATGCCATCGCACCAAGTTGTTGGGAAAGTACCAGATTTGAGTATAAGATTAAACAGATGACATAATGATGTATTTAAAAATTTTATACTAGATTTCAGCATTTCATTTCGTATTCTGTCTGGTCCAGGTGCTTTTTTATTTTAAAGATTTTTAACTGCTATTTCAATTTCATTCAGAGAAATCGGGTTGTCCAAATTATTATAAAGGTGTTTGTTTTGTTCCAATGTATGTTTGTTTTCTAATACGTTCAAATGTGTTGCTGAAAACGAAGTATTTTCAGGCGCAGAATGTAATTTTTTGAAGTGGTCATATAGAATATCCGATGGTACTTCATTTTTGTTTTCGTTTTGATTCATTGATTTTAAAGTGTTCCAAAAGGTATGACTATCTTTGTTACTGATCAATTCATCAATTTTAGAGTCAAGAAATTTCTGCTTCTTATTTCTAAGTAATTTCTTAAAAGTCTTATTCTGTTAATGATAATCGTTTCTTAGATTAGTGTCATGAGGATGTTTGTGTTTTTTGTTTGAGATTTGTTTAAGATATTTTCGAAAAGTTCTACATTCTTGATCAAACCATTTCTTTGATGTATGATTGTTTTTAGAATTCTTTTGGCAAGACAGTTTAAGAGAACGTTTTGATACTTCATCTAGAATTTGAGTGAACTGTGTAGTTGCATGATCGATGCCTCTGTCATTTTCTTCAAAAACTGAATTTTCAAAAAGTAATATTTGTGATTGAATTTCATTTAGTTGAAAAGTGTCAGAGAACTTTTCTTTAGAGAATTCATCCCAAATATATTGCTTTGGGAGATTAACTTTTTTATGCAAGTGTTCACTGGAAGGCGAGTAGTATATGAGTTGGGGGTACCAAAGCATTTTTGTAAAAATGCGTTGTTACCAAACCCAACTCATATCCTACTTTCCATCAGATGGAATAAATTTATGATATCAGCTTTTGATATTTACTTCTGATTAAACTATATGTTTTCCATAAATTTTCTGATATTGACTTATGATCTCGATTTATGATTAAACTATATGTTTTCAATAAAATAATTTAACTATATGTTTTACGCTGTTTATCCATCAGTGATATCAAAAGTGTGCGAAATATTATGCCTTCCACTCTTGTTTATATTGGTTGAGTTTCCCACGCGTGGGAATATTTATTGTCTCATCACCTTTTATGACAACCATCAAAGAGTTAGCATTTGGATTAAAAATAACATCTACGCAATGGAACAAAGATAGTTTCCCACGCGTGGGAATATTTATTGTGAAGAAATGAGTCATCAGATTGTAAACAGGATGGAGTTATCGGTGTGTGACATTCTCGGAAAAAACAGGGGAAGCCCCCTATGAAATGAGTCATCACTATAGCTATTGTTTCAGATCACGAGAGAAAATATTTTCAACATATTATGGGGTTTGATTTAACTTTACAAGATCTCTCAACTTTGCCCGGTCTGTTCTAAACTCAATAAAACGCTGTTTATCCATCAGTGATATCAAAGGTGTGCGAAATATTATGCCTTCCACTCTTGTTTATATTGGTTCAGTTTCCCACGCGTGGGAATATTTATTGTTTCATCACCTTTTATGACAGCTTCCATGATTAGCATTTGGATTAAAAATAACATCTACGCAATGGAACAAAGATAGTTTCCCACGCGTGGGAATATTTATTGTTTCATCACCTTTTATGACAGCTTCCATGATTAGCATTTGGATTAAAAATAACATCTACGCAATGGAACAAAGATAGTTTCCCACGCGTGGGAATATTTATTGTGAGGAAATGACATCGTTCGGTAGCAATAAATTCGCGTTAGCCGATTTTTACATGTTCGCTATTTTTGTTTTCTGGGAATTTAGACACGTGCCGCTTATAGCTATTGTTTTAAAAATATTATCTCATATAATAGTATAGAATGAATTGTGATAAGATAATTCACGATGAGTTGAAAGCAATGGGTAATTTTATTTGTGATTTTTGTGACGTAAAATTAGTAGAAGTTGATAGTAGTGTGAGAGTGATCGAGTCATGTTGTAGTGAACAAGATATAAATAATAT
Organism: Dendrophyllia cribrosa; assembly: GCA_024195265.1. Lineage (NCBI taxonomy): Eukaryota > Metazoa > Cnidaria > Anthozoa > Scleractinia > Dendrophylliidae > Dendrophyllia > Dendrophyllia cribrosa. The sequence goes on along the minus strand of JAJLRJ010000002.1, from coordinate 50,716,011 downwards.
AGATGGCATGAGTGTTTGTCTAAATTGTGGTTCCGTACATGGATATAATTATGTTGAAGAGTATGTTAATTTTCATGAGAGTAAGTATAAAATACGGCGAAAATCGGTATATCATCGGAAATATCATATCCAAAACACAATAAATGACATCTGTAGCCAACACAAATTACAGATATCAAACAACAATAATAGAACTAAAATCATGAAAATTTTTGAGGAGATAGATAAAATTTTGCCACAGATAAATGGAAACCGAAAACGTATGATAAATATTGATTACATTTTAAAACAATTATTTAAGATGTTAAAATTACCAATTGAAAATTATATACCTTTATCTAAATCGAAAAGAACATTAACTTGCTATAAACAATATTGGGATAATATCCTATTGTTAATAGGTGATCAAATACAAACAATTATTAATAAATGATCCAATATCGTCATGCAAAGGGGGTTTCCCTATGAATGAGTTATTGAATGAAGTTTGTTAGTAAAGTTTACTTGAAGGTTTACTCAAATTTTTTATCATACTGTTTCTCGAATTTATTGGCAAGAGGACAAAGATCGATGATTATTTCGTCTAACTGTCTCATTTCATTGATGAATATATTGTGGTTGAATTGATTTCCTCTAAGACAAGACCGTAAAAAAACTAAAACTTTTTCATATGTCGTATAAGCAAATTCAGACATTTCGATTTTCTTTTTATAATTCTTGATTTCACTTACTGTTTTTAGCACTAAACCAGCTCCAGAAATAGAAGCTAGTATAGCAGGATTTAATGTGATACTACCAGCTACAGTACCAATAACTATTAAGCCTGTTGAAGTTACATTAATAGCTAAATTCAATCTCTTAAAATATTTGAAAGCCTTCATATAACACCAAAATCTTTTGTGGTAGAATCGGTATAATGCTTTGATTTCAGATAATTTTTCTTGGCTGATATATCTGTCAATATGATTAAAATTGAATATTTCTGTTTTCGTCATTTTATATTATATATTTGGATAATAATTATATTTTAGGATTTGAAATAAGACAATATAATACACCACTTATTTGGCCCATTAATGGAGATCTTTTTAATTTCTTCGGCATTGAAAGGAAGCAATATGTGTATCCAGGCCCTTTTTTATAGTCATTATAAAATCTTCCAAATGAATCATGAAAAATAGCATGTTTAATTAAAAATTGGTAATTGGTATTTAGAGTACAAGAACCTGGTCCTATTAATCCAATGTCAGGGTGTTTTTCTAATATTTGGTTAAATGATATTGGCTTATTCAAATAGTTTACATACAAAAATTGATATATTAAAGCCGATTTTAATATTTCATCTTTAGTATTAGGATGTAGGTTTTTTTGAGTTGTAAAAAATTTATTGCAAAAATTAATTGCTTGCTCTAAATTCGTCATTTATATTTATTGATTATATTAAATGTAGCTTTTATATATAAAAATATGGTGTATGTTTTTCCTATGTGATTAAAATTGAAGATGCCTGTTTTAGTTATTATATTAAAACTCTTCAAAAAGTGTACTAACATGACAATTATATGGAGGAAACGAATTACCATGATCCAATGTTATTAATTTGATTCGTACAACTGTATCTTCATTGAAATTGATAACTGATGTTGATATATTGAAAGTGTATAAAATTTTATTCGATGCTTTATTCCAATTTTGGGGTCCAAATGAAGTGTTCTTGATTAATATAAACATTTTTTTGTATCCTTCAGGCGGTTTATCGTCCAATATTATCAACCATAATTTTACTATTTTCAAATTAGTTAACGCAATAAATGATGATGAACCATTGAATATGATATCATCACTGTTCTTATTTTTCATATAATTGCCTAAAAATATGAATTTTTGTTTCTTTATAGGTAAACCAATTATGTTTCTACCATTTAAATCAATATCAGTCTCCATAACCATTTTTCCATTTTCAATTACAAAAACAGTATCAAATACATCTGGATCGACACTCGAAACATGTCCTTTAACACCATAAACGATTAGATGTGCTTTCTTTGTATTCCCTTTTGTTATTCTTCCATGAAGATCTATCATTATATATTCAGGTGGAGAGACCTGCCATTTGTGTAAATGAACAATGCTTTTCGTATATCCTTCAGTGTTGAAAATCTTTGTTGTTTGCTGACCGATGTTGATAACTGTTGAGACAACAGTGACAGATGTTGAACTAATATGAGCTTTATCTGGAACAAAAAACTCGATTACCAAAGTGAACTCACCTTGAGGAAGTTTGTATGCATTAAAACCTATCCTTGACGCGAAGTCATCGTTATTGTCTGTCGTAAGAGTTATATCATAGGCTTTCTTGTTAATTTTGTGTGGACTGGATACAAAATCGATAATACCATTAACAACAATATTACTCTCCGACGAGCTCTGATTAACATCTTCCATCATGTATCTGAAAACATCTTTTTTAGCTGTAGAGGTATTTATATGTGACTTGTTTACATAACTCTTATAATCATCCGTTATTCGTGTGTACAAGTTTGTATTGGAATCATTGAGTTCAGGTGTTGAAGAATGAAACATTTATAGCAGCGTCATTCTCATTTGGTTCAGGAGTTGCTAGATTAACAATCTTTTTATCTCCCATATCAAGATCGCTGGAAATAGTTTTATCAAGTTTGAGTGTTTCTAAATTATTTATTGCATTCGTATTTTGATTTATTCTTGTGTTGTTATCACCAGTTTTTGTGTCAACATATCCTTTATTTGTAGCGTGATCAATTGCTATTGGATCTTTTACATTGAAGATCGTATTTTTATTCATATCAAGACCAGTTTCCATAGAAAGCATTTCTTTACGAGAAATAAAAATGTTTTTCACGTCGTTGTAACTAACGAGATTGTTGTAATTTGCAGCTAAATCCAAGTATGTCTGTTGTTTCGACTTAACAATATTAAAAAGTTCTTTCAAATCAATGTTTTTAGTAACTTCATGAGTGTGATCAGGAACATCGGGATGATATTTTTTTAGAGTTATCATATTCACAGCTGAAAGATCTTGGTTTTCATCTGTGTTGATATTTATGATTTTCTTATTCTTCGCATCATATTGTTGACCGTCATAATTTAAAAAATGTGTCTTCCCATGGTAAAAAGGGAAAGCATCATTATCCCCAGCTGCTTGAATATTTAATAAAGAATGATAATTAGCATCTAAATGATCATTCAATACTATTCTTTTGTTTTTCATATATGCATCTGTAATATTAGCTTTTTTATTATTATGATTTTTAAGAGTTATCATATTAACAGCTGACAAATCATTGTTTTCATCTGTATCCATATTTGTAATCAATTTTCGGTCCATATCAATTTCACCAGGAAGAATTAATTTATGTCCCCGCATATCAAGATCCCCCACCATATGAGTTGTTCCATCTAATTTTAAATAATGCGTGTCTCCATACTCTTTATTAACAGCATCTTTTTCTGAAATTGGTGTTTTTAAATTTCTTATATTATTGTTTTTCATATCAAGATTTGCTGTAACTAATGGTAAATGCTTACTAACAAATGTATTTCTAATAAATTTGAAATCAACTACATCATTCAAACCAGTAACTGTTCCTATATTTACTATTTTTTTATTTTGCATATCATAATTACCATCATCTGTCAATTTGAAGCCAACGCCTGGCGGGCCTGGTGGCCCTTGTGATGTTGTTGTTGTTGTTGTTGTTGTTGATGGTAGTAATCCGTTTGAATAACTCATTATATATAATATGAGTATATTATATCTTTTCATTGAAATTCTTGGTTGTGAATTTCCTTGGTTTATCAATATATATGAAGCAATATGAATCATTAGTGGCTTTTTCATAGTCAGATTTTTTTATACCAAGCTCTCTACTAATCCTGTTTTGTTCGTTTGGAGAAGGAAATTCAAAAATGCAGTAATGTGTAGAGTTAAGACGGATACATTTGTCAGTGTCATAAAACGATTGACTAAGATATATGCAACTGCAATTTTTGTTTCTTGAGTTAGTGTAGTAGTTTCTTATTTCTGCATCATTTTTACTACCAGTATTAAGATAGTCATCAAAAATAACCAACTTTTGGTTATCACAATTTAATTCGGACAAAGGCAATATTTGATCATTACTTGCTTCAATAATTGGGTAACCCACCTCTTCACTGATTGGTTTCAATGTTTCCAGTAAATGTTGATATTTTGATTGTTCCAAGTTTTTAGCATATAGATAAATTTTATCGAAATAGAGTAGCCTATAGATCATGTCTAGCAGAACGTTTGTTTTTCCTGACCCAGATGGGCCGCAAATTAGCATCCGGAAGCATCGGTCAGGCATGAAAGGATATAACTGTTTATAATTTGAGGTTACATCATCATCGGCATCGTAATTTGGTATTATCATTTATATTATATGGGTATATTATTTCAATATAACATGGTGTATAACACGGTGTACAACACAGTGTACAACACGGTGTAAAATGCTCTTTTTTATATATGATTTCCAAATTTTATGTAACGTAATAATATAACAATAAATGAGTTTACTTAAATGGAAAGAACTTGCAAAGAGTAAATCTCTATTAGGTAATAAGATTAATCTTGTACATGATGCAATCACAAAACATAATCTTAGTCATAAGATAAGTCAAGAGTCATTGGCTAAGGTATTCAAACCTGTGACTAGTAAATTAGATGATGTTATCGACAGTAATGTAGATTTAAGGGTACCCATAAGAAAGAAAAGAGCACCTAAAAAAGCTGATCAAGGTATTGATTATATGCCTGAAGTTGACCCTTTCGAAGACATGCAAGTTGATGATTTATTTGGTGATTATGTCCCACCAAATCAAGAAAAACAACTGGTGCCAAAACCACCAACATATGAAGAATCTTTACAAGATCTTCTGGAAGGAAATAAGGATATTTATGTTGATCCTCAGTACTTTGGTGATGAACCAGATGAATTACCACCAAAATATGAAGAAGAGATGGACTATGGATTAGATGATGAAGATATAAGTAATGAGATTTTGAATGATATTGGTATTACGGATTATGAAAATGTGGAAATGAGGTTAAATCAACCAGAAATGACAAATAAAAAGACTAAGGCCTATCTTAATAAGATTATAAATGATGCAAAATCAAAAAGGAGTCAATTAAGTGGTTATAAGTCACATGTTACAAAACAGTTCAAAAGTGGGGCTATATCAGAAGCTGAGAGACAAATGCGAAACAAAAGAATAGACAATGCAAGAGTTACTTTAAATGAATACATAAAACATTATAATACTAAATTGGAAACAATAAAAGGTTCTGGAATCCATAGTCGGGGAAAAAAACAGAGAGGTGGAAATATTATGTTTTTTAATGATGTAAAGCAGCTTTTAAAAAAATTGGAATTGATTATTGGTGAAAGATTGGCAGGGAATACCAGCATTGAGATGCGAAATATGGGAGTAACTATATTGGACACATTATTGAAAATATCGAAAATCAATAGATCGCAGTATAATAAATTGCATGGTCAATATTTTAAAAATATAATGTAACTTTATTATATATGGAACGAGAGATAGTATTATCCTCCTATAGTGTGAAGTCCCAATTAAATAATAAACCTGAAGATTTCACAACAAAATTTACTAGACAAATGATATTGGATAGTAATTCTCAATATGTTATCGGTCTTAACAGAATTATCAATATGAGTTTCACATGGTTCAATGTTAACGCAGGATACAACAATCAATTAATAAAATATAGCTCTAATAATGGTACAACTTATCACAACATACAATTTCCATCAGGAGTATGGAATTATACTGATTTCGATGAATATATAAAAGATATAACAAAGAACGGTGATGAATATCCAATCACTCTTGAATTTGATCAGACAACATTTAGGGTTACGATTACATTGGCTCAGAATTATCAGCTTGATTTAACGCATTCCAATTTTAATGATCTAATCGGGTTTAATAAGACAGTATTGACAAGTGGAACAAATATTGGTCCTAGAGTACCAAATCTAAGTCAAGACACCGATATTTTGAATATCCATTGTGACCTAATTAATGATTCACTTGTCGACGGTCAAGATACAGACATCATTTATAGCTTCTCTACCAGTGTACTCCAACCTAGTTATAGCTTCACTTTAGAACCTAAACGGGTTACATATAACCCAGTTAATAAAAATACTATCAGTAGTATCCGAATATACATCACAGATGGAAAAAGAAGATTAGTTAACTTGAATGGCGCAGATACAGCTTTCTCACTGATTCTGAAAAGTATAGAATAATATAACATAATAGTATAATGAAACCGTATGAATTCAAAAGATTTTACCATCCAAAACTTGGTAAATTTGTATACAGACACAAAGGATCGGGAATTATCGTTGATAATATTTTCAAACCGTTGAAGAGTGTTGCATCATCTGTTTTCAAGAAATTTGCTAAGCCAATAGCAAAGAAGGCGTTAGAATCGGGGATATCCCATGCAGGTGAGCGACTGGGTAAGGCGGTATCTCAAAAATCTGGTGATTTGATAATGAAAAGATTGACAAATTTGAGAAAAGGAGCTACAAGACAAACAGCAATTGTTCCATCCTCACCCATTAAACAGCTGCAGCAACATTATCAGCCAAAACTAGATCAAGAAAGTACTGATATGATACTGAATAGACTCATTTCTGGAGATGGTTTGAGGAGAAGACGTAGAGTTAGATTTGTATAGAATCAATGAATATATTTTTTAATTGTTAAAATTATATAACATAATAATATATGTCTTTTAGAACAGATAATTTTCTACAAAGAAATGAGTTGGTGCGATTCCAACTCGATGATGTAATCAGGTCTCCAGCTAACGGTCAACACCAAACGAAAAATGGTTATAAATTTACAATTAATGATCGATCGAGTTTCTACGATTGGTACAATGCCTATATTGAAGTCCAATTCCAACTACAGAAATTAGCAGACGGAGCAGGATATGCTGCTGCTGATCGAATAACGGTAATTAATGGAGGGCATTCCTTAATTGACCACATAATGATTAAATCTGCAGGAAAAATAGTTTATGACACTGACAATCTCCATAAAGTCACTTTTGTTAAAAACCTGCTAGAGTATTCTGATGATTACAGTAGATCAGTTGCTAAAAACAGTTTCTGGTATTTGGACACGAATGCTACAACAGCTGCGAATAACACAGGATTTGAAGCTCGCAGGTTGCAAACTCAAGCTCTGCGCGATAATGGTACAGGTGGTCCTAAAAACATTAATGTGATCATACCATTGAACAGGTTCTCATTTTTTGAAGAACTTGAAGATAAGATGCTTGTACCAATGCAAATACAATTTAACATTGAGCTACAAAACGATGGTGAACTCATTCACATGGCTAATGGAACTGATGCTGGAAGAATTGTTGTTAACAGGTTTTTGCTCTGGGTGCCAAAACTAACTCCAAAGGATTCATTGTATGACAATTTCGTTAGTTCATTTCTTAAAGAAACTCAGTGGAAATATTTAAGGGAAATGTACGAAGCATCAGCTCCTACACAATCATCAGGATTTTTCCAGATTTCAAGCAGTATTGACAATGTCAAACACATTTTTGTTTACTTGAAAAGAACAAACCCGCCTAATGATGCAGTTGAAGAAGACAGTCCTTATCTAATGGACACTTTTAAACTTAATGCTGCTAATAATAACTCTTCCCTTTTAAACTGTAGGCTAGAATATGGAAATGGAGTCTTTTATCCAGAAACAGAGTATGATACAGAATCAAAAGTGAGAATCTTTAACGATTTGATGTCATATACTATGCGGAAAAATGACTATAACAGCGGAACTCAGCTGAACTTAGCAAACTATAGTTCTCTGTATGGGTTGATTTACTTTAATCTTACGTATCAAACTGAAAAAATAACAAGAGATCCGAAACAGCTAATCTTCAGGTATAGACTAAGCCAGAATGCAGCTGCAAACTTCAATGTTCATGCTGTAGTCCTATATGAAGAATCTGTTGTCATTGACAAGGTGGGTAATGAATTGGTTATAGTGTAAAATTGTATAATAAGTAATGTATTACTAATAAAAATAAATATCCTTATTTCATATATGTTTTATAACTGGAAAAAATTATATAACATATATTATATACAGCAAATGACTCAGCTTTTTGAAATCAAAGTAAATTTGTCTGACAATCAAAAGAAGAATCTTGGCAATGCTTTCAAAAAAAGGGAAACTATTGTTCTCAGACTATCAAATGAATCTCTGAATGGAAATGATATTCTATATGTACCAGCAATGGTAAAGAAGAGATTGGAGAAGAATCGTATGATGAATAAAGGTATGGATATTAAACTTGTCAAAAGTAATATTAGAAAACAGGTTGGAGGTAGTCTACTAACTTCTATCTTAAGTATTGGCAAGACACTAGCACCAACTATAGGTAAAACCCTTGGGCTATCAGCTCTTGCTGGATTGGCTTCAGAAGGTGCTTCTCAGATTGTGAAATCAATATCTGGCAAAGGCGTACAGTCGGGTGGTTTTCTCGTACCACAAGACAAAATTAATAAGCTGATAGAATATAAGCATCTTTTATCGACGAAACAAAAACAGGATATATTGAATGCCCTTCAATCAGGTTCAGGTGTTCATGTGAAACCAACAAAAACACAATCAGGTGGATTTTTAGGCACTCTGTTGGCAAGCATCGGTGTTCCACTCCTTCTAAATGCTTTGACTGGTAAAACTGGTAGTGGGGCTCCACGAATGGGAATTAGTAAGAAAAAAGGGGGTAAGGGAGCTCCGAGGATTGGAGTATATAGACCACCTCCATTTATAGGTTCATGGGATAATCCAATTGGTATGGGTATTAAAAAAAAACTACCAAAAAAAACAAGTCGGGAGAAGGCATACTATTAGGGAAAAACAGCCCATTCAATGGCATCCCACTACTAGGGGCAATACTGTAAAACCAAAATTCCATAAAGATATCCCGTTAAGTAATCATGATCTAATAAAATGGTGTAGATATTTGAACATCCCAATCAAAGATGTTTTATCGAGGGATGAGAAAGTTCCACATAAGCATAAACAGGCGTTATTCATATACAATCTTGAACCCTCATATATGAGTGGAAGCCATTGGGTGGCCACATATGTCAAAGACAACGTGATAAATTATTTTGATAGTTTCGGTATGCCTCCATTTCAAGAGATCGTAAATCATACAAAAAGAAAGAATTTGATTCTGTTACATCAAAACAACCAAATCCAGAACATAAAAACGACTACATGTGGTTACTTCTGTTTATACTTTCTGAATGAAATGAATAAAGGGAATTCATATTACAATCTATTGGAAGTGTTCGACATATATGACACAATGAAGAATGAGAGATTCCTCGAACATTATTTCAAAAATATCTAACTTATATATATAATGGTTAAATCATATTGTGTAAAACAGAAGAAGCAAACAAAATCGGTACCTGGTACTGAAAAACTTGTTAAAACAAAAAATAATCGTCTTATGCTAAAATCTCAATGTAGCGAATGTGGGGCTACTAAAACACGTTTTGTATCCAATAAAGATTTAAAATAAATAGCCAGTCAGAGATGGCTGGCGGATTTTTAGATATAGAAGGTAGTCACAGTCTTGGTGAAATAGCAGCTAAAAGCGCTTTAAAAGGTTTGTATAATTTAGGTAGAATCGGAGCATCAAAGGCAATTAAATCTGATTTTGCAAAACGAAAGATTAAAGGTACTGTAAACAAATACCTTGATCAAGCGCTTAACAGTTTCACATCGGATTTATCGAAAAAACTAGACCCTATTCATGGTGGTGCTGTTGATATTCATAAGGCTATCGGTAAATTACCAAAACCCAAAGGCGGTTGGACATTACCCGGTCATAAATATACTGGGCCTTATAATGATTTAGAGAGTCAAGTGAAATATGACCCAACAACTGGCCAAATATTAGAAATATATGACCAACCTACAGGAAGAACGGATGCCATTGCCATGCAGCACGATGTTGATTATAGTGTTTGTAAAGACGACAGAAAGTGCAAGAATAGAGCAGACAGAAAAATGGTCAAAGCTTTAGATGAAGTACCATATGATGAGAGACAATGGGGTCATTGGTTGGCTAGAAACACGATTGATATAAAACAGAAATTAGGCCTTGGTGTTAAACAAAAAAGGAAGCCAAAAAACGGAAAGCGGCGTTGAGTAAAAATGATTGGGCTCAACAATTAGCCGATGAATTACATAAGCCAATCAAACGAAAATTTAAAACAAGAAGAGTTATTGTTAATGGAATAGATGATATTTGGAGTGCTGACCTTGTAGAAATGCAGAAGTTTTCAAAATGGAATAAAGGATATAGATATTTGTTAAACATCATTGATGTGTTTTCAAAATTTGCTTGGAGCATTCCCATTAAAAATAAAACCGGTAATACAATTACTGAATCATTTGATGATGTTATTAAAAAGTATAAAAGAAAACCGAAATATTTATGGGTAGATCAAGGATCTGAATTCTATAATAAAACTTTCAAAGACTGGCTAAAGAAAAATAATATTGAGATGTATTCTACTTTCAATGAAGGTAAAGCTGTTGTTATTGAGAGATTTAACAGAACATTAAAATCTAAAATGTGGAAACAATTTACAGCTCAAAATACAACACAATATTTAGACATGTTACCAAAACTATTAAATGAATACAACAGTACAAAGCATTCAAGCATCAAAATGAAACCGGCAGAAGTAAATAAAAAGAACGAGGGAAGTGTATATCTCACTTTATATGGTGATATGGAACCATCATCATCAAAAGTAAAATTCAAAGTTGGTGATAAGGTTAGAATTTCAAAGTATAAAAGAAAGGTATTTGATAAAGGATATACAAGTAATTGGACTGAAGAGGTATTCACAGTTGATAAAATCCAATACACAAACCCTATTACATATAAGTTAAAGGATCTTAATAATGAATCAATAGAAGGGTCATTTTATGAACCTGAATTACAATTAGCAAAACAGGATGTATTCAGAATTGGCAAAGTCATTAGGAGGGATTACAAGAAAAAACAAGCTTTGGTATCATGGTCTGGTTATCCAAAAGAATTTCATTCATGGATACCGTTAAAAGATGTCAAAAATATCTAACATATATGTATCATGAGTGGCATTGAGAAATATATCAAAAAAATAAATTTTCAAATTCAGGAATGTGAAGATGAAATAGACAATCTTCATGATAAAATATATGATAATGAGCGTAGATTGGATCTGTTACAATATAAAAAGAAATTATTGAAACTTTATCATAAAAAAATACATGAAATTGATGAAGATATAACATTGAAACAGTTATTGAATATTATCTGCAATGAGATAGAAAACAATAGATACGATGATGAATGTAATGTGTTGAAACAAACCAAAGTTGATAATGTCGAATATCTCAAACGTGAAAATAATATTTTTACACCTGTGAATACAACAAGTAATGCAAATTTGATTAATGAGACTTGGCTTTAAAAAAGGTTTAAAGAGATGTTACTATTTACAAGTATCCCAGAAATTTCTGAGATATTTATATCTTTGCATTCGCTATTCATTGGTAGCCAAAAATATTAATGTTTCTGGCTATTATCAACCATATTTAAACGCACTAAAATGACTTAAAAAAATAATCATACTATATAGTAATGGTAAAACAATCAAGGGGAAGACCTAAAAAGTATATGACCGATGAAGAAAAACGTATTATGGGACGTCTTTATTGTAAGAAGTATAATGACAACCCAGATAATAAATATCATTGCATTGAATGTAATAAATATTTTCATCCTGCAAGTAAATATAAACACAATAAAACTATGGTGCATAAATTGAATGCACAAAAATACAACAGCGAATAACGCAAGGCGATCATAAAAAGATAATCATATATGACCAATCATATATAACTATCTCAAATTATTTCAAAAATGATGCCAAAATAAACGCACTATAAAAGGTACTTAAAGAAATATTATATAATTATATATATATAGATAATGGGAACATCAGACTTAACAAAATTGAGTAAGTCTCAACTAATCCAAATGATATTAAAGCTACAGAAGAAAAAACCTGCATTTATGGTGGTAGATGATACCAAACCAGTTCCAACACCAAGGACTGTCAAACCAGTTCCAACACCAGGGACTGTAAAACCAATCCCAGCACCTCGTAAGAGTGTAAATCAAATGGTTCAAGATTATGAAAACAAGATAATTGTTCCACCAGTGCCAGCACCAAGGACTAAAAAACCAGTCCCATTACCAAGAACTAAGATAGAGCAAACAGATAAAGCTCTGAAAGGCTATACTAAGTCTTTTGAAATTAATATAAAAAACAACAAAGACCCGCTAGTGCAACTACAAAACACAAGAAAGGCTATTGAATATCATATTATAAGTACACTAAAATCCATGAAAGGACTGAAATTTGTTGAAACACTAAAGGTAATATTTACAAAAATATCAAATGGAGAAACAGTGTACAAAACTGCCTATTTCAACAGTCTAGTTCAAACAATCATAAATAATCTAGAGATCGCTGAATCACTACAAGTGTCAAAGCAAAACATATTAAACAAGATTGCAGTTTGGATTTCAGAGGGATCTGGTTGGACTGTTCAATCAGTGGACAATCATTATCTCAATATTGTAAAATATCAACCAATGAGAGGCTCTTCATATATTAAACTACCTCAAGAACTCAGAAACAGTGCGAAAGGATTGATCAACATAAAAAATGAGGATAATGAATGCTTTAGGTGGTGTCACATCAGACATATAAATCCTCAAGACAAAGACCCACAGAGAATTAAAAAAGTTGACAAACCATTCATTGAAAATTTAAATTATTCGGGGATTGAATTCCCAGTCACCACCAAACAGTACAACAAGATTGAAAAACAAAATAAGATCAACATCAATGTTTTCGGTTACGAAGACAAACAACCATACCCAGTTTATGTATCAAAAGAAAAATATGAAGACCGCATGAATCTTCTTCTGATAACAGAAAATGAAAACAAGCACTATGTCTTAATTAAAGATTTTAACAAGTTAATGTACAATCAGACAAAACACAAAGAAAGAAAACATTTCTGCATGTATTGTCTTCAATGCTTCAGCTCTGAAAGAGTATTAACTGATCATAAAGAAAACTGCATGCAAGTAAATGGCACACAAGCGATAAAAATGCCTGACAAAGACAATAATATACTAAAATTCAACAATTTCCATAAACAACTACCAGTACCATTTGTTATTTATGCAGATTTCGAAGCAATTACTGAAAAAATACATGGTTGTCAACCTAATAATGATAAATCATACACAGAGGCTTATCAGAAGCATACAGACTGTAGTTATGGTTATAAGGTCGTTTGTTGCTATGATGATAAATACACTAAACCAGAGCAAATATATAGGGGCGAAAAAGCCGTTTACAAATTTATGGAAGCTATGCTGGGGGAAGTTAAATATTGTAAGAATGTAATGAAAAAAGAATTCAATAAACCATTAAAAATGACAAAAGATGATGAAGAGGAATTTCAAAAAGCTAAAGAATGTCATATATGTGATCAAAAGTATGCAGAGAAAGATATTAGAGTTCGAGATCATTGTCATATAACTGGTAAATACAGAGGCTCGGCTCACCAAGAATGTAATCTGAAACTCAGAGTAAATCCAGCAGAGATAAAAATTCCGGTTATATTCCATAATCTAAGAGGTTATGAAAGTCATTTTATAATGCAAGAGATTGGTGAAATAGTCAAGAAGTATACATACAAAAATAAGAAAGGAGAAGACAAACAGATGAACATAAATGCTATACCAAACAACATGGAAAAGTATATGGCTTTCATGCTTGGTAATCATCTGACCTTCATTGATAGTTTCCAGTTTATGAGCTCTAGTTTAGAAAAACTGGTAAGCAATCTACCAAAAGAATCATTAAAATATACTTCTCAACAATTCAAAGGTGAAAAGCTTAATTTAATGTCACAAAAAGGAGTCTATCCATACGACTTCATGGACAGTTTTGATAAATTCAATAAAAAACTACCACTCAAAGAAGAATTTTACAGCATATTAAATGATAAATGTCTATCAGATGAAGACTATAAGCATGCTCAAACTGTTTGGGAAACATTCAGGCTCAAAAATATGGGTGAGTACCATGATTTATATCTTAAATCTGACATCCTTCTGTTAGCTGATGTATTTGAAAACTTTCGAAAGACCTGTCTGCAATACTACAAATTAGACCCGTGTCATTATTTTACATCTCCCGGCTTATCTTGGGACGCTATGCTAAAAATGACTAATATTAAATTAGAACTGATGACTGATATTAACATGTTTCAATTCATTGAAAAGGGTATGAGAGGTGGTATTTCTTATATAGCTAATCGATATGGAAAAGCAAACAATAAATACATGAAATCATACAATGAGAAGGCGCCCTCAAAGTATATTATGTATCTTGATGCTAACAATCTCTATGGTTGGGCTATGTCGCAATACCTACCAACCGGTGGTTTCAAATGGATGACAGAAAATCAAATTAATAAGTTAGACTTAGCTAAATATAAAGAAGATAGCAATAAAGGTTTAATACTAGAAGTTGACCTGGAATATCCTGAAGAATTGCACAACCTTCATAATGACTACCCATTAGGACCAGAGAAGGTTAAAGTAACTGAAAATATGTTGTCTGGGTATTGCAAAAAGATAGCTACTAAATATAATATATCAACAGGCCTTGTACAAAAACTGATTCCAACTTTAAGAAACAAAGAAAAGTATGTTCTTCATTACAGAAACCTACAATTATACACTGATCTCGGTTTGAAAATAACTAAAGTTTATCGAGTACTAGAGTTCAATCAGTCCGCATGGTTGAAGCAATATATTGATTTCAACACTCAGAAAAGAACTAATGCTAAAAATGCTTTTGAGAAAGATTTCTTCAAACTTATGAATAATTCAGTATTTGGAAAAACAATGGAAAATATCAGAAAGAGAATAGATGTTAGATTAGTAACTGATGAGAAGAAACTATTAAAAATGACTTCTAAACCTACATATGTAAGTAGTAAAATCTTCAATGAAAACCTTGTAGCCGTTCATAAGATCAAAGAAACACTAACCCTCAACAGGCCGGCATATGTGGGTATGTGTATCCTCGATCTTAGTAAGACATTAATGTATGATTTTCATTATAACTACATCAAAAAGAAGTATAATAAAGCTAGACTTCTATTTACTGATACAGACAGTTTAACTTATGAAATAGAAGCCGAAGATGTCTACTCAGACTTCTGGAATGATAAACATTTGTTTGATAACAGCGACTACCCTGAAAGCTCGTCGTATTTCAATACAACTAATAAAAAAGTAATTGGTAAATTCAAAGATGAGGCTGCAGGAGTTCCTATTTGTGAATTTGTTGGTTTACGATCAAAAATGTATAGCTATATGAAAGACAACCAATCCGGAGGTAAGACTGCTAAAGGGATTAAAAAGAATATTATCAAAAATAATATCAAACATGAAAACTATAAAAATACGCTATTTGAAAAAAAACAGATGCATCATAGAATGAAAACAATCAGAAGTCAAAACCATCAATTAGGAAGTTATGAAATCAATAAAGTATCACTCAGTTGTTTTGATGACAAAAGATATCTACAAGAACACGGAATCAACAGTTATGCATATGGCCATTATGCGATCATTCTTTAATTACATCCAATGAGAGAATGTTGAGGTATTATCAGAAGAAAACATATAGTATTCCAGAAATACGAGCTCAATTTTATGGACACCATTGTATATTCCAGAAATATGAGCGCAATTTTATGGACACCATTATATAGAAACTATTGTATATTCCAGAAATACGAGCGCAATTTTATGGACACCATTTTATGAACACCATTATATGGAAACCATTGTATGGAAACCATTATATGGAAAATAGTATTTGAGTTGGGTTTGGTAACAGCGCATTTTTGCAAAAAATGCTCTGGTACCCCCAACTCCTATACTACTAAGGCGTCTATTCTGCGGAACATCTATCAAAAATCTACACGTACAAATGCGTAAGACTATTCGAAACAAAATACATCGCTGAATCATTGCGTGTTCGATCAGATCAATTTTTATACAATGAAATATAAATCAGACATAAATGATAAACACGATACTTTGAACTCACTTACAAGCCGCCAAGTGGTTAAAATTTTCAGAAACGATCAATCGCTGGCAAGACACTGAACTAAGAAGCATAATTATTACGTATATACTTGAGTTCAAACATTTTGAATAAATAAATAAAAAAATACGCTATCAAGGCACCTTGCACATTCAATTCAGCAAGCCGCCTAAAAAACACCACCTCGGATATGCATAACATATCAGTATAATTTAGAAACTTTCAACTAGCAAGCCGCCAAGACATATCCTTCGCATTGAAAAAAGAACTTTAAGTAGACGAGCGACTGTGCCAAGCCGATAAAATAAGTTCATAACCTCCACGCGCGATCAATGAACTTCAGAGAAGACCGGCCGAGTCGCTAATGCGCTAATATCATGATTGTTTGTACTACAAATATATCGTTCGCGTTCGATAAACGCTAGTCAACGAGCCACTAAAAAGAAATAACAAAAACGCCTCTGCGTTCAATAAGCTTACAACTCAACTGGCGAACCACTGAGACGCTGTGCTACTGAAATGTATACCTCTCACGTTCAATAATCTAAATGATCAAAGTCCGTCTTCTTCATGTTCACTTCCTTCGCTCAAGCGGCACAGTCGGTTCGTCTCGCTACGGCAAAACTACAGTGGACACGATCATTTCAGTTGATCAAGAGTGATCCGAAACTGATCCTCTTCACCTTCAGAGGACTGTAAAGAAACAAATTAGGCGCTGTCTGACATTTGTACAGCCAAAAACGTTGGCAAAATGACCATCACGCTAAAGGATTCCAAGGGAATTATAGCGTAAACAAACCAATGTGTCATACTATTTACGTAATTTACGTCATCACGCACGCCCACTCGCCCCCAGGCTCTCCAAAAATTGGAGCCACTTTTCAACCGAAGTGACGCATCTTCGAGGGGCTAAAAAACCGATTTTCTTTCTTTTCCTCGGGAAATGATTATTGTTTTCGTTCTTTGGACATAATAAACTAATGAAAAACGAAGAAAAAAAATTAATTTCATAGGCACTTTAATGCACATGCCAAAGATCGCGTACATGTAAGGTTACCGTAAATCCTGAATGATAGAAAATAAAACTTCCTTAAAGTCCGTTAACTTAAAGCTTAACTATAAATTCAATCAATATAACAAGTTATAGGCCCACCATCGATGTGCCAGCAGAGGTTTGGTCCTTCAGAAACGTAGGTCCTTCTCTTAAGTCGTCTTGATCTTCTCTCCTTGACTCCTTCAGGGTCAATTTCTCTCATGATACTGGCCACCAAGCTTCTCGGAACATTGACGTGGTGTTTTAATCGAAGTGAATGCCAAATGTAGCGATACCCAGCTAGCGAACCTGCTCCTTGCATCTCCAGCTTTATCAGCCCCCGGTAGTAAATCTTCATCATAATTACAACCTCTTCTTTTTAACCCTATATTTAACTCTTTTAGCTTCCTTTTGAGCGTTCTTACGTGCATTCTTACACCATCGAGTTTTTCCAACAAACCAACAATGGCGTCTGTTATGAGTCAAATTCGCAGCTTTCTTCGAGGTCTGTTCAACCACCTCGTTGATCTGGTGGCCCAATGCCCGCAAAACCTTGCCGAAGAAGAACATTCGCAGGGGCGGATCCAGGAAATCTATAAAGAGGGGGCCGGAGTAATTTTTATAGTGACAATATGGGTGCGCCAGCGCCTATCAGGATTCAGGAGCGCCGAAGGCGTGACAATCTAGGGGGGTTCGGGGGCATGCCCCCCCCCCCCCCCCCCCAAAAATTTTGATAATTGGAGTACTCGGAGATGCAATCTGGTGCATTCTGGACGCCTAAATTTAGCAATTGCTTGGATTCCATATTGAACAAGAAATGCTGAAATATTTAATAAAATACAGGTGTGGTTGTCAAAGAAGTACAAAAAACACTTTTAAAATGATGCGTGTTTTGATGAATGACATGACCTTTTCCAACTTAACAATAATATTAAATCAAACATGAGCCGCAGCAATTACGGCGAGAGCGCAACCTTTCCTCCCGGAAAATTGATGCCATACTGCATGCATTCTGGGAACATTTGTGACCAAAAATGAAGGCTTCGGATGACAGATTTTAAGATAATTTTAAAAAAACAAATTAAACAAACGAAATATCCCGTGGAAATGACTTTAAGAAGAGTCACTGCAGGGGTTGATTAATGTCATCCTTCTCTGGTTACGCTTGGCATAGTCGTCAACAATTGCACCATAATCTAAAGCTACGTCTTTGTGAACAAAGAGCAGCGTTGCGTTATCCAGCCTTCCTCGTCATTTCAAAAGGAAGAAACGCCAGGAACATTTTTAGCTTCAAGTTCGTCGTTTTGAAACTTGTTTATAAAGGGGGGTTGATTCGAACAACGCTTGATAATGTTCATATCGATAATAAAGGAAATATATCTCAGGAAACAAAGCAAAAGCTGCAAAATACCATCTGACAGACGTTGCTAACTAAAATATTAAAAAAATAATAATAATCCCAGGCAAAAGGGGAGGCCGCGGCCCCTTCGGCCCACCCCTAAATCCGCCCCTGATTCGGCACCACAAGAACTTCAAAACATGACTGAAAAAAAATGGCGCCTTTCTCTCATGAGTCGTGAGTTGAGTAGGCCCTGGGTATAGCTGTACCAAGTCCTCCTCCTCCCATCACTGCGCGCGCATACTTTCCTGCCATTTATTTAATTTGCAGCAACTATTTTTTATTTGCAGCAACTATTTTCAATTTGCAGCATCTACTCTTAATATGCAGCAACTTTTTTTTATTTGCAGCAACTATTTTTAATTTGCAGCAACTATTTTTAATTTGCAGCAACTATTTTTTATTTAATTTGCAGCAACTTTTTTTATTTGCAGCAACTTTTTTTTGATTTGCAGCAACTATTTTTAATTTGCAGCAACTATTTTTAATTTGCAGCAACTTTTTTTTATTTGCAGCAACTTTTTTTTATTTGCAGCAACTTTTTTATTTGCAGCATGTCCCTTGTGGGCCACCGTACAAGTGCATCGTGAGTTCATTTTTCAGCACATTGTTCGTGGAAGCACCACAACTTCCACAAAACATCTCACAGCTTCTTGACCATCCACAAACCTTGTTCTCGCCGGTTCAAAACCTTGTGTAAGATTAGCACAAATACTTAAAATTTTCAAATAATGTCTTCCAAAGAAACACACGCTTACCTTCAAGCGGAAAGGATCGAAATTTCTATCGACAAAAGTGGCATGCTTCAGTGTTTAATAAAACCTAGCGGGCTTAGAAAATTTCGTTTTGTAATTTGTTATAACATAACATAAACATAACATAACATATTTTATTTGCATTCCCATATAACATTAATGGTATTGCAATAACAATGAATATAATAGTTACTAATTACGGATTAACAAATCATCACGCCTCAAGGACGCTTCATATATAAAATGACTCATTTTTTTACAAATCACGGGATCTATGCTATTGAAGAAAAATACAATAAGGTCTTCGTCTGTTAAATCCTTAAAACTTGCACAGTAATTTCTAATATCGTAATATAAGTTGTTCCGTAAATCAACATATGAGACGCAGTCGAAGAGGAAATGACACTCGTCTTCTACATTTTTTGAATGGCAGCATTCGCAGCTCCTTAGTTCTCTTGGTGTTAAAGGCTTTGTATGTCTTCCTTTTTCAATTTGTAGGTTATGGTTTCCAACTCTAAATTTGGCAAGCATTCTCCTGTGTCTCATATTCTTGACTAGGTCATAACAAATAGAACTGTTGGTATTATTTTTAAATTTGTAATAAAAATTTAGTTTAGTATTCATTTTAATAAGTTTCATTTGGTGCGCTATAGAGTCTTTCTCTATATTCGAAGAAAGAGTGGATACATATTGTTTTAATGAGTTGGGGTTTTTGTTAAAAATAGAAAAACTAGTACTTGTGGTTTGATCATATTTTATCAATAGCTTATTTATTGAGTTCATGAAGCTTTGATTGTTTGATATGGCAAGATTTTCCGAGATATACAGACATTGCTTAGCTATATTATTCTCGGGCAAGGCTTTAAGGTGTAACCAAAAATGTAATACATTACGATAAATTCGTGATTTCAGAGATAATCTTCCTATTTCATTTCGTGCCGCCACATTTGGTGCCCGTTTGTTAAGTCCAAGATAATATTTGAAAAATTGTGAATGAAGTCGTTCAACTGGATCTTTTTCCCATTTTTGAAGATTCATATTATCATAGGCTCCCCAGACTTCTGAATTATAAAGTAAGATAGGTGAAAAAAGGCTATCGAATAATTTGTTAGGCCCGGTTCAGACGCCGAACTTTTCATGAGCCGAACCTAATACTTTGAATTAAGTACATGAAAAGTTCGGCGTCTGAATCAGTTAAAAACGGCTATTTGAATTTGGAACGGCTCAGCCGTTCTTTCCGCCTGGCTCAGCCAGGAATTTCGGTTTTGGAACGGCTTTGATTCAGACGCCGAACTTTTCATGAGCCGAACCTAATGCATAAATTATTATAACGACTGGTGCGTGTTCTGACATCTTTGCCTGAAAATCGCTGACCTTTCGATTTGTTTCTCTTCAAACTGAATTAAGTTCGGCTAATTAGGTTCGGCGTCTGAATCAACAGGCGTACTTTTGTTAATTTGGGTCGGTCCAAATTCGAATTAAGTTCGGCTCATGAAAAGTTCGGCGTCTGAACCGGGCCTAATCATGTGTAATTTTAGACTTAGAAAACCCTAGCGTGGGAAGAAAGGGTTGTTGTGTAATCACTTGGATTGTGACAGTTCTCATGCGTCTGTTTTGTCGAGATCTTTAAGCTATTCACGACAGCTGAATGCAACTTCTAGACATTGAAATACTGACTGACATGTCCTGAGGCGTATGATTGCAGAATTGGGGAAATAACCAAAATGAAATCAAGACAAATCTACTATTTAATGTGGGAAAAATCGGAGACCTTTCGGAGTACACAGAACGGCAGAATTGAAGGATTTTGCCTGATTCCACGGCGATAGCGTGAATTTGTTTGATGTCGGCCCGCCTGCGTGACATATCTCGCAACATAGCCCCTTGAGCGAAGTTGAAATTGCCGTGAGCAAATTGAAGTTGCCGTGAGCAAATTGAAACTGCCGTGAGTGAAGTTGAAGTTGCCGTGAGCAAATTGAAATTGCCGTGAGCGAAGTTGAAATTGAAACTGTCGTGAGCAAATTGAAATTGCCGTGACACTTTTGGGCCACCGTAGGGTTCAAGATAGGCTCAGTCTCCAGCCGTGGGTGTCTCGATGCGCCCGCGATATCTCCCCACCTCACGGCTGGGCGCACGGGTTTGGTTATTGTTTACATTAACCAATCAGAAACGAACCCGCCGAAATTTGCGGGGCATAAATTAGCGGGTAATGGCATAAATAAACAAAGATGGCAGACTATGCAAGCTTTAACAGTAGGTTTGAAAATGCTTACTCGTACGCGCCTCAGAAGTTTGGGTTTGATAATTTCAGGGAGAAACAGAGTCTTGCTATGAAGGAACTTATTTTGGGACGAGATGCACTTGTCATTCTACCAACTGGTTCGGGTAAATCCTTAATTTTTCAAGCTTTTCCACTAGTGTTGGATCACTTGGAAGAAAAGCAAAGTTCGCATCAATCTATTCTATTATGTAAATGACGTGTCCATTTTCCGCATAATTGTAATGACGTCATGGACAAGCAACCAAACCCGTGCGCCCAGCCGTGAGGTGGGGAGAATCGCAGGCGCATCGAGACACCCACGGCTGGAGACTGAGCCTAGGTTCAAGACGGACCACCGTGGAATCCAAATCGGCTAGTTTTCCGCGCTTACACTCACATGAAAACTCGATCGGGTTAGAAAACTGCAAAATGTACTTTTTAGGAGCCATTACGGTTGAATTTTAAGGAAATTTAGAAGGAAAAGAGGGCCAAAAATTGTCATTGAAACAATTTGTGACAAACAAATGATACCCAGCGCAAGTGCACCCCTAGTAGAAGGCGGACAATTTCGGTGTACATTACAGATTATTAACTTCAAACTCTTATTTTAAAACTTCATTAAATCTTCAATATTTATTATTTTTCTAAATTGCACAAATCCCCAAAGATTTAAAGATTTAAACGTGTACATAAATCAGATGAGTGCTTCTATAATTATAGCTAAGACGTTCTCAAAAATTAAAGCAGTTCACTGGCTACAAGTACGTACCAAGTGCACTTAAGAGCCCTAGTGAGAAACGGCGTAATATCTCGTTCACGTTTCAAACAATCCAAAAACTCTATGTTCTTTCTTCTATCCCTTCTTTTAACCTCTTCAAATTTCATTCAAATTTAGGTTGAGTCCCGCCTTAAAAGCATTTTCCTACCGAGTTCTCAAGGATATTTTTAGTATCGCTTTAAAAATCAAAAAACATTACTTTTGCATGAAAATTATGGAAACCAATAAAACATTTTAACCGTTTTTTATTTTAAAAATAATGTTGCAGTGTTATCAACAATTACTATAAACTTGTACTAGTGCGGTGGTCCAGTGGTTAGCGCGTTAGACTTTGAACCTAAAGGTCGGTGGTTCAAGCCTGGTCTCGGCCGTCGTGTTGTTTCAGTTAGACAAGAAACTTTGCTCCACTTTGTCTCTCTCCATCCTGGGTGCGATGGACTAGCATCCCATCCAGGGGGGACTAGTAATACCCTCAGTCACTTCATGCTACATTACCCTTTCTTGTACTAGTACAATGAGACTATAAATAACAGTATTTGGCTGCGGATATGGCCTTGATGAAAATGAATTGCAACTTGAAAAAAATTGCCCTTAATTTGTGTCTTGGGAAAATGTAAATGTGAATGTGGATTTGTTCTCTCCTTCGAGGAATCTCTTGGTATTTTCCTCTCACTGTGCACGCTTTGTCGTGTGTATGAGTTTATAGTCGAATATTTAGTAGAACTGAGTAAGAAGATGGCTTGGTTACCTTTGCTACCTGCAAACGATCAGACCAGGATCAGACCTTCACGTGGCTCGAATGAGCACACGGTAGAAATCGCAGTCCGTCTCCAGTATGGGACGTAAAAACAGTGTCGGCCCCAATCAGCACTTCCGTGCTAAATACATTGATATTAAATAACATGATATTTTAAAACTCATTGATGAGATAGAATTGTTTGATCATCTCATGAAAACAATTCAGTTGAAATTGTTTGAACGTCTCATTTTTGTTTGTTTCATATTTTCGATTTAAGGTGGTCTTATACAAAAAAAATACAATGTCTAGCTTGCAACGTTGGTTGTTTGGAAAATGGCAAAATTGTAATCTTAAAACAGTTGAGAATACCATTTTGAAAGAATTTCACTAAATTTGCAGCACTAAACAATTGAACTATAAGATTAGTGAAAAGTGGTATATAATTTTCCCATAGCAACGGCCCTAGCAACTATTGTTTACATTAGTTTAATGCTCATAAAACGTGCTAAATGAATGCAATCACCCCCCCCCCCCCCCCCCCTCCGACTATAATTAATCTCGAAACCATTGTCTTAACTTTAAGACCGTTTTCCTCAAATAACACAAATTCACGGATTGAGAAACTTGTAAGCAAGGTATCTCTCTTGTATTTTAGCCAAATTTTCTGAAATTTTCAGGAGCATGAAAGAATATAATTCTCTAGGAGGTAAACCTAAAAACCCTCCATTTTCTGAAACAATACTGTAGTAATTAAACCTTTGTACTATTGTTATTTTGTATTTTTCACATTAATGCCTCCCTCCCCCCGAAAAAGATGGAAACGCATTGTTTTTCGAGGTTTCGATCCTAGATGGATCATTTATGCACAAAGTAAAGTTGACTCCATTGGAAACAGACCATTTGGTGGAAAGTTATTGTGCTTATAACAGGCGGCCTTATTTCAACTTAAGGGGCTGGTTAATAATTAATTAATTAATTCGACCTAAAGTGGCAGATTTTGAACTCAGAGTACAAAACTATATATCAGGATGGTGGAATTTTCCCATAAAATTGTTTTGGGAAAAAAAACTTATTTTTTGTATAAGACCACCTTTAATAAACACCCTGTATAAGGCCCGGACACGCGGTGCAACACAGCTATTTTAATTAACGTTGTCGAATGGAAGCTTAAAGCCCGGGCGGGGGGGGGGGGGGGGGGGGGGGAATTCCCATATAAAAATGACAGGGGTGCTCGTTGGAAATTTTCGAAAAACACCCTAAAAGGTACCAGAATCTCGTTTGATGGGCGTAGTTCAAAAGAATTTTTACCTCTAAGAGGTACCAGTTCTAAAACAACACGTGTCACATTCTGTCATATCTTTTCGGCTCATACCCTAAAAGGTACCGCGATAATTCTAACGGTGGTAATTTAAGATTTTAGTACCCTAAGCGGTACCAATGTCCAAATTTTTACCCCTAAAAGGTACGACGAGCACCCCCGTCATTTTTATATGGGAGTCCCCCCCGCCGGGGCTTAAAGCAAAAAGCCAAGATAGTTGGGAGCGTCGCAAAAAAATACGTTTTTTCCGCTCGTCGCATCGCTCATTCGCGCCTTTTCTTTTCCCAACTGATCTGCATGCCTGGAACAGGCGCTCGGTTTACTCGTTCGGTCTTGACTTGTAGGCTTTGAGCTGAGCTTTGAGCTTTCACCCGACAATGTAAATTGAAACAGCTGTATATTTCTTGCAACGTTGCGCGCAGAAGCAGAAGAGGGTCCACAATGGGGTTCTCAGATCCCGCTATCCCGCCCATTTTTTCCTGATAATCCCGCCATCCCGCCTTTCTTAAAGTGAAAATCCCGATCCCGCCAAGATTTTTAATAAATTTTCTGTGTTAATTATTAATGTAATATTATTATAACATGAAATACTTACCTTTATACAATGAGTAGTAATTCTCTCCTGAGTTAAGTTCCAGCATCGATGAGTTATCTGGCTTGTTCAATACGATGGATTTTACACTGACTTGGCCTTTTGGCAACTTAAAGTCTTCTCAAAACATCAGCCTGCTATTGAAATGGACAGTACGACCAAATGCAGACACCCTCCCAAGCAAAAAGTTCGCTTCCCGGTCCAAAGTAGCAACTCTTTGCGATTCTTCCTCTTCGATTTCCTCTTCCTTTGCACTGCTACATACCCTGGGTACCAGAGGTATTCTCCCGGCGAGCTTCGTAACTTGCCGGCGGAAGGCCGGTCGGTGTCGGCCGAAGGCCGATCAACGAGCGGCGAAGCCGCGAGAAAACAGAGGTTTTTCGCGCGGGTCACAATAGAGACATAACCGACACCGGAAACCGCGCAAGAAAAACCTCTGGCACCCAGCGTAACTGCTACATGAATCGTATTCGCCTCCATCTTCGGAATGACCGACTCTCCTGTGAGGTCAACCGTTTCCTCTGGCACAATGTCTCTCTGGTACAAGAAATTTGGCAGAGTTCCTGCCCTAGCCATTGTCGTTTCCTGTCTTACCGTCCTTTGCTAAACTGCGGCCACACAATTTATTACATCGAACGAATATCTCGTTTTGTCCATTTGCGCCCTCGGCCGCGGTTGCCATATTGGACAGACCTGGACATACTAGCAATATAAGAGGATCAAGGAACAAATACAACAAACGCTCAAAGGACTAAAATGTCGATCAAATTCGGGTCAAGAACTCATGTGACGAAAATGGAAATAAACACAATAGGATTTGACAGCAAGGTTTTAAAAATGATAATGGTCGTTAATAGATGGGTCTGAGGTCGCGCGTTTAGCCAGAGCTCGACGTGGATACGTGATCTAACGCCTTCAATTCCACGCAGGCTACATGTGGTCTACGTGGTCAATTTATGAAGTTACGTAAAAACTTGTAATCCCGTTTCCCGCTACAAGCCCCTCGCGATTCTCACATCCCGACCTCTCAAAAACACGAAATCCCGCTCCCGCTCATAGCTTAAATTCCCGCTTCCCGCTCCTATTTTTAATTAGCATCCCGAATATCGCCCCCCAAATATGGCAAATCCCGCATCCCGCCAAACCTATTGTGGACCCTCGTAGAAGACTGCAGAAGTAGAATCGAGTTCTAACTTTTGCGACGTTTCACTCAACCAATGGCATCGTGTGACACCTCAAAAAAATCTTGTTTCCCGCAAGGTTGCAAAAAACGTTACATCATGCGTCCGGGCCTTTAGTGATTCCCCGGAGTAGTTACGACGATCGCTCCCCAACCCTAACCCCCACCCCACTCCCCCCCTACCCTCCCCATCACCCCGAATGTTATGTATCCTTGGCTAAATTCACTTGAAGCAGGTATTTGTTCTTTTGATTTTGCAGACATGTTTTGTGGCAGCACAATAATGGCTCCAAAACTATATAGATCGATGTCGAAGAGGAGATCGTGACGGTAAGGAAGTTTGGTGACAATGGACGGAAAACGTGCTCTGCATATGTAATATAAGCTCTTTATTTTAAAGTGGCATTGATGCATGAAAGCCAAGATATGATATTTGCCGCAATGTTTACATAGAAGCGGGTGTCTGTAAAACGCGGACCGGATGGCAGCGGATGGCGGATGGCGGATAGGAATATGCGGATAATAAAGTGCGGATAATAAAATGCGGATGATAAAATGCGGATGGAAAAAAAATTGAAAAAAAATTCCTTATGACTTTTACAAAAAAAAATAGAAATATATTAATAATAATAATAAAAATAATAATAATAATGACAAATAAGCAGGAAACAGGAACTTTATTGTTGAAACTGCATGTCTTAAAGTATTTAACAATAAAAAGTTAAATTTCAACTTGCATTCGCCTTTCATGTTCTCAGATAAAGGATTTTCTATTTCACCCTATACTAGTTACTGAGCGTTAAGGGTCCATAACCCGGGATCACAAATCCCATTTCCCACACACACACACACATTCATGAATCAACTGGCTCGAACTCACGCAAGCGTGCAAACATACATCGATTACCGTTACTCCTTGTTTTTACATTGCATTACATAACTTATGATATCTTAAAAAGTTCGTACGGGTCACAACAAGTCAATATTCATTCCAATGTTCTGAACGAAAACAAATTCAAAACTGTAACTGCAACACGAACGTAACTGTGTTTATCGTATACACGGGGGGGGGGGGGGGGGGGGGGGGGGGGGGGGGGGGGGGAGCTTATATCCGGGAAGGGGACTGATAATCAAACTTTTTTCCAGGTAGATGGACCTATAGAATGGGGTATTAAAAATTGGCCGATTTCTAGAATGGAATATAATTTTGAATGCAATATTCTTTCAAACTGATGGGGTCCAACTTTGGATACCGGGCGGCACATACCCACCTAAAACACACCCGAGTAACCCCTCTCCCCCCTCCCCTCCACCCCCCGGGCATTAAACGTGGCGGCATTGTACTTAAGTTCGCAGCGCATACATTAGCGCGTGAGTTTCGATTTGGCATGGCACCACTTTTGTTTATTTTACTCTGGTGATCGGGAAAGTACTGTTGAATGTTGTGTAAGCTGTTATAGTGTTGAAAGTTACTGTTTCGTGTCATTTTAAAGTTATATCTGTTTCTTTTCTTTCTTTTTTTTTTTTTTTGAAAAAATCATAAAGGATTAATTATTTTTCTATTTTTTTTTCCATCCGCATTTTATCATCCGTATTTTGTTATCCGCATTTTATTATCCTCATTTTCTTATCCGCCATCCGGTCCGCGTTTTACAGACACCCCATAGAAGCGGCCTAATTTTTTAACCCATACGTAACTCAAGACAACTAAATAAGCTTTGCGGCGAAATACAGTTACTCATTTCATTTACAGTGTGGTATCGGCAGGACTTGCGGTTTTCTCTCAAATCAAAAGCTTTACATTCCTCTGCCGGATACAGCTCAAGTGTCGTGAAGTGTAACTATAATTGAAGATCGGAAAGACACTAATCTAGCGCACGGGACGAGCTCGCAAGACTCGGAGGGCGACAGATCGGGGAAATCGAACTGCGGTTTACGTGATAACATGTGTAAATATCAATGTTTGTTTTCACATTTCCTGGGGATTACGTTCACTGATGCATACAGTTCGTGCCTTCCGTTGTAATCAGTCATCTCTAAAAGAAAAACAACATCAACTGAAAAGTCAGAACATAGTTGAAGTTCGTCGGTAGAAACTGAGAAGTACACGATGACTAGCGTGTCAGACAAAAACCCGTTTACTTCACTGTTTTTCTTTATATAGGTGTATAAATGGGTCCAAACAAACCATGTGCATTTATTTTACATTGACTATGCCTGGGTGTATAAATGGTTACAAACAACATCTTTCTGCAGCAATGGGCCGTGACGTGTAACTCGCGCGGGGAATCGCGCGCAGTTTGTGGTTAGGGAGCCCCTAAGTTGCTGACTTTAACAGCTCTCCGCACAAAACGCTTCATTCTAACTTATAGGGTATATTTAGTAAACATATTCGTTTTGTAGTTTTGTTATAAATTATGTGCACTTGTTAACGCTTTCCTATTTTTGTTCAGATCCCGCGAGGCCGGGCCTCGAACTCAAACCTCGCGTAGATGTAAAAATCGCGCGCGACGTTGTAGGATTTATTTTATTTGGTAAACATATTAACTTTCTTTCGCATGCATCGCTGGCTGTATTATAAATATTATTTCGCTACAAACTCCTCACTATCTCATCACCAGAAACAGGCAATCAGGCTTCGAATCCGATCACGCGCACGTGACTTGAACCCACGCGTGGGAAAATAGCGAGATGTTTGGAAACAACGACTGCGGATCGAGGAGCCCATGCAGTCATATGATTCTTAGGTCGAGATATCGCAAATCGCTTTATCGTAGAATGTCTTTGACGATGTTTACTTTTGGGTGTGCGGAAAACTCAGACCCGGAAAACTCAGACCTCAGACCTCAGACCCGGCGGAAAACTCAGACCCGGCGGAAAACTCAGACCCAGCGGAAAACTCAGACCCAGCGGAAAACTCAGACCCCTCGAAATTTCAAAACTTAGACACGGCGGAAAACTCAGACCCAGCGGAAAACTCAGACCCCTCGAAATTACAAAAGAAATAAACTTCACTCATAATCAATTTTAGTCACCTCGCGTAAAATGTTTTGTTGTCACGCAATCGCCCCAGGAGATCGCTTAGAATACAGCGAGATGTTTATCTTGCCCGGTTCATCGCTGTCGATCAAACAGGGAAAAACTATAAACACGGTTTAAAATAGCAGTCGACACTTCGATCACTTTTCACTGAAAAAAAAATGGAAAAAAAAGAGTCGCGAAAATGTTAGTCAAATTAAGTCAGTTGTATACATTCATAGTTTTTTATAGTGCTAGACAGAACGGATTTCCCGTGTTTGCGAGTGTAGAAGCGCTCAGAGTTGCATATTTTACGCTTGAGCAAACACCTGAAGAGAGCGCCGCATTCAGGAATCGCAACAAAACACGTTAATTTAGATGAAGATTCTGAGGCGGATATTATTTTAGCAGTTCAAAGCATGCGATGTGTCCAACAATCAGTTTTTTTAATATTACTTCAAGGTTTCTAGGAAGAAAGTAAAATTTTATTCCAGGGAGAATTTGGTCATGTGCTAGGCAACGATG
Source organism: Dendrophyllia cribrosa (assembly GCA_024195265.1). Taxonomy (NCBI): domain Eukaryota; kingdom Metazoa; phylum Cnidaria; class Anthozoa; order Scleractinia; family Dendrophylliidae; genus Dendrophyllia; species Dendrophyllia cribrosa. The sequence continues at coordinate 50,686,056 of JAJLRJ010000002.1, read as the reverse complement.
GCAGTATTTACAAGTATGCGACACATGTACATGTAATTCGAGTTATCTAAATCAAGAAAAAAAAATTACCGTTTCGATGCTTATCGAAGTTTAGTAATGTCCTCAAGAAAAAGGAAAAATGCTAAATATCTCTTGTCGGCTGCTATTTTAAACCGTGCTCAGACTGAACCGTGCTTATAGTTTTTCCCTGTTTGATCGACAGCGACGAACCGGGCAAGATAAACATCGCGAGGTGACTAAAATTAGTCATGAGTGAAGTTTATTTCTTGGTAATTTCGAGGGGTCTGAGTTTTCCGCCGGGTCTAAGTTTTGAAATTTCGAGGGGTCTGAGTTTTCCGCTGGGTCTGAGTTTTCCACTGGGTCTGAGTTTTCCGCTGGGTCTGAGTTTTCCGCCGGGTCTGAGTTTTCCGCCGGGTCTGAGTTTTCCGCCGGGTCTGAGTTTTCCGCCGGGTCTGAGGTCTGAGGTCTGAGTTTTCCGGGTCTGAGTTTTCCGCACACCCGTTTACTTTTGTCCATTTTTGTTAAGAACCACGAGGGCGCGCGAGTCAACTTTCAATGATTGTTTATTCTGACGTCATGAAACTACACGTGCTTTTGTTTTGGTTTTGCACGCAACGTTTAACTTTTCCAATTTTTCACGAAAATGCTCATTTCAATCTGAAAACACTTAATTATGTCATGTGTTGCTTATTGTCGCGATATTTTTCTCAATCCATATCGTAATTGACGAAAACGTACTCTACGAGAGGCGAAAGTGGCGAACAGCGGCGATGGCGATGCAAACAGAATTTTAATTAGAAAACTCATTAGAAGTCAAACAAATCATAAATTATTCGTTTCGGGAACAAAAAAAGGTTATCTCATTGGTCGATGTAAAAGAGAGAAACTGTAAACACGCATATCTTTCCACTTGGATTCGAAACATCAAATCACATTTCTGTGGTATTGGTTCGGATCGTAGTTAGCAAATATAAGATTATACGTGCTTATAATCGATTGAAATCACTTCAACAGAAATTGACCAGTCAATATATTGAAACGAGTTGTCAACAAAATTGCAACTTGGGACACGGAAATTTGACACCGCGCACAAACAGGCGGGAAGGAAAATCGTTCGCGTGGTCAGGGAGAGAGCTGCTGAGACAAGCAGGAGTGACAAGATATTAACCTTTTCGTCAGTGGTAAACAAGATTCAAAGATAGTGACTCGCCCGCGACCAGAAAAGATTGAATCTCGACCTCGCTCTTATTTCTTGAGATTCCAGAAGAACTAAATTGTCAACGCAAGAATTCTCGAAACGAACGCCGCAACACACGATCGATCAAAAATGTCCCTGTTAGACAGACCAACAGCCATGACGAGCTGGGAGAAAGAAGCCGTCGAAGATCTCGATAGTGTTTACCAATCCAAGACAATTCACGATCGCGGTGACATCGATACAGTGTGGAAAAGCATGTACGAGAAGGGTCTTGGGAGGAAAGTTAGCCAATACTCCCTCCCACCTCAAGCAGCCACCGAGTTAAATGCAGATAATGAACCTGGGAAACCATCGGAGGCAGGTCCGCCCTCTCATGACAAAGCTGTTGAACAAGGAGGTCAAGAAGCAGAGAAAAGCGAATACAAACACAAAGATTTAGCTTCTGTTCATCTTGAAAGAGCCCTGAATTTCGGAAAGTTGCCGGGAAAGGACGAAGGAAGAAGATGGAGGAAACGAACCTTCTCAAACAGTTCCGAACATTAAACCTTGTTCACTGTGGAATATAAAATTAACGTGACACTGAGAAAGCTTTTGAGATTTTGAATACAAGCAACATTGGCCGCGACTTAAACTCTGTTAGTGTTATTATAAAAAAACACATCTAGCTAGATTATAAAAGCATTTTTACGGATGAAAACACGTAACTATTAAAAAGGATTTATTGGGATCAGATATTGATCGGTATAAAATGCGCGACAAAAATAATGTTTAAAACAGATTTCTTGAAGCGGGTTTTTTCAGCTTTAGTATCTTTGATGAATTGGGTTAATTTATATGCGATCGAGCGGGTTGTTGAAGTCGACGGGGGTTCCAAAGGTTATAAACCGATTTCTTGTTGTGAAAACGTATAGTCACGTACGAGTTTAAACGCGCTTTTCATTGGTTAGATTTGAGACACTAAAACACCAGGGTGAACTAGATCAATTGTACCGCAATTATCTGCTTTCTATTTAATTTATTTTTCACCTTTGGATATGACGGTCAGCACGAAATTGCACAAAATCAAAACTCAACAGTATTTAGTGACACCACAATAGCTAATATTGAAAATTAAATTTCTTATAGTGTGTATTCACATATTTTGCTGGGTCTTTTATTTTCCTCCGTGAAAACATATTGTACAGTATATCGCGTAACATGTAAATTTATCAGACGATGATAAAATTAAACGCCTTATATCTTCGATTGTATCTTGTGATTTTTGATCCCCTGTAAATACATGTTTTCACTTGGGAGAATTCCAAAGTAGTCTTTCTCGCAATCAGGGGCCGCTTTCAAGCCGACCGAAATTGCAGGCGGCACTTTTCAATGTTTTTTTTATTTGATTATTATCAGACCTAGACCTTTTATAATTCCATCTCCTCAACTAGAAAAGGTGGGGGAGGGGGGGGGGGGGGGGGGGGGGGAGAATTCTCAAGTGAAAAAAACTTTAACCTGTTACAGAAGTCTTTGGAATTCTCAAGTTATCTACGGACCGATCGAGAAACGAAAACAATAGTTTCTTATCTGCCCAGAACCCTTGCGTTCGCAGTCATGTCACTCGGTTTTCTCGTTCACGCGCCTGACGATCTTTTTGAGAAAATTGAAGGTCTCTGAACAGACTAATTCTAAAGATGCGTGAATAATGACGCTGAAAATTACACCAAAATATACGAACATTCTCTCCTGGATAAGCCAGGGGACTGGGTCTTAGTTTTCGAACCACTCAATTTTCCCGTAAATATAACTTTACATTCGAAGAAACGGACCGGGCGGATAATAATGCGACGGATTAGTCTTTGAGGGGCCATAATTCGACTTTATATAAAATTAATACAAATAAAAATAAAATAAAATAAAATTATAAAATCGTAATTACGAAAACTAAGACCCCAAAATTTAACCCTAAGTATAACTTCAAATTCGAAGAAACGGATCGGAAGAAGATAATTTGGTGGATTAGACTTGGAACGGTCATAATTCAACTTCATAACTCGACGGAATGGATTTTAGGGGTCTTAGATGAGGGTAGCAAAGGGTTTATGCGTGACGCGTGATCAGGGAAAAAATCAGAGGGTGGCAAAGGGGGGGGGGGGAGGGTACCGATCACTCATCACGCCGAATTTTTAAATGAAATCACGCATCACGGAGAAATTTTTTAACCAATCACGCGTCACGTAACTAGTCAACGTAGGCCTACCAATTGGATGCTTTAATAATGTATTTAATGTTTTTTTTAAAGGATTGCATGTTACTGGTTGGAATAATTACGCCGCTGAAAGGTCATTCCTAGATTATGTTATGTGTAAAATGGGAGTGACAGGCCTACGCGACTCCCACGTTCGTGTTTTAGCCGCTTTTATAGTTTTGATCTCACGAGTATAACTTTTAAGGAATGTCCTTTCTTGTATGACACGATTGGTCGTTCCTTAAAAATGTCGTTTAGCAATGGTTGGCTTTCTATGAAATGCCATTCTTTCATGAGAATTTGTTTCAAGTTAGTCACTGATGCCAATAGGTAAACACGGCAAACTGATCCTTACGCAAGGCGGGGAGAAGAGCTGGAAGAGATTGAGACAGAAGTGAATAAAAAACAAACAGTTGAATATATAATATATAATGTGGACTACCATACCCTTGGTGCCAGAGGTTTTCCTTGCGCGGTTTCCGGTGTCGGTTATGTCTCTGTTGTGACCCGCGCGAAAAACCTCTGGAGCAGAGCGCTATTGCTTTGATAGCGCCGAGCCAATGACAAGCCTGTTTAAATCGATCTCGTCCAGAATTTGGACGAGACAGCCGATTGGCTCCCAATGGCGTAGTTTTACTGACCTTGCCGGTTTCGCTGATTTGGTCTTCGTTTCGCTTGTCGTCGATAGATTCTTGTACCAATATTTCGTTTTCGAGCTGAGCTATTTCTGCTTGGTTTTGTGCAGAGATGACAGTCCTTTCGTTCTCTCTTTTCTTTCGCAGCAGTTCTAGTTCGCGTCTTCGACATTCCAGTTTCAGTTCTGATTCCCTTTGAGCCATTTCTTCTCGAAATTGTTCTTCGCGTACTCCATTGTCTCTCTTCGCTTGTTCGGCTAATTGTTTTGCTTGAAGTATGGCGACAGCAGCTTTTATCCGTGCTTCCCTTATCCTCCTTGACGAGGTTGACGACGACTTCGTCTTGACAGAATCAATCTGACTTGCGACTTGGCTTTATACGGAGTCGTCAGGAGTCACTTCGGGGCTAAAGCGGTGATATGACGCCTTCATCCAGCAAACGCCATGTCTCCATCCTTAATCGGTTGATATTTTCCGTATCTGGCTCGAAAGGACCAATTTTGGATCGAACAAATAAGAAACTTTGACAAATACAGTGTAAACTCAACGTTTTCTTTCTTCCATGCCTACGTGTACAAAAAACGCCCGCAAGTCCCCATGGGGTCGGGGCACCGAAGCGAGTCCCATGACACAAATGGGAGTGGCCACTCCAGCCGGGAAAGCTGAGAAGCGCGAATTCCAGTCACGAAATCGCTAAAATCGATTGAATGTAAAAGTAGAGAACTGTGCGGAAAATTGGAAGAAGATTACGTCAAGATGTCTAAGCGTACTGATTGTTTATCAAGTTCTCAATATTTTACACGCTTGTCAGACGATTTAACACTTCTGCGTTTCTGGCTTAGAGAAGTAAACGGTTTCACTTGTTCTGTTAAAAAATGTCCATCAGAAATCTCTTATTTTGCATCTCAAATGACTTCACTCTATCATAACAGGGGGATCCATCAAACGTACCCCAAAAGGCCTCGCGTTCCGTGACGACTGGGGTGCCAACTTTTTTTGCTGCCAATACAGCTTTTCTGGCGTTGTTTGCCGCTGACCAGGGTCTCAACCCGACTGTTTAACGCCAGTTTGCAAAGAAGCAGATTCACTACATGCTTGAAGGCAGTGGGCGCAGTTACGTGGTGGGGTTTGGGAAGAATCCACCACAGAGGCCACATCACCGATCAATTCAGCTGCCCATCAGCTCCTGCGCGATGCCACTGGGGGAACTATAGCAATGCTGGTCAAAACAATGCCTCTGCAAGTGCGTTTTACATTTTGCCGTGACATTCAGTTGCCGTTCCCTGGTCACTAAAATACCCTTTATAGCTGTCCGATCAGCCTTGCATTTAGTTTTAAGTTTTATTCAATACTGCTGATCCTGATCTACACCAAGATCCGGCTTCACTTCGCCGTGCTGTTTGTCCAAGTGGTCCTCGCTTTATTTGAGAGTTACCTGCAAAACAACAACGTCAAACGATTAAATTATAGGTCTTGTTCTGAGAACATGAAAGCCGTCCCTACAAATAAATCTCCTGGACAATCCAGTCAATTTAGACAAACTGGAACAAGCAGTTGCCGTGTTGATTTTAGTGACTTTATGCATAAAATGCCATACTACCTGGCAGTCTTGACTTGAAGCTTGCATAAAAATGCCATACTACCTGGCGGTCTTGACTTGAAGCATGCATAACAATGCCATACCACCTGGCAGTCTCGATTTGAAGCATGAAAAATGCCATACTACCTCGCAGTCTTGACTTGAAGTATGCATAACAATGCCATACTTCCTGGCAGTCTTGACTTGAAGCATGCATAACAATGCCATACTACATGGCGGTCTTGAGTTGAAGCATATGTTCACCTGTTTGTACTGACAGAACTGGTGTTTCAACTAATAAACTGTATCACATACCTCTTACTAACCGAGTTCGAGGGCCGTACTGTAAATTACGGCCCGCGTTTTTCCCATTCGATTTATGGCCCAAGCGCGAAGCGCGCGGGCCATAAATCAAAGGGGAAAAACAAGGTTTCGTAATTTACAGTACGGACCGTGAAAACGAGGTTAGTAAGATATTTATTATATCTCTAAATCGGAGATAAAGGAAAACCTTTCAAGTCAAAAGATGGACGGCTTCATTTGACTGACGTACGTCACAAGAAAGCAAAGAGCAAATTTTATTGGCTTTCAAAAATAGTGTGATCGGTCCTCGATTCGGCTAGGCCGATGATGGGACTCTCAAATTTAGCGGGCCGTACTGAAAAATACGACCAATCACAGCGCGTGTATTAACTAAGAGATATAATAAAAAGCATTACATACTGTTTTTTTCTTTGTTATTAAGAGAAGTGTTGCATTATGACGGCCTAAAATTGATTTGGGCGTCATGATTAATAAAAACAATACGGCTGTTATCTGTTCTCTCATGAAGCCAAAAAGAGAAAACAAATTCAAATGCAGTCAACACCTCCAAACATTAACGGCTCCTATGAGCCAAATCGTGAACACGAAACAACCATTGGCACTTCTTTCTCCTAGACGATTTGTTCTACCGAAAAATGACTCGGTCGCTCGTCGGAAATTTTTGAAAAACATCCATTTGTACACCAGAATCTCATTTCATGGGAGTGGCTGAAACTAAACCAGCACATGTCCGTTTCTGTTATATATTTTTCGGCTCAATACCCTAAAGGGTACCGCGTCTGAGTCACGATCCCGTTTTTACGCACCTTTTTTTTACGCATTTCACGCATCGCATATTCGTTAAATTCCTTAGTCTGGTTCCCGACAAGGATATTAGTTCCTAAATTCACGAATCACGTTTCCATTTTACTAACTTTCACGTTTCACGCACTGATTTGAAGGTGGCAAAGGGTTTTTCACGTGACGCGTGATTGCCCCAAAATTAGCTGCGTGTGTGCCCAAATTAACGGCATGATGCGTGACCAGATAGCGCAGCGTGATGCGTGATTTGCTATTTTTGAAGCGCATGTCACGTGATTTACCTTTTATTTTTCCGTGATACGTGAATACTTTCGACATTCTTTGAAAAACTAGAAAGCTTACATTCAAAGGACTCAACGTAAATTGTCTAACTCAAGATCTATCCGTTGTTTTTCTTGACCTTTGATCTTCGTGGTAAGCCAAAACTAAAGTGGATAGCACGCGATCAAAGCGATGTTCCAGCTCTCCTGGTGAAGGAATAAAGAAGTCTCGTTGTTCGTCGGCTGGCGATACCCGTTGCGTCATGAAAATTGCAAATCCCATGCGTTTGCTCGGCGCTTTACGTATCCCCGGGGGGGGGGGGGGGGGGGGACTCCCATATAAAAATGACGGGGGTGCTCGTCGGAAATTTTTGAAAAACACCCTAAAAGGTACCAGAATCTCGTCTGATGGGCGTGGCTCAAAATAATTTTTACCCCTAAGAGGTACCAATTCTAAAACAACATATGTCCTAATCGATCATATTTTTTCGGCTCATACCCTAAAAGGTACCGCGATAATTCTAACGGTGGTCATTTTAGATTTAAGTACCCTAAGCGGTACCAATCTACAAATTTTGACCCCTAAAAGGTACGACGAGCACCCCGTCAGTTTTATATGGGAGTCGTCCCCCCCCCCCCCCCCCCCCCCCCCCCCCCCCCCCCCCCCCCCCCCCCCCCCCCCCCCCCCCCCCCCCCCCCCCCCCCCCCCCCCCCCCCCCCCCCCCCCCCCCCTCCCCGGGAACGTATCGACACCGTCGAAGGTTTCAACCTTCAACCTCAAAATCCGACATTTCAACACCTCATCACACAGAAATAATTTCACATTTCACAGGCTTCTTTCCAGCAGTGTACTCTATTCTTGTAAACCAAGAGCCAGATAATCGGCCTTCTTTTCTCCAAAGGGAGTCAATGGCCGTTTGCAGTTCTGAGACTCGACCAAAATGTCAACTTTATACTATTCAAAGTGCAATTATTGACTTTTGTAGCAGCTTGTATGAAACAAGATAAGCTTTTCCTGCAATTTAACGTGCGCAAATGTTGTGGGAGCGTGGAAGTAGGCTTCTTTTACGACTCCATATTAGGAAGTAAATTCTGATTGGCTCCCCGCGTTTTCTAAAAATCCTCAGCATCGGACACGAATTAATCGCTTCTCTGTTATGGGCTTCTGATACTATACATTTAAGCTTTCACGTTGTAAATGATTGAAATTCAACCTGCAGGGAAAAGAAAACTATTGTTTTCTAGGTGTCAAATATGCGTGGACAGGATCCACAATTTTGGGTTATAATAACAAAAATTAAGATAGCGGAAATTAACGCTAAAAAAAATTAACGCGACATAAATTAACGCGAATTTTTAAAATTCACGTTTATTTCATGGAGCGTCAGGAGCCGAGAGCGTTAATTTCCTGTAATAAGGTAAATGGAGTATTTCAGTACTTGTTTCAATCATTTTATTTAACTAGGTGACTACTACATATACTTCTTAACCATAAACGCATTAATTGCATCGTATCCTTGTTTTAAAGTTCGCTCATGATATACTACTGTCTCTAGACCCAGGTCTAACCGAGCTGCAGCTGCTTGAGCCCTGCCACAGCGGACTGAAAACCAGCGTTATAGTCGGTCGTCACCTCGTTCATGATGTAATCGGTCCTGTCATCCTTGTAGTTGTCGTTCTGATCTGGACCTCCTACCAGCGCGCCTTTTAACACGTGCGCATTCGGACGGGGATCTCGAAAATTACTCCAGTCACACGTCGTGGGGGCTGACGGGCAAGAGCTGGAGCTGTGATGCGGTCTTTGAGGGGGATTGCTACCAAATCCAACGACAAAACTACGCCCGCTGTCTCCGAGCATGTAATCAATCTGTTTCTTAGCAAACTGGCGATAACTCGTCGGTTTTAAACCCCGGTCTGCGGCAACTAGCGCCAGGAATGCTGTATTAGCCGCATAGCGGTTTGAACCCCACTTAGCTCGCCACGCAAGACCTTTTGGGGTGTAGGTGACGCTACCCCCGGGAAGCCAGCTGTCGAGTGAGGACTGGATGGCCGTCTCGTATGATTTCTTTTTTGTTAGTTCGGCAAGCAGCAGTTGTACTCCGGCTTTCTTGTCATCCCAGGAAAACGCCCAGGCCTGTTAGTAAAGAAATAGAATGGATTGCATATTTTTTAACACGTACCAAAAACCCTTTCACTACCAGAGTCGCCATCTTTACCGTAGTTGGGATTTAAACAGCCTGATACAAACAAGCAAGTTTTCTCAGGGTTTTTTCGACCGTAGAAAAGTTTCAAATATTTCTTAAAAATTAATTAACAGAGACTTCGTTCGTGCGTTTTTCTAGCCTTTTTTGCGGCTAACTGCGTTTTATAGCCAGTTCAATTCGGTTCAGTCCAATTCAGCTCACTGTCAGCTGCTCCGCTGTACGTGCAAATATCCTTTTCAGGGCATAGACAATGAAAGAACATTGCCATTAAGTGTGAGGACATGACGGAATTGAATGGCAGACATAAGTATACTTATACTTACTTCCTTCAAAAATCTAAGCAATAAACAAAGAAAAATAACATGTACTAACACACACCTGTCCATTCATCCCAAAGTCATTGTAATATTTCTCGGCCTTTGCAAGATAAGAAGCGTCTTTCGTTGCCTTGTAGAGCCAAGCAGCTCCCCAGACCAGCTCGTCCTTGAACCCACTGTACGAGCGGTAGAAACTGGCCGCGTTGGGAATGGAATCGCTATACACTCCGCGATATTTGTCTGCAAATGCATACAGTTCCTTTGCGTGTCTCAACAGCTTGTTGGCATAATTTTTAGAAGCACTGTAAAATTAAACATAGAGAGAAAACAAAAATTGCAAGCTTCTGCAAGAACCCAATAACAAGTGTAAACTGTACAGCCCGAGAGCTGGTGGGGGCCGCGGGTGAAACTTCCTATATTGCGAGGCTTCGATCAAAAGGGATGTCTTACCGATGACTCCATTATACGGCAGACAGCGAGATTACACTGCTTTTGGCTTCTCGATTTCCGCGGTGGATTGATAAGTACTGAGCGATTACGAATGTGACATAAAATTCCTAAATTGCTCCATGAGCTTATCTGGAGTTTGACAGCTGTATTTATCCAATGGACTCCCTGGAAATAAAAACTAACAAAATGGATCGAAATCCACCAATCACTGACAACCCACAAACATGACCTTTTAATCAGAGTTTTCCAAAACACAAGCGATATACTTGAAAACAAGATGCAATCCATTTGTTTCCATCCTGGCCATCTGCAGCCCAAGACACTTATTTTTACAAACAAAACTGGACCATTATTTTTGGGTTTTCACTGATATAAAGATGTCTTTTGGCTTTTTAAAGGAACACTAAAAATGGCGACATAGCCCCGTTAAACTTACATAGTGTTTCGAGCTTTATAAGCAATAGAAGTCGCAGCTAACGCAGCAGCTGTTTCAGCGGCCAGATCTGATCCTGGTTTCTGCGGGGTGATTTTAAAGGCCGGTCTCGCCATGGTCATGTCTTCCGGTCTTCCCCAGAACGCGTGATCTACATGCCCGTCACCAACCTGGAAATCAACAGACGTTCATATACAACTCTTTCACTGCTTAAGTACCGACCGGCAATCAAAGCCAAAAATATCACAAATTCCGTTTTGAAGACTGATCGAGTCATTAATTAATATTACTAAGTGTAACTAAGTGTACCTTAGGGCGCTTGTACTCGTCATAACGAGGGCAGCCGGACGCTCAATTCGTAGATTAAATATGTACCATTATTTTTCAGAACTGGTCGGTCAGACTGCAGGTCAATTCGGATTGAGGCACCGTTTTGATGGCGGACATGTACGCCTAAGGTCTTCAAAAAGCCAGTAAACATAGAAAGGCACAGTATAACTTACTATGTGACTATATGACTAACCGGCGAGGATTCGAGCCCCGATCTTTTGCCATCTAGACAGACGTCACGTGATTACCACAACACAATCGGCGAAACCGACTGTGATAGTGCGTGAAATAGCCAAGCTATTTACTTATTACATTATTAAAAAGCCACAGTCTTATTACAAACTGACCGACATTTGGCCAGTTCTGACATTTGGTAAACGCCCGGCTTAGCTCGGTTTAAATATACATTTTTCATTTTGCTATGTTTAAATAACGTACCTGGCCATAAAACTCCTCCTTTTTCGTGTGTGCCTTTATGAAGTAATCAGTCGCCCACTTAATACTGTTTAACACTTTACCATATTGGCCAGCTGCTTCGTACGCCTGCTTGTACTCCACCAGGCCCCAGGCCAACACGGTAACAGACGACGCCATTGGAAACCCGAACTTGACGTAATCGCCTGCGTCATACCATCCACCAGTTAAATCCTCACCATTCGCTCCTTTGTCGTTTAGTGCCGAGTCCTTTCTCCATTTGACGCGGTTGTTTTTTGGAAGTTTTCCCGATCGCTGAGCTTCGTAAAACAAAATTGACAGCTTCAATACTTCGCCGTAGTTGTATTTACCAGGCTTTTGTGGTGCAACCGTTGTCGGTTTTGTAGATGGCGTTGATGTTGGTTTTTTAGTCGTTCTTGGTGCCTGAGTCGAACTGGGGCGATTGGTGCTTGGCGGAGAAGAACTGGGACCGTTTGTTGGAGGATGTGTTGAGCTGGGACCTGCTGTCGGTGGTTTAACGGTCGCCGGCGCTCCACGCTTGAAAACCACGGTCCCGATGGGAGCATCACTATCCACTTCAGACTTTTGTGCAACAAAAAATAACTCAAAAACGTTGTCTCTCCACAACTGGGCGTTCCATGGCATATTTCTCATGGTGTAGACTTTGTCGTCTTGGTTTGTAACGATCTCCGCTCGCCAGATCTCCAGGTTTGGAGTAGGAACTGGGAACGAAAGAATCATGGTCCATCCGTCAGTGACGTCATTCGTAAGATGGAGACTAATTTTTCCCTTGAAGCCAGTGTTCCAGTTGTCTACAACCTCGGTTTGAGTCTGTTCGCCGTGGATTCCAAGAAAACAGTGAAGAAAGATGATCGACACCAATGCAGTCCTAGACATGCTGAAATATCTCTTTCGTCTGAAAAGAGTGGTAGAATGTGAGAAGGAGTGTAAACAGATATTGAAGTCTTGTTGGAACGGCTGCGGCATATTATTTTATAACTTGATGTCCAAGCAAGAAACTCCTCCCAAATGACGTCATCACTGCAATAGTTTTGTTTTGTTTTTCTAGTAACTAGAAAGCAGTTTTTATGCATACTGAAATAATTTGCTGTTTTTCTTTTCGAGTAATCGTAAAGGTAATCGTTTTTAATTTCAGGCGCCTTAACTCAATGCAAATATCTTAGATGTAAAAAGCGATGCTGTGAATACTTTTGCGATAAATCGATAGTTTTAGAACAACGATGAGTATTGCTATAATTATGCTCTACCGACCTTTTGCGGCAAGTTTGCACGGCAAAATTCTATAGAGCTCATCATAATACCAAACTGAATATTAAAGAAAGGAAAAAATGGCGCCACTGGAAAAGTGCGGCATTTACGATATGACAAAGTTTGTCGAAAAGACAACTATTTTTGTTTTATTTTGGTCTGCCGATAAGTGTCGAGCAATTTAGAACTATTAGTACCAAGCAATAATACAGACGCGCGGCAACAAGCTTCAACCTATGATATTGTGACTGTCTGAGGCGAAAATGCGAAAATCATAGGATGTTACTAAAACGAAGAATGGAGAATGGGGAATGGGGAATGGGGAATGGGGAATGGGGAATGGGGAATGGGGAATGTGGAATGGGGAATGGGGAATGGGGAATGGGGAATGGGGAATGGGGAATGGGGAATGGGGAATGGGAAATTCAAAATGGGATATTGAATTTTTTTTTTTTAATTAATTGTTTATAATGCGGAATAAATTTTTTTTCAGCGGCCAAACGTTCTGCGCCAAAATAAAAGGAAAGGAATAAATTGATGATAATAGGAGAAGTGACCTTGCCTTGTTTCGTTATTTCACTGCCTGAAGTTAAGCAACAACAACAACAACATCCTTTATTTATGCACGATAAAAATTAAAGCAAAAATCTTGCTTGTGGGGTCGTGTTTCTAGCTACACTAATTATAAACGTTTCTATATACGTTAAAATTAAAAATAATTATATACATGATTGGTCACATTAATAAAACTTAAAATCCATTACGTTCCTACTTTGCGTTTGAATCGAGGTTGCATTGAAGTCCAGTTGTTTAATAAAATGGTCCTTTTTAGCTCTGGCATAAAATTGCTTGAAATTGTCAGTGTAGTACCTGGAGTACAGCACCTCGATAGCTGATCGAGTTTTTCATATTATACGAACAGAATTTCATAGATATTGTACATCTAGTTTTCAGAGGTGGCGATAATTTTGGTTAACACCAAAAATCGGGGCCTTGGTCGGGCCTTCGGTGAGATTGAAATATTGTTTGTGTCAGCAGAGGTAGAGAAGGACAAAAGCGCTTGCGGGGAACCCATGAAGTTCATAAAAATGCATCACACGCAAATAATGTTTATGCAAATTTCCACTTTAAATTCATTATCTGCTTGGCGCTTCTGCTGGTTGTGAAAGTAATATGATTTTTCAGTTTCGCTGCAGCCACTAGCTTGGCAAGTGAGGCAAGTACATTGTGTCTGATCACAGTTTCTCTACCAACCAAAATTTTATTATTTACGAAAATAAAAGAATGACAGTTTTTTAAATTGGGCTCCTTTGTCGTTCGGAGTTGAGCAGTGACTCATGATCAATGGATTCGGAAAAATTCAAGCACTACTTTTATTAACGTACTAATGAACATGAAATAGCATTTTAATGAATCTTAAAAAATGTAATTTTAGTTTTTGTGCTATCACTAGTTAACGAAACGAATAAAATTGGGTTTTACATGGCTCTTTTTGCGTTACGTATGAAAACAAACTACACCACAGGAAATTACAACACCAATAAACACTGTCGGTAATACCGACAGAAATGTGATAAAACTAGACGCTTTATGAGCGTAAACTGGGCTACCCGTAGATATTTATACAAATCGAACGAAGCCTATTCAGTTTAATATACTTACCGCTCTTCTTGATTAAAAAAAGGCCTATATCTGAATTTCCTGGTGCTTGGTGGTTGTTATTAGTTTTTGTTATCTTGTATCTGGCTATTAAAAATTTATCTTTGTAACCGGTTTGTGTTTCCGACACTTGAAGCCGTGAATCTTTTGTTTATTTTGCCTGGTCCGGACCCGGGGTCAAAACAACTTTTCGAATTTCAAAAGTAATTTGAAACCTTTCAGTAACACAACGTGTCCATTTTATAAAACATCTCGCAATCAGACACAACGAAAATATATTTAAGTTTTATTCCTCTATATACACAGAATAGAAAATTAAATGAAAAAGTGATCGTTTTAAGGTTATTTTCGCCCGAGAAACATTCACTAGCGCAAGCGAAACTCGTGATGACTGGTTTCTCAGAAATAGTACAGTATCGCTAGTAGTCCTTTCGGTGGAAAATCTTCAAATCTTCTCGTCTTTTTCAGCAACGCGATTGTTTGACAACGAGAAATGGATCACAAGACACGTGCAGTTTACATCTTGTAACGGTGGTGAATTTTTCGCAGCTGAAGTTTCTGTTGGCTGTTCTGTCCCTTTTCAACCTGACGAAATAAAAATTCATGAAAGGCAAACAATCGAAAGAAGAGAAATTCATTGAACACGGTATTTGAATTTTATAGTTTCCGCTTCAAAAGCGCAAGTGCTGTGCCGAAAGTGAGTACAGTACATTAATTTAGACCGTACAAAAGTTCACAAAAACAACTTTTCTCTGTCTAGAATAACTACGTACGACTACTTTCCGAATAAAATACAGTTGTTGTTTGTCAAAAATTGCCCGAGAAACTGATTTGGAAATCAAAATTGCAAAAATACATATTTGCAAAAGGCGACGCGAGTGAAGACAGAAAATCTAAGTCTTGTTTTGTTTACATAAAATCGCTTTTCAATCTATGTAATGAATGAACAAACACATAAAAATGGACAACACAACTTAGAAAAATTTTATTCAAATCTCCATTAGTCTATGTTTAAAAGCAAAACACGTACCATTTATAGCGCATCAAGGCAGAGCTGTCCTCGATGAAATTCAAGACAACAACACGACTTAATTTGAGCACGTTTCATAAACATGTCTCCAAAACTAAAGAGAACACAAAGAAAAAGTCAATCAAAAATTGATATCAACATAAATTCCCATCGAAAAATGTGATTTATTTTACCTTTATAAAGTCACTGGACTGCTTGGAAATTCGTTAAAACTCCGCTTCTTCGGTTCTGAAATCGGTATTAAAAACAAGGCATCTCCCCGCATTGCTCCTGCATTGATAAAAACGTATGAAGTTTCTCGAAGCAAGATTTCATCCCTGAAAGCTCTTCTTTTTCCACTAAAGCGGCTTCTGAGTATCCCTTAATTAGTATCCCTGTCTTAAGTAGCAAGCCGCGAAAAAATGCAGGGAAATAACGACTTTACTGCTCCGCTAAACACTGCGAAAAGATCCAACTTTTAAATTGTTACCGAGCTGACGGCTGTGTTGCCGCGCGTGTGGCGTCATACGCGCATGTTTTGCGACGTCATACGCGCCCGCGAGCTAGCCCAACGCGTACGGTGGGCGGCGGCGGGCAGATAACGCGCCCGCGAAACATTCCGCTAGCCATGACCATAAAAATGACGGGCATGGGTTCTATGAGTATGGGAGTATGGGGCTTCGCAGCGGGCCCTCGGCCCGCGAGTGCTCCGCTAAAAACAACACATCAAAGTAGGTAGGGTTCCTATATGTCCAGCCGCTGTCTATGGCATAGACTTTCAATAAAGTACTTCGTCTTATATTTATAGCCCGCCGGATGACCTATCGCGACTTCGTTGCTCGCTTCGCTCGCTTTACAGTGAAACTCGTGAGGTCGACTTGTGGATAAACGTCGGGCCGACATCAAACAAATTCTTAAATATTTTTAGGTAGTATTTAGTGTCCCCAGTTAGTGGTTGTATAACTGCTATTTTAGATTTGACACATGAATAAAGGTTGTTGTTGTTGTTGTTGTTATTCACAATATCGCCGTGGGATCAGGCAAAATCCTGCCGTGCTGTGTACTCCGAAAGGTCTCAGATTTTTATGACATATAAATGGTTTTTATGTCAGTTTTTATGCATACTGAAATAATTTTCTGTTTTGTCTTTTTGAGTAATCGTAAAGGTAATCGTTTTTAATTTCAGGCGCCTTAACTCAATGCAAATATCTTAGATGTAAAAAGCTTTGCCGTGAATACTTTTGCGATAAATTGATATTTTAGAACAACGATGAGTATTGCTATAATTATGCTCTACCGACCTTTTGCGGCAAGTTTGCACGGCAAAATTCTATAGAGCTCATCACAATACCAACCTGAATATTAAAGAAAGGAAAAAATGGCGCCACTGGAAAAGTGCGGCATTTACGATATGACAAAGTTTGTCGAAAAGACAACTATTTTTGTTTTATTTTGATCTGCCGATAAGTGTCGAGCAATTTGGAACTATTAGTACCAAGCAATAATACAGACGCGCGGCAACAAGCTTCAACCTATGATATTGTGACTGTCTGAGGCGAAAATGCGAAAATCATAGGATGTTACTAAAACGGGAATGGGGAATGGGGAATGGGAATGGGGAATGGGAATGGGGAATGGGGAATGGGGAATGGGAAATTCTTCAAAATGGGATATTGAATTTTGGGTGTTTCTTGGTGTTGCGGAAACTATTGTTGGTTAGCTTTTGTGTTGTGGTGT
The DNA here is from genome assembly GCA_024195265.1 of Dendrophyllia cribrosa. Classification (NCBI taxonomy): domain Eukaryota; kingdom Metazoa; phylum Cnidaria; class Anthozoa; order Scleractinia; family Dendrophylliidae; genus Dendrophyllia; species Dendrophyllia cribrosa. Next base: position 50,669,189 of record JAJLRJ010000002.1, on the reverse strand, counting down.
CGGTATTGTTTAGTTTCTTTTGAATCTTTTGTTTTACGTCATTTGGTGATCGCAACACTAAGAAACTGCCTGAATTTTTTTTTAATTAATTGTTTATAATGCGGAATAAATTTTTTTTCAGCGGCGATTATCGATATCCACGTTTTATTTGAAACGTTCTGCGCCAAAATAAAAGGAAAGGAATAAATTGATGATAATAGGAGAAGTGACCTTGCCTTGTTTCGTTATTTCACTGCCTGAAGTTAAGCAACAACAACAACAACATCCTTTATTTATGCACGATAAAAATTAAAGCAAAAATCTTGCTTGTGGGGTCGTGTTTCTAGCTACACTAATTATAAACGTTTCTATATACGTTAAAATTAAAAATAATTATATACATGATTGGTCACATTAATAAAACTTAAAATCCATTACGTTCCTACTTTGCGTTTGAATCGAGGTTGCATTGAAGTCCAGTTGTTTAATAAAATGGTCCTTTTTAGCTCTGGCATAAAATTGCTTGAAATTGTCAGTGTAGTACCTGGAGTACAGCACCTCGATAGCTGATCGAGTTTTTCATATTATACGAACAGAATTTCATAGATATTGTACATCTAGTTTTCAGAGGTGGCGATAATTTTGGTTAACACCAAAAATCGGGGCCTTGGTCGGGCCTTCGGTGAGATTGAAATATTGTTTGTGTCAGCAGAGGTAGAGAAGGACAAAAGCGCTTGCGGGGAACCCATGAAGTTCATAAAAATGCATCACACGCAAATAATGTTTATGCAAATTTCCACTTTAAATTCATTATCTGCTTGGCGCTTCTGCTGGTTGTGAAAGTAATATGATTTTTCAGTTTCGCTGCAGCCACTAGCTTGGCAAGTGAGGCAAGTACATTGTGTCTGATCACAGTTTCTCTACCAACCAAAATTTTATTATTTACGAAAATAAAAGAATGACAGTTTTTTAAATTGGGCTCCTTTGTCGTTCGGAGTTGAGCAGTGACTCATGATCAATGGATTCGGAAAAATTCAAGCACTACTTTTATTAACGTACTAATGAACATGAAATAGCATTTTAATGAATCTTAAAAAATGTAATTTTAGTTTTTGTGCTATCACTAGTTAACGAAACGAATAAAATTGGGTTTTACATGGCTCTTTTTGCGTTACGTATGAAAACAAACTACACCACAGGAAATTACAACACCAATAAACACTGTCGGTAATACCGACAGAAATGTGATAAAACTAGACGCTTTATGAGCGTAAACTGGGCTACCCGTAGATATTTATACAAATCGAACGAAGCCTATTCAGTTTAATATACTTACCGCTCTTCTTGATTAAAAAAAGGCCTATATCTGAATTTCCTGGTGCTTGGTGGTTGTTATTAGTTTTTGTTATCTTGTATCTGGCTATTAAAAATTTATCTTTGTAACCGGTTTGTGTTTCCGACACTTGAAGCCGTGAATCTTTTGTTTATTTTGCCTGGTCCGGACCCGGGGTCAAAACAACTTTTCGAATTTCAAAAGTAATTTGAAACCTTTCAGTAACACAACGTGTCCATTTTATAAAACATCTCGCAATCAGACACAACGAAAATATATTTAAGTTTTATTCCTCTATATACACAGAATAGAAAATTAAATGAAAAAGTGATCGTTTTAAGGTTATTTTCGCCCGAGAAACATTCACTAGCGCAAGCGAAACTCGTGATGACTGGTTTCTCAGAAATAGTACAGTATCGCTAGTAGTCCTTTCGGTGGAAAATCTTCAAATCTTCTCGTCTTTTTCAGCAACGCGATTGTTTGACAACGAGAAATGGATCACAAGACACGTGCAGTTTACATCTTGTAACGGTGGTGAATTTTTCGCAGCTGAAGTTTCTGTTGGCTGTTCTGTCCCTTTTCAACCTGACGAAATAAAAATTCATGAAAGGCAAACAATCGAAAGAAGAGAAATTCATTGAACACGGTATTTGAATTTTATAGTTTCCGCTTCAAAAGCGCAAGTGCTGTGCCGAAAGTGAGTACAGTACATTAATTTAGACCGTACAAAAGTTCACAAAAACAACTTTTCTCTGTCTAGAATAACTACGTACGACTACTTTCCGAATAAAATACAGTTGTTGTTTGTCAAAAATTGCCCGAGAAACTGATTTGGAAATCAAAATTGCAAAAATACATATTTGCAAAAGGCGACGCGAGTGAAGACAGAAAATCTTAGTCTTGTTTTGTTTACATAAAATCGCTTTTCAATCTATGTAATGAATGAACAAACACATAAAAATGGACAACACAACTTAGAAAAATTTTATTCAAATCTCCATTAGTCTATGTTTAAAAGCAAAACACGTACCATTTATAGCGCATCAAGGCAGAGCTGTCCTCGATGAAATTCAAGACAACAACACGACTTAATTTGAGCACGTTTCATAAACATGTCTCCAAAACTAAAGAGAACACAAAGAAAAAGTCAATCAAAAATTGATATCAACATAAATTCCCATCGAAAAATGTGATTTATTTTACCTTTATAAAGTCACTGGACTGCTTGGAAATTCGTTAAAACTCCGCTTCTTCGGTTCTGAAATCGGTATTAAAAACAAGGCATCTCCCCACATTGCTCCTGCATTGATAAAAACGTATGAAGTTTCTCGAAGCAAGATTTCATCCCTGAAAGCTCTTCTTTTTCCACTAAAGCGGCTTCTGAGTATCCCTTAATTAGTATCCCTGTCTTAAGTAGCAAGCCGCGAAAAAATGCAGGGAAATAACGACTTTACTGCTCCGCTAAACACTGCGAAAAGATCCAACTTTTAAATTGTTACCGAGCTGACGGCTGTGTTGCCGCGCGTGTGGCGTCATACGCGCATTTTTTGCGACGTCATACGCGCCCGCGAGCTAGCCCAACGCGTACGGTGGGCGGCGGCGGGCAGATAACGCGCCCGCGAAACATTCCGCTAGCCATGACCATAAAAATGACGGACATGGGTTCTATGAGTATGGGAGTATGGGGCTTCGCAGCGGGCCCTCGGCCCGCGAGTGCTCCGCTAAAAACAACACATCAAAATGAAGGTAGGGTTCCTATATGTCCAGCTGCTGTCTATGGCATAGACTTTCAATAAAGTACTTCGTCTTATATTTATAGCCCGCCGGATGACCTATCGCGACTTCGTTGCTCGCTTCGCTCGCTTTACAGTGAAACTCGTGAGGTCGACTTGTGGCAAGTCTATCTATGGCATAACAGAACGCAAAGAAAAAATTATGTTCCGCATGATCTTATTTCTCTATCTTGGACCACTTTTTGAATGCCAATTAAAAACAATCAAATGTGAAATGCAAATTCGTTTAATGGTACTGTATTAGTGCCGTGGCCTATGAATCGGAAATCTCTATTGTGATAAGTTTCTTGGTCTCAATTTCCTTTTTCCTATAAAGGGAATAACAAACGCCTTACCGAAATAACTACGCTACTTATTTGCATCTGATATTGTTTGACGACGCCCATTGCGAAATAAACGGAAATAGCTTTTAGCCCAGTAGGATAGAACACTTCATGCATGGTTTGCCATTTTAGGTGTTACAAGTTCTAGATAACCATACAGACAGGAAAGCTCAGTTTAAAAATATAGAACGGTTAGTGCCAGGAATATTTTAACCTAAGAAACGGAGTTTCACTGATTAATTCTCTAGACCTCACTTCTGTCGGGCTAGCATAAATCAATACAAGTTAATCACGGAATCTAATTCAATTTCTGTCTCAAATTTTGAACATTTTCGACGCTGTGTAGGTTTATTGTAGGTTGGCGTATTGCCCAATACCTGTGATGCCGGCCTGGGACTCGCTTGGGACTTTCGATTCTCTATTATCGCAGTCATCCCAGCAGAATATAAGAACTAAAAGAAAATATTGCTGGGGAAAACTGGCAGTTATCCGTTTCAAGTCAAGAAAATAAATCTCAAAGAACTTTTGATTTCCACCTATTAACTGATTAATGCGCTTGCTTTAAGCTTACCTCGTTATCTTAAAATAAGAAGAAAAAATTGCCAATAGTGATCCGGCGGAAATCAAAGAAATATTAACTAAGAGGCAAACTAACAACTAACAATAGTCAAAATTCCACAAATTTCTCGATTGCAATTGACCGCCTGTCACGAAATCCAATTTTCTGAACTGTGATCCACTGCCATCCAGTTGCTTCGTTTGTCTCCAAAGTACTGCTTCTGTTTTGCTCTATAGAACCTTTTCATCCAATAAAATTAACAAAAGTTGTATATTCGGTTGCATTTGGTGATATAACATGTAAATAATAGTGTCCTTTTAAACTCCATGACTTTGTGTGCCTTGAGTTCGAGGGATCGTTACGTAACAATGGTGCAATCATGTGTATGTTTTCCATCGTTTCTCTAGCTTACACACAGTGAACAAGCAATTGCCTTACATAAGACTGAATCCGCGCCGAGTAAGAGTAGTGTTGAAAATTAAATTCGTACGCGAAGATGTTCGGCAAGTTGTTTACTGAATCTTATGCATGAAATGAACATGAATGAAGTCTGACTGATCCATTTAGTTGCACTAAAGTGTGATTTTCTTGAAATCGCTCTGAACGTGTTTTGAAACCTCCTTACAGCCTAACGTCTGTTTGCTTTTTAATTCGTATAATATCAAAACAAAAAATTACCTTCAAACAGGAGCAATATCACATCCAGCCCTTCGTTTGGTCAGTTGAGGCAATTTTACTTCTATCTATATATTTATTTTACCCCTCTCAATATTCCCATTCGCACAGCTAAGCAAACAAGGCAAAAAGCTTCGTCATACCGTATTTGACAAACTGCTAAACTATGTGCATTCATAACTAAAACTTCTAAAGAACACTTGCTTGGTAAACCAGGCTTTGTTTCAATGTTTCAATAATGCAAACAGCGCTAAGCAAACATGATATGCCGTTTCTAATAGAATTTAATTACGCTGTTATAAGGACCTGTTTACTTTAAGATGATTCAAGAAGAGTGGTTCTCTCTTAATGCAAACAGGACTGAAAGACCTTTAATTTCTTTTGTCCATTACTAATCTCTGAAGACGTCAAATGGAGTCAAATATACGTCATAAAATACGCTCCTGGTTTTCATTGCAAAACCTGAATAGCGATCCCTTTAAATGCGGGATTAAGTGAAACAACATACAAAATGTTCTCTTGAGTGAAAATAATATAACAGTCCAGATTTCAGAGACAGTCTATGTAAAGAAATGGTAAAATGATATTAAACAGTATTAGATTAGAAGAATAAATTAGTAAAACTATAAAAATACATAAAACTGTCACTCGAGCTTTTCTCTTTTGAAAATATATCCAACATAGCATGGCTTGTTTCTGATATCAAATAAGTCGGTCTCTTTGTATTCTAAACTTAACATATCTCAGAAAAGCCTGATTTCGATGCTCAAATGCGAAAGTTTGCGTGGCCGGTATTGACCTTAGTGTGTAGTCGCGTTTCTTAGTGAAGTAAGAGTGTCTGAAAGCGGCCCGCAGTGTGAAGTTTCAACACTGCAACGGGACAAGCTAATCTACTATAAAGTGATCTGTAATCGTTGGAATTAACTTGTTTTTAAAATTAAAGGTTTGGTGACTAAACTAAGGACCGCACACCTTTTTTGTTATTTACTTTATTGTACGTTATATAACCCCTCAAAAAATTAAGCAAAATTCATGCATATTTTTTTATTTTGCACCGTTGCTTGAACATTTAATAATTCTTACTTACTGAGTTACATGAATTGTATTCGTATCGAAAAAAGCGTACATATGAACCGTACTCGATCTTTTGATAGTTTTAAGCGTGTTAAATCTGATGCGCCTTTAAATAAAAAGTAATCTCGATTTCCCCACTTCATTTCGATTTTGAAATCACCAAACTTATGTACGATCAAATCGCACCTTCGGAAAATATCACGACCATGTTCCAGCCGTTCTTTTTTTCTCGGATCCAGACCATGTTCGTCACAATAGGCATTATTCACGATAGCCGCCATGTTGTTTTAATATTATTATGCAAATTCACCACGTGATTTCTGAGGGGGCAAAAAAACTCAAACTCGGGAGATTTCAAACCAGTTGTTTATTATGCTAATATTTTTTCGGAGCAAATGCATTTTCACAGTATTACAGTCGCTTTAGTAACAAGTAAACAGTTTGCACTAAACTAATACAACTCAGATATAGAGCAACCATTCCAAACTTCTGATAAAAAAATCATAACTGCCAACTATCTCGGGGCTCTCAAATATGATTTTAACAAGGATACTTAACTGTTAGAAAGAACCGATCTTCCAAAAAAGTTGTTCTTTTATCCATTGTTTGCCCCTGGCAGAGCACATGACTAATTTGCATCATAATGTTGCCACCAACATGGCGGCTATCGTGACTGAATTACGGCCTATTATCTACATCATCCTATCAAACACTGACACCCAACTGAGGGAAATACACTTCTTCGGCTCAACCTGGAAAGTAAGATAATCTCTCCATGGTAACCAAATTGATCCAAAAGCCTGTTCAAAAGCCTGACAAGCCTGGTCAACCCAGGTTGAACAAGGCCTAGCAGGCTTTTGAGCAGATAAAAGACGCTTAAAAGCCGAAAACGAAGGCCATATAATGAATTCTTTCAACATTCGAATACAACTTCACACGTGCATGCTCAAGACCATTTATTTGTAGACCACGTTTACTTAATAACGGATCAGTAAGAAATTCTTTAGTTTGCTATCACCAATAAACGTTTTGTCGCTAGTCAAGTGCTTGACATGCATCAGCTAATCTTTAAGGGAAGTAATTTAAAACAAATGACTTTAGCCTGTGTAGCTGGCGGTTTCTTTGTTGGCGCGCCCGATAATTCGCGAGCGGCGAAGCCAACAAAAAAAACCGCCAGCTACGCAGGCTAAAATGACTTCGAGTCAAATGCTCAGGGTGCTCTTTCGGGGGTGGGGGGCGGGGGGGGGGGGGGGGGGGTAGGGATAGGGGAAAAGTGTTATAGGGCGTGGAATTGACTGTTACAGTTAATAACCAGGGGTCGTATTCACGAAAGCATCCTAAGTCCAAAGAGCCTCCTAAGATATAACTTAGGAGATAACTGGTATTCACGAAGACCTCCTATTTTAAAAATTGTCAAAGAAACTATCCAAGACCTCATTACTAAACAACAATTACCAGTTACCGCCAACAATCTCATCATCACTACTCCTAGAACCTCACGCGTTTATTTCAAACCTAAAATTCATAAACCAAACAATCCGGGCCGACCCATTGTTTCCGCTTGTAGCTGTCCTACCGAACTAATTTCTAGCTATTTAGACAAAATCATGGCCCCCATTGTCAAATCACTACCCTCGTACATTAAGGACACCAATCACGCACTCGAAATTTTCCGGGATTTCAGTTTTGCCAGCGAAAACAAATTAATTTTCACTATGGACATTACCTCTTTATATACCGTCATCCCCAATGACGAAGGACTTCAAGCACTAAAATATTTTTTCGACCAGCGCTCCATTCAAAACCCAAGCTCAGAAACACTGCTCCGCTTAGCCGAATTAGTTTTGACACTTAACTGTTTTTCATTTTCCCAAAACTACTACAAACAAGTAAATGGAGTCGCCATGGGCACCAAAATGGGACCAAGCTACGCTAACCTTTTTGTAGGCCACATCGAAGACAAATTTTTTAATCAGTACCACGGAACCAAACCCGAACTCTACGGCCGTTACATCGATGATTGCATTGGCGCTACCTCTTCCAGTAAAGAGGAACTTAATCAATTCATAACTTCTGTCAATACTTTTCATCCAGCTCTAAAATATACCTGGGAAATTTCCGAAACCTCAGTCGCTTTTCTTGACATTAATATTTCAATCAACGGTAACAGTTTATCCACAAGTGTGCACTACAAACCTACAGATTCCCACAGTTATCTGTTACATTCATCCTCACATCCATCGCACGTTAAAAACGCCATTCCGTATTCTCAATTTCTCAGACTTCGACGTCTATGTAGTGATGACTCTGATTTTTCCAACAAATCAGAAGAAATGTGCCAGTTTTTCAAGAAACGTGGGTACCCTGACTCTGTTGTTAATACGGGCCAACAACGTGCACAACAGATCGACAGACAGTCAGCACTACAAACGCCACAGAAGGAAGAGAACGAGAGAATTCCATTCACCCTCACTTTCCACCCACACAACAACACAGTCAAAAGCATCATTTTAAAAAATTTCAAATTACTCCAAAACGACCCCGAAACTGGCAGAATTTTTTCACAACCCCCACTAATTTCATTCAAACGTGACAAAAACATAGGCAACTTTCTAGTTACGAGCGCACTGAAATCTGACGATGTACCGGGAACTTTCAAATGCACACGCACACGATGTAACACTTGTCCTTTCATTCACAACGCGGACAAAATAACAGGACCCAAACGATCTATTAAAATCACTGATCGTTTTACATGCACCTCCGTAAATGTTATCTACTGCATTACATGTACTTTTTGCAAAAAGATATACATTGGCGAAACAGGGAGGAGACTGGGCGACCGTTTTCGTGAACATCTCCGAGACGTTGAAAAAAATGACAAAGACACATCCAAACCAGTCGCGCGCCATTTTAATCTTACTAACCATTCTAAACAACACATGACAATCTGCGGCCTTTCCCTACACCAGGGTAACACAGAAAGCCGTAAAAACCTAGAACAAAAAATCATCTTTCAAATCGGCACTCTCAAACCCCACGGAATCAACGAACGCTTTTCATTCAACTAATCTACATTTGTTTTTCACGTCACCAAATTTCCACCAATAGCGTAGCTCCACCGCTTACTATATAAAACCACACACTACCCACAATTCCTTGATTCGCTCCGACGAAGGGCTAGCGCTCGAAACGTCAGCTATTTGAATCTTTTTACGGTGGTCAATTTACCTTATCGACTCAGTCGATAAAACTAAATTCTCGTGTTTCATCCCCCCACCGACGCAGCACCACAGTTTCTCTAGAAACTAACCCCATTCACCTCCTATTTTAAGACATGTCTTATTTTTTCTTCTAAACCGTTAGGACCTCCTAAATTTTTAAGACATGTCTTAACTGGTATTCACGAAGACCTCCTAACTTAAGATATGTCTTAATTTTTCTCCTAAACTTAGGAGGTCAAAATTGACCTCCTAACTTATTAAAACATGTCTTGACGGAGGCTAAATTCGATTGTTAACGAGTTTTACGTCGATTTTCAGCGTGATTATTGTGTATCACAATAGTTACCGATTAGATAAACATTTTAAAGCATTATATTGCTACGAAAAATTAAATATTTTCTAGTGATGTCAAACAACACGGTTAGTTTTATATAGGCCTTCGTGTCATTAACGGGTTTCACATTTCTTTCTCTTTGCAGAGTTATATTTCCGTTTTTCGTGAAAATAAGCCCTTGTACAAGAAATGTCGAAGTAGACCCTATTAAAATGATGATGGATTTGTTTGTTGCTTTCGCTACTGACCATGAACGAATATATTACACGGTTTTGCTATCTTAAATTCGAGATGAAATAAAGATTATTGTATCGTCATTGTGATTACAACAACAATTTACACAATACAAAATATTCATTCATGTAATTTACATAACTTATTATTCATAAGATCGCGCCATATAAACTGTCTCTGATTGGTTTACTTTTACTAATCGATAACTGCCCGCGACCATTAAACTTAGGAGACTGCTAAGTTACGCTTACCTTAGGGTGGTCATAAGATATCGTTCGTGAATAGCACTTAGGACATATCTTAGGAAGCTCCTAAATTTTCTCTTAAGTTATATCTTAAGATATATCTTCGGTAGGATTTCGTGAATACGGCCCCAGGGCCTTTTTTTTTCAAGCCTTAACTTAGAGTTTCTCAGTTCCTCTCTGGTGTCTTTTCCATATATATATATATTTATGCCCCATTGCCTTAGTAAGAATGATGGACGTAGCACAGTACTCAGTTGGATGTTCTAGGCCAAAGAGGACCAAATGAACCATCTGCGCCTTAATATAGTGTGACTAGTAAGGGTATCTCCTTACGACCACCTGACCGGAAGCTGCAGAACAGATTCACTGCTACAGTGCATAAAATCATTTATTTGTTTAATAAATATCCTTTGTCTGTAGAAAGGCTGAAGATATTTCTAGGAAATTATTGACGAACATTGTTAACCGTGACTTTTGTGTGCGGTGGCTATTTTCGCATTCAAACACTCATTCTGTCACATATTTGGTATCCAAACGGCATGAAAACCGCCCTTTCTGCTTTTTTATACTTCGGATGCCTATATTTTCAGATATATGTAAAAAAGAAATAACCGAGGGGACTTCGTTTTAAGTATTTTTTGTTTTGTTTATTTTTTAGTCAAAACAATAGGTCAGTCTTTTTTAAGTAGATGGAGACTAGATTGCATGTTCTAGATTGTAAGCATGCGGTGAAACTAAATTAACGTAACTGAACTTGTAGACGAACACATGCATCTAATGTAACTCTCTCGTTAAAGTGCCTATAAAATGAAATTTTCGACCCGTTTTATATACTAAGAAATTGAAGTCCATGTTCGACTGATTCATAATTTTCCAATTTAAGTATGGTCAAGCAACGAAAAGAATTTTTTTGGACGTCCAATCTAAGTTGCGAATCCATGATCACTGATTATGAACAATTAAAATAAAGGCTGGAATAAAAGGTAGGGTCCCAGCAAGGGAGTAATGTTAATAAATAAATCGAAAGGACGGAGGCTTCTGTACAATTTAATCCATTTTATTCATCACCCTTATAATTATACAAATCTCATTTCCCTGGCTTCTCAGTTTTGACAACTATGTTTTCAAAGTTCCGCTTCAGAATCCACTACCGGATTCTTCTCCAAGACGAGTGAACTCTGCAGACACTGTTGGCGCGTTTTCGCCGAACTTCGCCTTGTGCCCCAATAAACGAAACTCCAACGGTTTTTCGCCGGCCGGAAGCTTCGCGTTCCAGAACTTGTTTTTCAGCACGTAGACCTTTTTGTTATCTGAAACGCTGTCCACTTCAGCGTTCCAAACTTCCAGGCGCGCCACGGGCTTCGAGAACGTCACCGTGACTTGCCAACCATCTTCAACTTCGTCCTCGAGTTTAATCGATAACATTCCGTAGAATCCTCGGGGCCACTGATTGAAGATCTTCGCTTCGACATCTTCGGAGAGTGCTTCCTGGGAAAGAAGGAGCAAGAGGGAGACAGCTAGGACAGCCAATGTGTACTTCATGTTTACCTTCATTCAATAAAACAAACCATAAACTTTAGTTTAATGAATTGTTTTTCTTTATACAGCTTTAGATGAACTTCAACTAGCTTAACTAACTTACAGTAAAAGACATAAATAAACACAGTCTCATAAGTTCTCCTCACGGACAATTTCTAATAACGGCCAGTTCAACTTTGCATCCAAGAGGAAAAATTAACATAAAATCTCACTTTAGAAGACATTCTATAACTCCAAGTGTGTACCGCATTGGTTCAAAGATTTCAACCCCACCCCTTCCCCCTCCCCTCCCTCCTCCCCCCTCCCCACCTTCTCCTATCTCCTACCCTAAAAAAAACGGGGGAGGGAGAGGAAGGCTACCGTAGACATGATTGAAATTTGGGAGATGGTGGGAAGTCAATGCAAAGAAATGGGAACACGTATTCTTGATATTGTGGAATGTTTGTAATAGCAAGGTGAAAGGAAGCGGAATTCGTGTAAAAGTTTCCAACAATATTGAAAAGGTGATGCAACTGATATAAAAGTTTGGCTGTTCTTCATAATACAGTCAAAACCCATTACTAAAGGACACTAAGAGAACACTAAAACTTGCGAAGATAACATTATGTTTAGACTTTTTTTTTGCTAAATTTCCTCGGTATCAACAACCGCGCTGTAATGCTGAGTGGTTAACACAGTTTAAAATCTAGATGACCGTTTAATACAGTTAAAATCTGTTCAAAACCGAAGGGACCACGGAAACTGTCCGTATACTAAGAGGGTTCGTACGAATGGCGTAATTCAAGCATTTTATTTTTTTTTTAAGGAAATGACCGCACACTTTTATGATTAGACAAAAGCTTGTAGCTTTCTTTCACACTTACTAAATAATACACTGTATATCGTGGCGCATTTACTGAGAAACTTTTAACGCTGAAAATCAGAAGAATTGTTCCAGTCCGGACGGAAAAAACTGTCCGTTTTTCGTATTAACGGGTGTCCGTATTAAGCGCCGGGTGAATGTTAGAGAAATCAAGTACGGGCGGGGTTCGCCGGACTGTATATGTATATATATGAGACTGTGTCTGAACGTAACATTTCAAACTGGTAAATTATTTTCATTTACATAAGCGATGGAAGCAGTTTTTGTTGGTAATCATGTGTGTGAAAAACGTTCAAGAGCACCCACCTGGCGATTTCGAAAAACGTTTGTTCCAGTGAATACCGTAATATATCTGCTGAATTGTGAATGAAACAAGAATAGAACATCCTTTATATTGTGCTTCGCGACTCACACTGATCCAACATCGGGTGTGAGAGCAAATAATCCTGGTCAAATATGGCTGTCTGAGCTTTAACAGCACTGTAAACAAACTGTCTTAACAAGCTACTTGAGAAAGACACAGCAGAAATTAAATTTCTTTCGAAATACAAACGCCAATATTTTTCTTGTTTCCTTTCAAATCGCCTTTCAGCTGCATAAATAAACGGTTTAGTTTCGCACGCTTTCGAAATAATGTCAATAAAATACAAAATTCACATTTATGACATTTTTACCAGACTTCACGCTGGTGTACGAAGTAAAAGATTTCTCATTTAAAAAATAGCTTCTTTTGCTTTCTTTTGTTCCGTCGACCAGTTTAGTCGAAGCTATATATTAAAGCTTAATATGTTACTTTTTTTACTCAATTTTGGCGCTTTTCTTTCATGATAGAAATCAAAGATGGGCAGTGGATGGTTGCAAATCCCCCCTCCCTCCCCCGCTCCCCTCTCCTCCCCGTTCGAAAGACCTAAGAAAAGCCCGGTCGACCCGCCATTTTGAATTTGAACAAAGCGGAGAAGGCCCTGGGGACGAGGTTGTACAAACTCAACGATCGGGGGGAGGGGGTGGAGGGGGGGGGGGGTGGAGGGGGAGGGAAAAGGACGTTACCCACTAATTAGACCGGAAGGGAAGTGTTTGAGTTTTAAACGTTCATATAAACTTTAGCATGTTTAGAAGCATTCAACCAACACCCTTCAAAGTTCGTGACATTTTCTATAATTTATCTGGAAACATTTTGTTGTGACAGACTTTTGTTCGCGATAATAGCAACCATATTTTAACAAGCATTTTTACCCAAATTGTGATTAGCGTTTAAAGGGAAACGTTTTAATCTTCTTGTAGTAATTTCCACAATTTAAGATCATGTCCAGGTCATTTTTCTTTTGATTTTGTTCCATTTTGCTTCAATTTAGGCGCTTTTCTTTCATGACAGAAATCAAAGATGGTGGACATTCGGAATAATGACTCGGTGTATTGCTCGTTCAAAACAAGAATAAAGAAGCCAGAACTACTTTCCATGTCATTAATTACGCTTTTAATCACAATTTGTTTATTACTATTTTTCTATGTACGACCTAATCGTTCTTGTGTGTTTCATTACAACATGCCACTGCCACTGCCCTCGCCCAGACGCTTAAATGACACCTCCATACTTTTCAAGTGCTTTCCATTCTTCTTGGTTACGGTGAAGGGAACTTGAGCGTTTCCTCTGCTTCCAATTCCGCATTCCAATGTTGACTTTCGAGTACGAACTCTGTTTTGTCATCACTGACAGAAACGATTCTCGCCTGCCACACTTCGAGTCTTCTGATTGGTTCAGGGAATGTAACTGTCATTTTCCAGCCGTCGGGACCAACAGGTTCTTGAGGGGTGATCTTGAATGTTCCCCAAAATTGTCTGTTCCATTCATGTCTCTTTTCCCATTCGGCTTCACCTTCGGATCTCACTCCAGCGACCAATAAACAGACAACCAACACAAACAGGGTGATTCGCATCTTCACACCTGTAAATAAAAGAACGGACGAACGTTCGTTAAATGTCGGACACCGTATCGACCTTTTACAAAGAGCCCACGTTACCGCTTCTTCAGCAGCTACTCTTGAACTACGTTTTACCACTGCTGGTCAAGCGGCTCTTGGGCCTCTCAATAAGAAATTGCCGCCATATGCGATTGCCGAGAGGCGATGTACAGTTTTCGAAAAGAAAAGCGGCGACTTTCGTAAATTCATTCGCAGATCAATGCAAACGTCGACTACACCATGTAACCGCTTACGGTCTCGCTGTGACAGCAAAAAAGAATAAACCCCAAAAATGTAAAAATTGAAATATTTTCACTGAATTACCCACTCTAAAAGCGGTCTGTTATTTTTTTTTCTGGATTTGAAAATAGCGCTTTTTGGTATGTTAATGACACAATTTGATTGACGAACTTCACTTCTGTAGTTTTTATGCTTTGTTTTACCTAGGATGTATTGTAATACTTAACTGTAATTTCTTATATAACAGTTAACATTAAAATGTCGGGCTTTATAACACTTAACAATAAAAATATCGCGCCATTAATACTAAACAGTTAAACCCATCTAAGCCATCTTACCTTATAGTCGAACCTGCTATTCTTGTATCAACGTTCTTGTCAACGATTGACATTAAAATGTACCTTGCAAGCAACGGTCTTTTACTTATATATGACAACGAGCGCTGTCATCTTTATATCGTGAATGAAAAAAAAACGACGCGCAGTATATAATTATCCGACATTTGCTTTTATGTCAGTTGTTTAAACAACCCTAAAGGAGGATTTCTTTTTTCACTGTTTGGCGTCGACACACAAAAATAAAAACGAAAAAGACTCATTATCATTTTGTTTGAACAAAAACTTATATGTTGTTTCAACCAAACAGTTGCTCGAATAATCATCAAACATCTTTGAACAAAGCTAGCTTGGAATGAGCTTACTTATCGGCTCCATATATATAACTTTGTTTTGTATGTCGACAAATAGAAACGTCGAAGAGCGTGTTTTTCGAAAGTCCAAATAACGTTTGCCGTAGCTATATTATTTTAAAAATCAGAATCTACGGACTGGTGATGCCCGCAAATCAGGTCAACCTGTTTCATAAACATTGCGCACACAAAATAGCTTTTCGGCCTCAAAAGATAGTGGGACTGTCGATAAATGGATCCCAGAGTAAGCTCGTACTTGAGTAATTATTCCATATATTTCTTTAGAAAGTTAAAAATCTCTCAAGAACAGTGATTATTGGAGGGACGTTTTAGTTGTAATCATTTTGAAGTCTTTCTGCCAAAGAGGGTGCTAATTCGGGAGAGGGGTAAGTGGGAGGTGTGAGGGTTTTATTTGAGGGACGGCTATGATTTGAAGAGATACGGTATTTGCACTAGAATTAACAAATATCTTTTCAGCTGCAATACAGTTTTTCTTTTAATAATTGCTCTTATTGTGCAACACTCGTGACAAACAAACACTAGCACCCTAAAAATCAATTCTCTATTGAACAAGAAACTTTTATGTAAATTTTGTAATAAGCTGGAGGGTTGAGAAATATACAAGTATCATAGACTATATTTTGGTTGAAAAGCTTGAATCTTGCACAAAGAATACGACACTATACAAAAACTAAGTCGAAAGGTAAAGAAGAAAGCCATGATTGTGCTTAAGTTGTAGCTGAAAAGCTCTAGTCACTACACTACGAAATTAAAGAAATGTTGATTGACTGTTTTTATGGTACACTATGTAGATACGTTTTATTCCAATTCGTTTAAGATGTAGAATACACCTATAATTAAAAAAAAAATAAAAATAGAACGACCCCACGCCCCATCCCCCACATCAGCAGAGGAATCCGATGCTATAAAATAATGCTCAATGCTTAACACTAAAACAAGACGGACGCATTTAAATGAAACATCTTAAGGTCGGTTATGTCACGTCTGGGAACAAGATTTTTCACGGTCTGCAACTTTGTACGTATCAGTAACTTTCATCTTCCTCCGAATTTTCTGCGAAATGCATCTGAACAACAACATCTCCATCTGAAACCTTATCCATAAAATCCTGGTTTTGGTTTGGTTTTTTCTTTATTTTACTGCCTTATTTTAAGCCTATATAAGCAGATCCTCTTAGTGAGCTTCGCACGAATTTCTTACAGGAACGGCGAAGCCGTGAATACGAGAGTCTGCGTCGAAGGAAGGAAGCGCTCTACGTTCGACTCCCCATTGCACTCGCTGGCGTGCTTTGCACGCGGCTTTGCCGCTCGCATACGACACTCGCGCAAAACCTTTATATATCATTAGTATAGCGGCTGCCCGCAGGCTATTCAAGTTATTTGCGCAATCCTATTCTATTTTACGGGTCAAGAGTTTTTCTTTTTCGTTTAAACTCCTGAACCGTTATAGGGCAGTTGAATGTCGTAAAACCAAAACCAAAGTAATCACTCTGACCAATCACAACTGACGCAGAGTACACAATCCAATGAACCAATCAGAACTCGAAGTAAAAACTGTCGCCGGCGCCAAGCGCGGGAAAACGCACGCGAGTAAATCACGATTGGGTTTTGTTTTGCTTCTGATTGGTTGAGAATGTGGCGCGATATTTTTTAGCCAATCATAAAGCGTAGCAATGCAAAACCAAAGCAATTGTGCAATTAATTTCGTTACTCAATTGAAAACCGCTCTATGCGGCCGTGATGTCTCTACTGAGTAGAGAATCGACTTTTCTTGTGTCGTGCTGGTACGTGCAAAGCTGTAAAGTGGAAAACCTCCAGGAACGACACTGATAGTGAAGAGGGAGCCTGGAAACGAAGAAGTGATTATAGGATTATTCAGCACTGATGGCAACAGAGGAAATAAGCCAGGACCTGGGCCGACCATGGTCTGACCCCGAGGAATGTACTCAGTACTAGTGTACTTCAGCTAAGAGGTCCCTGGTTTCTTTCTTCCTTCCTTAGTCAAAATATTTTACACACGTTGCACGTCTACAAATTTAATTTCTTTCAGCTTGGAATCAAAAATCCATTTCATTTCTTATCTCTCTACATTTTTCGAAATTCGTTTTCATTTACAGCCCGGAACACAGTAATTTCTGTCATTACCTGGGCATTCTGCAAGCCAGGAGTTTGTTCCCTCAAATGATCCCAAAAATGATTGCGCTCAAAGCTAGAGTCCAGACTACCCGTAGTTCTTGGAGAGAAGAATTTCTGTGCGCAAAATGTTATAGAAGTATATATAGTGAGAAAGTATAAGTGAATATATAACGTGCAAAAATTTCAGGTGCAAGTTATTAGTCAATGCGGGAATACAATAATTAACTGATTGAACTGGATGTCCGTGCCTAAACATGAAACATTTCTGACAAAATCAAATGTAAGCATGATTCTTCTCCACCGGTGTTTAATTTATATTCTCATAAATATAACTTCAATATACATATAGAACGTGATAACTTTATGAATTACATTTTAACTGAATTTAATATTTGTTTTTGTATTGTTTTTTTTTTCACAGTACCACACACGTCCATTTTAAAGTCCGTCAAATCTTGCAGTTAATGTAGTTTTTGTGAAACAAAAATGACAACGTTTATAACAAAAATAACTTTTAAAAGAAACTATTTTTTTTTTAAAGTTCAACATAAGCGCTGTTGGGCATGATAATGACAACTGAAAATACTTTGTTTTTTGCTCAATAACCTGCAAGTCGATTTTATTATCATTGATGGAAATTCTTGTCGTTTCTTCTGCTAATCCTCTTATCGGTCCATTCTTCGTCACGTGACTGTTGAAAGTCACCGCAGTGGACGAGGGCGTAGTCGCAGAAATTGTGTATAGTCCTTTGATAGTCTTGGTACTAAACAAAAAAAAGGTTATATAATTTTATGAGTATAGTATTCCGCTTACAGGAGCTCCGCCCTCAGTTAAATTTCGGCCATTATTTATCAATCGAAGCACCGATAAAACTAGCAGTAATCACAGATTATGGAGACGCGTTCGAAGGAATTTCCGGCGGAAATGAGCCCCTGAAAAAAACCAATAGGGGCGGCCATTTGGAAGACCGTCTACCAAAAAATCTCAAATTTTACTGCACATAAACCACAGGACAACCAACACGAAATTAGGATTGCGTTCTTCGAACGCGATTATAATCATTTATGAAGTATATCACGAAACAAACTTACACCCCATTCACACCAACGTTTAAACATGTTTAAATGTTGTTTAGTTTAAAACAGGTTTAGAAAAATACCTCCTAACCTCCCTTAGTATTTGGAGTGAAATTTTTACTAAAAGAGACTTTATTGACTTTTATTACCATTCCAGGTTGTTTGAGTCACATACATTTAAAATCGCTGAAGAGTGAGGCTAAAAACGTAGTTAAACTGAACAACATTTAAACAGTCATGTTAAACTGTTGTGTGAGTGGAGCATTAGTTTTTATCCCGGCAAATTTTACATAGACAACTAAACACAATCAAAGGTCAAATAAAGAAAAAACACGCGCCCAGGAAAAAGGTACTTCTTCATACAAAACATTTTTTTCGTCTAAACAATTTTTTTGCAAACACATTTCAGTCACATTTCAGTCCATCTTAACATTCCGTAAAGCAACATTCGGATCGCTCAAAGGACCAATCAGAACAGATACCCGGCAATGTCTTCACGTTAACTACCTTCTCCGTCAAACGAGCTAAAAGCTAAGGTGTTTGGATACAATCGAAACATCTTCGAGGCATCCTCGAAAACCTTCGGAAATTTTCGAAAAATGATCGGAAACGTTCGACAGCCTTCAAAAAATCTTCGCAATTCTCAGTTCGGAAAATTTTAGGGAAATTACTTAATGTCGTTTATATCAGTAATAAACAAATTAATATACATGGATGCTTGAATTTTTCTTCTGGTATTCAACTCGATAATTCACTTGTTTGCTGCGCTCAATGTAAGATATCGCGTTCGAATACTCGAAGAAAAATTAATGTCTCGGCACACACATGTATTACATATCCTTTATTTCTAAACATATTTTTCAAGTCTGTGAATGAAATCCAAAATATTATTATTCGAATTTAAGCTACTGAATAGGACTTAAATATGCGCTAATCTTGATTATTTTGGTTAATTGTGAATTCGAACCCTGGGTGGAGTTCAACTGATAACTGAAAATTGGCCCAAATTTTAACTGTGAGCTGAGAAATGCCACGGGGTTTTTTTCACTGATAATTGAAATCGAAATCTGTTAAAATTAAGGATGAAATAGTCGAAAATATAACTGAATATTCCAGCACCCCTATTATATTCACAACCAAGAACTATAGGGCATTAGGGCTCCGAGTGAATTTACTGTGAGCACCCACCAAGCTTTTTAACAAGTTAGCCAATATTGTGCTAATCAGAGAACATGAATTCAATTGACGGGCACGCCTTCTCACAAAGTTGAGCACGTCGATCCAGGGACCGCGGAGGGGGAGGGGCTGGTAGGGCCGCGGCCCCACCACTTTTTTGCGCCCCCGCTCCCGCCCCCCGCCCCCACTATGATTTTATTCCTTTTTTCGATTTTCATTATGAAAAAATTATTTTCAATTGTCAGCCCTCCCACTTTTCACCTTGCTCCGCGGTCCCTGCGATCTAATGTAATCTTGTCGCTTCGTGTTTATAACAGGAGTGTAAAGTTAGCAACAAAATACGAAAGTTTTTTTTCACTTTATTGCTACACAAGTATCCGCAGTTACGAAAATGATTATAGGTGTTAGCTGGTGATATCGTGGCTAATATCGTGGAAATTCGCGTAAACGTTTGTTGGGCGTTCATGGTAAGGAGCGTCGCTCTTTAAGCGAAACTGGTTATACTAAAATTAATGAAATCCACTTTCACATTCAAGAACTTCCCAATTCACGCATATTTACCTTTTTTGCCGTGGACCTTTTTCCACTAGGAGCGCCACCGCCTCCGAAAAACGCCTCTGTGAACACAAAAGACGAGGACACAAGAACGATACAAAGTACAGTGGAAAAGACCCTTGTAGCAACCATACTGCTTCAGATCGTCAGAATAGAATCAAGGGGATTCTTCTGTTCAACTTGTTCTTTGCGATTCAATGATTCAATGAGTCGGTTCTTCTTTATATACCTCAGCACCACAAAGGATCAAAGAAATTCGCTCCGATCTCCTTCAATTTTGTTCCGGCCCCCTGAGGGCACGGTACTCGCGGTAGCTCCTTGTTTTGTGTTGTCAAGACAAGGTGTTCGTGCAAGGAACAAAGAAGTACAAAACAAAATCGTTATGTTGATCAGAAACCGTCACGGTAATCATATTTTTTTTGCACGCTAGCCAAATCTTAAAATGCTGTAAATTTTGTCTTTGTCACTTTCCAGGGGCGTTACTCGTAAATAATAGAAAAGCTACCTTAGCTTAGAACTGATTTTATTTATAATTCAGTACAACCGAATTGACCGACGCAAATGAGCCTTCACTGTAAATAGCTTCCACTTGTTGCTTTTTTGTGTAATGAATAAGTTACTCAACATGGGGATAATCTCCTTAAATAGTATCAAATATCGATCTATTTCGAAAACTTTAGATGTTTTAAATTGCAAGTTCATTTAAAACTTCGCATTTTCTAGACTGGTGAACGGTTAGCTATAAAAAGATTTCCCAAGCTCTTTGCATAAATCCATTTAATTCCCAGCGTCTGGACGAATATAGTAAAAAAAGCGTCCAGTTATGAAATCAATGAAATTCACCGAAGTGCAAGAGAAGATGACAAAATTATAACTGATCTAATTTTCAAAACGTACGCAACTTTTAGTCTGTTTGAAACATTGAAGATGACAAAATTATAACTGATTTAATTTTCAAAACGTACGCAACTTTTAGTCTTTTTGAAACATTGCAGGATTAAGAGCTAACCGTTGACGCAAGAGAAAATATGAAATGAAAGTTATTTGACTCAAAAGTGATAAATTTATCTAGTATTATCCTTGAAATTTAACAAAAAGGGCTTCATGTTGTGAAATATTTTTTTTACAGAAGCACCTGCTACCAGCAGACGGATGAAGGCTTAATACAAAGTTCCATCTCCGGCCAACTCTATGGGAAGCCATTTTCAAAAACATAGAAACTGCTCTAATCAGATTATTTAGTCTAAATAATTCGTGATAATGCGATAATTCTCGTATTTTACCTGTTTGGTGCTTATTATTAGACTGCTGTGAATGTGGTCCGGGTAAAGCTTAACTGATATTTTGCGTGGAGTGACTGTTCTATTCACATCGACAAAATAAGATCAATTTTTTACTTCTAGTTAACTAAGCGTTGCCAATGTAAGCGATTAACACCATTTATTTATTTATGTTAACATTATGTGCATGGTCAATCATTTGAGAAAAAAAGAAAGATCATTCATTCATTTATATTTTGATTTAACAAGCGACCCACGGATGTGTGTGGGAGTTTATGAATTATACCACATATAACGAGTTTCGAAATAAATTGAGAATATAAGATTTTTTCCGGGTGGTGGGGGGAACGCTCGGGTTGCGAGGTGCGGCCGGGACGCTTAAACCCCGACCCTGCCTTTAAGACACAACTTTTTTTATTTTTCCTACCCTGTTTAAGACAGAATTTAGATCAAGTTTTTGAGACCCCGTCTAAGACATTTACAAATTGTCCCACAGGTTTTGTTGTGCGTAATTAAGCTTGGCATTAATGCCGAAGACAACGGAAGTCAGCGCTAGCAAAACACTGGTTAAAACTACTAGGCTTGTTGTGAGATTTCTATAAATTAATATAATTATATGCATATCCTGTGATAGGCTGATCTAACCACGTAAAAAAGTAAAATTTGCGAGACACCATCACGAGAGAAACCGATAAAGTAGGATCGTAACCGTGGACAATTGTTTCGTTGTTAAAGATATCCCGTTTAAAACAAAACGTGATGAAATCGATACCCTGTTCAAGACTTAGCCGAAAACCTGAAAACTATACCATTTCGGGCCGCACGACCCAGTTAAGATCAGTTAAAGGAATACCTCTTCCCCCGGGGGACTAATTCATAGTAAAATATCATAATGATTAAGTAAGGAAATAAATAGGCTTCCTCCATTTCTGTTCAAGCTGCCTTTCCTAAATGCAGCAATTAAGAATATTCATTTCCATTTTTGTCATTAGATAATTATGTCAATTACGAAGGAAGGAAAAAAATTATCTTTTTCATCAGAAGAGGACGCCAGATTCACCTGGCATGAAGCGACGCGACTTAAAATTCATATTCCACGCATTTCACTATCACGCTGGGCGTGAAATCTAATTTGTCATAGTTAAACTTGTGCGGGCTTTGTCCGTTTATTTGTTGAGATTAGAGGTTATAGCGTTAACTTGTAGTAATTTAAAAGCTTCCGATTTAAGTCATGAACACCGGTACCTACCATTTTGAATCCGTTTGTATTTTCGCCGCTTTTAACATTTGTATGATTTCTTAGAAGATGAGGCAAAGAAGTAACTGAAAGAAATTGTGGTCATTTACTAAGAGATTTTAAACATGATTATTGCTTGTAATTCTTTGGCATCTTAGGAATTTTGTTTGTGCTAGAAGCGGTTATTTTTAAATTTAAAAAGGAATGTTTGACTTAATTTTATAATTGAAGAGGTTGTTTGATTTTCAAAAGGAAAATATTGGAGAAGTGCATAATGTATAAAGAGATTATTCAGCGAAACGTTGTGCAATACGAGTGAGTTTTTTTTTATTATTTTTCGAGCCTTAAGGCGAGAAAAATAAAATGACGAGTAACAATGCACTGTCGTATTACACAAGTTTTCATTGTTTATTATACGGCTGTCATCTCCTCCAAAATCTACGTTTTGAAAGTGTTTTCTTTTTTCACAAAAGCGCGCAGTCAGAAGAGTGTCATATAATAACGTGTCATATTTGCATTCGTTTTGGTGAGTATTGACACTCTCAGCAAAACGCTGTGTCGAATACTAAATTATTCTATCAGAAAGCTACCGGGCCTTTTTTACTGAGACACTTGACGTTCCACCTCAGTGGACTTTTTAATATCTGGTCGCGTTTGTTGAGTGTCTTTCTTCGATTTGCTTATAACTATAAAGAGGTGTAGTAGTAAGTCGGAGTCTCAAACTCGAGGCGGTTCAAGTGAGTGTCGAAAGTAATTTCGCAATTGCTTACATTTTGCATTGCTACGGTTTGTGATTGGCTACAGTCTCGTGCCACTTTCTCGACCAATCAGAAGTAAAACCAAAACCAATCGTGACTTGCTCGCACGCGTTTTTCCGCGCTTGGCGCCGCCGACATGTATTTGCTTCGAGTTCTGATCGGTTCATTGGATTGTTTACGACAGCTGTGATCGGCCAGAGTGATTACTTTGTTTTTGGTTTTACGACACTCCAATGAAAACCGCTCTAATACACCCTCATGTCCAATATTTCAATTATAATATCTCGACAAAGGTTCAGTAACTCATACCATATAAAGGCCGTTTTCTCTGGATTTTCTTCACTCTCGAATTTTATGATGATTTCACCCTCCGATAACACTGAACTAGTTAACAGATCATAACAATAATAACAAAGAGTTTTAACAGGAAGCTCACGTCACAGATGTGGTTTTCAGTGCGTGGGGTCCTGCATGACAATGCCTCTTGACAATGCTTTCAAAATGTTAATAATTCACCCTCGTTTAATCGAACTTCAAAACGCATAACCACCATTATAAAACCACAATGTGCTTAAATGGTAGAAGAAGGTTTCGGAATTTCAATTTTGTTACCATAGTTAGTAGAGGGGACTGGTTAGGAAACCCGGCGAACTTCAAAGGGTCATGTCTTTCTTTACGATTTTACAAGTCACGTGACATTGACCGTGCACAAACACGGTCTACAAACTATGTTGTTACCAATCAACCTGGAACGTCGGTGTATACATAGTTAGTTTTTATGGTGTATAACATTAAAAACAATACCTCAGATCAAAAGGTTTATTTTTTTGTTGGCACTTGCGATAAACCAATCGATCTCCCAATAACTCCAACTGTTTTTTGTTTTGTTTTTTCATTTCCACAGGATTTGATTTTGAGTTTAATGTTTTTTACTGTAAATTCTAAATTATTTTGTCTGCATGAACGCATTATCCGTCTTTTGCTTTTAATATAACACAGATCGAGCCATTAACAGACCGACCGTGACTCTGACCACTCTTCTAGACCACTGTAACAGTTTCTTACTCCACCACTGGTGTGAAAACAGAAGGCTCTAGCTAGGGACAATTCTCTTGAACTCTGCGGCGGCTTCTCGATCTGGAGGAATACTTGCTGGCTGTGGGAAACAGCAAATAAAATCTCCAAGACGAATAGGACAGACAGAACTTTGGTCCAACCGTATAGACTTTACTCAACCCGATCGGGAGCATAGCTCAACCTTAAACGCGCAACTTGAATTACATCTTAACCAAAAAAGCCTTGTTAGAAAACATAAACAAACATTTCAGAAGTCCTATATTGGATGAGACCAAAACCAACTTGAAGCTATGCAACTTTAATTACTGTTTTCAAACCAATGCAACTAATTTTTGCAGGTTCCTACACTTTACAGCTTTACTGAAGATAGGGCGAGAAAAGTCAGTTAACGCTAACCTTAACAGCAGGTGTTATGGTTATCGTACTGGAAAACTGAAAGAAAATAATTTACGCTGGATTGTTATATTTGTACACCTCAAAGCGAATGAAACGAAACAACAATAATTCCTGTTATCACAATATGAAAGTTAATTTGAAAACCATTTTCATTCTTCCTTTTTCCTCATGTCTTACGCGTTCGTTATGTTAACGTTCTAACTTTCGTATATTGTTTCAGCCAGGCGGTGGATCCGTAGACTTCATTGTAAGCGAAAAATGAAGCTACTTGCTTCCGGTACTAAAGAAACCGGAGCGTGGTTGTCCTGTGGCTCACGAGTGGATCGAACTACTCCCAGTGAGTAATTGACTTAAAAAGAGACACCATTTGTAAAGAAATATCCAGCGTTTTCACATATCCTCTGTTAAGGAGCGTTCTCCTGCGTACTGTTTCTTCCTCTGAGAAGTCAAACCTTTCGTTTAAAAACTTCACTTTCGCAAGCCGAAGAATCGCCAAAATAGGCACGGAACAACACATGAAAACAAAACAACTTTTTAGTGTTTTTATTTCTAAGAAACTGGCTTTAGTTTGATAACTCACTCCTTATTGGGGTTTCCTAAAACAGCTTTTATGCTGACTTCGCAATTTTTGTTGCTCTTGGCGGACTTAAAATCGCCGTGAAAACAGTAACAATGAACGGTAGTTTGCACAGGCGATTTGAGCTAAAATTGTAAAAATAGCTAGTTGCATAAAAAAAAAATCAACTGTTTATGCGCTACCTTATCATTCCGGCCTACCTCTTCACATTCCCATTAGTAGGAAAGTCTAAAAGACGCTAATGTGGCACATAAACCTTGGTTACCAACATTTCAAAAATCGCACCTGAGATAAGAAAATTAATAAAATTGCACCTTTTAGGGTCCCAAAAGATGCATGGCATGTTATTTTATAAAGCCAGCCGGAAAAAATTGAAGTTGACGTTAACTTCCCCTCGAGGAACCATGGCTTTTAATGTTATGTTCACGAATAAGTAGTTTTTTAACCCACTCGTGGTACTGCGATTTCAGAACAGTAATCAAGCGAGACCTCAAATGTGCAACTGAATTAGTTTTATTTTCTTAGCTCAGGTGCGCGTTTTATAAAGTTGGTTATAAAGGTTTACTGTACAAGCCACATTTAGTGCCTTTTAATCTTCCGTTCTAATGTGAATGTGAAGAGGAAGGCCGGAATAAATCATGATAAAGTAAAGTGGATATACAGCTGATTTTCTATGCAATTATTTAATATGACAATTTTAGCTCAAATCGCCCGTGCAAAATATACCATTCGTTTTTGCTGTGTTTTCACGCGATTTGATTGCAATTATAATCCATCAAGAGCAAAAAACGCGAAATCAGCATAAAAGTTATCTTGGGAAATCCAAACGTGTCCTAAATGAAGGATGATTTTTTGAGGAGTAACAGGTTAAGTGTTGTATCTTGAAAGATTTCCGTGGCAATTCAAAGGTTCGAGCACCTGACTTATAAAATATTGACCTCTATTGTCATTATTCACCACTTTACGTTCATTCGTAGCAATTAACTCCGTCGATTATCACTTTCCATTAACACCCACTTGTTCTACAACTGCATTATACGCCACGTTACGCAGGCAATCAAACTGCGCTTCACGCTGGGGTGTTTTGCATCGGTTCCTATAACGCACGAATTAACGGCTCCCATTCTGGTTGAAATATTACGATTTTTAATCAAAACCATGTTACAATACCTTAACTTATTGACAAAATAATACTAAACCACCAAGGGAAAAATCAAACAATTCCTGACAGACAGACAAAGCATGGTTGTTCTGGGCTTTTTTGGAGACTAAATGTGGGGACTAGAAATAACTTTATACTTACATTTTTCAAGTCGGCAATTCATTCAAACATAGTCCGATTATGACTGGAGACATTCATCAACAGTTTTAGTACAATAGGCTGGTAATTTATCACAAAAGTAGACCATTATTTTGCGGTTTCTGTTGACACAAAAACACTTCTTGGTTTTTGAAATGACACCAAATCGCCGTGACACTTCCTCTTTAAGTCAACGCTCTATTAAGAGTGTGTTGGAGCCAGAGGTCCGTTTTCTAAATACCAAGATCTAGAGTGAAATTAACCGCATAAGTGAGAAGAAATTCCCGATCGCACGTCGGTTTTCATTCTGAAAAAATAAAACCTCTGTTGCCCAGGGTTGATTTGCCACATTTTTGTTTCGGATGCAATGTGTATTTGTCACGGTAGTATTATTCATAGGAGAAAACGGTGAAGCAAAACGCGAATAAATATTCCTAATTCGGTTCTAAGTACAAGTCCAACTGACACACAATTAATGAGCTGGATTAAAACTATTTTAATGACAGCAAAAAGCATCGTTAAGCACAAGTATATTCGCATTTGGCCAAGAAGGCTTTGTTCTTCCCGCCGGTAGTTAAAATCGATTAAAGTTTACAAAAATGATCAGTATAAATTCTTACAAGTAAAAAGTGTTAGAGAACTTATGAGGGACATAAAAAAACGCGAGCATTTTCGCCGTCAACGACAAAAAACGTCCCCGTAGAAACATTGTTGAAGTAAGTTTAATCATTACTTGAGGTTTGTTGAAAAAACGAATTTACGAAAAACATTGAAAAATGAGCATTACCATGCATCATATATTTTTTCTAAAATAACTTTAAAGCCCCTTTAAAATGATCGATTAATTCAGTCTAAGATTGCTTTTGACTAGCGATACGGTACTTAAATTAAAAGGCAAAACTGTTTTATATTACGAATTGAAATCAGTCTTCCGGAGAAATTTTCTATCATCATACAAAACGGAAGATGAAAACGCATTACCAAGCGACGTTTTAGAATATTTCGTCAAATTAATGACTGAATAAAATAACTAAGCTTTAGAAAAAAATAGTGGTGATTAAAAAAGCTGCGATTTTCCCGCAGAACAATGATAGTTTTTAATACCGCCTACTGACATTCATAAGGCTCTTTTTTACAATGATAACCAAAACGAATCACTCCTCGAAGAAAGTACTGTCTTTCGAAAAGTTCATTATTAATATTAAGCATAGCCAGCTGCTTCAGACACATCAACGCATTAGTAGTTTTTGTGTTCAGACAAAATTAAGTATCCCACATAATTTAGTGGGAGGAAAATGATAGAGGACTCCTTAACAATTACGACGCCTATCTATATTCAAACTGCCTGGTCATGCTGTCTCATTGAAATACGAAAAGGCGGACCATCTATAAATAGAGCGCGCTGCGATAGAAAGTTTTCAAACACACCAGAAGCTGCCGTGTTGATATTAGACTAAAACCCTGAAAAGATAGCGAGAGACGTATAGGATAAAGACTATGAATGCCAAGTTTTTTCTTTTAGTTATTGTTGTGTTCTGTTTAGTGAGCTCTGAAGCGTTCCATCCTGGAAACAAACAAATTGGAAAGAGACATTTCAAGGTAATTTGTGCATTCGTTGTCTATATTTTTTCTATATTTTTTCCTAACAATGCCCTCAATGTTGCTGCATTAGTTTTATAAGGTTCTTCCAGTTGCGTCAAAAGCACTAAAAGAACTTAAAGAAGCATATACATAAAATATAAAATGTAATTGGTGTTACAGTACAGAACATTTTTTATCATTGATTCCTCGCATGGTGGACAAGTTTAAGTTTATAGTAGCAACGATTAAGAAAAACACAAACATATAAAAATAGTTGGTATTTTATAGGTTATACTAGTAACAGAACATTTATGTGTTTATCCGACTTTATAGTGATATGATTCAGACCAAAGAAAAACTATTACGCCGATATAAGTTGAATAGCAGGACTTTTTCAGTTTTTTACTCGTGGCAGAATGCCAACGAGTATTAAAATGAGCAGTGATTCATGCTCACAAATGGACACCTCTTCTAGAAAATTCTAGAAACTACTTTTTTTGAAGTGTTTTTTGCGATTAGACATTAGATAAGAACCAGACCTGAATTATATATTTATTTACCGCATAGGTCTATCGCTCAATGTTGAACATTTTTGACCGCTCTAAAAGAAAATATTTAGGAGGTTGAGTTGTTAAATTATTGTGAAATGTGTTTTTTCGTAAGACTGGTGAAAGGTGACGTAGATTGCATGGGTGAAGGATGGAAGCGATAAAGCACTAAATAATGCACTGGGTTTAATGAAGACGCCACGAGTTCAAGCTGTTTACAGCTTCTTTTTCAAGTGTTTCAAGATATAGCTAGAGCTGATAAAATTGTATTTTGTATTGTATTTCGAAAATAGCATTCAAGGTTTAATTTCTTACCTTGCTTATTTCATCACCGATTCTTCTGACTGACCTGTTTTGTAAATAGTACTTCGTTCAGTGCTTGTTTAAAATTGTATAACGGTAAAAAAAATTTCTTATTGACAGGATTTGAATAGTGAACCGTGCGCGTTTGAAAATACGAGTTTGAAAAAAAGAACATTCTTCTGACATGCAATGCGCGAGACTGTCAGGACTGTAAAGTTCAACCAGAAATTTAACGCATTAGGTAATTACGTGACTTGAATCGCACGTAGGTTTGATTTACACGATTTGTATATAACTTTGCATTTCAGTTAGCGATCGTGTCGGCTACCGAATGTAGCGTTACTTTTTTGACATAATTTTATGTTTCTCCGTAAAACTGCACTCATAACACTCGGGAATCAATACTGCAATAGGTTAAAGACGCCACGAGTTCAAGCTGTGTACAGCTTCTTGTTAATTTCTGCAAAATATCCGGCACTCCTTTTCGGTTTGTTGCAGTGGTTTTGCTTAACTTAGAGTCTTTTTGTAATATTTGCATGCCAGGTAACATTTTTGCATCACAGGGAGCCCACACAAACTGTGTCACAGTTTATATTTTAAAAATTTAGAGGAAATGTATGGGATAACGAAAAGTTCATATTATCGTAAAATACTGCGATAAATATTTACATATATACATCAGAATAAACATATTTTTACCTTAGATGTTCTGCAAAACCCTTCAAATCGCTAGCTAACATTCGCTGTTTTCAGCTACGACAATATACACAACATCGATCTAGTAAGGTAAAGATACATGTATGTTCATTCTGAACTTATAGGTAAATATTCATCCCGGTATTTTTACGATAATATGAACCATTCGATATTAATATTGAAATTCCCATACATTTCCTCTAAATTTATAAATACGAATGGTCACACAGTTTGTGTAGCCGGACCCCTTTTGTTTATAAGTCAGACCTTTCTTAACCTGCGAATACAGCCGCCTCTCATCGCTTCCGGCCGCCAGGGCGTTCGCGCGAACGCCCCTAGCGGCCGGAAGCGATGAGAGGCGGCTGTATTCGCAGGCTAGACCTTTCTTTCCGTTTATTTTTTTTGTTTTGTTTTACGTACTACAGTGATAAGTACTACAACTGGCAAAGGTGCGAGGTGCTGAAAACGTTTTCGGCTATAAAATGTGCACTCCGTCAGAATTTCTATTCTATTTTGTAGACTTTGGTCTCTTTTAGGTGCAAAACCGTTAAACACCTTACTTTAGACTAACGCACCGTCGATGTACTCTTAATGTTACAGCCGAGAGTTCCTCAGGTTCCTCAGGTTAAAAGAGACTATGATCAGTTCTGCCGCAACGCCATGCAGCTGTGCCAAGGGCGAAGTCAAGATGAGGACATTGAAACTAACCTTAGACGAGAATTGGAAGAGGCTGAAACTAATTTCTGATGCTCTGACGAGCCTGTAACGTTTAAAAATGTGTTTATAATTGACCTCATAAAATAATATTCAAACTGTGTAAGAAAGACTTTACTAACACGTTTTGTACAAGACAATCCTTTAACTTTTAAAACTATATAAATTATGCAAGAAAAGAAAATTAATTTTCAATTACTTTCCGTCAAATCTCTTGTTGTCTTTTATTGTCTATTGTTTTGTTTGTGGGCATTTTTAATTTACTGATTTATTCCCAGGAACACATGCACAGGAAAACCACGGAAAACTGGAACACCACGCTAAAGATTTCCAGTTGAATACTAAAAAATTCTCATCCTCATTTGGCTAAAAATGCTGATATTAGGCCTAGATTAAGGCACATTGTTAGAAGTCTTCCCCAGCGCCCCTCGGCTCGCAACGATTGCATATTTGCTCGGCCGCTCGACTATGCAGAGAGGGACTGCAGTCTATATCACTGTCAACTCTCTCGAAGACCCCTTTAACTCGGATAAACCGGATCGATAAGATGAATGCAGCGATACCTTGTCACGCGCGGTGCTTGTAAATCAGAATTAACTTACACAGAAAAAAAGCAAAACCCCTACAGAACTAGCCTGCGAGCAAGCTCTGCTGGATTGAAGGAGATTAGGGAGGCCCCACTTATTCCCTCCCTAATCCCCTTTAAATTTAACCCAGCAGAGCTTGCTCGCAGGCTAGCCCCCCCCCCCTCCCCCTTTATCCTATCTATCCTGCCCCCCTATCTACCCTGCCCCCCCCCCCCCCCCCCCCCCCCCCCCCCCCCCCCCCCCCCCCCCCCCCCCCCCCCCCCCCCCCCCCCCCCCCCCCCCCCCCCCCCCCCCCCCCCCCCCCCCCCCCCCCCCCCCCCCCCCCCCCCCCCCCCCCCCCCCCCCCCCCCCCCCCCCCCCCCCCCCCCCCCCCCCCCCCCATCCTATCTATCCTATCTATTCATTGATTTTTTTGGATAATATACTACCTATTTTAAAATAAAAAGATATTAAAAAGTTGACACTGGCTAAAAATGTTGTTTTTGGACGTTTCGGCAACTACTGTTGCCTTCTTCAGCAAGAGATAAAAATGCAAATGTCTAACGGCGTCCTGATGGTATAAGATACATGCAAATATTAAATCGCACATCGAAAGAATATTTTGAGGTGAAAACAAAAGTCTCTAGAGCATTCTTAATTATTTCTACAAATTCTTAATGTTATTATAAACATTTGGAAGCGCTATGTGTTCGTTTATAGCGTTCGTGTTACGCACGGAATGCCAAGCTTCAAGAATTAGTCTTTGTCGCCATGCCGATGATCTGTCAACAATTTCGACACTCGTCAAATCTATTTGGTGGCTGTGGAGCATGTGGTGTTTATGCGAATTACAGTCAGTCAAACATGGCACGTAACAATATGGATTCCACCGTGTTTCATATGAAGCAGAACAACTTTATGTTTTTTAAACTAAGGGCCTGGTCGCACTACAGTCAAAAACAAAAATTAACCCGTGCAAAATGACAAAAAAACAAATACATTCCACAAAAAGCGTGTCCCACTGGAGCGGTTTCTTTTGTTTTCCTCGATTTTTGCACGGGCTAATTTTTTGTTTTTGACTGTAGTACGACCAGGCCCTAAGGTAGATTTTCGCTGCGCATCATTCAAAACGTTGAAGCTCTTTTGTTTTTGCATGTGAGTGAAATAGCGAAAGCGATAGTTGACGAATGTTCAAACTCTTTGAGAGCGGAAATGAGAGCGAAAATTCATTATTGATTCCCATAGATTGCAATGAAAATGTGAACCAATTAAAACTCTTCGAGTGCACAAGCGTCGCCAAAAGCGTGTGCGAGCTTCAGACGAAACGTTCTCGTTTTTTCTCGGGCTGCAAGAAAACAATAAGATAATTATGTTTCCTTTTGCGGACTTTAAATTTTTCCGTTAATGAGATAAGTTTAGCTTCGATCCGCGCGACTCCTGGTAAGAGTGGTCTCAAGATTATTTTTTCCTGTTTACGAAATTTTGTTTTTTCTGTGCATTTATTCGTGATAACTTTGTAACTTTTGTAACTTGTTGTAACTGTTGTCGGTTGCCTGTTAGAACTCATAATGGGTATACTAACTTTATTTAAGTGTCATTCCTTCTAGCATTTTACACACTAATTGGTGACACTGATTAAAAATATGATAAACATCAAAAATTTTGCAAAAAGTTAAAAGATCTAAATAAAACTCAAAATGAAACTCTAGTTAAAAACATCACATATTACAGTTTACAGTGTACTCGCGAAATGGACCCGCGATATTCGTACGTGATCTGCGCAATATACCCACGAACTGACGCCATTTAGGCTTGGTTCCCACTAGCGACATAACGATCATAATCATAATCATAAGGGGTGTTATGTCGCTTATGTCGTAGTGGGAACGCCGAAAAACATAACCATAAAGACGCTTAGGATCGACATAATCATAATCATAAGAAAATGATCGGGCATTTTCTTATGATTATGATTATGTCTGTGATTATGCTTATGTCGTAGTGGGAACGTAAAATCTATCGCTCATAGTCGTAATCATAATGACGTATGTTCATTTATTGTATTTTGGCCAATGAAAGTCCTAGTTCCAGTAATTTGCAGTTCATGCTATTCCAAGATGGCGTCCAACTTCGATGAGCGTCAAACTAAAGTCGACGGCTTGTACATATGTGTCTCCACTAGATCATAACAACGTGGTGACTATGATTATGTTTATGATTATGATTATGATCGTTTTGTCGCTAGTGGGAACCAAGCCTTACCAGGGACCCGCTAAGATTAGAATCATTAGATAGTCTTTTTGACTTACCGCAGCACTAGAAATTACAAACTGACTTATATCGTTCAGGAACGGGCACAGAATCACGCACACGTGGTGCAGGACGTTACACTGAAATATCGACTGGAAATTGGCTCTTATTGAGCCTGTCCAGGCTCACCGGCTGACACTGACAATAAGAACGATCTTGTTCTAACGTAACGGATTTCTTGTGCGGACATCTAGAGGTGGTCCAGCAAAGATTATCAGCCTTAGAGGGTACTTAGAGAGAGTTCAGGCTCAGTTCGATTCTGTACAATACTGTTACAATGGAACCCGCCGAACAACTACACCATCCCTACTCCCCGTCTCGGCTACTAATTATAAGATGAGGCTATATCGCATTTAGCAATTAATTTATTCCACTCTTTAAGATTAGTGTCTCCATTAATCGTTTATTTATCTTTCTTTACATTTTTAGATGAAATTGTTAGCTTGGTATGTTACAACAACAAGATCTTCTGGGCTCCCTTGTGGCTAACAGCTAATTCTTTCTATGTGTCATAAACCTTAGAATTCCAAAAGTAACTTCCCACATAAGTGTAAGTGAAATGAGCAGCCCCGACGGATGAAACTCTTACTGCCCGACACTTGCTGATAAAAAAATGTCCTTCCCACAATGAATGGGAATGTATGGAAGTCCCCCCCCCCCCCCCCGGGCTCCCCTCCCCTCCCACCCGGGATTTTATATCGCGATACTGGGCTTCGAACGGAGGATCTGGAAGCAGCAATGAAGGACAGAAGTGTGTGGAAAGCCATCATACGACATACAAGGTCGTCATAAGCAAGCTATATCACATGCTGCAAGTTTCCATACAACCTAATTCGAAACGCGTGTCAAGAATGGAAAAGATTTCAACTGCCCGTACTTCCGAAAGTTAACACGGTACCTTAACAGCGCCAACGCATTCACTTTCAGAAGTTACGAGAAGAGTGATAGCAAAAAATTATACTTGCATGGACGTGTTTCTTTCAAAAAGGGAAGTCAGTTCTGGAATTCTACGGTTAGATTTTTAAGGTACTACCTGTTAACAAATACAGAAGTTGGAAAGCAATGGATACTCTATGGCATAAGTCACGAACAGTCCAACAGCAATACAAATATTCAGCGTTTACCCTGACCAGGACACATTGCAGGGGTCCATCTGCTGCATTGTCTCTTACGCGATTTCATAAATCGTCGTCGTAAATCCGAGGAATACGTTTTCGGTAGACGCTGCATCATTTTCCAAAACGACGGTGGCTCTCCGCCAGAGATGTCTGATGTACTGCGTAACGGCTTAGCTTCCAAGCCCGCTAGAAGGACGAGAACAGCAACAACCAGGAGGAGACTGGGACGAACCAACATGTTGTGGAATACTTCCAAAATAGAGTTACAGTAAACTGTGTAAATTCACAACAAATTTTTTTTTTGCGTTAGTTCAACCTGTCAGTATCACCAGACATGAATACACATAAAAAAGAATAAATAAGTTAGTGCTAAGTAATGCATTTCAGGGCGCTAAAAATTACAAATGTTTAGTAGTTTCTGGCCTCTAGATCTCCATCGGAAAGCACAAAGTACGCAGTAATGCAGAAAGTTAAAAAAAATGACAAAAAGATGTATCTCACTTTATCTCCTCCAAAACCCCTTTCCCTATCAAATAAAACCAAATCAAAGAAAAATGGACATTTTTAAAAGGAACGATTTTATAAAAAAGCAAGGCTGATAAACGGTACGGAAACGACTATAGTTGTAAAATATCCAATATTTCGAAAGGCACAGCCTTTCTTCTTCAGAGTCTTATAGAGTTACTTGTTTTATTTTTTAAAAGGGCTCTGTGGTAGAATTTTTTTATTGGTCTGCCTCCGAGCAGGGAAACGTTTGAGCTCCGAGCCTCTTAAATCAACATTTTTCTCAGAGCTCGCCGGACTGGGTCCCCCTTTGGGACACTAAATTGTCATAAGCCGGCTTCAAACAATCATCCTGGTAAAATAAAGGGTAAAAACGGCAAACTGATCTTTACCGCAAGGAGAAGAGATTGAGACAGAAGTGAAATAAAAAAAACACATAGTTACATACATACATACATACTTTATTGACTTTCCTCAATGAGGCTTTTCAAAGACAATGGTTATTTACAACAGTAAAACGGACTATAAAATTACTACCATAAAAACTACTTTAAGAACGATACAAGCTGATATCGATACAGCAAATATCAACAGTAGTTAATTAAAATATTTATTTACACTAATATTTAGTAACGAAAAGAAAAGAAAATCCTCAAGAATCTATAAAATCTTTGATAAGTTTACGTTTTAAACTGGATTTAAGGTAATTTATTTATGTTACGCTTTGATGTATTCGCCCATACGTTCGAACAATAAAAAAGCTTACTAAAAACTAAAGCGTTTATTATAGTTGAATATATTTGGTTTGAATTAGTTTCAAGTCAAGCACTAACTCTAAATTTCATTTATAAAAATTGACACCATCCCCTTCTGATCGATCCCGCGGGTAGTCCCGCGGCTTATCCCGTGGCTGGTGCCGCGGCTGTTCCCGCAGCTGATCCCGTGAGCGCTCGTCTATTAACCCTTTCATTTACAAAGTACTGAAAGAAATTCAATCCTTGAGTGATACAATGTACTGAGCTCGAGAGTTTCTCGCTAAGCCAAGATGATAATTAGTTTAATGAATTTCGTTTTTTCGTCTGTGAATGACATCCTTAAGTGTGACCATTCAAATGAGCTGTACTTTCCTGTGATACTGAGAATTGTGCTGTTTAAGGTGGCTGTGAAAGATCATTCATGAAACGCTAAATGATGTCAGTGATCATTCAAATGAAAGCTATTGAACAGTACTTTCTAGTGGTGCTGTTTATGATGCTGTACAAGAGCAAAAAAGTACAAGTGAAGATTGGTGAAACCCAACGTTTTAGTGAATTACCATCCAAATGGTAATTCAGCAATACTTTTTTACGGTGCTCGGGTTTATTTGGACCAGGACTAGGTGGTTCTAACTTTTGAGTCTGTGGATGAAATCATACATTGTGACCATTCAAATTAAAGCTCTTCAGAAGAAATTTTGGGATTTTTCTTTAAGTTTTATTTCGATCGACTGTTCTCAGTCCTTTATATTCCTGCAATCCGGCCATCTGGCTTGTGTTTGCTCAATATTGCCACGCAAACGAAAATACCTTGTCTTCAAATTGATTGAGCATTACTGAAAGGCTACTTTGTGTACGCCTGGTTAACTGGGCAACCGACACGGTACTGAAAAATTATACCATTTGCCTCTGGAAATCTGGATAGATGTATACTGTTTTTCGTAGGGGCAAGTTCGAGGCGTGCTGATTGTTTTGAAAATGGCGTTGTGAATTCTGTGCGCCGGTGCGTGTTGTAGATATATTGATTGTGACAAACATTTTAAAATGCTAACGGATACCGTACCCTGCCTTACCTTACAACGGACTTTTTGCAAGCGTCGACTTTGCTTAGTTCTCCTCCAATATCAACTGAAAAGCCAAGATGATTCTTTGGTTTTTTGATTGCGAATTTCGATCCCCGCGTTTAAGAGACAAACTGATCGAAAAATAAAGAGGCTCGTCATTTATTTTGTTTGCTTCAAGTATTACCTCGCTGACAATTTTACTTCCTGCGCTGTCAAGCTGAATCAATCTACCGACGGATTTTAATTTTCGGCTTGC
This sequence comes from Dendrophyllia cribrosa, assembly GCA_024195265.1. Lineage (NCBI taxonomy): Eukaryota > Metazoa > Cnidaria > Anthozoa > Scleractinia > Dendrophylliidae > Dendrophyllia > Dendrophyllia cribrosa. The sequence goes on along the minus strand of JAJLRJ010000002.1, from coordinate 50,632,126 downwards.
TTTTGTCTAAATACCGTAAAACTGTTGTGATTTTAGAGAATCCGGTATTTTGATATCAACTTTTACGGACTGCTACCACATTTGTAAGTATATTTAGTAAAACAACAATGCTCGATTACAATCATGGTAAAAAAATACATAGTCACATTTCCAGTCCTTTATTCTCTTCACTGATCAATCTCGAACGTACATTTCTTTTCATTCGTGTGATATGTTTTCTTGAGTTAAAATAATAATCTCCAATTAGAAAAACACATTGCTGTGTGAGGTTCTATTGATAAAAACAGCACTTTTCGGCTTTTCTCTGTTTTTTTTTAGTATCACAGGAAAACTCATCTGATAGTACAATCTGATCCGATTAAAAAAATAAGCCTTAAGTAAAAAGAGAAATTGGTGGTACTTTTGTATTTAAAGAAAACAAATATCAAATTTGTAGCAAGCAGCCGACAAGTGTTATCGATTGCAATGTCCTGCTTCCCGAAGTAAAAGTTGCAAAAATTATCCTGTGTTAATTGGTTTTTGACAGCTTTCTGTTGATATTCCACTGAATTCGAAACTGAGCGGTAAATCCGGTGACATCTTAATTCCTGGTTTCACTTACATATCATCTTCTTTGAAATATTAGATGTAGAAAATCGGAACGGTCATTTTAACCATAGAATTGCGCTAAACTATGCTACAACTGATTGACAACGGACATGAATGATTTAAGAATGTTTCGATACCCTTTTATCACACGCAATAAACAGTTTGTTCTTGGCGCATGAACAGAACATTTAATAAGCTGCGAGCTCAAATTATCTTCTTTACTTGACCGAAGTTTGACTCAGGGGATGCATGCAAAAGAAGCTTTCCTGTATAAATTTTGGTGAGTCGCGCGGCTTCCTCCTTCAAATTTTTACTCATTTGATTCGCCAAATTATAGAACAAAATGCGCCCATAATTCACTTTGTTTGTATCTCGCTCTGATTACAACAAAAGGTAAAGCCGAAACCTCCCCAATACGGAAGATGGACAGACTCATCAAGTGTCCGCATTGTAGAGGTAGGGATTGTATGAATTTTGGAACCTTTTGGAACCAAGTGAACCGTCCAGGTCATGCAACTGTATATATAATAAGTGTCTATCCCGATGACATGCATAGTGTACAAAATTCGTACAATTTTCTCTACATAGGACGATAGAATATGAATAAATGCATGAAAAAAATTTCGCAGCCAAATTTCGTACGATGAAAGTTTGGTACAGAATTAGTCCCATACATAATTATTAGGCTTCGAAACGTGGAATAATGAATTATTTAAATCAGTTTAGTCGTCCTCCAAAGTAGAGTTCAATATCTCTGGGCAACCTTGCCGTTATGATCTACATCTTTCAGATAAAATCCCGTTCAAATCAGTTCTCACTCAAACAATGTATATTTATTTATTTTAATTGACCGAGAATCTCCCCGAACGAGTGATCAGCAGTATTTGATTCCGAGAATGGTCGCTTTTAATTATACGAAACATGCAACTATATAGCTTCTTTCACCTGTCGTATCTTTCTGCGAAAATTACTGCATTTTAACTCGCTTCTCTAGCTCACTCTCTCTTTTTTGCTACTTATTGTTAACAATTACGGTAGCCTGTTTCGATGGGCGATATTTTTGTGCGGCCGTCGGTTTTTAAAAAAGAAAGTTTGTTGAATTAAGAAGAACCTGGTTGATCAATCAATGCAGTTCTCAATCACAATCCGTATTCACAGCGATTTTGTTTAAAATGTTCCCCACAATATAACTGAATGTGGTTAAACCAAGAACAATAATAGATAAATAATTTTTGGCTATGATTACAATTGTTCAATATGTGAAACGGTGAGTTTTTCAACGACTAATATTTACCAACTAACCTGTCGGCTGTTTGGAACCTCGATCGGTTATAATATTTTTTGCTTCTAGGAATGGCTGAATTTCTTTTCAGTTTAAATCATCTACACAATCACTTCTTTTTCAGCGCAACCAATATCCATTAACCAATTAAGGTATCGGTGAACCATTTAGGCTGATTAGAGAAATTGTCTTCTGACATACGACTATTAAAAACCCTATAATTTTTTAGTTTCCGCTGACATCTCGTCAAATATCAGCACAAGTAATTTGCGGCCACGGTTTTAATTAATATTTTATGAAACAGGGGAAATATTAAAATGATTATGAGCCAAAAAGGAAATAGTAACAACTGAAGGAAACATTACTAAGCGCCTAGAATCAATAAGCGGTATGCTCAGAGCATGTCTGATCGATAACAATCCACATTACTCGTTTGGCCTTTATATGTTTAATTAGAATACGCAGTCTATACGCCTGTTACAACTGAGTCATTGACGTTCATATAATTTGACATAATACCTATAATTGATCTGCTTTTTTAAGTAGTAGTCTTTCAATTAATTTTTTGCATAGACGAAATGATAAAGGGAACAAACTGATTGGTAAAAGCGAGAAAAAAAAACATTAATTAAAAGCCCTATATCTGCATTTAAAATGCAGATCGATATATGTTTTCACGTGCAGGGCATTCAAAGAGACTGCCAACAGTACTTAGCGGGGATGGACCATTTTATTCAGTTTTGAGGGGAGAGGGGGGGAGGGGGGTTGGGACCCCGAAAACCCTCCCGCACAGCAAAAGTAGAGAAAAAGAATTCACGCACAGCGAGCCAAAGAAGAACAAAGATTGCACAATGCCGAAAAAAATTCTTGATTTTTAGTGCAACACAGCGTCGATTTTTAATGTATGTTAAGGCTGATTTAGACGGCACAACTTGGTCACATGCGACTTTTTGTAGCGCACTGCTTTCGTCTGGCGAGAATTGTATACAGCTCGCATCATAAAACACTGTATGTTGCAACGATTGTCGTAGCGGGGTTTTAAAACATGTTTCAAAATCCTACAACGTTTTTCGTGTTCAGTGCATGCAACAGTTGTAGGCTGATTAAGACGACGCGATTCGTGTTGTATGTATAACGTGAAGTTGCATGCGATAGTAGTAGGGAGTGTTTCTTGGTGTTGCGGAAGCCATTGTTGGTTAGCTTTTGTGTTGTGGTGTGGGTATTGTTCAGTGTCTTTTGAATCTTTTGTTTTACGTCATTTGGTGATCACACCATCCGCAACACCAAGAAACTACCAACTTCAAAAGTTGTTCCGTCTAAATCAGCCTTTACACATGACGATTTTTAGCGCAACAAATCGCGCGTGAACATTACACTGACCTGTAGTGCCCATTTCACAGCACTGTTTCATTTTGTAAACAAAAAAGATGGCGGTCGAGGAGTGGAGATGGCGTATAGTGGTAGTTCAAATGTTGGTTTTAGGGAGTGTTTTGAAGATGATGGTAATAAAGGAGCAGAGAAGAGGAGGAGAGTTGTTTGGGCAAGGAATTGGTTAAGAAGAAGAGAAGAGAGGAAAACACCCTAAAAGGTACCAGAATCTTTTTTGATGGGGTTAGTTTCTAGAGAAACTGTGGTGCTGCGTCGGTGGGGGGATGAAACACGAGAATTTAGTTTTATCGACTGAGTCGATAAGGTAAATTGACCACCGTAAAAAGATTCAAGTAGCTGACATTTCGAGCGCTAGCCCTTCGTCGGAGCGAATCAAGGAATTGTGACGATGAACCGGGAACTTTTAAATGCACACGCACACGATGTAACACTTGTCCTTTCATTCACAACGCTGACAAAATAACAGGACCTAAACGATCTATTAAAATCACAGCTGATCGTTTTACATGCACCTCCGTAAATGCTATCTACTGCATAACATGTACTTTTTCCAAAAAGATATACATTGGCGAAACAGGGAGGAGACTGGGCGACCGTTTTCGTGAACATCTCCGAGACGATGAAAAAAATGACAAAGACGCATCCAAACCAGTCGCGCGCCATTTTAATCTTACTAACCATTCTAAACAACACATGACAATCTGCGGCCTTTCCCTACACCAGGGTAACACAGAAAGCCGTAAAAACCTAGAACAAAAAATCATCTTTCAAATCGGCACTCTCAAACCCCACGGAATCAACGAACGCTTTTCATTCAACTAATTTACATTTGTTTTTCACGTCACCAAATTTCCACCAATAGCGTAGCTCCACCGCTTACTATATAAAACCACACACTACCCACAATTCCTTGATTCCTCCGACGAAGGGCTAGCGCTCGAAACGTCAGCTACTTGAATCTTTTTACGATGGTCAATTTACCTTATCGACTCAGTCGATAAAACTAAATTCTCTTTTTTGATGGGTATGGCTTAAATAAAATTTTACCCCTAAGAGGTACCAATTCTCTAAAACAACACATGTCATATTCTGTCATATTTTTCGGCTTTATACCCTAAAAGGTACCGCGATAATTCAAACTGTGGTCATTTTAGATTTAAGTCAATACCTTTAGCGGTACCACTCCATTTTGACCCCTAAAAGGTACGACGAGCACCCCCGTGATTTTTATATGGGAGTCCCCCCTCGGGATATCATCTCCTTTACCAATACGAAGTCATCAGTTGCGCTTTGTCATAAGCTGATGCTAGATCTTCTTTTGCTGAAAGCAGTAAGCCCTCTAAATGTGGTATATTTCCGCACAGGGCAAAGTGTACTGAAATCGAATCATCGTGACCAAAATACCCTGCCCTGACAATAAGCTATTTTACAAGTTATTAGAGTTTTTACTGTACGTCGTATTTAACAACAATAAGAATTACACTCTCCACAAAACATTTGGGATTGTTGACCATTTTACAGGAACACTCGATCCGGAAATTTAGGTTGGACGGGGAATCAGTTAAGTATATCACTCAGCACCGTTTAAACTCGTAAATACGTGCAGTGTTATAATCGAGTTATATCAGTGGAACGAAGTCAGTTTCACTTGATCAATCGCTTAATCGGCTGTTAACATTGAAGTGGAGTCAATTGGTCAATTAGTAAACTTTTGAATTCGAGCTCATCTGTAGCCATCACCACGTGCGATTTGGTAGAGAATTGGCGTTCGCGCTAGTTTTTCTATCTTTTTGCTGCTACACCGTGCTGACGAGACCCAACCAGGTCGAAGCCTGAAGAAAATTGAAGTTTTTCGTACAGTGGAGCTCAGTTGTGGAACAGCTTACCCACAGAATTAAGACAAGCGACTTCCTTAAGCGAGTTTAAGACAAAACTAAGTCGCCATAATTTTTAAGTAAAGCTTTAAGTATATTTTTGAACACGGCCTCCATGAAAAGCAGTTTTTATCTTTTATTTGTTGTACCTCTTATTTGTAGTTAAGAAGATAGGTAGCTAGCTGATTATGATAAATAAGCTGATGGAAATACCGTGTATAAATAAAGTTATCTATTCTATTCTATTCTATTCTATTCTATTTTATAAACCGAGCTGTCCACGGTTGCATTTTGGCTTTCAGTTTGGGCTCTATCGTGTTGTTGTCGCGTTGAATGTTCTACGTAGTATCAGCCTTGCTTTATACTTTGATTTTATCTCTATATTTGGCTGACTAGATCTTCTCTAGATCCTACGTACACCAGCAGCATTTTCGTTCGCGGTCCTTTGCTTCTTTTTTATAATTGTAAACATTGAGCCCACGATATGTAATGGTCACCTACCTTACCCATGGGGACGGTGTTGCAGGGAGGGGAGGGGGGAAAGGTAGACGCAGCGGAGGGAGGGCGGAGGGAGGGCGGAGGGAGGGTGCGGAGGGCGGGAAAGAGGAGAGGGCGGAAAGTTAAGGCAACACTCCCCTCTCCTGCCTTGGCTTCGGCAGGAGTGGGGAGTGTCCGAATTGGAATTGAACGTTTAGAATTCACGCCGTGGGTCATTTTACTCTAACTACAGACTACGAAACTCGTACTCGTTGAGCGCGTTATTCGTACAATAATAACTAAAGTTGGATAATAATTATTGATGCTATTTAAAACAAAAGCACATTTACAACCTGCAGTATGCAGAGCCGGGTTTGCAATTATGATTCGCCCGTCAATTAAGAATGATTCACCCAACATAAGGAAATGGCGAAGAATTTCGCACATAAAATAAGCTTATTTCCTGAAACTAATCAGAAACATCCACTACGGACAAGATCGGTGATTTTCTGTCACCATTTCTGACAATGGGCACTTTGAATTCCGGAAGGAAGGAAGGTGGGGACAGGACGAAGGCTGAAGCAAAGTGATATGTGATATGTGACATAGATCACGGGCTCCTAATGTTATTAAGACCGTCAGAATGAAAGAAAACAGTACCCCGTGCCTCTGGCTTATGATAATTATTTTCAATCTAATCTGATTAGCTTGCGCGCATGCGGTAAAGGTTATTTGCATTCGTTCCCGCTCCCTTGATCGCAAGGTCTTTTTTTTCACAAACATCAGATATCATCCGATATCATATATTCCCATGCCAACTCCTCCGGATTATCCGGGAGTCTCCCGGATACGGAACGAATCTCCCGGTCTCCCGTACGGGTCACCAAATCTCCCGGATAAAAGCGACTTTGGATCTTTTCTCTACAATAGGCTAAGATTTTAACCCAAATTTTCCCAAAATCCAAAAAAAAATTAGTCTTTCATCGTATCCGTATCCGTTTCCGGTCTCAGGAATGCAGAAAATGGCACTTTTAGAGGGTAAAGCCAAAAATATTTTTCGGAAACCCCTAGATGCTCGCGACTTCGTCGCTCGATTCCCGCCTTCGGCGCGAAAAAATTTCACCCTCAGAAAAAAACTCCCTATTTTCAATCTCCAGAGGTTGGCATCTCTGCATTTCTAATCATTGCTGGAGGTATTTTGTTTGTACAGCGAAGGCTAATCACGTGTTGGTAAGAGGCAAGGAAAATTGACAAAGCCGCTAACTTTAAAATTACATGACGTCATTCAAACTGGCCCACCTGGCGTGCGTTTCTCGAATGTTTCGAAAACTTTTCGGGCCCAAAAGCTGTTTTATGTGCAGAAGGTTTACCAATCAAGATTCGATTTTTGTTGATTTTGGAAGCTAAGCAATAAAATATTACGTTTACTACACAAGTTGAGCTGCTTTGCGGGCTAAAAACTTCAACGCATTCCCAGAAACTGAATTTAATAAATTAGTCTTCGGGAGTTTTGAGAAACGCACGCCAGGTGTCGCTACTAGCCGGCCGATTTCCCTTTCGTAAACAAGCGATGCCATATTTAACGGTCGATGCCATCATTAACATTCATTAATAACCAAGCCTTTTGTAATGGTCGATGTCATTTCTCTAAAGTTTATGCCTGGATAGGAATGAAACATTAGAACTCATTAATTGTAATAGAGACATGATCCGTAAAGCGAGAGAATCATATTTAATCACTATAGCCAATACACTTGAACCTAATGGCATGAACAGACGCGACGAAATTTAATCTTCCACACATTTATTGTTATTATCATTACTAGCCGTTTCTAGTTTTCAACCGTTACTTGTTCATTAGCCTATCATGTGTCAGTATTTTATCTTAGCCCCCTTTTAAATATTGTAACCGTTTGTTTCCTTCTTCACTTAGCTTTCTTAGCCCCTGATGAAGGTTAGTTTTGTCTAACCGAAATATCGGGCAAATATTATTAAAAGAAATCGAACGAATTTGCTGTCTGACCAGCCTTGCATGTTAAAGTTTTTTATAGGAATGAAAGTAGGCTACCATTATTAGATAAAAATGGGTTTAGGTAAAGCGATTATTAGACCTAAGCTACAACCCTGGCCAATACTCTTGGGACACTTCCGAAATAACTCTGAAATTTTAAGCATTCCCCCTTCCCCCTCCCCCCTCCCCAGTGCAATGTTGACCTCACGGGTAACAAATTGTTTTCACGACAATCAACATTGCTGTGGGGAGGGGAGAGGACTGAAATGGCATGTGATAACGACATTCAGAAGCATACTGAATAGTAGGATAAAAATATATCAGGGAAGCGTATTTTTGCGTGTAATTTCAGTGAGTGTCCCGAGAAGTATTGGCCAGGGTTGTAGATTCGCGATTAGGTTAGATCTAGGGATAGGGTTAGGGTTATAGATGTATCATTAAGAAAAGCACCTTTTACTGTTTAAATTTTTTGGGGATTGCCGGATCAACCCAGTGCATGCAGAGGTTCCGGGTTCGACCCCTCCATAATACGGACACCTCTCTATTACGGACAGTTCTCTTGGTCCCTAAGATACAAAAATTCATACAATCCCTACCTCTATAATACGGACACCTCTATAATACGGACACTTTGGTCTGTCCCTTTGGTGTCCGTATTAAGGAGGTTCGACTGTAATTGCATTTTTCTTTTTCTGATAGAAAAAATAATTCGATACTTGGTGAAAAATTTTCGCTAAAATGGCATCGCTTGTTTATGAAAGGGAAAATTACGTCGCCACCCCACGCAGTAGGCCCATGTATGGGGAATTTTTTCTCTTATATTATTTTTTCTTGATGTTATGTAAAAGTCGAGATATAGATGGCTTTAAGTAACGCTCCACATAACAGCTACAGTAAACTTCATTGTTCTGCGGCATTGGCTCTTTCTCACATAGAATGTCTTTGATCTTAAGAATAGGAGAGGAGCTAATGGTTTATAATTATATTTCAGTATAAAAATAAAGAATATCCATTTGCGTCAGATAAATTTTAGGTTGTGACTTAAATGGATACTCCAAAATCAGGTTTCTGAGCCCGCGAGAATGAGAACCCCCACCAAACTAATGTTTTCACTGCAACCGCTGGTCCAAACCTGATTTTGGAGTATCCATTCTAGTCACAACCATAAATTTTAGGAAATGTTCGTGCTTAACCAATCAAATAGCAGAAGACAATAGCTAATAATTTTGCTTCTTTGACGAAGTTTCTCAAATACAATTTCTTTAAAAATTTGCATGTTTTGCGATTGGGTCTTAAATTACAAGAAACCTTTAAAAAATCAAACAAAATGCACCTTGAAACTTAACTTTTTAGCGGTCTTTGAGTCTAGGCCAATGAGATCACTAGTTGTAACAATGAAAAAAGTTGACATTCCATCGTGCATTGCCGTTAGCACTTTCCTTCTTATGCGGATCATTAATATTACTTAAACTTAAATATATGTTAATTTAACTATCAAGTCCTGGCCAGCTTTTGTCTCAGACCCGGCGGGTCTCAGAGCAGGAAATACTTACTAGATTGGCTCCTGATAAACCTGATAAAGGCTACTATTGCATATTTATCTCCCCTAATTTTTCCATCTCCTAAAAGCTTTTGATTAAGTATCTGGCCAAAAGATTACAAAGGAAGTCAAACGTTTCATCTGAAGAAAAGAGCAAAAATATTTGAGGAACAAAGGAACAGAGAACAGGAACAGAGGAACAGGAACAGAGGAACAAAGGCATTATTTGCAAAACGCGCAATCGAACCGCTCAAATGATGTCACAAGTTACGTCACAAACAATTGGTTTGTTCTTTATTTATAGATCACCACGACAACACAGGCCCACTCCCTCGCGTCCACCCTCACTTCGCACATAAACAGTCATGGCGACTGGCTGCTTGATTCATTCAGCGAAAAATAGTTGATCTTTTTACAAGCTAGCGGGTGTGGATCGCCCGAATTTTATGTGAGTATAAACACGAAGTGATTACTCTGCCATTAATTTTTACAAAATTTCTCTATCGGTAATGTGTCGCGAGAAATTTGTCTTTAAATACAACGCTTTGACACAAAGACGCGATTTTGTCGACTTTCAGCTGCTCCGGGAGCTGCGAGAATGACTCCAGTTCATGGAGCAGATGGGACCGCTACTTCTTCCAGGGCTTCTTCGACAGTTGATATACAGCAGAGGGAACGCATAAATGGCTGGTCGTGCCCGTGGCATCCTCTACAGTTCATAGCATGGTTTTTCCTTATCTTTTTCTCAGTATTTTACTTCGGTGTAATTGTCTTCTATCTCCCTAACGAGTGGCAGCCAGCTGGATTCATTGTATCCTTTGATTTGCATTACCTCTTTCTCGCCTTGGGTTTTCATAGATTTTCTGTGAAAATGATCAGTTCATTTTCTTAACATTAATCTTGCGATTTCGGTGATAAATTAGTGGGATATTTTGTTATCGATATTTGTTTCTGTAGAACACGCAAGTTTAATTTTGCGATCAGCTTTTATCTCACACAATCGTTTTACAGCTTTAATACGTGGGCCTATTCCTTAACTTATTGTTTAAAACAGAATGTTATATTTTAAATTGATGGACTTGTAAATTAATGATGCTTTTTTTTAGGGTTGATTTCAAATAATTTCCTTGATTTACAATAATTTTTCGTTTTTTAAAGCCTCAAATTATGCTGATGTATTGATCAATATCGCCCCGGCACCCCACAAGTTTTATAGTCGTTCCCATTGTATGCAAACTAGCTTCCATTGCTGGCTTGTCTTGCCGTGGCTTTCAAGTCATTCAGTTATCTGTGATGTTTTCATGATGTAAATTTGTTGCAAGACTCTCTTTTGACCGTGTTTATTAACGTTGTTTATGATTGTTAATTGTTAGTGCTGCATGATCATGTATAAACTTGTGTGGTTCCCGCGTTTATGTTTGCGAGAACTGTTGGAGCCTGCCCTCTCACAGCGCAACTATACACTGCTGTACAAGCAATCTTGTATGTTTTGCATTGTCACATATGTACATGTATACAAGTTTATCACGCTGCAAATATACACAAAACGTACGGCTTTGAAAAACATGTAAGATTACGTACATGTATAACTAATTACATGTAGAAACATGTTGTACATGTATGTATGTTACACAATGCCCCGCTGTCTTTGGAATTCATCGGCTAACATTGATGACACAAAGAAATTATAAAGGGCAAGATTTCCGTATAACCCCATACATTAATTATGCATACGCGCTATTATAAAAGAGAACAATAGAGAAAACAATAGACTGCCTTTGGGAATAGCATACATTATACAGGTTTTTTTTCATTTTTTTTCTAAGTCTTTTTCAAATTAGGTCTAAAAAGAGCATTTTCATCAGAATTTGTCGAAGAAAATGGGCCGTTTTCCGTGTTTTTCGAGTTGTAGTGCGAATGAAAAATTAAAAACGTAGCGTTTGGCACGATAGGTTAGCTTTTAAATGAGGGTTAGGGAAACTGCGTCGATTAATAGACCAGAGAGAAATAAATTGAAACTCACCGTTGATGTTGTTGTGGTGTTTTTACCCTGTTTTCCACCTTGTGATGCGATGCGTTGAATCTTTACTCGGTGTATTATTGATTTCACAAAAGAAGATCACGAACGGTGCATAAGATTGCTACACGGAACACTTCACGGGTCTTTGTACACCTGGCAAAGTTCAGCGATATGCTTGATGATGTTTCCAAAGGGATCCTCTCCATAATGTTTACGCCACAAAACCTCCTGTAGAAAACCATGAGTTTTGGCGCAGTGATGCCATGCCATTACAATGTCTTCTTCGAGCATCGCCACTCAAACCCGTCTCGCGATTTCGCGCGTTTCGTCCAGCTTAGCGCTTTGCAGCACTCAGGTCTAGGACACTTTGCGGCCGACGCGAGGAGGTTCTGTTCCTTGCACCAATCTATGCACCGTTCGTGATCTTGTAATAGAGAACACAACGAAAACCAATTCAACTTGACAAGAGGACGAGAGGATGCACACGAAGGGACAGATGAAGACGTAGACGGAGATGAAGACGGAGGTACTTAGGTACTGTTGTCATAACGTTATGATAATAATAATAATAACAACACGCCAGAAAGTCGAAAGGAAACTGAAGGACGACTTAGTGAAGAAATTTGCATGGAAATACGTTCCTTTTTATTCTCACAGTTAACCAATAGCAAAGACATGACAAGGATTCCTACGTGTAAACTGCCATGGGAGTTGAGGTTAAATTGTTATGTAGATTTTTAGTAATTAACATAGAACACATGAATAAAATGTAATTATTGGTCGGTAACTTTCAACGAGCTCTTGTGGTATAGTGGTATAGCACATGGACTAGTAATCCAGATGTGATCAAGGGGTCACGGTTCGAGATACGGTGTCGCCGCAATAAAAGAGTAAAAAGGAAACCTAGAAGAAGACTGGGACGAGAAACTGAGGAGAGAAAAGACTGGGGAAAGAGAAACGGAGATGAGAAGGAGGAGAAAGCGGGAGGAAAGAAAAAAACGAGACGCCGCAACTAAATCCATTTTTATTGTTGAAGTAAGTAGCGATTAGTGATGTATATATTCAATACTCGCCGGAATTGCCATTGTTTAAGAAAACAATAGCGCGCATACATAAGTAATGAAGTATGCATGCATAATAAATGTATGGGGTTATACGGAAATTTTTCCTTATAAAGGAAAATCTAAGCAGTTGCATGTGTCTAAAATACAGTCAACAAATTTAATTCAAACAACTGCAGATAATGCAAAGAAGTTACATGTAAGTACTGTATATTTCATACAAGGTGCAGTATGCTATAAACAGTCATTATTTTTAATCCTTTCAATAATTCTCCTGAAAAGGAAATTGTAGACCACACACATGCAAGGACAGAGATTATTTTGTGGTTTGGTTAAAACCTTTTGGGATTTTTATGGGTATTAAGTTTTATTGTGTCACTGAACTAGCTCACAATGAGAAGGAGCTTTGTGATTGGTTGCCTAAGAGGTCTGAATTTTACTATATAGACCACCAAGATGGACTGTTAATTAATAGGCCATTTCCCAGTTGCCTTTAGCCTCTCTATCAAAGCGAGGCTAGGTGCGAAACCTTTCATATGAAAATAAGTTTTCATTCACATGCAAATAAGTTTTATTTGCATGTGAATGAAAACTCATTTTCATATGAAAGGTTTTGCACCTAGCCTCGCTTTGATAGAGAGGCTGAAGGCAACTCGGAAATGGCCTATTGATTCCACTGAATCATATTTTCCAAAAAAAAAAATGTTCAAGGGAAAACAGTTTTGAATGACGTAAAAACGTTTTCCTGGGTGTCTTTTCTACGTTTTAGCACAACCAAGCTGCAAAAATGACAAGTTATGACAATTTTGTTTGCACACTTCTATTGTCTTTGTAGAGCATGCACTTGCCAATAAAAATATGTTTTGCTGTTGTCAAATTTGTAAAAAGCCACAGCCACAATGTGCTGTTCTGCACCCCCACCACCACGGAAGGTTTTGGGTTTAAACTCCTTCAACCCTCTGAAAATTCCAGTTTAGCTTCATACATACATTTTCCCTCTCCCTCAGAATTCCCAATGACCTTCTATGGGGAATATGGATATTTTCTGGAACCAGTTTATATATTTAATTATACATGTACATGTATATATATATTTATGGATCTCACATTGGTTCAAATAAATAACATAATATGTAGCACTTCATTCCCACCTCATATTGTGTATCCCCCCCCCCCCCCCCCCCCCCCCCCCCCCCCCCCACCCCCCCCCCCCCCCCCCCCCCCCCCCCCCCCCCCCCCCCCGCCCTGCCTCTCCCCTCCCATCCCTGCAATTAACCCTCATACTTGCTTACATGTACACTTAGGCTTTAGAGAAGCAGGATGCATCTCTATACACCTGACTGTTTTTTTAATAGTAAAATAAATGCTTGAACATGTTATGTCACTATTCCTTGATTGCAAGTTTAGATTCCAGGCGGTTTCTGTGTTATACACATTGTGTATCACCTTTTGGCACTGACAATTGACCCAGCTGATCCTAACATCAGAGGTGGATCAAAGAAAAGAAAAGCATTTTTCGATCGGAACCAACATCAGCATGTTATCGAGAACAGTCACTGTTATATTTGTCAAGTGGATGTGTAAGTTTTATTGTAACGTGCACGACAGTGTACATTTACATGTACATGTATATTGGGTGTGTTTTTTAAAGTGTAGTAGTCTGAAAACTGCAGAGGTTGTCTCTTTATTGTTATGCAGACAATTATGTACATGTCCACAGTGGTGTACAGGGTTCTCATTAAGTGCCGGCTACTTCGAATTTTGAGCCGCCTACTTTTCAGTGAAAATGCTTAATACAGTTGAACAGTGAAAGTTGTGCAAAGCAATTTAAATAAATGAAAATGTAAGCTTACTTACACGAAAAACTAATGAACAGACAGGTTTCTCGTAAATTTGTTTTCACATTGAAGGTAATTAATCCCTCAGTTGAGGGTTTTATGAAAAATGTCTTGTCAAAAATGCATGAAATGGTAATTCTGAGCCTCTAGATTTTCAAATTTTCCTGCGGGCATGCCCCCAGACTACCCTAGAAATTCGTGCCTCTGGCACTCAACTGCCAAGTCACCTACTATTATATCTCAACCGTCTACTCTAAAACTTAGTGAGAACCCTGGGTGTAGTGGTTAGCTTGTTAGACTTCAGACCCCAAGGTCTGTAGTTAAAGTCCTGGTCTCAGCCATCATGTTGTTTCTTGAACAAGAAACGTTACTCCACATATGATCGATATTGCAAGTGTATAAATGGATACCGGCAACAAAATGCTGGGCATAGCCCTGCAATAGACTAGCATCCCACCCAGAGGGAATAGAAATACACTGTAGTCGTAGTTGTTTCATGCTACATGTATGGAAACTGGTTTAAGTTCTGGCCAAGTGGGCCACCTATAGCCCACCTATAGCCCATGTGCGACTTCACAATGTACCTACATACAATGTACCACTGAATATGATGAGATCGTAATTCACCTTTTCGGTGCTGAGCAGGCCCCTGGTGTTTTCGTCTGCTATCCTGTGACTCATTAATTTTGTGGGTTGTGCGGATGGCAGCTGCCATTAATGCCTTAACACACACATGTACATTTATAACGTCCAATCGTACCCCTTCCTAACATTGTAAAGCAATTACACTATATATTAAATGCATTATCATGATTATAAAAATAATTTTTTATTATTTTTCTTCTATTGAACAGAGGTTCTAAAAGCAAACATTGCTCTGTTTGCAACAAATGTGTTTCTGACTTTGACCATCACTGCAAATGGCTTAACAACTGTGTAGGAGGCCAGAATTATAGGTAAGTAATGCTGGCTGTTTCTATTAGGAACTGGCTTGATCTTCGTATTTAGCATGAAACGACACATAAAGCTTCGACTGTAAGTACCCCATAAAATTTACTAGAATTAAGTTCGAACATTCCAAACACACCTCAATTTTCACACCTCAACACCGCACTAGGTGTCTTCAGCCGAGGCGTCATAATCTGCTTTCAGTGTCAAGAACTGTTAGCTAATTGAAAGGAAACCAGAAAAAATTACTTATTAATTAATTGCTGGTACTAATGGGATTAAATCACCTTCTATGACCACAAGGATTAAGTCTCCCCATGAAGCCGTACTTACAGTAAAAGCTTTATGTGTTCTTTCAAAAACTCATTAATAATTCATAAGGCCATTACCCAATCAAATGGTAGATAATACATCACGTGCAGTGACTTTATATCGATAAACCTCATCCTTATTAGTATGCAGTGTTTTATCAGATATAAAGACACTGCAATTATCAACACAGAAACTGACACAACAAATGGTGACTTAAATTTTTTTTTTCAGTACTGTTTTACGATATGTAGCTTTTGCCAATCTATATGGAATCTTCTCCAACCAAATAAGCAACCAAACGTTCAGCAAGTAAGCCATTATTTGAATGACACCAGCGCCCATGTGTAAATTGGTAGGAAAGCGAGTGGTTCAGAGATGCCAGCTGCTTATTTCTACTCGTTCAATGCCAATGAATAAAAATTGTTAGACATATTATGCACCGTACCTGTCAACTTTGGTATAGCATTTTTCATGGATTAGTTTTTTCCTCAGAACTTTAAAATCCCAAAACTTTCGACAGTTGCCGGGAAGCCATGGTCACCTTGTTGAAGCCAGTGTGGCACATGTGCTGTATGCTAATCATGCCCAGTCTACTTGTTTTTCTCGTATGCTAATATCCTCTTTGCACAAAAAGCACATTTGTTTGATCTCCGTAGGGACACGCTTTTGGCGGTTCGTGTTTGAAGCCGTTCAAAACACTCACAGCACGTGTTTTATCAAGTCTAAAAATTCTCGCGCTTCGCGCTCGAATTTTTAAACTTGATAAAACACTGCTGTTCGTGTTTTAAACATTACTTTATGTACTTTTGAAACAATTTCACTGATTAATTAAGGTTATTAGAGACATTAAGAACAAGAACAACCACAACTTTATTTTCTCCCCATACAATCAAACAAAAGAAATTTACATGAAATGAAATTATATAGCAAAAAGGGCTATTGGCTTCCTAAAATAACTAGGGAGTTAAAAAGACTAGGAAGCCAAATTACATGAACTAAATTACAATACTACAGTCGGAAGACACACAAACAAAATGGACAAGACACAACACAAACACGCACTATTACAGTGTACAATGTATATTAATATGTCAATTTAATTTAATATAATTACACGTCAATTAATATTAACGTCAATTAATATGTCAATATTAACACAAATTTTAATTACATGTACATGTATTCAAAATTGACGTGATTGTCAATGTTGTGACAGTGTTAAATGCTCTTACTGAAAACTTTCACCAAAACACTTCATTACCGTAACATAATTTTTCTGCTTTTCTTTTCACAGGTTATTCATTGGCTGTGTCTCCAGTGCATTTGTTCTGGCAGTTTTGGTATTTGCCGTTACAATGTATGTCTTTGTAATGTGCTTTACTGGCAGAGACAGTTTAAAACTATTATCAGGTATGTAAATAAATGTAACTATTCAAAGTACTTAAGGGCTGCAATGATACATTTTCTCACGATACGATACATATCTCGATACAAGTGCCACGACACAATACACGATATGATACATCATTACATACATTTTTCCACCAACACGGGAAGACATTTTGCGACGAACCGCATGTTTTTCCCATGGGCATGCAAGACTGTGTCAGCTGACAACTAATTATGAAAAATATGTGTTGGAAGCATGCATGGGTAATGAGTCATTTAAGACAGTAATTTCTGAATGTTGATGAAGAATCATAATATAATAATATCGCGATATGTTGTTCAAATATCGATATTGATTTCGTATCGTGACAAAAAATATCGCGGTTCACCGGACGGTGCACCGATGTATCGTTGCAGCACTACAAAGTACACATAACCTAGTTTTAAATTATATCAGCCATTGTTTAACTCACCTAACCTGTGGAGGAAGCAAGTTGAGCAGATCAGCCTATTGTCCCATGAACAATATCACCTGAGTGGTGCACGCCCCTGGTGAGAATCTTTGAAGGATTTTTAACCCATTCGCTCCTACACCGGCCAATAGAATATCAGCGTTTGAATTTGGACAATAACAAAAATCATGACCACAATCACATTTTGCCTTTAGTTTTTTTTATTCAAATCATCGTGGCAAACCCATAAGTCAACATTCACAGCAAAATTCAGTCCTAGTCCTAGCTTAGCAGCAAATTTTTTTGCTCTTATTCATTGCTCAGGCCCAGCTACAGCCTCTCGTTCTAGTGCATACTGACCTTGCCTCAATTTTCAACATCACCACTATACTGCATGCTGGGAAATAACGGGATTTTTCTACAGCGTTCCTTCCGTCCTCCACACATTTGATATATACATACTAAGTCCATAGCCGCTCTGACCCACCGCCGAAATTTCGCGCTTGTTGTGTTCTCCTGTGGTTGCAACTCCCAAAATATGCCACGGTATAGGTCAAGAAATTCATCCAGAGTCGAGTCCCAAAGCTACAGTACTTCGTTTCTTGGCGGCCATTTTTCCAGTTCAACGAGCAACTAGCCAAATTCGTAAACGAAGTACAACACCTAACTCGCTTCGTTGATAAAGTGGACTCTGAACTACCTTCAAGCTTAATGATGCTCATCAGGCAGCTACTACAGATGAAAAATGGCTGTGAACTTACCAAAAATCGTAGATAAGGACCTGGTCGCACTACAGCCAAAAACAAAAATCCGCCCGTGCAAAAATCGAGGAAAATAAAAGAAACCGCTCCGGTGGGACATGCTTTTTGTGGAATGTTTTTGTTTTTATGTCATATTGCACAGGCTAATTTTTGTTTTTGACTGTAGTGCGACCAGGCCCTAATTCATATTGGACCCAAAATGAGAACGTCACAATGACGTTTCCAGTAAACTCGAGCCTTCAGTTTTTAGAACAGCAGCACTTTCAATGGTA
Organism: Dendrophyllia cribrosa; assembly: GCA_024195265.1. Taxonomy (NCBI): domain Eukaryota; kingdom Metazoa; phylum Cnidaria; class Anthozoa; order Scleractinia; family Dendrophylliidae; genus Dendrophyllia; species Dendrophyllia cribrosa. The sequence continues at coordinate 50,613,912 of JAJLRJ010000002.1, read as the reverse complement.
ACTTTAAATATGGAGTGACGAAATCCTATGGGGCGTGTGTATGCAGGAAATCGCTCAAAAACGTAAAAATTCTCAGGAGTGAATGGGCTAAGGATCCTTAAAGATCTACATGAGGATCTGCGAGGATCTTACTGAAGATCTTAATAAAGATCTTTGAGGATCTTTTAAATTCTTGCAAAGATCCTCAATAATCTTGCCAAGATCTTCAAGGATCCTTTAAATTCTTGGCAAAGATCTTCAAGGATCTTTATTTAAAAGATCTTCAAAGATCTTGGCAAGATCCTTCAAAAGATCTTATTACGATCCTTGAAAGATCCTTATAAATTCTTGAGGATCTTAACCTATTCACACCTGAGGATTTTTACGTTTTTGAGTGATTTTCTGCATACACACGCCCCATAGGATTTCGTGACTGCATATTTGGAGTTACCATTGAAAGTGCTGCTGTTCTAAAACACTGTAGGCTCGAGTTTACTGGAAACGTCATTGTGACGATCTCATTTTGCTTGCTTGATTTGCAATAAAGGGTCCAATATGAATTATCTACGATTTTTGGTAAGTTCACAGCCATTTTTCATCTTTAGTAGCTGCCTGGTGAGCATCATTAAGCTTGGAGGTAGTTCAGAGTCCACTTCTCAATGAAGCGAGTTAGTTGTTGTACTTCGTTTGCGAATTTGGCTCGTTGCTCGTTGAACTGGAAAAATGGCCGCCTGGAAACGAAGCAGCTTTGGGACTCGACTCTGGATGAATTTCTCGACCTACTGCGGCATATTTTGGAAGTTGCGACCACAGGAGAACACAACAAACGCGAAATTTCGGCGGTGGGTCGGAGTGGCTGTGGACTTAGTATAAATATGAAATGTGTGCGGAAAGAAACGAACGCTGTCAAAATTCTTGGCCATTTCCCAGCATGCAGTGCGGTGGTGATATTGAAAATTGAGGCAAGGTCAGTATGCATTAGAACGAGAGGCTAGAGCTCGGTCCGAGCAACGAATAAGAGCAAAAAAATTCACTGCTAAGCTAGGACTAGGACTGAATTTTGCTGTGAATGTTGATTTTTGGGTTTGCCATGATGATTTGAATAAAAAAAACTAAAGGCAAAAACGTGATTTTTGTTGTTTTTCTATGACGTTAAAAACGGTATTTTTTGTTATTGTCCAAATTCAAACGCTGATATTCTGCAAAAATCGCTGACTTTTTTGTGTTTATTGGGTATCTCAATTTGAAAGACTTTCTAGTCAATGCTCACAACTGCTAGTTAAGGCAATGTTCGCACGATTGAGAAAGTTACAATTTTTTAAAGCAGTGGAGTCTTGTACGGGCGGTTACAGGCGGTTCAGTTGTCAATGGGTTAAAGGATCCTTGCAAAGATCCTCACAAGGATAATCTGCTACATGTAGGATCCTTGTCAGATCCTTTCAAGATCTTCATCAATTCCTTGATGAGGATCTTTGTAAAAAATTCTTCAAGAAATTGCAGACAAAGATCCTGTGAGGATCATAGCTTTAAAGATCTTTATCTTTGAAGATCTTCAAAGATCCCTGAAGATCCTGTGAGGATTTTCACCAGGGGCAGGCCAATGATTGTAGTAGTAAAATCAAGGGTACATGATTAACCCTCATTTTCTAAAATATTGAAAAATACACTGTAAATGATACCATGCAAAATTACTGCCGATCAAAAGGTTTCATTTGAATGGTCACACCATAGAATTTCACCATGGACTCAAAAGTTAGAACTACATTACAGCATGTCTCCATAATTGACTCTGGGAGTGAAAAGGTTTATAATGGACCAAATTTCAATTAAAAGGACACATAATGTATCAAAAAACAATTATAGTACATCACAGACAGTGCACGTACACGTTGTTTGACATCATCATCATAATCAGATCCTTCTCTTCATGAATTAATTGAGTGGGCCAGTACTTGATCCTCGCTCTGAGATAAAAATTCTCAAACATTTCTTCTATAGCAAGATGCCTGCAAACTGTACATAATAAATTAATCAACACTCAACTCTGTCCCTCTGTGTCTTTGAGATCTCGAAACTCAGATCCGGCCCAATATGGCAACAAATTGATGATCTTATTGATAAAACTAATAAGTTTGTTATTGCAGGACAGATACATGTAAATGTGGAAACAATGACGTGTTGAAACTGAATTGCAAATGGGGTGTTTCGTGATCATTATGATGCTGTTCACATTGCTATCATTCTGATTGATTACTTTTGTTTTATCTTGCAGGAGGAGAATTCAAACTATTTGTTGCAGTCTCATCAGATGAGTTATTTATATCATTTATCGGAGTTGTGGCAGGACTTCTGCTGCTTTCCATAGCTCTTCTTGGACATCTCCTGGGATTTCATATTTATTTAAGTAAGTTCATGAAAAAAATAAAAACTTGTTAGTCAATAGAGAAGGCATGGTAAGCTACATGTATGAGTTTTTTGTTTGGCTCACATGAGTGGACGGTAGTTGTGGGGACTTAATGCAGGGACAAGTTAAAACTTTTACATTTTAAATGTACATAGTGTTTACACAAAGGGACATATTGCAGGAACTCAAAATAAGCCATCATCCCTACATGTAGTTGAGCATTACATGTACATGTATATATTAACATACAAGAGGATGTATTTTACAGACAGTGATTTGGTATTTAATTGTTTTTTTTTTTTTTATTTGGGCAACAACTACTGTACATGTACATGTATGTGAACATGTAGTCCCCTGGCGCAGTACAAGTGCAGAGACTTCAACAACTACATGATTTTGTATTTCCTTGAAATTTACATTATGTTGACCAGCTGTACAATTATGTATGTTGACTTGTAGAAGATTTTTTGTTTGATTGTTCTTAAGTCCTATCCTATAGTACATCTTGTCAAACTGGCAAGATATACCAAAAGAGGCTCAATATTATGTGCCGAAACCGACTTCTACATGTACATCTGGTCTTCTTTTGCTCAAGAAGTGCTTTATTTATTTACCATTCATATTGTTGACAATCAGTGACCAAAGGCCTAATATTCAGTTTATTGACCATTATTTTTCTTTCCGTTTTAACAGTTTACCATAAATTGTCCACATATGAATTCATAGTCAGTTCTAGAGATCAAAGGTCTGAAACTTCTGATGTGGAAGCTGGCACCAATAAGTCACCAACAAGTAGAAAATTTTTCAAGGTAGGTGTACCTTTAGAGAATAGTATATTAAGTGAGGAGTGATGAATGGTACATGTACATGTATTTTAACCTGTTTACTCCGAAGAGTACTTCAAGAAAAATCCCAAATTTCATTTTAAAAGATATTGAAAAACAAAATTGGTACCATGCAAAAGTACTGCCGAAGAGGTTTCATTTGAATGGTCACACCATAGGATTTTGTCGACAGACTCGAAAGTTAGAACTACATTACATGTCTTTGTATTGACACTTACATGTAGGAGTAAAATGGTTAATATTGATATATACACTGTAATATATATGTCTCACAAAATTTTAGTTGAACTTCGATCATGGGTCTCTTTTTTTAGTAGTTGCTTCTTAATTTACCGGTACTCTTTATTCTGAAAAGCCCTTTTGTGATGAATAAAGTATATATTTAACTATTCTAGTGCGAAAGCGCGCGTGATATCGCCTAATTCTTAGCCAAAAAGGTCGTAGGCCAAGTCAGCTAAAATTAGGCGATATCACACAAGCTTGAGTGCAATAATAGTTTTATAATTCAACAGTACATTGATAACAAAGCACAGTTTGAAGAAAAAATATAGAGGCCGGTCCGTCATTTTTGCATTCTCTTGTCAAAATGTGAAATTTACCGCCATCGTTGGATATACGTCGTGTAGACATAGCATATATCGATAACTCTTTTACCATATTTGGGCAGTGTATCAATGTGTTGAATTATAAGTATGTACATGTATGTATGTATGTTGCATTGTCGACATCTCTATAGAAATTGCCAGTTTATAATGGATTACATTGTAGGCAGGCATGAGGGATGCACTCCATATCCTCAAAATAATGCCCTACATGTAGTACAGTATTTATGAACTGGCACCCAAGAAAAGTCTAGGAGTTCTGAACTATTTTGCAAAGCCAGCTGGGAAATAATTATCTCCATTTTTTTTAGGAATAATATGGCTTGCTGAAAAAAGATTAATTTGTTGTAATTTCTGTCTTGGTCCATGTACTGTTTATAACTGCAAAAATATCTGTGCATGCAGTTATAAACAGTGAATTACAGGTTCCTCCTGCATGTACCGGAGCACATATTACGTAAAACAAAAGGAACAAAGAACGACAATAATACAAATGCAAAACAAGACTAAAAATACAATACCTCACAAACAATAGAAGACAATGAGTGGTTCATGGGTACCGGTACATGCAGAAAGACCCGAATTACAACAAATCAATCTGTTTTCAGCCGACCATATCCCGATTGTATAAAATTTTAATGTTTTTTTTTCTTGCAGAATAAAGTAAAGCCTGAAGATGATGGAAGAGCAAACGAGGAACCTGAAAGGTTAGATTTAGAAAAAATAATATGTATATACTTTTTTATGTACATGTAAAAAAATTATATATTGTGTTAATAATGAACTGCAATTATAATACATGTAATTGTTTTGTTGCCTGTTGCCTGAGGCAATTCCAGTGGTAGTCAGGAACAGCCCAACAATTTCCCAAATTACACAGTTGCTCCCTGTGTACTTATTATACGTTTTTTGGCTTTGTTAGCTCTCTTTTGATAAACTGGTAACCTCAAAGAAGGGATTATTCCTAGATTACTCCTAGACCCTAGGGAGGAAAACATACAAATGCCCGTGAAGCTAGGACAGCAAGATTGGCATGACCTTTTTAAATGACGTTTTTAAAAGGCATCCCACTTAAGCTCTCCAAAGCATCTTGCCTCATATTGTTTTATCAATCTCTTCCATGTCCAACGCAGCACTTACTTTCACATTGAAACTCCCAGTCTATAACCCTTATTTTAACAGCGAGTATTTTTGTCATCCATCATTTTTTTTTTAGGGTAGAAATAAGTGATCATGCAGCATCTGTGGGATCTGAGGATACTCTTCCTAACGAAACAACTGTGAAGTTTATTAATGAAGTCAGTTCTAAGGTGAGTTAATTAATAGAGGATATTACATGGCCGCGCGAAGATACGAAATTTCTCTTCGAGTGTTGAAAAATATTTCACGAGTGAGCACAGCGAATGAGTGAAATAATTTTCAACACGAGAAGAGAAATTTCGTATCTTCAAGCGGCCATGTAATGTTCTGTTTATTATATAAACACCAATGAAATCAAACCATTTCACTTTTATATTTTTTGTAGTCCTAAAGTAGAACAACGTAGCAACGGTGATCTTTTCACGTGTGAAGATAACATGTTATTCTCACGTGTGAAGATATGATGTTTACGCACGAAAGCTCACCTGGTATTTCATTGGTGTTTATATAATAATCAGTTATATTTCTAGTTATACAGTATGGGTACTGTACATGTATCCCCGGGGTGGGGGTATTCTCATATATATGGGTATTTGCTTCTGTGAAGGGTACAGTTTTCTCAGCAGTTTTATCTGGGATAGGGTATAGAAATCAGAGAGTTTTGGTCTAGAATAGGGTATCATTTTTGGGGAAACTGATCAGTGACCGAAGAATTAAGTCTAGAACAGGAATTGAAACTCAGAAGAGACTCTGAGAGCCTTCCCTAAACAGAAATAAAATCATCGCGGCAATATTGTTGACAGATGGTTTTGGTATTGTTCTAAAAATAGCAAGCCTGGGATAGGGTATGGACTTTCGGTGTCTAGTCTAGTATAGGGTTCTAAAAACAGCTCAACGTGGTCCAATATACATGTAGGGTAATATCTTGGATTTATTAGGTTTGACCAGGAAATCGCCATTCACAGAAGTGGTTTTAAGGGAGGCCCTGCGATTAAGTTAATAATAATATTATATTTCATCAGAATTGAGAACCTTGATCCCTAAAATAAAGACTGTAAAACCTTTCCCTCTTTAGCGTACGAGGAAAGGCGCAAAATGCTGATCCTTGTGCAAGGCTTTCCCCAGTCTCACTCTAATCAGACTCGTTCCAGTTTTTTCCACCACGTCAGCCATTATTGCCTTTTTTGGTGGACTGGCAGAAATACACAGACTGTTTTGCAATTTACAAAACAACATTGAACTTTTAACTACTAACAGTGTACCTTCACTCAGACAACAAGTAATGTTACTTTTCAAACAAAACAAAGCACTACAGTGTATATAATTAACCAACTCTTTTTTTTTGGTACACTAGGCCGCTGCTAAACAGAACAGGTTTAATGTAGAACAAGAACCTTCACAGCGCCAGGATCAGCCATCTAGCACAACCCCAAACATCGCAAATTACACACCCCAGGGGATTACAGAATGTGCTTCATCTTCAGAAGAGAGCCTCAAAGAAATCACACCCCCACCCACCACCCCTCAAATAACCATTCAACAGCCAGCTGGCATGTCACAGCCTCATGCGGAAATTTCAAGCAATCAACACCACAATGAAACGTCACAGTCCATTGCAGGGCCTAAAAGGGTTCCCATGGTAACATTTGAGGATGAGGTAGGGGAACGTGTTCCTGGTTCTCAGAGAAAGAAAAAGAAAAAGACTAAGACAGGTGAAGGTACAAACGCAGAGACATTAAACAATGGAAATTATGAACTTACTGCAGTAAACATTAATGGAAGTGTCCATGCAGGACAAGACTCTGTTGATGCTGTTACTCCAAGAAAGAAAAAGAAGAAAAAGGTTAAAGCCACCGCATCAGACATATTACCCCCTGTTGTTGTTAGACGTCCACTGCCGCAATTGCAGCTACAAGAAGATAATTAGGATGGGAAAACTTGTTCCAAATCTGCATGTTTTTAAGAACAATAAGCTATTGTAATTGAAGACATCTCTTATTCGTGAATTTAAAGAACGAAATCATATCATTCTAGGTGATTTTTTCCATTTTTTACGTCTTACCTTTTATTGCCAAAGAAATTTTGATTTAATGTTCTTTTAACAGAATCCAAAGGGGGCAAGGGGAGGGGGTTTTCCTTGATATTTTGATCAGGGATATGCTGCCTAGACATCGCAACTCTTATCTTATTTCAAACCAAATTATTTTTCATAGCGTTCTTTTAGACCTAACCCTAACATGCTCAAAAAGAAATAGCAGAAATATTTATTGCATACACAAATTGTTGAGCACATAATTATATATTGAAAAATAGAGAACTTAAAATGAATTAATGTTTTACACAACGCTGAAACATCTCAAATCAAACCTACTAATTTTCAAATGGTGAAGTAAAATAGTTTCTGCCAGCCATAGAATTGCTTTTTTATTGTTAATACATTCTATCAAGATTGTTAAATCTGTCGATTTATTTATAGCTATGGCGTCGGTAAATGCATATTTATTAATTAAGCAAAAAAGCCGCAAGCGTTGTGTTTTTCAGTGTTTCCTTAAGATTTTTAAGGCTAACAGTATGTCTAGAGTTGAAATTGTGTTACAGTTTGTAAATAACACTAAATAATATTGTCAAGAAAAAGTACAAGACCAGAAAGAATAAAGTATTGTTTTTAATACAGCTGCTTTATATTTTATTTTGACATTTGGCGTAGCAACGGTTGTCAAGATTTTTGTCACGTGAGTGAAAACGATCTATTCTTCTCTATCTCTATCAATATAGAGACGAATATTGTGATAAGGCGTTTCTGGCTTTTTACATTTGAATTGTCAACAACATTTGAACAGTAGAATATAGTTATACACCAGTGCAAATATTTTGCCCCGGTGAAAATATTTTGCTCCAGTTCACATACTTTACACTGGTTTAAAATAAATTTGAACCAGTGCAGACAAAATTGTACCAAAATCATAATATCACTACAATGTAGATAATCGTATTGCAACAGATTGAAGATGTACCTCAACCAGCATGGTCTTAAGATCAGTGGAGGTAAAGTGGCACTGGTTGCACGAGTTCTCCAGTACGCTCGGGGTGATCATTCTTGCATCCCACGAGAAACCCAAGAGAACGTTAACGAGGAAATGAGTTCCAGTGCAAGCAACTCGGATTCGCAATCAAGTGATTCATAAGTGGAATCGGATGGCTTTGTTGAACACTGCTTCGAGGTCATGTTTGTTCCAGATACGGATGTCCAACAAGTAAACATGTAGTATTGCTGTATATCCACGTCTGGAACAAACATTACCTCGTAGCAATAACAGGTGGGTGTATATTAAAGTGTATATGACAGTGATTTTTTTATTTGCTTGATCGAATCTACCTGATGTTCTGATAAGTAAATGGAAAAAAAATTTTCAATATCGATTTTTCTTCTCTGCGTTGTAGCCGTCTAAAAACGTGAAATTTCACTTCCGGTGTGTAACAAAACCGCGCAAGAAGAAAGACTGGAAATAGTCCGCTGTGACGTCAATACAGGAATGCCAGTGTCGAGGTTTCTCAGTTCCTCACTTTTTTTGATGCGCCCCGAGGAAGAAACATGGTTCTATTAAGGTGTGTTGTTAATGGTTGTAGCAACACTCACCAAAAAACGGAGGAACTGAGAAATGGCGACACTGGCATTCTTGTGTATAACTCCGTGAATGTTTTCTTCCGGTAGATAAAAGTCATGAAAGTGTTGTTTGGGCAGCGTTTAACGAGGATGTCTAAAAACGGAATCGAGTTGTCCTGTTCAAATTCAATGGTAAATTTAATACTGTTGAAAACTTCTTCTTCAGAACGGTTATCCTTACAACCAAATCTTTAAACGTCTAAAATCTTGTGTATACAATTTTTACTCTTGTGTCAACCTTAAAGGAGAACTGAAGGTGAAAAACGAAGTTTTGTAATCAATTTTACAGCAAAGTAAATGATATTGCTTGCGTGAAAATTGCCTTATTTGTACCTATACTTTCATTTCGAGCTTGTTCTGCAAGGGGAAAAGGCCACAAAAATGACGCTATGTGTCTCCGCCATTTTGTCCACCATTTTGAAGGCGTGGGTGCTAAGCATGACGTCATTGCGCTCTCCCGTAAACGCGCCAAATTTCAATACAATTGATAAAATATGGTTCAGTGCGTTGTTGTAGAATGCTAGCTCGCACAGATCTCCCAGAGATTCCAAAAACGGGATAAATTTTCATCGATTTCCATTGAAAGATGAAAGACAACTTGGTCAATGGCTTGCCCAGATTAAGCGAGAGAATACGCCGCCATTGGAAAACTGTCACATCTGTTCAGCTCATTTTGAACCATCGTGTTTAAAAAATGACTACCGAGCGACGCTTGTGTCTGGCAAATGCAGAAAACGCATAATGCCATTCCCAGTCTATTTCCACATAAGAAGAGCTCAAGCCAAAGGCCTGCCAGTGAAAAACGAAAACGTAAAGCGAGCCGTGAGAAGGTAAGTCGTAAGTAAGTGCTATTAAATAGGCAAGCCACACGTAATATACCAGACGGTCGAGAGTCCGTGACATCTCAGACATCTACTGCATGCTGTTTCTGAACGCAATAAAGCCGGGTTGACAAGTTTGGGAAAACCACGAAGAAAAAAAGGAAAAGTTACTGTCTCCCCGACATGTGTGCTAAACGATTCTTATAGTCAAACCGAAGTAACGATGGTGGATCAAGCTTGCCAGACAGATCTACCATATGCCTCAAATTCCCCGCGAGATACGCTTGTAACGCAACTTGTCTATTCTTGTCGTTCAGTTGTGTCTGTTATCGAAATCATGAAATATATTAATTGCCTTTCAATGCGAGTTTGTCGCTCTAAAGACATTTACGAGTAAAGCTTGTAGCATGTTTTAAAATCCTAGCATAGGGCTAAAATCTTCGTTAAACAATAAGGAGACTAAACATGCATTATTATCGGTCGCGGCTATGTCTATGAAATCACGTTTGCTTATGTTTATCTATGAATGGCATTTAAAATCTAATTTTCTGTCAATAGAACTTAATGGTTCGGAATCCTCCACAAGAGGCTACAGACAAGCGGTAACTTACATAAGCTTCTATCGTCTGCGAATGAAATAAAGAACTGAAACTAAACAAGTGTGCCAGTAGTCGGAATACTTGCACATTATTAAATTCTCGCGGCGCTCGTATCCCACGCGCCTGGCTCAAGCCAACCATCGCTGTCTCCAGCACTTCTCTTTGCAAACATACTGTATTAAAACTGGGATGCTGAGTAATACAATGAACGGGATGATGATCTGTTTCCACATCTGAGCCAAATAATCAGAACAAGGTATTGCAGAATTCGTAAACAATACCGAGTAACAAATATCGCAGCATACACAACACAAACAGAAATTACACAATCATTGTGAACTCGAAACGTCCGAAACATTTATTTTCATTTTTGTACATAACTGATGTTCACCTGATATTTTTTGTTAAAGCTTCTTTAATCTCCTGGCAGCACAGACACTCTCGTTCTTGCTGATTTGCCCAGTTTTCGCGACGTTCACAACTATACACCATGCGGTTTTTTCTCTTCTCATTTCGTCCGGATTTTCAGCAATCTCCTCGTCCGAATCCGAGTGATCTCGCATTGGTTCAAATGAATACGGTTCAATCTCAGCCATCGCTATTAAAACACTTCTTTCGTCAAACAAACTTCTATGTCTCTTTTCTGGAAATAAGCTTACCACTATAAACATTTAGGAGCAAGACTTCAATAGAAACGCATCCACAACATAAGAGCGCAATGACGTCACAACATGGCGACCGGAATTCCTTTTTTGGAAGTAACCGGAAGTAATTGCTTACAAAATGGCGGGCGTTCAATTTTGACGAATTCCGTCAGTTTTCTGCCGTTTTCATGTTGAAATACTCGAGTTTTTTTATCATTTACCCGAAATCATAGTTGTATCTATAATAATCAGTGGGTAAAAAAAATATGGCTTGTAGCCTTCAGTTCTCCTTTAAAATTATTTTCCAAAACACTCGCCGCATCAAATCTTTCTTCCCGTACAAGGACCGCTTGAATCGTTCTCAACAGTCTAAAGTTCTTTACAAAGCCAGTTGTTGGGATTGTGAAGAATTTTACATTGGTGAAACTAAACGACGGCTTCATGATAGAAAAGCTGAGCATTTTAAGGCCCTCGCTAAGCATGACCGCACATCAGCCATTGCTGACCATGTCAACACCACTGGACATAACATTAAGTGGGATCATTTTGATATCTTAGCGTCGGGCAAAACTGATTTCCACTGTAAAATCAAAGAAACATTGTTTATACAAGAACTGAAGCCAACTTTTAATGCAAACATCAGTAGCGAGAAGCTGATGCTTTATTAATTAGCTGTTTCTTTTTATAGATCAACTGTTAAGTTTTGAACTTAATCTCGGTCCCAGTCCCCTTTTCAATACTATATAAGTATAGTTTTCAACACTGTAACGGTCACTTTTGAAAATGTATGTAGTAGCATACAAAACGTCAAGTTTTATAAAAAATGAATAAGTTCAATATGTTTATCACCGCGGTTTGTGTTCTATTTCTTATATCAATAAGAAAATAAATTAGCCCGAATATCTCGTAAGACTCTGTGGAAGTCAATTTTGACAAAAACACCACTGCCTTGTAACGAAGTCACGTGACCTATACCCTCGTCTTATGTGACGTGTCACAGCATCTTCGTTCATCGCTGAATAGGAAATAAAACCTTTTGCTGACGAAAATCTGCAAAGCGTTCGCATGTTTATTTTATACTTTCCAAACTAAAAAAGGGCAAACTTTTTAAATTCACTGTTTGCTGAGGTAAAAAGCTCAACCAAAGCTGTTAAACAAGCGCCTTTCAGTGGAGCCTCGATTTGATGTGAAAGGAAAGAGAAACAGTCACAGTAGAATATACAGCTATTTCAATTAACGTTGTCGGATGAAAGCTCAAAGCCTACAAGCCAAGACCGCAAGGTAGTGTGGATAGTTCAGTTAATAGCAATTGTGGTGAATTTATGCATATAAATCCCATACTACCTTGCGGTCTTGGCTTTGAGCTTTTTTCATCCGACAACGTTAATTGAAATAGCTGTATACGGGAAGGAAATAAACATCCTTGCGTATCAAACTTTGCCTATTGTTATGGTTAGGATTTTGAAAAACAATGCCGCTTTTGTTTCTTTTGTTTTATATTTCAATAGCCAACTTTTCAATAGGTACCGCATAATAGCGTTCGGCTTTAAATCGCGTCCATTCGGCTAATTGTCGGTAGCGACATTTTTGCATCTAACGGTGGTCTAGTGGGGGAAACGTGTGACAAGAACAGAAACCGACAGGGGGTGGGTGAGTCACTTTTGCTGAAGTGACAACATCATCGACCGAGCGCATATGACAAACCTCGGTTTGATGCAGGTTGATCAACAGAAAAAGTCTTAGTCTTAAAACTACGTTGTTGTCTAATGTATTTGAAAATAAAGTTAAAAACTAAAAATTTGCCTTTAACTATTATTCTGCAAGGACCGAAAAGACCTAAACTAAAAAGGAAGGTTCCTAACAACATTACGTTTCGGTATACCTTGTCCCCCATTTAGCTAATGATATATGGACATGATTACGTCTACAATATTAAAATAATCAAGTCACAAATAAACAAAATACTGTAATACCGTATTTAAAGCGTAGCTTGCCACATCTTGCCGTACATGTGGGCCAGTAATAACATTCCTTGCATGTTTCCTGACAAAGTGTTCTTTGTAAATATAAAACTATCCCAAAGTCTACAAGACAGGTGCAACGTTTGCAATCATGTCTATGTACATACAGACATTTCCTTGAAAATAACTTTCATAACAAATCAAGTCCAAAACAAATACAACATTTCTATTCTGAATCTGACTCCTCCGAGTCGCTTTCCCGGGTCGCTTTTCGGATTTTGCATTGGCACTCGTCATCCCATGCAGAAGTAGACCTCAGTGTATGCTAGCCGCCTAGCATTTTTGCATGAGCAGTTGCCTTTGCATTGAAAATTACAACAGCGACAACTTTTTAACTCCACGTGTGCTTGTTTGTGCTGGCCCAGCAGCAATTCTACAGTGGCTACCAAGATTCTTATCCAAACATATTTCTGGTAATTTCATCTCTCGATGTGGAGGAGACGACGGCCTGGCATGACGGTGGTACTGGGACTCACTGGGTCAAGGGCTTTTAATTAATGGTTTACTTGTGATAACTTTAACAAATGAAATAAAATTGACTTGAAACTTGGCGCAGAGAAGCTTTTATCGTTCTTAATATTTTGAAGTATAATAAGCTTTCCAATATATCACATAACATGATACCTGACCATTTTTCTGAAAATAGCAACATGTTCAGACCTTCACGTGTGAAATGACCATCCATTGTTTTCTTAAAAAAAAAAACAAGGAGGACAAAGGTCATTTTTCAGTCCAAAACATCATGCAAGTTAGATTTGCTGCAAATATGGGCAAAGTTGTACAAATGTGGCTTTACTATATGTTTACTACTGTTTTGTCACCCATGTAAATCCATTTTTTCGTCCAGTGCTTGTGTTTATCCAGTCATCAAAATTACCAGAAATAAATCCTCTTTTTTGTCTTCTTGAAAACTAGCAAACGCTCGACTGAGCCATGCTCAGCCATAAACGCATTTTGAATAACATTCTTGAAACAGTTCTCACACTCCTGAATACGAGTTTCATATTCAGCTTATCTCGTATCGCATTCTGGCGATGCAGATGGAACGTCAAAATGAACTCTTTCATGTTTACTATCTTTGATGTAATTGTTTTCCATTTCCTTGATTAGCATAACACCATCACACTCAATCGAATTCGTTGATCGCTTCTTTCGCTTTCTTTCTGAAGGTTCTTCAAATAATAGTAGCGGAACATTCGGTGATCCGATTGTGTCAGTCCAGTCATAAAGAGCAGTTTTAGCTTCTTCAGGTTTTCCATAGTCTCGCTGTAGACAACAATTTGAATAAGGGAATTTTCCCTTGTCCCATTATCAATTGTGATTGGTTGAAGAAATCATACATGTGCGACTGTCATGTGACTGAAAACAATAGCAGATTACCGGATATCACATGTTAATCGCATGACTCATTTACTCGGGGAACCCCCTATGACATAATAGACTGCCTTTTTTTCAGAGAATGTCACGCAATGGCAAAACACTATGTTAGCAATAGCAGTATGGTGGATAATCCTGTGACACCCTATAGTGTGTAGTATACGGGCTGGGTGGATCCTACACCCCCCCCCCCCCCCCCCCCCCCCCCCCAAATAAGCATTTATGCACCCCAACGGAGCCTTTATAGAATACTTGTCCACACTCTCCCCAAGCGAACGAGGCGAAAAGTAGATACAAACAATCTATAACTGAACGTAACTTGATTCGCTGTTAGTGCGTATAATAATATATACAGGATGAGTAATAACAGTATACAACATCATAAATGTTAATTTACCAAAAGTAATCAACTTAGTTGAACATCGTTCAAGTCACAAAATTAAATTCAACGGACAGAATCTAGGTAACTGAAAATATAAGATATGTATCGAATATTTACTTATTTTAAAACACACTGTACATTAAGACCGATCTTTTGTTATTGTACTGAATATTTTCAGTACAAATTGCATGTGCATTAAGCAAACTAACAGTAGCGCGCGACCACAGGAAGTAACAATAATTTATATAAAACTCAATCGGAAGTTCTAAGCTAGGTCATTCATTATTTATAGAACTATCAGTTGAAACTGCGGATGTCTCGTATAACAACAACCTATACAGAAAATAGAAATTCTGCAAACTGGCCTTTGCTAGTATATGTACCGCGAGAATCTGACCTATTTACAGTAGAAAATGTAAATGTCACACCAGATACTTCCACAGTGGCTAAGTCGACACATCCCCAATCAGATTCTGGACCAGATATTGATGCTTCAATTTCGTACCTACTGTTCTTCTTTAAAAAAGCTACAGAGTCAAACAAAACTTCAAATCCATAATAGCTAAACTTTTTGCATTTCAAAAACTCTGAAGAATATGTTCCTGATTTGGACACTAGAGTTAAATTGTTTCTAGTATCCTTCACCTTCAGTGTTACTGTGTAGTTGTTGGTCTTACTGCCAAACAAACACAGTCCATGTAATGTGATGTCTTTGTTCACTGCAAAGCCAAGCAAGTCCTTGCCACCATCGTAGAAACACCCACCAAACGAGTATATGTTACTAAACCTGCCACAACGGTGAATGATACCTGATCGTCTTCGAGTCTCCAAAAAACCCGTAGGAGAAGTCAATTTTGAGCTGAAAAACTTAAAAAGGGTGCTCATTTCATCCGGAGAAAGAATTTTTGCATCATCAACAACACCATCAATTTCCTCTTTTTTCATGACTGGAAAGCGTATTGCTTTAATAATTTGTTCGCCAAGAATTTCTCTTTTACTTTGACCATCAGCTGCTAAACCTTGCTTTTGACATTGTTTTGTTGCCCACAGATCAACAGCTTTAAACAACTCCACCTCTCCAATCGTCAGATTGTCTCTTGAGACTACTGCTGCAAGTAAGGGCTTCTCAATTGTCTCAAATACATCCGATTTCACAGCCGCTTCTGTCTGATTTTCGATCACTTTCCAGCATCGATCAACGAGGCTTTCCTCTTCATATTTCTGTGCAGTTGGCAGGATAGAGAAAACGTTCGACGGATCTAACTCATCTTTCAGATAATCCGTACATTTATCAGCAAGTAAAGGCACCATGTATTTCTTAGCCAAATAAAGCACCCCCATCACATTACTTCCGCTCAAGTTCACTTCATCGCTGTACATGTAACGAAACAACTCCAACAGACTCTCGCACTCACAGTCGGGCAGTTCAATAGAGTCTCCAGTCTCCGCTAGCTCACCGTGGAACATGGCTTCAAACACAGGACTGCCAATCGACAGCACAAACTTGTGAGCAGGAATCACTTGCTTACTTTTACTTTCGCTCTTTTTAACAACAAACTTTACATCACTGAGGCGATCGTTGTTGAACATAAACTTGGCTCTTTCTCTGATGGTGGGTCCTGTTGTTTGCCAGTTTGTTTCAGCGGACATATTCGCTTAGCCACGGGACGGGTGCAGAAAGTTTAAGTGAATATTGATAACCAGTTATTAATATAAATCTAGACCAATATTATCGACAGGCACATGGAGTCTGGCAACTAATAATAAGTATAGCTTGTAACTGACCTACTGTGCATCAAAAGGGGTATGATATAATGGTCATGAGATTGTGACCTATTAGAGAAACTATGTAGCTGATAGTCACATGCAAGACGTTTAAACAGCCAATCAGCTTATAACAAGTAGTCTATCTAGAGTGTAATTAGACCTTATTACGCCACAAAATGTAACAACTAGTAACGCAACACGTAAAAGAGTTAACGCGAAATGTAACAACTTTTGACGCAAAATGTATTATAGGCACAGCAGACACTTTTATACAAATACACGTACTAGTTTAGCTTCTGTACACGTTTTTGCAGCTTTTAACATTTATATTTTTATATGGACACGATGGCGAGTAACAACTAACAACGTTAATCAGGTGGAATCTATGGAACAGCTAGCAGACAGACGAGCTAGATGTTGCGTCAGTGTCAGGCAATCACTGAGCAACAGTGCACGTGGTGATGCTACATGATATTTCAAACTATTTGCCTGTTGCCTGCTCATGGTCACGGGCTGTGACGTTGGCCAGTTGGCAAACATTTGAATTTGAGCTCACCTGATTGCTATAAGGCTATATACATGAGTCAATACAGAATAAAATACAGGCCTGTATTAAAAGTAGAGGAACGAACTTTTGGGACACCCTGTAAGCTTATCTATTACCAGTGTGACTGTGTCACAAACTCGGTAAACAGTTTCAGTACAGTTTGTTCTCAAAACATTTAGTACGTTCATTTGACATTGCAAATCTAACAATTCGTTTCGTTTCAGTTTCTTATTACTCATTCTATTGACAACATGTTCAAGTCTTGTAGTTATAATTTTACAATAAATTGTTTGTTGCGTTACATCAATTCATCTCGATTCAATCCCCTCGCCCACAATTCATAACCTTGGGTTATACCAGATACTGTTTTAACTACATAAATATATCACTACTAGTAATACGTGACTCGCAGGTCCTCGCGAAGC
Source organism: Dendrophyllia cribrosa (assembly GCA_024195265.1). Classification (NCBI taxonomy): domain Eukaryota; kingdom Metazoa; phylum Cnidaria; class Anthozoa; order Scleractinia; family Dendrophylliidae; genus Dendrophyllia; species Dendrophyllia cribrosa. The sequence continues at coordinate 50,596,695 of JAJLRJ010000002.1, read as the reverse complement.
TAGGGTAGGGATAAAATTATTTTGGCGGTGTGGGGACAGTAAAGTTCTGGTCTCGTTTGTCACGCAACAAAGGAAGTAGGCTGGCGTAAAAACTTTTGCATAACCAGTGTGTACTGTGCCTGATATATATGACCGAAAGTATACACGACCGGATCCTGCCCGAGCTCTTAGGCAGACTAAATCATAAATCGCTACGCGAGGCCTAAAACGTAGATAATATATATATAGTTAGGCTTAGCCTAACAGCGGCGTCCTCTGAAGACCCTCTAAACAAGCTTAACTAAGATGAAACTTAACTAATAGGTGAAAGGTCGGAAGCACAAGAATTAAGATTACAGTGCTGCGCGCGGTACCGTGAACACCAGACAATTTTTTTGACATATTTTTGACATATTTTTGACGAGTTTGATACACAGGGAGCAGAGGAGCCAAATTTGACCTTTACGCGTTCGATCTTCGATCTCTGCTTCGATCTGTTGTTTACGAGTCTGTTTTTCGCCCCAGCGGGACCCCAAGCGTAATCGGAGCTTTCCGTTGGGTAACCGCAGATTGCTGACTGTGGGCGCCACAAAATCGTTACGCAGTAATAAGAGAGACAAGGGAGGAAACAGATTTGAGCCTAATTTTTGATCCCCGATCACACGCTTATGATTCAATAAAAAGTTCTGATTTTCGGCATGTAGCTTTATATGGACAATCTCTGGACAGCTTTTCAACAATTTCGATGAAGAGATCCATTAAACACTCCTTTCGGTGATCGCACTTTGTGGCGTTCAAAGTTGACTTTCGTAGGATGTGGACCGCAACATACTGGTGACGGAAATGCGTCATACGAGAGGTGTGCACATGACCGGAAGCCTTTGGCATGAGTTTATTCATCTGAACATGTTAGCGTCTTTTCCACGAAAACATGCCATCTTTTCCGGAATATCTTCGATCAGTGCCATTCGGTGATTGTTTTAGTCCGCTAGGTGAATATTGTGAATAATGTGAATTTTATAAAGGTCTGCGAAGGAAACAGGCAAGCTCGATAAAATGTAAGGACGTGGTGGAATTCGAATCCTTGTGGAATCAAGGCATGTCTGATGCAAGGTGAGAAGTTTTCACGCCTCTTGTGGTCCATGCTCTTGTGGTCCGTCTAAGCTTTTAATGTCAAGCTGATTGAAACTTCTGTTAAAACCCATATGATTGTTTAGGCTAAGCTGTAGATGAATTCAGGTCCACTTCTTGCGTTGACACTTAAGAAAAATATTATCTGTGAGTAGCACGGTATACGTTCTCAGTTTCTTCGAATGAGCTTCACTAGACGACATTGTAATATTTTCCTCATTCTCAACGCGTTTCATTTTAAATCTCCCTCCGCTCCGATCAGCTGCCGTGTTGTTTTGAATTTTAAACGGTTGGCGTAACTTCCGTTTTATTGACGGCATGTCACTTTCGGAGTTTTTACTTCCGTCACCAGTATGTTGCGGTCCACATCCAACGAATCACGTGGTACTATGTTTCTTCCCTTGTCTCTTTTTCTTCTCGGCACTTCGTGCCTCGCTCGGAAAGCTTACGCTTTCCGGAAAGCGCCGATCACGCTTGGGGTCCCGCTGGGGGAAAAACTCGAAAACAACAGATCGAATAACCGTTATTCGATATAACGCAAGACACAGCGCGCGTACAAAGCTCAAAAATCGAACGCGTATTAGGTCAAATTTGGCTCCTCTGCTCCCTGTGTTTGATACAGGCGGGAAAGAATTCGGCGGGAAACCAAAGCGCTGGCCAGAAGTTATCGATTTTCTTTCAAAAGCTCACGATTGTGAAATCATTATACTGAAATATTGATCAAGAGTTCTACAATGCTACACACTCGAGTTGAAAGTGCTTGTAAGTTTTTCTTTTCTAAAATATTTGAACTTGGGTTTACTTGACGATCCGTTTTTTCTCTTTTTACGGCAGCTGTCTCGCAAACGAAATTATATTTTTACTCTATTTTACCCTAGCTGATGTTCAACTGAGACTGAATAGGTACAGTGGAATCTTTGATAACGGAAGACCCCTACCTGCAATGTACAGAGAACGAGTGTTGGACCTTTATCATGATGGATTTGGCAACCGTCCAATCGCACGAGAAATTCGTTCGGCGGAGTCCCGGTTTTGTACAGAAAGTGATAGACCGTTACAATGAACAAAATACATCTCTCAGAGGCATAAGAGTTCACTTTCCTAACCCCAAAATCGATGAACAAGTCTTGGAGTATATAGAGGTACAAAAACTAACGAAACCGAGCATTTAAACGACCGAAATACAACAGAGACTTCTACTTGATGGCGTGGTCCATCCTGTCAATCTACCAAGCGTATCCCAGATCAACAAGGTCATTCGCAAAGGACTTGTGATGACGAGAAAGAACTTGGAACTTACAACTATTCCACTCGAATCTACAACCCCTGAAACAACTGCAGCAATTGATGATTTTCTCACTGAAATAGCTAACGTCAACCCAACCACCCTGCATTTCTTTGACGAATCCAGCGTAATCAAAACTACGGGAGCGCGCCACTTGGACAGGCTGCTTTCGAAATTCAGCGCTACGCGTCTAATGCAAATTTTACTATAAATCTTTTGCATTCATTTTGCGGCATTGATTTTTACAATATACTGGACGGTCCATCTAATGGATTAGAATTGCTAAACTTCTTTGACGAAGTTCTTCAAGAGCAGCGAGCTGACTGGAGTGCAGTGCTTGAGCGAGGAGACTGCGTGGTCATGGATAATTGTGGCTTCCACCACGGCCATCGCATTGAACCAGTGCTCAGGAACATTGCCGATTGCGGTGTAAGACTATTATTTCAGCCACCTTACTCACCGCATTTCAATAGCTGTGAATATTGCTTCAACGAGATAATGGCATTTTTACGTCGCCACCAGATGCTAGCTGTCAATGAAACCAAAATCGCAATAGCGCAGGCGATGCTCAACATTACTGCCAATAGCTCGTATGCATATTTCAAGCACTGTGGATACTTTTAGGCAAGACTTTATTGTAAACCAGATCAGAAACTTGAACTAAGAAAAATGTTACATGACATCTGTGAACACAGCATATCATATTTACCAAGTTTGTTGTTTGTTGACATTGTTGAGTTGCAAAATATCACGGACGTACCGCAAGAGGTACAAGTACCCGACCGTCTGCACAGTACATTTAGACCGTACAAAAGTTCACAAAAACAACTTTTTCTCCGTCTAGAATAACTATTACGACTATTTTCCGAAAATACAGTTGTTGCTTGTCAAAAAATGCCCGCGAAACTGATTTGGAAATCAAAATTGCAAAAATACACAAAAGGCATATTTGCATAAGGCGACGCGAGTATAAAATCTAAGAGTATAAAATCTCCGAGACGTTGAAAAAAATGACAAAGACGCATCCAAACCAGTCGCGCGCCATTTTAATCTTACTAACCATTCTAAACAACACATGACAATCTGCGGCGTTTCCCTACACCAGGGTAACACAGAAAGCCGTAAAAACCTAGAACAAAAAATCATCTTTCAAATCGGCACTCTCAAACCCCACGGAATCAACGAACGCTTTTCATTCAACTAATCTACATTTGTTTTTCACGTCACCAAATTTCCACCAATAGCGTAGCTCCACCGCTTACTATATAAAACCACACACTACCCACAATTCCTTGATTCGCTCCGACGAAGGGCTAGCGCTCGAAACGTCAGCTATTTGAATCTTTTTACGGTGGTCAATTTACCTTATCGACTCAGTCGATAAAACTAAATTCTCGTGTTTCATCCCCCCACCGACGCAGCACCACAGTTTCTCTAGAAACTAACCCCATTCATATAAAATCTAAGTCTTGTTTTGTTTACATAAAATCGCTTTTCAATCTCTGTAATGAATGAACAAACACATAAAAATGGACAACACAATCTTCTTTCGAAAAATTTTATTCAAATCTCCATGAGTTTGTTTAAAAGGAAAACGCGTACCATATATAGCTAGCGCATCGAGGCCGAGCCGTGTCTTTGATGAAATTCAAGAAATTAATACAACTGAATTTAAGCTACACGTTTATAAACAATTCTCCAAAACATAACGAGAACACAAACAAAAAGTCAATCACAGATTGATATTAAGATAAATTCCCATCGAAAAATGTAACTTGTTTTACCTTTAAGTCCCTCCGGCGACTACTGTACTTGGAAATTCTTTAAATCTCCGCTTTGGTGCTGAAATCCGTAAAACGAACCCATCTCTTCACATTGCTAAAACCGTATATAGTTCCTCGAAGCAAGATTTTATCCCTGAAAGCTCTCTTCTCTTTCCACTAAAGCGGCTTCTGAGTATCCCTTAATTAGTATCCTGTCTTGAGTAGCAAACCGCCCAAAAAAATGTTGGGTAATAACGACTTTAATTCTCCACTAAAAACAGCATAAAAATCCTGCAACGGCTAAAGTGTTTACCGAGCTGACGGCTGTGTAGCCGCGCGAAAAACAAAGCCTCAAAGATCCCGGATGTTTAATGGCGTCACACGCGCATGTTTTGCGACGTCATACGCGCCAGCGAGCTAGCCCAACGCGTACGGCGGGCGTTCGGCGGCGGGCGCACAACGCGCCCGCGAAACATTCCGCTAGCCATGACCATGAAAAATGACGGCAAAGGTTCTATGAGTATGGTGCTCCGCCGGGCCTTCGACCCGCGGGCTCCGCTACAAACTATCTACTGAACGTAACTTGATTCGCTGTTAGTGCGTATAACAATATATACAGGATGAATGAGTAATAGCAGTATACAACATCATAAATGTTAATTTACCAAAAGTATTCAACTTAGTTCAACATCGTTCAAGTCACAAAATTAAATTCAACGGACAGAATCTAGGTAACTGAAAATATAAGATATGTATCGAATATTTACTTATTTTAAAACACACTGTACATTAAGACCGATCTCTTGTTATTGTACTGAATATTTTAAGCAAACTAACAGTAGCGCGCGACCCCCGGAAGTAACAATAATTAACTGGCTCGTCGCTCTGCGACGAGTCAGTTCTTAAAATACCCTCTTTTTTTTTTTTTTTTTTTTTTTTTTTTTCCCTGTCGGGTCACCTGCCCCGGGAATCGATTTTGCTGCGGCCAACACCTTACCTAGTTTACTTCCGGTTTTCAGAAATCAGTGATGTCATCTAAAAGACAATTTACAATTGAAATATTTACCGTTCTAATTTCGACGGAATTGTTAAACATTAAATCGCTGTGATTTCAGAATGTGTTCTATTTCTGGTAAAAGGAAAGCGGGTTGAACTTTTCTAACCAAATCAATTGTCAAACAGTTGAGTTTAGATCGAAAAACACGTCCCGGCAAGTCAACTGCTAATTAAACAATTCTCAAGCATTACGCCATGGAGTCACGTTGAAATTCCAAACATCTCGAATTTATGTCACGCTATGGTCGGCTGTTAATTATTTGATCGATCATGTTGATATTGTTAATTTATTCGAAATCCTATCATCGATTCTCCAAAATGCCTGTGTCTAAACGATCCTGATTCCTTGTAGTAGGTGGTTTCAAGGATTTTAAAGCGAAAAAAATATACAAAGTTCTAAACTTATGTTTTTGCTAACAGTACAGAGCCGATCAGAGAAAAAATATAGACCTGAAATAATTGTAGCCTGCAAAGGGATGGACAATTTTATATTTGTCGGCGGGGAGGGGGGGGGGGGGGGGGGGGGGGGGGGGGGGGGGGGGGGGGGGGGTGGGTGGGTGGGGTGGTAGCGAGCGTGTTGGGCAATTTTTCTTATAATGATTTTTTTTTCCGTCTTGATGTTGTACAATAATTTTTTTTCGGGATTGTTCCATACCCTTTTTCCTTTAGCTTGCTGTGCATTACTTTTTTTCTTTACTCTTGCTGTGCAGCAATTTTTTTTTGGTGATTGCCGAACTCCCCATCCCCCCCCCCCCCCCCCCCCCCCCCCGCCTCCCCGCCCTTAACAATAAAATAGTCCGTCCTAAAGGAGTGCTTGAAACGGGCTGTGGAATGAAAATGTGGACTGGACTGTGCATATTAATAGATTCTAGATTGTATATTGTGGAATGCTAATATAAAACTGTAAAATAATAACCGGGTGGAAACTGAGACCAAACGAGCCAGTTTCGAAGCCCATCGGGCTCCTTGTTTATGTAAAGTTCAATCGGAAGTTCTAAGCTAGGTCATTCATTATTTATAGAACTATCAGTTGAAACTGCGGATGTCTCGTATAACAACAACCTATACAGAAAATAGAAATTCTGCAAACTGTCCTTTGCTAGTATATGTACCGCGAGAATCTGACCTATTTGCAGTAGAAAATGTAAATGTCACACCAGATACTTCCACAGTCTCTAAGTCGACACATTCCCAGTCAGATTCTGGATTAGATATTAACGCTTCAATTTCGTACCTACTGTTCTTCTTTAAAAATGTTACAGGGTCAAACAAAACTTCAAATCCATAATAGCTAAACTTTTTGCATTTCAAAAACTCTGAAGAATATGTTCCTGATTTGGACACTAGAATTGTTTCTAGTATCCTTCACCTTCAGTGTTACTGTGTAGTTGTTGGTCTTACTGCCAAACAAACACAGCCCATGTAATGTGATATCGATGTCTTTGTTAACTCCTGGTCTGTTAAATCGATAATCGATGAAATCGATATCAATCGATGCCAATTAATCGATTGATATTGGAAATCGATGATCAATCGATAACGTATGTTTTTGTGATAATTCGATTGACCATCGATTTCCAATAAAATCGATTAATTGATATCAATTTTATCGATTGCCATCGATTGTCACATCGGTGTTGTATTTTATTCATGTTATGACGCTCAAATCAGCAATGAATTGATTTTATTTAGATTCAATGGCGCGCGGGCATTCAATGCCTTGCCCCCAAAAATACGAAATGCAATTTATTAAAAAAAAAAAAAAAAAAGAAGAAGAATTTAAGATCTTGGCGAAACTCCATCTTTTAAGCGCTCTATGTTAATACCTTAGCTTTGTGTATATTTCATATTTATTCATTTCTATTTCAGTTCCGTAAATTTGAAAGTACCGTATTATCTAGTATTAGTTGTTTAAATTTAGTCAGGGCTCTGTTTAAACTAGCTGTGTATGCTAATCAGATGCTCCTGAATAAATATTCAACAAAATAAATAAATAAATTTCGATAACAGAACAGTTGTAAATGAAATAAAAGAACAGGAACAACGTGCTTATCGCAATCATTATTAAACGAGACAAGATTTACGCATTGCCACGATCTCCCCTTTTCTTGCTTGCGGAGAATTTGTCACCAATTTGCAACAGTAAATGAACACTCCTGGTACCCTTGCACGACATCGGATATCACAAGGGTAACTTCCCGCTCGCGATGAGGCGTGTCTTGACCAGACATTGTGATCGGAATTTTGTTACTACACGAGCTCCGATAAAACACGCAAATATCAATAAAATCGATAATTTGCGGGACATTTTTTGCGATTATCGATTGATCATCGATTGGCCGATATCAATCGATATCAATTAACTAATTTATCGATTGATATCGATCGATCGATTGGATTTCCGATGATCGATTGTCATCGATTTAACAGGCCGGGTTCACTGCAAAGCCAAGCAAGTCCTTGCCCTGACCATCGTAGAAACACCCACCAAACGAGTATATGTTACTAAACCTGACACAACGGTGAATGATACCTGATCGTCTTCGAGTCTCCAAAAACCCCGTAGGAGAAGTCAATTTTAAGCTGAAAAACTTACTAAGGGTGCTCATTCCATCCGGGGAAAGAATTTTTGCATAATCAACAACACCATCAATTTCCTCTTTTTTCATGACTGGAAAGCGTATTGCTTTAATAATTTGTTCACCAAAAATTCCTCTTTCCATTTGACCATCAGCTGCTAAACCTTGCTTTACACATTGTTTTGTTGCCCACAGATTAACAGCTTTAAATAACTCGACCTCTTCAATCGCCAGATTGTCTCTTGAGACTACTGCTGCAAGTGAGGACTTCTCAATTGTCTCAAATCCATCCGATTTCACAGCCGCTTCTGTCTGATTTTCGATCACTTTCCAGCATCGATCAACGAGGCTTTCCTCTTCATATTTCTGTGCAGTTGGCAGGATAGAGAAAACGTTCGACGGATCTAACTTATCTTTCAGATAATCCGTGCATTTATCAGCAAGTGAAGGCACAATGTATTTCTTAGCCAAGTATAGCACTCCCATCACATTACTTCCGCTCAAGTTCACTTCATCGCTATACATGTACCGAAACAACTCCAACAGACTCTCGTACTCACAGTCAGGCAGTTTAATAGTGTCTCTAGTCTCCGCTAGCTCACCGCGTGAAACATGGCTTCAAACCCCGGGGGGGGGGGGGGGGGGGGGGGGGTACTCTGCAAATTTTTGGGCGGGGGTGTGCCGTTGGGACTCTGAGACCCTTAACCTATACTAGACCATTTTAGCTGCATTTTGCAACCCTATTCTAGACTAAACACCGAAAAACCCTACCCTATCCTAGACCTATTCCAGACTCGCTATTTTCCAGAAACTCGTTCACTATCACAGCTATTAGTTATAACAGGGGTCAGCAAAAATTCCGTACTGCCCGCCGTACCGATTTTTGAATGCCATTTGGCAGTAAACCTTGTCTAGACTTAATTCTTCACGCAATTGATCAGTTTAGCGGAAAATGATACCCTATTCTAGACCAAAAATCTCTGATAGCTATACCCTATCCTAGACTAAACTGCCTGAAAACCATACCCTTCACAGCGGCACATACCTATATAGCTCATATATGGGAGTATCCCCCCCCCCCCCCCCCCCCCCCCCCCTGGGCTTCAAACACAGGACCGCCAATCGACAGCACGAACTTGTGAGCAGGAATCACTTGCTTACTTTTACTTTCGCTCTTTTGAACAACAAACTTTACATCGCTGAGTCGATCGTTGTTGAATTAACATAAACTTGGCTCTTTCTCTGATGGTGGGTCCTGTTGTTTGCCAGTTTATTTCAGCGGACATGATATAGGGATGATATCTGTTTACAAACATTCTTTTTGTTATTCAAACGTGCCAGCCACTGGAAACATAGGCACGCATTGCGTGCATGAGCTATTTTGAAAATTACCTAAATGATATGAAATGGTGAAAGTAACAAAACAGCGGAAGTTAACTCGCACAAATAACCGCTTGCAGATATACGTTTTTCAAATCCTCCGGCCCGCCCACTACCAAAAAAAATACCGAGATAACCAACTGGGTCCCGTTTCTCGTTTCTCGGCTAGCTTTTTTTCACGGGATTTCCGGAGTTATTTTTTGACGAAACTACGGCCCCAGTGAAATGAGCAACTTGTTTCAGTAATGAGTGTATTAAATTAAATGTCAACCAGAAAAGTCCTGCACATAAATTTGATGCATCCAAATTGAAGGCTTATTATTTCCTGGAAATTTGTATCTAGTCGTTTTTTTAAAGGTTTCTTTTATTATTCACAAAAGACACGTGGAAAAGGTTCCTTTGGCCTGGAAGACGCAAACTAATTAAATTAAATTGTTTTCAACTCCAAACCACAAGCTAATTAAATTAGTGACAGGAAAATTCTTTGAACCACCTGTTTCTGTAATGTCAACCAGAAAAGTCTTTCACAGAAACTAAACGCATGAAAAATGAATATAAGTAGTCTCCTAGTAAATTGGAACTAATATTATTTAAACAACTGTTTTTATTCTCCACAAAAAAGTCGTGCAAATAGAAACAGAACTAATTAGATTAAATTGTTTTCGACTCAAAACCACAAGCTAATTGAATTACTTACACGAACATTGTTGAGGTTAACATTTGGAACCAAACACCTTTTCCTGTAATGTCGACCAGCAGAAACTTGGCGCATCCAAAATGAATTTTGCTTGTTTCCTAGTAAATTGCAACTAATATTTTTTAAACAGGCGTTTTTTAACGCACCATATAAATTAATTACATTACGTTTTCTCGAAAACATGTTGAATTTCATCACGTACCAGGACAAAGTTCAATATTTGCACGTGCACACAACGTGACTGCTCATACAAAATACAGTCGCTTCTCGCTTATAGTAATCGCTTGAGGCATACAATTAATAACCTACACATCAGCTCACATTAATTCAAAGAAAGATAAACGTTTTACATACTGTAAATTGTAGATTAATTGCATTACATTTTCTCTGTTGAACTCCATGCATCACGGACAAGTTTCTATAAGGACAAAGTTCAACATTTTCACGTGCAGACAGCGTGTCTGACAAAAAAAAATCCAATTTTAAATAGTAATCTCTTGAAACCCAGGCTTGAAACATACAATTCATGTTCCGCATCATATTATTTGAAATCGGCTTGCCGTTTTTGCAATAAAACTATACTCATACTTCAGTCATAAGCTCACCTATGAACGTAACCGTAGTCCACATTTTTTGGACGTCTCATCCCCCGCAGACCATTCTACCATTCATGCATAGGGCACATTATAGGCGGTATTTCCGAATAAATGTCCTTGATATTGCCAGGTTAGCAAGCCAGTCGGGATTAGAGAACAGTTCCCAAGCAACAAATTTTCAAAACTTTACACTTTTAGTGTTTGCGGCAACAATCGCGGAGATTCAAGATGGCTGATTTTCAATTCATGTCAAGTGCCCTTCTTTGACCTTCAGTAATACCATTTTAGAAGCGAAAATTTGATTGGCTGACATAGTACACGGTGTACATACTAGAGGCAATCTGATTGGTGTGACATAACCCAAGACATACATACAAACAAACAAACAAACAAACAAGCTAACAAACATACTAACATCACAAACCAACCTTTGCGCCTGCTAATGAGCTATTTTTTTTCAAAATAGCTCAAACAAAAGAACCCTTTGTTTCGGCAGCCAATAAGGCTCTGGTTGGCACATTAATAACAATTGGTGACGTCAATGATATCTTCCCTATTCGCTTAGCCACGGGACGGGTGCAGAAAGTTTAAGTGAATATTCATCAGTGATAACCAGTTATTAATACAAATCTAGACCAATATTATCAACAGGCACATGGGGTCTGGAAATTAACTAATCATAATTATAGCTTGTAAACTACTATGAAACAAAAGGAGTATGATAGTCATGAGATTGTGACCTATTAGAGAAACTATGTAGCTGATAGTCACAAGACTTTTAAACAGCCAATCGGGTTATAACAAGTAGTCTACCTAGAGTGTACTTAGAGCTTATGGATGAGTCAATTCCAGCAGTGCCCATCCACCCCCCCGGGCCATTTACACATGTTGCTATCCCGGGGGTGGGGCACGAGTAAATCTAGCTTGGCCCGGGGGCCGGTATTAGCACACCAGTCATTTACCCCGGGGAATTTGACAGCCAATTTGGTGCATGAAATAAGACTATGATATGATTTACAAAATTAATTTATTTTGTCTGTGATACGTTTTTAAAATACGAATGACCATTCGGACGCTTGATATGCAAATACTATAGTTTTATAAACAACATTAAAACTTGTACTGAATGATTTAACCCTTTAAGAGCCAATGTCTGAAATTTTCGAAAATCAGGCGTCACTCACAAAATTTCGGATTTCTTCATATTTTGCCCAAATAATCTCTATAGTAAAGTATTTTCAAAAATAACATTAAAAATTGTAACGGCGTTTCATTTTTTTCGAAAACGGGCAAAGTTTGAAAAACGGCAAATCGGCGGCCTTTCAGTTGTGAAACTGGCGAAAAATTACACATTTTCATCTCGCTCGTACAGAAAAACGCGATGCCATACATAAATAAAATGTGGCCACAACATAAACACACTCTTGTTCTTCACACTACTGTTATTTACTTTGGATTAGCAGTTGAAATAAGAATATTTCGACCGTTAGAAGAAACATGATTTCTTCCATTTTAAAAATTAGCAAATTTGAACCAATTTCAACGTCGTGGAAACCCAATTGGTACGTTGAGTTTGAAAACAAATTAAGACGGTCTTGAAGCACAACTTCTGTTGTTTACTGTGGTAAAATATTTCTGGCGGCACTTTAAAAGTGCCCCGTCGAGAGACCAAAATGTGAAGGGTAGTTTGACACCAGGAGAACTTGTGACACGAACCTGAGCGCCGCCACTACGTACAAAATGTTTATCGCTAAAAATAGTTCCTTTGAGATAGAGCCTTTTTCAGAATCGTAAAAACTTCAGAAGAACTTTATCTATGCTTTGCTAACTTAAAATGATATCTTTTAAGCAGTTTGTTGGGATACGGAGTAGAGACACGAACATCATGTTGTGCGACCTTACAAATAACAGCGATCAACACTTACCCGCTTTTTCATCAGAAAATTAAACTGACCCGAACCTTGAATTGCGTTTATAATAAAGACAATCCTGCACTCCGATCCACTATATTGCTGTGTTTGGAATATCTGAGCCTTGTAGATCATATCATAGCGTTATTTACTCCAAATTTGTTAAAACAACAGTCGCTAAATGACAGTTCGGAAGTTTCCCACAATGTGTTGCAAAGAGATTGCGTGACGCGTAGCACGCTGGAATTTGTTGCATGCTTATGGTATCGCTCAAGGAAAGAACATCGCCGTGGAAAAGGTTTCAGGTCAGTGTCATTTATAAAGTGGGCTGGGGGTCCTTTAGTTGTAGAAGTTGAGGCTCTAGTGGGGTCCGAGTGCATGTCTTCTATATTGAATTTTGACGTCGGGAGGCTCGAAAGTGCTTTTTACATCATTCAATACAAGATATTTTCGAAAACAAAAGTGAATTTCAAAGATATTGTTTTCTTTTTAGCCACTATTGCACCCGCTTTTCGTTAATAGTTCATCAGAAAATTAAACTAACCCGAGCCTTGAATCAGTTGCGTTTATGATAAAGCCAATCATGCACTCCAATAAATTCCTGCACAGCAAAAGTAGAGAAAAAAAATCGTTCACAGCGAGCGAAAGAAAAGTATGGAATAATCTCGAAAAAAAAATTCTTGCACAGCCTCAAGGCGGAAAAAAAATCATGCATCACACAAGGCTTCTTCAATCTTCTTACACGAGAAAATAAAACTGTAAAAGTGGTTAGCAATCTTGCATTACATTGGCCCTTCATTTTCTAGCTTTACAAGTGCAACTATCCTCAAAATCTTCAACGAGGGCCATCGATGGCGCTTTTTTCTTTACTGCCGGCACGGGCACGACGCATTTCTTTTTCCAGGTAGGCTTTCTGCTTTTCATTGAATTGGTAGCAAGGGCTGTTCCATTTCCTTTAGCGCCCAGCCCGCCTTGAGGCTTTGGCCTTTGTTTGAGCTGCTAACTGAGCTTGAGACTTGCAAAGAAAGGGAGAAGTGCAACGCTTTCGCTGAGGAGGGTGGCGTACTGTTGTTTGGCCAGGTTCATTAGGGTCTGCTTCTCCGGTGACCTGGAGCAGGCTTCAAATGACAGATGGTGTTCCAGGGCGGACGGCAATTGAAACACTTTGATGCAGCCCCCGGGAGGTACTAGCCTGCGAGCAAGGCTCTCGGGCTTAGGGGTTGGGAGGAAAGGGTTCGGGGGGCCTCCTCCTCTCCCAAACCGCGAGCCCGGTCCCGACCCCGAGAGCTTGCTTGAGGCTAGGGGGGTACTCGGATATGTCTTGGCTGGGTATGTGCCGCCCGGGTCTCCAAATTTAGACCCCGTTTTGGAAAGAATTTGCACTCAAAATGTTACCCCATTCTAAAAATAGGTCAATTTTTAACACTCTGATTCTAGAAAAATGATACGGAAATGATATGCGATCTCGGATGGCAGAGCCTCGAAACTCGCTGGGCTGTCAGCCGCCTATCCCTGATTGTCCACGGCCTTGTGGACGTTGAAAGTCAGATTCTGGTCAGGAGTACAAGTGGGCGTGTAACTAGACAACCCCAAGGTCAACACCACTTCTGGAATATCCTGCCCAGTATTTAACTTAGATTTCATAGAAATTGCGTAACTTTCAATAGCCCATTTTTTAAAAAAGTTATTTCTTTGTTTGTTCGACTTATACATCAAAATACGACAATTCTGCTTCTACACAAATCAGCAACATAATTGCTTTGATTTCAAACAGAAGATAAAGACAATAAAGTCACGATCTACAATTTCTTTATTCACCATCTTATGAAGCTTTCGTGCGTTCGAAATATTATACCTCGTTCTAGGAAATGTCTATAAAATGGATACCCGTTCGTTCCAGACCAGGAGTCCCAAAATTACGACCCCGTTAGGCGTCACATACCCGTCTAGGTATTTTTGGGAAGTACCCCCCCAACCCCCCCCCCCCCCCCCCCCTCCCCGGGATTTCGGGATTTAGCCTTCCTGTGGGCATGAAAATACATTGGATGTTGGACGTTCAGGACTGTTTTCCTTCTCATCGGACGTGGCTGTTGAGACTGTAACTTGCGGTGGAGATATCACAGAAACAGCTTTAAACCCACCAGCCGAAAACAGAACTGACAGCCAGCTGTAGCTCACATCTGTAATAGTATCACTATTGTCAGATACTTTTGCTTGCTTTTGAGACGTCAATATAAAGTCGTATTGACGTCTCAAAAATCTAGACAAAACTAATTTCGATTTTAAGGCGCGCGTCAATACTGCATTATATTGACGGCGTTGGAAGAAAATATATTCCCTACTGGGCTCCGTCCCCGGGGCTCCGCCGCTTCGCGACTCCGCCCAATACGGAATATATTTTCTCCCAACTAGCCGTCAATATAATGCAGTATTGCAATTGACACCTCAAAATCGAAATTAGTTTATAAGAGTATTGAAAACATAACTTCGTAGCAGAATAAAGGCGGTGTGTTATCGCAAAAGAGCCGGCAAGGGGCGTAGTGAAAGGGTGACACCCCCCCCACCCCCCCCCCCCTCCCCCCCCCCCTCCCCCATAAATGACTTGTATATTTATCTACCAAATATTACTGAAAGACGATTTGAACATTAATTAAAATTGTACCAAAACGAAGGAAACAGACTTTATACATTTATACATTTCCAAAAACGGACGTTACCCCTGTGACTTTCCACGGCAATGTTCTTTCCTTGACCGATACCATAAGCACGCAGCAAATTCCAGTGTGCTACGCGTCACGCAATCTCTTTGCAGCACATTGTGGGAAACTTCCGAACTGTCATTTAGCGACTGTTGTTTTAACAAATTTGGAGTAAATAACGCTATGATATGATCTACAAGGCTCAGATATTCCAAACACAGCAATATAGTGGATCGGAGTGCAGGATTGTCTTTATTATAAACGCAATTCAAGGTTCGGGTCAGTTTAATTTTCTGATGAAAAAGCGGGTAAGTGTTGATCGCTGTTATTTGTAAGGTCGCACAACATGATGTTCGTGTCTCTACTCCGTATCCCAACAAACTGCTTAAAAGATATCATTTTAAGTTAGCAAAGCATAGATAAAGTTCTTCTGAAGTTTTTACGATTCTGAAAAAGGCTCTATCTCAAAGGAACTATTTTTAGCGATAAACATTTTGTACGTAGTGGCGGCGCTCAGGTTCGTGTCACAAGTTCTCCTGGTGTCAAACTACCCTTCACATTTTGGTCTCTCGACGGGGCACTTTTAAAGTGCCGCCAGAAATATTTTACCACAGTAAACAACAGAAATTGTGCTTCAAGACCGTCTTAATTTTGTTTTCAAACTCAACGTACCAATTGGGTTTCCACGACGTTGAAATTGGTTCAAATTTGCTAATTTTTAAAATGGAAGAAATCATGTTTCTTCTAACGGCCGAAATATTCTTATTTCAACTGCTAATCCAAAGTAAATAACAGTAGTGTGAAGAACAAGAGCGTGTTCATGTTGTGGCAACATTTTATTTATGTATGGCATCGCGTTTTTCTGTACGAGCGAGATGAAAATGTGTAATTTTTCGCCAGTTTCACAACTGAAAGGCCGCCGATTTGCCGTTTTTCAAACTTTGCCCGTTTTCGAAAAAATTAAAACGCCGTTACAACTTTTAATGTCATTTTTGAAAATACTCACCCTCACTCTTTCACTAAGCCCCTTGCCGGCTCTTTTGCGATAACACACCGCCTTTATTCTGCTACGAAGTTATGTTTTCAATACTCTTATAAACTAATTTCGATTTTGAGGTGTCAATTGCAATACTGCATTATATTGACGGCTAGTTGGGAGAAAATGCATTCCGTATTGGGCGGAGTCGCGAAGCGGCGGAGCCCCGGGGACGGTGCACAGTACGGAATATATTTTCTTCCAACGCCGTCAATATAATGCAGTATTAACGCGCGCCTTAAAATCGAAATTAGTTTTGTCTAGTTTTTTGAGACGTCAATACGACTTTATATTGACGTCTCAAAAGTAAGCAAAAGTATCTGAGAATAGTGATACTATTACAGATGTGAGCTACAGCTGGCTGTCAGTTCTGTTTTCGGCTGGTGGGTTTAAAGCTGTTTCTGTGACATCTCCACCGCAAGTTACAGTCTCAACAGCCACGTCCGATGACAAGGAAAACAGTCCTGAACGTCCAGCATCCAATGTATTTTCATGCCCACAGAAAGGCTGCATCCCGGAAAGGGCGGGGGGGGGGGGGGGGGAATTCCCAAAAATACCTATACGGGTATGTGCCGCCTAACGGGGTCGTAATTTTGGGACTCCTGGTCTAGAACGAACGGGTATCCATTTTAGAGACATTTCCTAGAACGAGGTATAATATTTCGAACGCACGAAAGCTTCATAAGATGGTGAATAAAGAAATTGTAAATCGTGACTGTATCGCCTTTATCGTCTGTTTGAAATCAAAGCAATTATGTTGCTGATTTGTGTAGAAACAGAATTGTCGTATTTTGATGTACATGTATAAGTCGAACAAACAAAGAAATAACTTTTTTAAAAAATGGGCTATTGAAAGTTACGCAATTTCTACGAAATCTAAATTAAATACTGCGCAGGATATTCCAGAAGTGGTGTTGACCTTGGGATTGTCTAGTTACACGCCCACTTGTACTCCTAACCAGAATCTGACTTTCAACGTCCACAAGGCCGTGGACAATCAGGGATAGGCGGCTGACAGCCTAGCGAGCTTCGAGGGTCTGCCATCCGAGATCGCATATCATTTTCCATATCATTTTTCTAGAATCAGAGTGTTAAAAATTGACCTATTTTTAGAATGGGGTAACATTTTGAGTGCAAATTCTTTCTAAAACGGGGTCTAAATTAGGAGACCCAGGCGGCACATACCCAGCCAAGACATATCCGAGTACACCCCTAGCCTGCGAGCAAGCTCTCGGGGTCGGGACCGGGTTCGCGATTTGGGAGGGGAGGAGGCCCCCCGAACCCCTTCCTCCCAACCTCTAAGAACGAGAGCCTTGCTCACAGGCTAGTACCTCCTGGGGGCTGCATCAAAGTGTTTCAACGGCCGTCCGACCTGTAACGTCATCTGTCATTAGAAGCCTGCTCCAGGTCACCGGAGAGCCACACCCTAATGAACCTGGCCAAATAACAGTACGCCACCCTCCTCAGCGAAAGCGTTGCACTTCTCCCTTTCTTTGCCACTCTCAAGCTTAGTTAGCAGCTCAAACAAAGGCCAAAGCCTCAAGGCGGGCTGGGCGCTAAAGGAAATGGAACAGCCCTTGCTACCAATTCAATGAAAAGCAGAAAGCCTACCTGGAGGCTAAATTTACTATTGGTCAATCCACAGACAGGAAGGTCGACCCGGATGTAGTTACAAAAGAAATGCGTCGTGCCCGTGCCCGGCAGTGAAGAAAAAAGCGCCATCGATGGCCCTCCTTGAAGATTTTGAGGATAGTTGCCCTTGTAAAGCTAGAAAATGAAGGGCCAATGTAATGCAAGATTGCTAACCACTTTTACAGTTTTATTTTCTCTTGTAAGAAGATTGAAGAAGCCTTGTGTGATGCATGATTTGTTTTCCGCCTTGAGGCTGTGCAAGAATTTTTTTTTCGAGATTATTCCATACTTTTCTTTCGCTCGCTGCGAACGATTTTTTTTCTCTACTTTTGCTGTGCAGGAATTTATTTACAAGAATGGAGTGCATGATTGGCTTTATCATAAACGCAATTCAAGGCTCGGGTTAGTTTAATTTTCTGATGAACTATTAACGGAAAGCGGGTGCAATAGTGGCTAAAAAGAAAGAAATATCTTTGAATTTCACTTTTGTTTTCGAAAATATCTTGTATTGAATGATGCAAAAAGCTCTTTCGAGCCTCCCGACGTCAAAAATCAATATAGAAGGCATGCACTCGGACCCCACTAGAGCCTCAAGTTCTACAACTAAAGGACCGGCCCAGCCCACTTTATAAAGTCCCATTTACACGAGCAATTTTTCGTTGACAAGTTTTCCTTGACAAGGAAAAATTGCTCGTGTAGATGGAGAATAGTGGACAATTTTTCCTTGTCAAGGAAAAGCTGGCATGCTAGCTTTTCCTTGACAAGGAAAAATTGTCAAGTCAGAAATTTGCTCGTGTAGACGGACAACAAGGAAAATGTGGCAAGGATATTATTGATTTAGGCATTGTAGCCACAACCGAAACTTATCAAGGAAAACTTGCTCGTCGTCTACACGAACAAGGAAACCTTGTCAATGGAAAATTGTAAAGGAAAACTTGTTAATCATCTACACGAGCAATAAAAATTGACAAGTAAACTTGTCAAGGAAAAATTGCTCGTGTAAATGGGGCTTAAATGACACTGACCTGAAACCTTTTCCACGGCAATGTTCTTTCCGTGACCGATACATATTCATAAGCACGCAACAAATTCCAGCGTGCTACGCGTCACGCAATCTCTTTGCAACACATTGTGGGAAACTTCCGAACTGTCATTTAGCGACTGTTGTTTTAACAAATTTGGAGTAAATAACGCTATGATATGATCTCAGCAATATAATGGATCGGAGTGCAGGATTGTCTTTATTATAAACGCAATTCAAGGTTCGGATCAGTTTAATTTTCTGATGAAAAAGCAGGTAAGTGTTGATCGCTGTTATTTGTAAGGTCGCACAACATGATCGATGTTCGTGTCTCTACTCCGTATCAAAACAAACTGCTTAAAAGATATCATTTTAAGTTATCAAAGGATATATAAAGTTCTTCTGAAGTCTTTACGATTCTGAAAAAGGCTCTATCTCAAAGGAACTATTTTTAGCGATAAACATTTGGTGCGTAGTGGCGGCGCTCAGGTTCGTGTCACAAGTTCTCCTGGTGTCAAACTACCCTTCACATTTTGGTCTCTCGACGGGGCACTTTTAAAGTGCCGCCAGAAATATTTCACCACAGTAAACAACAGAAGTTGTGCTTCAAGACCGTCTTAATTTTGTTTTCAAACTCAACGTACCAATTGGGTTTCCACGGCGTTGAAATTGGTTCAAATTTGCTAATATTTAAAATGTAAGAAATCATGTTTCTTCTAACGGCCGAAATATTCTTATTTCAACTGCTAATCCAAAGTAAATAACAGTAGTGTGAAGAACAAGAGCGTGTTTATGTTGTGGCCACATTTTATTTATGTATGGCATCGCGTTTTTCTGTACGAGCGAGATGAAAATGTGTAATTTTTCGCCAGTTTCACAACTGAAAGGCCGCCGATTTGCCGTTTTTCAAACTTTGCCCGTTTTCGAAAAAAAATAAAACGCCGTTACAATTTTTAATGTTATTTTTGAAAATACTTCACTATAGAGATTATTTGGGCAAAATATAAAGAAATCCGAAATTTTGTGAGTGACGCCCGATTTTCGAAAATTTCAGACATTGGCTCTTAAGGCCTAACTACGGCTACAGCCGTAGAGAATACCATTGCCGCTTTTGATATTTGTTTCTTGTTGAACTTAAGAGACAACATTCTGAAAGTGTGTTCATTGTGCCGACTGGTTGGTGTGACACCTATCACAGCCTAAAACACCCACGATGATTCCCGATTTCGTATGGCAACAAATCCCAAAAATCCAGCTTTTTGGTCCAAGAGCAACAACAAAAAAGTGTCAATCTTTTAAGATAAAAACTTGCTCAAAAAATCAAACGTTTGCGTTAACAACGCACCTCAAGGCCAGAACTTGGTATCTGGCTGGAAAATTCCTTCTCACTTTATCCGCCGGCCCTTGTTCCTCCATTTGATGAAAGCCAGTGTCGCGGACACAACCGTTGTCTCGTTCATGCCCGAAAAGAATTGGTACCAATCTACAAATTTTGACCCCTAAAAGGTACGACGAGCACCCCCGCCATTTTTATATGGGAGTCCCCCGGGGGGGTTTGCTCATGTATTCGCTGAAGGATGGTTTTTGTCTATCCTCACTTTCTTTATCGCGACAACGATACGATATATATTTCAAATTATTTGCGTATTGCTCGTGGTCACGCGCTGTCACGAGATTTGACCAATAAATAGCGAGCAGTTGTTTAAACAATGGTCCTCGCGGAGTGAGCGCGTGGAGTTGAAATTTTTTTCATTTGCAAGGATTTTAGTAGTCTCCTACGCAGCCGTTATAGGCCTTTATCACGCCCCGCTATTTTGTATAGAAACAAAAGATTTTTGCCCGCCCAACCTCGTTTTCAACTTTTTCACTGTGAGGCTGGGCGGGCAAAAACAAAGCATTTTATTCTCCGGGGAGTCAACATGGCCGCCGCGTGACAAAGGCCTATTAGGGCTCGTCACGCAACGCTCCTCCTTTAGGGCTATCTTTAAAACGGGGAGCGGGGAATCGGGGAATCGGGGAAAGGGAACGGGGATTCTTTGAAACGGGGAATCTTTAAAACAAGGAATCTTTAAAACGGGGAATCTTTAAAACAAGGAATCTTTAAAAGATTGCTGTTGTAAAGTCAAGAATAAACGCTGTTGGAACTTGGAACCAATTCAAGTCAGGTGTCTTGATTGCCTTTCTGTTGCGTATCAGTTCGTGGTTTGATCCCGTAACTTCTGAGAGGGACGGCTCTCCCGAGTTGCCCATTTGAGTTAGTTTTCCCCCGTTATCAAGCGCCGATTCCCCTAAAGCATTTCCTTAGTCCGAAGTGGTAAAACCTTCCGTCACACTGGTTAGAGAAGAGTGGTAGCCGCAACTGGACAGCAACGACACAAGCTCAGAAATTCAACTGAATCCAAGCTGTTGGACTGCAAAAGATGTAATCCCTTGAGCGACAAGCAAGTTCCATCGTCCAAGTATTGTGAGTAAAAGATTTCCTTAGTTGACCTATGCATTCAGTGAGAAAAGTTTTGACGAAGAGATTGCCTAGGTACAATTTAAGAAGCCGTAAGATAAACGTTTCTATCGATAAGTCAAGTACGCCTAGCAAAGTAAACCGAGAAATACAAGTAGATTTATCCGAGGAAGAGAGAGAAGCCCTCTTCTCCGAATTACCGTATTATTCCCAAATAAGCCAAGACACCGACACTGAGATTCAAGCAAGTTCAGATCCCAGCCCGCGAGAGATTCCACCCAGAATTTCCACCGCCTTTTCGTCTCCCAAGCCTTTTTACGGAAGTTATCCCTCCTTTCTCTAATGCGATGGCCTTCCTTGACGATGCGAAGCTTTCTCTGACTTCATGAAGCTTCCGAACTAGGGTTTAATTTCTGTCCGCACAGTTCCGGCACAAGATGTTTGTCAAATAACTAACTATCAACTCAAGATTTAAACAAGTTTTTTTTTTCACCCGCCCGATGTCGTTAACTTTCGTTTGAAATCTTTGTTTGTGCCAACTTTTGCACAAAGTAAACAAATTTGGTCTTTCGATGTAGGCGAAACGCACACATGTTCGATTGTTTTGGTCGGAGTTGAATCAATACGTTCCGCCATTCAAGTCAAGGACTCGCCAATGAGTCAAGGACTCGCAAATGTAATCTGAGACACCAGTTGCAAGTCATGCCACTCCCCATTTTTGGCGCGAAACGCAAATGAAAACCCTTCAAGCGAGACAAGCCGACCTCTCGCGACTTCGTCGCTCGCTCAGCCGCTTCGCGGCCTCAAAAGCTCGCTTTGCTCGCTTTTTACTGTGAAACTCGTGAGGTCGACTTGTGGCAAGTCTACACCTACTTGTGAAACAAGACTTAGCATCAACATATCCAAACGTTGAGATCGCACTTCGAACATATCTCTTTTTAATGATGTGCAATTGCAGTGGAGAGCGCTCATGTTCGCAGCTTAAGCACATAAAAAATGAGTTGCGATCAATAACAACCCAGGAGAGGATGAACTACCTCTCCCTCGTGTACATAGAAAGCGAAATTCTTCGGAAACTCGACTTTTCTTTCGCTAATAAAATCTCGAAAAATCGACTTTTAAATCCTCGAAGAACTTTTAATTAGACTAAGTAAGTAAGCATATAGATTTCTGTTTTATTTCAGGATCTTCTAATTGCCGTTGTGTTTCTTTTTTTTCTTTCCTTCTTTTTTGTTGAGTGGGGCCCCCTCGTAGGTTGGGGCCCTGGGGCACGTGCTCCATGTGCCCCTAGGCTAATCCGCCACTGCCTGAGTGTTGGTCCGACCGGGATTTAAACCCGCGACCTTCCGCTCTGCAGACAGGCGCTCTACCAACTCAGCTAACTTGCTTTGCTTTTGTGGCGCTTGCTTTTTTGACGTTTTGAAGGCTGGAGACGACTGAGCAGCAATATTCTAGTCAGGGTTTTTTTTTCTTTAAACCAAATGAGGAAACAGAAACAAACTTTAAATCCATACTAGTTATAACTTTTCCTTTACGTACTGAGAGCCAGGCAAACTAATAATGCAAACATTTTGTCTCCCAATAGTTATCAGTTATCATCGGTAAAGTTCTAGGTAAAGACCAAGGAAAGGAAAGATGTACCGCCCCCCCCCCCCCCCCCCCCCCCCCTTCCAAAAAAAAAGAAAAGAAAAGAAAAGCAAAGCAGTGAGAAATCACTCATTACTTCATGCCATCTATCTTATAAGGAAGTCCGCATCGCGCACTGTGACCTGTAAAATAACCAGAAAAAGATATTATATTTGTACTTCTAGAATATAGAAAGTAGAAAGAAACAATCTATAACGTGACTTGACTCGCTGTTAGTGTATAACAATACACAGGATGAGTGCTAATTATATATAACAGTAATACAACAACAACTGTAACTTTTATTTATGGAAATTAGAACGTTGCATTGGTTGAACATTCTTCAAGTCACAAATTAAGCAAATTCAAGGCCGGAATACAGTTAGATTAAGATATGAGATACGTATGAAACATTTTTACGGTTAAAAGAAAAGGAAAACAATTACCGACAGAGTGACCTCATCGTAACCTTTTTGGATAAACAAGAGGTTATTCAACTAAAAGTTGTGTAACTTGGCTACAATAGCTCGAAAAAATACAAACTGAGGATTAAAAATGCCCAGCCGTATTACACAACTTTTCGCTAAATAAATTCTTTGATACCACAGTTATCTTCTCCAAAATCTGTCTTTTTCAAGCATTTTTGCCAGTACTCGGTCAGTAGAGTGTAAGAATGAGTCATATTTACACCTTGTGTAACCGTCAGTAAAAATTGTGTGTGCGCACTATTTAGCAACTAACAACAGCAACCCCCTGAAATAACAATAACAAAACTTCGCTTGATTGGAAGTTACAAGAGTTGTTACTTTCAGAACTTTTAAAACTGAGGGTGTATTGTAATTGACCAATATCACGCTAGTATGGCACAAAAATATATTTGGTTTATTGGGAAAAAGAGCCCAGCATCAAATTTAGTAAAACTACAAAATTTTGTAAAGATTACTAGAAAACTGACAAAGATATGAAATTTTGAAACTGAGAATTTTTACAAAGAAATGTATGGTGGACGGGCATAGATTGCCCGTCCAGCCTCGTTTTCATGTTTTCCCCATACATTTCTTTGTAAAAATTAGGCCAGAGTACTAAGTTTCAAAAGCTCATATCTCCGTCAGTATATACGAGAAAATCTTTACGAAACTTTACAGTTTTACTAATATTGATGTGCTGATTTTGATACTGGACTCTTTTCCCCATTAAATTAAATATATTTTCATGCCATGCTAGCGTGATATTGGTGTATACACTGAAAAACTTATACAGAAAATAGAAATTCTGCAAACTGACCTAGGTAAGTATTTGAACGACTAGCATCTGACCTATTTACAGTTGAAAATGTAAATGTCACACCAGATACTTTCACAGTACCTAAGCAATCAAATACATATCCAGATTCCGGACCAAGTATTGACGCTTCAATTTGATACCTACTGTTCTTCTTTAAAAATGCTGCAGAGTCAAACAAAACTTCAAATCCACAGTAGCTACAATGTTTGCATTTCAAAAGCTTTGAAGAATATGTTCCTGATTTCGACACTAGAGTTAAATTATTACTAGTATCCTTCACTTCCAATGTTACTGTGTAGTTGTAGTTGTTCGTCTCACTGCCAAACAAACACAGCCCATGTAATGTGATGTCTTTGTTCACTGCCAAACCAATCATAGACAAGTCATGTTTTACGCCACCATTGTTCATCTTCCATTTCAACAAAGACATTTCATTAAACCTGCCACAACGGTGAATGACACCAGGTCGTCTTCGAGTCTCCAAAAACCCCGTAGGAGAAGTCAATTTTGAGTTAAAAAACTTAAAAAAGAGGAAAATCTCATCAGGAGTAAGAACTTTTGCATCAAGAACGGCTCCAGCAAATTCCTCTTCTTTCATAAAAGGAAAGCGTATCGTTTTAATAATTTGTTCGCCAAGAATTCTTCTTTTCAATTCACCATCAGCTGCTAAACCTTGCTTTTGACATTGTTTTGTTGCCCACAGATCAACAGCTTTAAACAACTCGACCTCTTCAATCGTCAGAGTGTCTCTTGAGACTACTACTTCAAGTAAGGACTTCTCAATTGTCTCAAATCCATCCGATTTCACTGCCGCTTCTGTCTGATTGTCGATCACTTTCCAGCATCGATCAACGAGGCTTTTCTCTTCATATTTCTGTGCAGTTGGCAGGATTGAGAAAACGTTCGACGGATTTAACTTATCTTTCAGATAATACGTGCATGTATCAGCAAGTGAAGGCACAATGTATTTCTTAGCCAAGTATAGCACTCCCATCACATTACCTGATTAAAGTTAAAATCCATTCATGTCACTTTCAATTTGTTTTCCGCTTTTCTTTATATTCGATCATAGTACTAATTAAGATCTCACGAAAAAGGCAATCAAAAAATATTCTTGCATCTGACCATCTAACAAGGTCGTCTGGTGTCGTAAAATATTAATTGAAAATAAAACAGTCACCGGCACGTGAATAAAAGACTTTAGTATATACTGAAACAGTGGATAGAATTGTTGGCGCGCTCTGATTGGCTACTGAAACTCGGAATAGCAAGTGCTATTCACCTCCCAGCAATTTGCGCGCGAAAATTGTAATCGTTTACAGCAATAAATGAGTTAAAAAGCATCATTTTCGTTATATTATCTCCCTGTTTACCTCGCCGCTTCGCGGCTCGGTAAATATCCACCACTACCCACCTCCACTTCGGTGAATAGTTGTTAATTAAAGTGTCTTTTTGTTATTTGAATGCTCAAAAATCTGACGCTGTTCAAGTGAACACAGTCCACGAAACTTGCATTCGTTCGTCCGTCCAAGAATATGTCAGCTCAGCTCTAGCTTATGGACTGTTCATAAAGCAAATGGGGGAGGGGGTCTAAAGAATTGAGGTTTAATGCATCAAAAAAGTGTGTGGACCCATATAACTATTCGAAACTATTAATCAAGTGTAAATATGTTTAATTTGATATCTCTTTAATTGGAATGTTATATTTTATAACCACTGATATACCTGTTCCCGCCGGCATGAAATTGCACCCTATGTTTAAATCCTGATCTAGCCTTTCAGCTTTTTTAAAGTCTAAACTCTCGTTGTGCCTTCGTCCCTTAAACCGTAATGTGCATTCATTTCATTCACATGTTAATTAGCCTCTTATTTCCTTCGCACCTTGACGAATAATTTCAAGTTTTTCACTCGAAGTTCACACACAGCCAATGACAATTCATGTTTGCAGCAAGTATCACAGAATCTGTTTGCATACATCGACAATGTCATCAATTCAAAAAGACGATAGAGTAGATAGAGAAAAGCCGTCATCCCTGAGGCGAATTAAAAACAAAACGATATTTAATAACAAAGAATTGAGCAACTGATAAAAGAAATTTTGTATGTATACGTACTCGCCATGCTGGTGAACTGTGGACTTCAATATGAGGGTACGTTGTGAATGGTAGATTCTAGACTTTGCGAGACTGGCAGCATTTTTTATTTTGCGAAACCGAGACTTTTTTAATTTTTAAAATTCGAGACCTTGAGGATATTTTATCATGATTGTTCTATGGAGACGAAAATAAGTGATATATAAAGCGCACATATCACATGTCTCATGGCGCTTTACATTAAAGTTATGAGAATGAGATCGGACGTCAGCTTATGAAGGCGCCTCAAGAAACCCCCATCGGGCCCAATTGTTGACCTCATCTCCCCTACCCACCCTTGGACAATGTATGGCACTGAGGGTGGTCACGGTGAGGGTTTTGTTACGTCTTCAGTGTTTTTTTTCCGTCCACATTGGAGACGGGACCGCTATTTCTACGTATATCCGAGCCACGTGAAAGTCAGACCACTTGCAGATGTCATAGCAAAGGCAGCACTTTCGTCCTCAGTTATTTTTAACCCGAGTGTTGGTCCGACAGGGATTCAAACCCGCGACGGCTTCGCCCTGCAGATTGGCGCTCTACCAACTGAGCTAACTTGCTTTGCTTTTGTGGCGCTTGGTTTTTGATGTTTTAAAAACTAGACTACGACTTAGCAGCAATATTCTAAGCTTGTAAAATACACCACGCTGGTGTTTGTCTTTAAACCAAATGAGGGAAAAGAAAGAAACTTGAAATCCATACTAGTTATGACTTTTCCTTTACTGAAAGCCAGGCAAACTGATAATGTAAACATTGTCTCAACTCTCGCAATAGTTATCATCGGTAAAATTCTAGGTAAAGACCAAGGAGAGATGTACCCCCCCCCCCCCCCCTCTCTGCCCCCCCCCCCCCCCCAACTCCAAAGCAGTGACAAATCTAAATCATCTAAGGGAGGGGTCATGGCTATGCCTTTTGAATTTTTTACTCTGACTTCACCCCACACCGCCCTCCCACCTTACAACCCTTTTCATTAGTAGTCGTAGTAGACCTCCGGAAGCAGTCATACACCTAAGGAAGGCCAATGGCGTTGTCTTTTTATTTTTTGCCTCCAAATTCGCCCCATTCCACCCTTCACCCTTTCACTCATTACTTCATGTCATCTATCTTATAAGGAAGTCTGCGTCACACACTGTGACTTGGAAAATAACCATAAAAAGTGATTTTATTTGTACTGCTAGAAAGTAGAAAGTAGAAGCAAAAAATCTATAAAGTGACTTGACTCGCTGTTAGTGTATAGCAATAGATGGTTTTCACTCACGTGACCTTCAGTCCTGTGGGACTCAAATGACAAAGGCCATGGCGGCCATGTTGGAGCACATAACAAAAGAGGTTCATTAAAATTCTTTTGTAGGTGTGCTCCAACATGGCCGCCATGACGTAACGTGCAAACCACCTATACACAGGATGAGTGCTAATTATATATAACAGTAATACAACAACTGTAACTTTTATTTTCGAAAATTAGAACGTTGCATTGGTTGAACATTCTTCAAGTCACAAATTTTAAAGCACATTCAAGGCCGGAATACATTTAGAAGATACATGAGATATGAAAGAAAATTTTTCACAGTTAAAAAAAAAAGAAAACAATTACTGACAGAGTGATCTCATCGTTACCTTTTTGGATAAACAGAGGTTATCCAAGGAAAAGTTGTGTAATTTGACTGCAAAAGCTCAAAATATATAAACTGAGGATTAATAATACCCAACCGAATTACACATTTTTTCGCTAAATAAATTCTGATATGACAGTAATCTTCTCCAAAATCTAAGTCTTTTTAGAGCGTTTTTCCTACCATACGGTTAAAAAAGTGTAATAATGAGTCCTATTTTACACCTTGTGTAACCTTCAGTAAAAATTGGTGTGCACTTTTTAGCAACTAACAGTAGCAACCCCCTGAAATATCAAAACTTTGCTCAATTAAAAGTTAAAAGAGTCGTTACTTTCAGAGCTTTTAAAACTAAGGGTGTATCGTACAAAAACTTATGCAGAAAATAGAAATTCTGCAAACTGACCTTTCCGAGTATTTGAACCACTAGCATCTAACCTATTTACAGTTGAAAATGTAAATGTCACACCTGATACTTCCACAGTACCTAACCCATCACATCCATATCCAGATTTTGGACCAAGAATTGACGCTTCAATTTGGTATCTACTGTTCTTCTCTAACAAAGCTGCAGAGTCAAACAAAACTTCAAATCCATAATAGCTACAATTTGTGCATTGCAAAAGCTTACAAGAATATATTCCTGATTTGGACACTAGAGTTAAATTATTACTAGTATCCTTCACCTCCAGTGTTACTGTGTAGTTGTTGTTCTGACTGCCAACAAAACACAGTCCATGTAATGTGATGTCTTTGTTCACTGCCAAACCAATCAAGTATTTGCACTTACCGCCATATTTCCAACCACCGGATCGTATAGAGGTAAACCTGCCACAACGGTGAATTACCCCAGAACGTCTTCCAGTCTCAGAAAACCCCGTAGGAGAAGTCAATTTTGAGCTGAAAAACTTAAAAAACATGAAAATTTCATCTGGAGTGAGAATTTTTGCATCAATAACGACACCAGCAAATTCCTCTTGTTTCATCACTGGAAAGCGTATTGCTTTAATAATTTGTTCGCCAAGAATTCTTCTTTTCATTTCACCATCAGCTGCTGAACCTTGCTTTTGACATTGTTTTGTGGCCCACAGATCAACAGCTTTAAACAACTCGACCTCTTCAATCGTCAGAGTGTCTCTTGAGACTACTACTTCAAGTAAGGACTTCTCAATTGTCTCAAATCCATCCGATTTCACAGCCGCTTCTGTCTTATTGTCGATCACTTTCCAGCATCGATCAACGAGGCTTTTCTCTTCATATTTCTGTGCAGTTGGCAGGATTGAGAAAACGTTCGACGGATTTAACTTATCTTTCAGATAATACGTGCATTTATCAGCAAGTGAAGGCACAATGTATTTCTTAGCCAAGTATAGCACTCCCATCACATTACCTCCGCTCAAGTGAACTTCATCGCTGTACATGTAACGAAACAACTCCAACAGACTCTGGTACTCACAGTCAGGCAGTTCAATAGAGTCTCTAGTCTCCGCTAGCTCACCGTAAAACATGGCTTCAAACACAGGACTGCCAATCGACAGCACAAACTTGTGAGCAGGAATCACTTGCTTACTCCGCTTGCTTTCACTTTCGCTCTTTCGAATAATAAACTTCACATCGCTGAGGCGATCGTTGTTAAACATAAACTTGGCTCTTTCCCTGATAGTGGGTCTTGTTGTTTGCCAGTTTGTTTCAGTGGACATATTTGTTCAGCCGGACGGGTGAAAAGGCACTCACCAACTGCGGTCGTTTATCAGTCGACAGCACCCGCTATGCATCGATCCAACCTCGTTCGAGGGAGGAGGGAGGACCCTTTGAAGTCTGGGAACGACGTTGCATGCGAACTGGCGCAGCAATCTGGCGCAAGACGTCACGATCACGAAAAAGATAAAATATATATCTGCACACTGACCATAAGGATTATTTGCACCCCGTATCTAAGTTCAAAATGGTCTAGGGTTGCAAAATATTGAAATTTTTATTTGAATGCCTGAAAATTCAGGCGGTGTTGGACCAGGTCTACGTGACTTCATTCGTCCAATCACATGCCAGCCCAGCTCTAGTTTGGGACTGGTCATAAAGCATAGAGTTGGGGGTGGGTGGGAGTGGGTGGGGAGAGAGAGAGAGAAATAGAGGAGATACCGTAGACTAATAAAACACTCATTCCACTCATTCCTCTAAGAACATATTCCCATTCCCCAGGTTTACGGTCAAAAACTCAGCGCGTTCCGCTTATCATTTGGGAATGACTTTCATAAATCGGGAACGGATTGCATTAATGAAATCAAAATTCAGGTTTAAAATTGATCATTGGAATCTTCCAACGGTAGCCTCATTCGAAATAACGAATGTTAAAATCATTAAAATAATTTAATCATTAAAGTTAAAATCCATTCATGTCACTTTCAATTTGTTTTCCGCTTTTCTTCATATTCGATCATAGTACTTGGTAAAATAATGTCATTTGCAGCCACGAGATGATATCGATAATCGATTACTAATCGGCATCATCAATGATTCATGAATGACTAAAATTTTGTGGCCTCCGATTACTCATTGATTATCGGCACTGAATAATCAATGACTAAACAACTGATTACCCATGGATTACTCATCGATTACTCATTGATGTCATTCATGATGTCATCGACCCAACCTCTTTCGAGGAAGGAAGCTAAAAAGAGAGAGGACCCTGGGAACGAGGTTGCACGTGATCTCACGAAAATGGCAATCAAAAAATATTCTTGCATCTGACCATCTAACAAGGTCGTCTGGTGTCGTAAAATATTAATTGAAAATAAAACAGTGACCGGCACGTGAATAAAAGACTTTAAAGTGTCTTTTTGTTATTTGAATGCTCAAAAGTCAGACGCTGTTGGACAGAGTCTACGAAACTTCATTCGTTCTTTCGTTTGTCCAAAGACATGTCAGCTCAGCTCTAGCTTATGGACTGTTCATAAAGAAAATTCGGGGAGGGGGTCTAAAGAATTGAGGTTTAATGCATCAAAAACATGTGTGGACCCATATAACTATTCGAAACTTTTAATCAAGTGTAAATATGTTTAATTTGATATCTCTTTAATTGGAATGTTGTATTTTATAACTACTGATATACCTGTTCCGGCATGAAATTGCACCCTATGTATAAATCCTGTTCTAGCCTTTCAGCTTTTTTAACCCTATTCGGCCTGGGGGGGGGGGGGGGGGGGGGGCACAATGTGCCCGCGCTAACTTTTAACATTCATAACTTCTATAATATTTATTCAAACGCCATCAAACTTTGTGACTTTTCCTAAAATTTATCTGGCAACAATTTCATATGACAATTTTTTGATCACGTGACTTGACGTTTCCATGGCAACAAGATTTTGACAGCCATGTTTTTGGAAATTTGCATATTTATACCTTTGAATGAAGAAAAACAATGATAATTGATATAACGTTTGTATTTTTACGTCATTTAGCGTTTATTTATTGGTTTTGATTAATTTTGCGTCAATATGGACGGTTTTTAAGAGGTTTTAAAAAAATTCAGAAATCCAAGATGGCGGATCCAAGATGGCGGCCGTATAACGAATTATCTAATAACTACGTCATATGACGTCATCGTTCCATTGTGCGGGCCCGCAAAAGAGACAGTTTTGGACGTACTATGTACCCTGTAGGTTTCATTGTCATAGCCTTAATGTTCTTGAAGTTACGAAGGGGGGGCACAATGTGCCCCCCCCCAGGCTCAGGAACTCAAAAAAAGCCCAGGCCGAATAGGGTTAAACTAAACTCGTTGTGCTTTCATGCCTTAAACCGTAATGTGCATTCATTTCATTTACATGTGTATTAGCCTCTTATTTCCTTAGCACCTTGACGAATAATTTCAAGTTTTTCACTCGAAGTTCACACACAGCCAATGGTGAATTCATGTTTGCAGCAAGCACAGAATCTGTTTGCACACATCAATTCAAAAAGACGATAGAGTAGATAGAGAAAAGCCATCATCCCTGAGGCGAATTAAAAACAACACGATATTTAATAATAAAGAATTGAGCAACTGATAAAAGACACTTTGTATGTAAATAAAAGTAAACTGCAGAAGACCGCAAACGATAATGCTGCCAATGATACGTAGGATCTACGAGAGACCTAACCAGCCAAAAAATGAATGAACAAAAACAATGAACTGCAAGGCTGATCTGACCACGTAAAAAGTAAAATTTGCGAGACATCATCACGATAGAAACCGATAAAGTAGGATCGTAACCGTGGACAATTGTTTCGTTGTTATTGCAACTCATCAGCACGGTGTAACGATCTAAATGTCGCCAGCAAGCAAGCCAGCGGAAATAGACTGCACAATGACCCGTTCACAATATCAGGTTCCGTACTATGTACTCACTTGTCACCCGAAACACGCGTGCCACATCACGTGTTTCGGGGAACAAGGAGGCCACAGTGTATCGCAAAGATGTCTCGCAAATTGAAATGTAGATGGACAAAGCCGATCTGAACATTGTTTATATGTACCCGCCATGCTGGTGAACTTTGGACTTCAATATGAGGGTACGTTGTGAATGGTAGATTCGAGACTTTGCGAGACGGCGAGACTGGCAGCATTTTTTTATTTTGCGCAACCGAGACTTTGAATTTTTAAAATTCGAGACCTTGAGGATATTTTATCATGATTGTTCTGTGGAGACGAAAATAAGTGATATATAAATAAATGAATGATTTATAAAGCGCACATTTCACATGTCTCATGGCGCTTTGCATACAGTTGTAAAATGTACAAAGCTAACGTTTTCCTTTAAACCAAATGAGGGAACTGAAACAAACTTGAAATCTTATCTATAACAGCAGAAACCCAGAAGTGGGTTGAAACGTGCAACTGTCTCCTGTACGCTTCAAAACAAGTTTCCGATTATTCAATTTGCTAAGAAGTCATGATAAGTTGTTTCAGCCATATTTGGAAAATAAAGATAAAAATATTAACCAATCAATTCGCTAGAACAACTTGCTTCCAATCCCGAGGGACCGACGGGTTTCCAAATATGGTACTACTTTACTTCCGGTAAAAAGTCAAACGAAACAGACGACTGGGACGCATGGCCAGAAATGGAGGACATCGTGGCGGTGAGGCATGCGTGTTATGTTCCTTTTCTGCGCTTTAATTATGGCCGCTATATGAAGGCTTGGAGTGTAAATTAGAAAACATTTAACAATTGCTAAAGTTAGGATAAGAAGTACCCACCTCCCAACGGCTAAAGCGTCACGAAGCGATCATAGCTTTAACTCCTGTTAATTTTGTGATGTGTCGAGCATCATAAATGAGTTCGTTAGACAGCGTATTAAAATGGGCTCATTTCCCATACAAGAGTCTCTAATATTGCTTTAACACCTAACTTAAAGGTGAAAAAAAAGTCACCGGATTTCGGTGTTTTCGTCTTCCCCATGTCCAGTCCCTGGTACTTCCATATATGAGCTATATAGGTATGTGCCTCTGTGAAGGGTATGGTTTTCAGGCAGTTTAGTCTGGAATAGGGTATAGTAATCAGAGATTTTTGGTCTAGAATCAGGGATCATTTTCCGCGACACTGATCATCACCTGGGTCACAACAGACGTTACAAGCGATTCACTCATGCAGCCGAGTGACAATCCCAAGATAAAAACCTGGTTTATCTTTCTTACATTTATATGCGTCGTTTCAGCATTACTACAACAAACCAAGGTGCCTCCACCACAAATTGCCTACGACTACTCACACCAAGCCAGTCTCAAACAACTGTTGAGTGCAAAAACAGAGATAGCAGTTTCGTGCCTTGGTTGGCAATCTTGCAGTCAGCTGTCCATGCTTGAACATCTACACACGTCTTCACTGCTTATTATCGCTCAAAGCATGGATATTCATCCTAACCCCGGCCCGGCTGTTTTACACATTCTCCAAGACTTATCGAGCCCTGATCAACGAAAACTCTTTAACCAAGCCAAACGCCTTTCGCTAAAACTCACTCGCTACGAACACCACAAATCTCTAAAAAACGTCATCTACATGATACAATCATGATACAATGCAATCATTGCCAAGTACATCGGTGAAACCAAACAACGACTTAAGGACCATTTTAACGAACAGCGCACTGAACAGTTGACAACCCAGCTAACATATCTAAGCCCACTACAGTATCAGAACATTTCCTCACTAGCGACCATTCAGCTAAAGACATAACACTCATTCGGCCACAGGAACTTATTCATTGTAATCGTGACGCTGTACGAAAAGCAAGAGAAGCATATCTCATCGATAGAGGTAACACTCTTGAACCTCTAGGAATGAATAAAAAAGACGGCTGAAATGTAATGCCATTATTTCCGTTTATTTCTACTTATATTTATATGTTACATGTTCTTCTATTTTCATTTCACATCTCTTTTGTAAAGGTTTTGTTTTTTAAGCTTCATATCTTTAACGGTTACTTTTCCATTGTATTATATGTTATCATAGCATCATATTGCACGCTATACTCAAATTTAAATTGTAACGTCCTTGTTACCCATAGTCATTATTTGTTATACCCTGAAGAAGAAAGGCCGTGCCTTTTGAAATATTGGATAAATTTCATTATATTTCTTCGCTGACGAATCAGCCTTGCTTTTTTTGGTTTATTGCTATTATTTTTGGCGGATTAGATCCTCAATTTGGATCCGGTGCTTCTGTTTTGTTACGTTGGCCCTTGCCTTCAAAATTGCATCTAGAATGGGTAGGATTTTTCGGTTTTTAGTCCAGAAGAGGGTTGCAAAATGCAGCTAAAATGGTCTAGTATAGGCTAAGGATCTCAGAGTCCCAGCGGCACACCCTCACCATAAAATTTGCAGAGTGACCCCC
Organism: Dendrophyllia cribrosa; assembly: GCA_024195265.1. Lineage (NCBI taxonomy): Eukaryota > Metazoa > Cnidaria > Anthozoa > Scleractinia > Dendrophylliidae > Dendrophyllia > Dendrophyllia cribrosa. The sequence continues at coordinate 50,561,949 of JAJLRJ010000002.1, read as the reverse complement.
CCCCCCCCCCCCACCGGATGAACAGGATTGATAGACTTCAAACAAATAAAGGGAAATAACACCTACCGAAAAAGGAAGATGAATAGGTAAATGCTTATTGTTACACCAATTGATAAATTTTTTGATAGGACTCAGATAAGCTTTCACTGTAGCATCGGCTCTAGATTTCAATAACACTTCCGTGATTTGTTTGAAATCAGTTAGGCTGAAGCGAACTAGGAAAAGCCTCCCGGCAACTTGAGGTCATAATCTGAAAAATAACAAAAACAAACTGCAATCTTTGCCAGTAGAACCAAACCGGGGCGCAGTCGCCCTTTTTATTGGCCAGCGCCATGATACATATGAACCGTACCAGCCAGTGCCGCAAAAAGGTTCAGTTTGTAAAATCCATTCTAAGGACAATGATGTCTCCCGTGAAAAGGTCAGAACCTAATAATGAGTTAGGATTTCTTCCCTACCTCAAAATGTCTTTACCCAGAAAAACACAATAATCCAACACGTTCATGCTATACTTGCCAGCGAGAAGTGGCCAGTAATGAGCGGAAGGCCAATGGGGTACGATAACTGTTCCTGTGGCCTTTTGAATCTTCATATAGTGCAACACTCTCGAAACAATAGAAACCGAGGGAACAATAAGACAATTTTCCCATTAAGAAGCAGAATGATAGAATTATTCCCTGCTGAATTTGGGTTCCAAAACCTGGAGAAAAACCTTGGTAATTTATTATCGCGTTCGAAGAACGCAATCCTAATTTCGTGTTGGTTGTCCTGTGGTTTACGGGCAGTAAAATTTGAGATTTTTTGGTAGACGGTCTTCCAAATGGCCGCCCCTATTGGTTTTTTTTTTTTTTCAGGGGCTCATTTCCGCCGGAAATTCCTGCGAACGCGTCTCCAAAATCTGTGATTACTGCTAGTTGTAAGGGACCACATGCAAACTCGTTTTTGCACCTAGCCTCGCTTTGATAGAGAGGCTAAAGGCAACTCGGAAATGGCCTATTGAAACAGACAAAGGGTTAACCACAAAAGGTTGATGCCAACCTCGTTCCCAGGACTTTTCCCTTCGAGAGCCAGAACAGACAGAACAATGCCGGCGATGAAGGGTGCGCCAGAGGTGCGAAAAGTAGGAAACAAAACCTGCATAATACAGTAGAAATACTAGTCTCCTACGCAGCCGTTATTAGGGCTCGTCACGCAACGCGCGTGACGAGCCCTAATAACGGCTGCGTAGGAGACTATAGAAATACCGGCGGAAAATACATTTTTATTCCCGGTAGAAATGTCATCCCATTCCATTCCGATAATTCCTTGGGGATCATTGTTCGACTGCATGACTATCGAGCGCAGCGAGGTCCGTACAAAAAAGACCGAGGGCCGATATTCTTCAAGTACGGTCCCGAGGAAGCTTGGTTAATAAGAGATTTATTACACGACTCCTGCCGGCGGGAGGATCGCGCGCGATCATTCGGGACAATGCCAGGTCCAATACTTAGAGAATATAGGACCTGCAATCGAGCATTCTGATTGGTTGATTTTAGTTATTGCCCTCTGACTGACTTTTGCAGTATTGCCGTCTCAATGATACCCACGGCCTGGCTGCTCAGCTACTTTTCCTCTGCCTTGACTTTCGCCATTTTGAATACTGTATTTGGACTGTTCTTGGCTAGACAAGACATGGCGAGAAAGGGCGCGCGGGTAAGATTTTTTGACATCATAATCATGATCTTTAAATTAGATTTGATTTGTATCGTGAATGAACATTGTACGTTATAGGAACAAAATGAAGAATACATGTACATGAGATTTACTAGACAGGATGCCAATATATTTATGCTTTGTAAATTCAGTTGAAGCTCTCGTAAGCGACCACCTCGGGAATTCGAAAAAGTGGTCCTAAGTGGAGCTGGTCGCTTACGAGAATGGGCTCTCGTAAGCGACCACACACTGAAACAATAGAGGATGGTTGCTTACGAGAGCTTTTAACATAAAGCTTGGGACTGTACTGTAGAATCAAAGAAGAGGTTCGGGAAAGTTTCTAAAGCGGCTTACAAACAAGAGAAAGGTGGTCGTTCAAGAGTAATATTGACCTTACTTTTTAAGGTTTTGACTATTCTTTGGTGAATGTTTTTTAAACTTTGCTATCTTGCGGAAATGGTTAAGGCCAACTTTTTGGAAGGAAAAAAAACATGGGCATTCAGACACTTTTTCCCAATATTGTGCAATTTCATATTTTAACAATTTAACCAAATCGCTCTGACAGATTTTTTTCTAAAAAGAGTATGTGAAAGGTAGCATCAGCTAGCTGTATCTCAAAATTTGCAAAGAATTCTCTGAAGAAAGTGCAAGAAAATCTGCGGTTAAATTTGCTTACCGGTATTTTTGCTTTGCTGGCACCATAAAAAATTGGATAAACCTTCACTTTTGTGCGAGCACTTGAAAAGTTACTAAAACCTGCATCATCAGTGCATGTGCGGCTATAAAACTACAGGGAGCCACCTTAAGCTTAAGCTTAATTTCTTGCAAATGAAAAAGAAGATGCTATAAAAAAAAATGGAAGACTATCTCTGATTTGCCACAAACTTTGTCACAATAAACTTTGGCCACCATTTTGTTTCGCACAATCCATCCAGCTTGTCCTCTTGACTACATTGTAGTCTCCATTGCCTAGGAACAGCTTATATGCAGATGTGAATCAAATTCACTCAACTACATATATGCAAATCTTTTAGAAGAATATGGTAAGGAACCTATATTTATAACCAAAAATACATTTGGTGTCTGATAATAAAATTTTCAGCATTTACCCTTAGCTTCTCAACTCCAAATATTTTAAGAATAAATAAAAGTGATTGACACAATAGAGATGTTGCACTCGTACTTTCATAAAGTAGCGAAATAATATTATAATACATTATTTTACCTTATTGTTTAAATTTTTGTAACATCTAAGTTTAAGACTTGTTTTAGTTTGTTTATTTCTAATCAGTTTAATTAATGTAGTGGATTTTTTTAGGTTAGTTTTAAGTTAATCTTTCCATAAGGATGTGTCTCTATTAATAGCTGGGATGATGCAAAGGCCTTTTTCAACCAGTCTGTTATCTTAACTTTTTTATCTCTCAGGATAAAAGAAAAGGAATTAAAATGTCAAAACAGTACACACAGCAGTGGGTGGTAAGTACAGTATTGATGAAAGCTGACAATATATATTTTATCTGTATTAATTTTTATCTATTGTGTCTATCCGCGCGCGTCTCCCACGTCTTGCTAAGAGAGACGACTGGGGATGTACGAGTCAGGTGAAAGGGTTAAAAGATAGGAATCATAACAAAATGTTAGTTGAACTTTTGTAGGTTAATAATGTTTGAACTGCAATAACTGTTTTTGATGTGAAGATGTTATTTCTAACCCTTATTTTAACAACAAGTATTTCTTTCATCCCATAAGTGATCACGCAAGATCTGTGAGATCTAAGGAAACTTTTCCTAATGAAACAACAGTGAAGGTTATTAATGAAGTCAGTTCTAAAATACAGTATGCATACAGTACATGTTTTTTCTACAATATAGGCAACAACATCATGATTGTTGACACATGGTCATTTTGAACCCCATTTTCTTTGGACTAGATGCATTTCAGCCCAAGCTCACTTATTCCCAACTCCCCCCCCCCCCCCCCCCCCCCCCCCCCCCCCCCCCCCTCAGACAGTGTTGTGTATCGCTTAGTCAGGTCCACAACATTGGATGGGGGGAGGGGAGGGAGATGGGGGTTAATGTGGCAGCTGAGTGTAGCAAATGGAAAGAGAAAGTAATAAATATGCTACGAAAACTGTTTTTGGTATTATGCTGATGGGTGAACCATTTTTGTCCTTTATTGATAGCCTGAGGTATGGATAAAGTTTCTTGGATTTATTTATAGATTTCACCAGGAAATCACTGTTTGTGGAATTGATTTTCAGGGAGGTCCTGCATCTTGAGAGTTGAAAATCTTGATTCCTAAAATGAACAGACTGCCTGCCTCTCCCAAGGACTCACTCTCTATAATCAGACTTGCTCCTGTTCTCTAGAACTTTTCAGCTATCACCACTTTTTTCTATGGACTCATGCAAATAATAAATATACAGACTGTTTTCCAGTTTACAATTTAACAACAATAAAAAAGTACCTTCACTCCGACAATGATTACTGTTGACTCACTAATTAACAAACCACTGTAGTATACAGCTGTAATTTATGCACAAGTAATTAACCAGCACTGTTTTTGGTACACCAGGCCGCTGCTAAACAGAACAGATCCAATGTAGAACAAGAACCTTCACAGTGCCAGGATTCACCATCTAGCACATTTATCACAAACAATGCAAATAACATGCTCCAGGGGATTACAGAATTCACTTCATATTCAGAAGAGAACCTCAAAGAAATCACACCCCCACCCACCACCCCTCAAGTAACCATTCAACAGCCAGCTGGCATGTCACAGCCCCATGCAGAAATTTCAAGCAACCAATACGGTTTATACCACAATGAAATGTCGCAGTTCATTGAAAGGCCTAAAAGGGTTCCCATGGTAACATGTGAGGATGAGGTAGGGGAAGTTGTTCCCAGTTCTCAGAGAAAGGAAAAGAGAAAGACTAGGGCAAGTGAAGGTACAAACACAGAAATATTAAACAATGGAGATTATGAACTAACTGCAGTAAACATTAATGAAAGTGCCCATGCAGGGCAAGACTCTGTTGATGCTGTTACTCCGAGAAAGAAAAAGAAGAGAAAGGTTAAAGACACTGCATCAGACATATTACCCCCTGTTGTTGTTAGACGTCCACTGCCGCAATTACTGCAACAAGGTGATTAGGATGGGAAACCTTGTTCAAAATTTGCATACTTTTAAAAATAATAAGTTAATTAATTGATGATGGAGATATTCTTTTATTCTTGAATTTAAGGAACTAAGTTACATAGTTCTGGGTTTCTTTTTTTCGTTTTTGTCACATCTTACCTTTCATTGCCAGAAAAAATTTACTTTAATATTCCTTTGGCAGGATTCAAGGGGGCGCGGGGAGGGGAGGGGAGGGGAGGGGATTTTCCTTGGTATCTTGATCAGGGGTATGCTGCCTTTGACATCACATCTATTTATCCTTTTTCAAACCAAATTATTTTTATAGCAATCTTTCAGACCTAACCCTAAACATGCTTTTAAGCATGTTAAAAAAAATTAACAAATTCATATAGCAGAAATATTTATTGCGTGCACAATGCAAATTGTTGAGCTAATAACATAATATATTGAAAAATACATGTTAAGAACTTAAAATAAATTTATGTATTACACAAAGCTCAAACATTATCTTAGATCAAACCTATTACAGTCAAACCTCTATTAAGCGGTCACCATTGGGAAATAGCCAACTGACCGCTTAATAGAGGTGACCACTTAAAAGAGGTCAAGTTTACAGTAAATTTGGGGAGGGAGTTAATTCCGGGGATTTGTTAAGTGACCGCTAATAGAGGGTGAACACTAAATAGAGGGTCGCTTAATAGAGGTTTGACTTTAATCTCTAAATGTTGAACTAAAACAGTTTCTGCCAGACTTATTCTGTTTGTGCACTCAATAATATCGAAGATGAAATTCATTTTCTGTTTTATTGTCATAATTAGCTCATGTTTGCAAGTGTACACCTAAAGTTCAGTTTAAATGTATAATGACGGAAATCCATCTTCATAGGATGGCTTGAAAGCTATAAATGTGAAGGAACTGCAGACATAATATTATTTATATCACACGAAGAGCATTGAGACATCGTCAGCAGGCAACTGTAAAAAAAATGTGCACATCAAGGAAAATAAAGACAGACACAAGTAAATCTTCAGTTTTCACGAATATACCTAAAGAGATCCTAAAAAGTATGTTTACATATGTGGATGGAAAACTGTCTTTTGAAACTCGACTCGAGACTCGATCCTTAAATTTGGGAGTTTTCTTGAATCTTGCTTTTTGGCTCTCTTAGGTGTAACAGGGTTATGAAGAACAAAAAATTACAAATTTGAGCCAACAATCCAGTAGTAGAGTTGGAAACACAAACATGTCTCCTGACTGGTGGTGGACAAAACACTGACCCCCAGTCCATGGACTACCCCGATGGACTACCCAAATGGACTACCCTAAAATGGACTACCCTAAAATGGACTAACCCTGGGTAAATGGACTACCTCTAGTCCCTAGACCTAGGGTTTGTCCATGTTAGGGTAGTCTATTTGGGTAGTCCATCGGGGTAGTCCATGGACTGGGGGTCAGTGTTTTGTCCACAGCCTCCTCACTGCCAGTTAAAAATATCCAATCAATCGATCAATCAACTTTATTCATGTGTTGAGATGGACACGGCGAGGCTTTTGTGTTACCTGATATTTTAATAGAAAGCCAAATTGGGATAAAATTGCACTGGTTTACTTAGTTTCCAGGCCCCTTCCATCTAATCAATTCTAACACCCGACATTGAAATTCTGACTCATTGTAATGGTAAATCACTAGTTCTATCATAATATTTCCGACCTTTTTTAATTTTAAAACCCATCTTTTCTGTATCCTGACAAGTTAGCATTGAATCCATCTTTTAAGCTTGTCAATTTTATTTGCATTATTTGTATTCTCCTTACATCTATAATTATTCATTCCCCACTACATCAAAATTTCAATCATTTATGCTTTTTGAAAGTGTACAGTTTTGAATCTGTTGAATGATAACGATAACATATAGAGCAGTTTTCAATTGACTGTCGAAAGTAATTACACAATTGCTTTGGTTTTGCATTGCTACGCTTTGTGATTGGCTAACAAATCTCGCGCCACTTTCTCGACCAATCAGAAGTAAAACCAAAACCAATCGTGACTTGCTCGCACGCGTTTTCCCGCGCTTGGCGCCCGCGACATGTAATTGCTTCGAGCTCTGATTGGTTCATTGGATTGTTTACGACTGCTGTGATTGGTCAGAGTAATTACTTTGGTTTTGGTTTTACGACACTCAATTGAAAACTGCTCTATTTGGTGTAATTATGTAATTAAGCTGAAAAACGAGTAATAAATCTGAAAAATTTGTAACACCTGAAACACTTGCCCATGAATCTAAGATATACACTTTAGGCCGTGTTATACAATACTTAGTGATATCTTAATCATAATTTTATTTAACATAACTTTATTTATTATTATTATTATTATTATTATTGAAAATTATAATTATTGCTATTTTTAATAAAGTTTTTTCTTATTATAAAAAAAATATTATTATTATTATTATTATTACATAAAACACCTTTTGAATACCTTTTACAGTAAAAATTCTGTGGGCATACTATACTATAGTAAGCTGGCAACAATTATAAAGCGACCCCTGAAGAAACAAATTCAAACTAAAACTTTGGTTAACCGGATGTTACAAGGGTCGTTACTTGCAGAACTTTTGAAACTGATGGTATAACCTAGTACACGGAGAACAAAAATTCTGGAAACTGACCTTCTTTAGCAGCTGTCCTGTTACTATTTACAGTTGAAAATGTAAATGTCACACCAGATACTTCCACAGTACCTAAGCCGTTACATCCATAAGAAGAGCGCGGACCAAATATTAAAGCTTCAATTTGATACCTACTGTTCTTCTTTAAATAAACTGTAGAGTCAAACAAAACTTCAAATCCATCATAGCTATAATTTTTGCACACCAAACGCTTTGAAGAATATTTTCCTGATTTGAACACTGCAGTTACATTATTACTAGTATCCTTCACCTCCAATGTTACTGCGTAGTTGCTGTTCCTATTGCCAAACAAACGCAGTCCATGAAATATGATGTCTTTGTCCACTGCAAAACCAAGCAAGTCCTTGCCACCTCCGTAACCCCATAAAAGGACTGGGATGTCTGCAAACCTGCCACAACGGTGAATGACACTCGAACAACGTCTTCGAGTCTCCAAAAACCCCGTAGGAGAGGTCAATTTTGAGTTGAAAAACTTAAAAAGGGTGATCATTTCATCTGGACTTTGAATTTTCGCGTCAAGAACGACACCAGCAAATTCCTCTTGTTTCATCACTGGAAAGCGTATTGCTTTAAAAATTTGTTCGCCAAGAATTCTTTTCAATTCACCATCAGCTGCTAAACCTTGCTTTTGACATTGTTTTGTTGCCCACAGATCAACAGCTTTAAACAACTCGACCTCTTCAATCGTCAGAGTGTCTCTTGAGACTACTACTTCAAGTAAGGACTTCTCAATTGTCTCAAATCCATCCGATTTCACTGCCGCTTCTGTCTGATTGTCGATCACTTTCCAGCATCGATCAACGAGGCTTTTCTCTTCATATTTCTGTGCAGTTGGCAGGATGGAGAAAACGTTCGACGGATCTAATTTATCTTTCAGATAATGCGTGCATGTATCAGCAAGTGAAGGCACAATGTATTTCTTAGCCAAGTATAGCACTCCCATCACATTACTTCCGCTCAAGTTTACTTCATCGCTGTACATGTACCGAAACAACTCCAACAGACTCTCGTACTCACAGTCAGGCAGTTCAATAGAGTCTCTAGTCTCCGCTAGCTCACTGTAAAACATAGCTTCAAATACTGGACTGCCAATCGACAGTATAAACTTGTGAGCAGGAATCACTTGCTTACTTTCACTTTCGCTCTTTTGAACAACAAACTTCACATCGCTGAGGCGATCGTTGTTAAACATAAACTTGGCTTTTTCTCTGATGGTGGGTCTTGTTGTTTGCCAGTTTGTTTCAGTGGACATATTTGTTTAGCAGGACGGGTGCAGAAAGTTGAAATATTACGTTTACTTTGCTACTACAGTACAGGCACTCACCAACAGAAGTCGTTAGCGTCCGCTATGCATATCAATTAACTCCAAGATGTCACGCGATCCAACCTCGTTCAAGGGAGGAAGAGAGAGGACCCTGGAAAGTCTGGGAACAACGTTGCACGCGATCTGGCGCAAGACGTCACGAAAATTTGCGACTGACCAGACGGATTATTTGCACCGTAGTTAGTAGAGGGTTCCCTACTAACTATGTTTGCACCGTGTATCTAAGTAAAAAATGGTTTAGGGTCGCAAAATTTTGAAAGTCAAACAGTCACCGGCACGGGAATAAAATATTTTAAACTGTTATTTTTATTTGAATGCCTGAAAATTCAGGCGGTGTTGGATTCGGTCCATGGGACTGTTCACAATGCAAAGAGATGGGGGTGGGGAGAGAGAGATAGAGGATGTACCGTAAACTGAAACACTCTTTCCTCTGAGTGGGTTAAGAACAACACTATATTCCCCATATTTAATAACAAAGTAATCAGCAACTGATAAAAAGACACTTTGTATCTATCCGCCATGCTGGCGAATTCGAAAGAAGAGCGTGAATATGAGGTTTGCGAAAGATAAATTTAAGTCTCTGTTAGACGGCGAGATCGTACTGGCATTTTTTACTCGAACCCAAGGATTCCTCATTCCTCATCGTTGCATTGCGACATGTCACGTGGAACCAGACTCCAATACGGGTGGACTCGGAATGAATAGGCGGTCCAGGAGTGAATTGGGGGGAGCCGAAGTAAAAAGGGGGAATGTGAGTGAATAGGGGGGACCTGGAGTGAATATGGGGACCCGGAGTGAATAGGGGGGACCCGGAGTGAATAGGGTGGACCCGGAGTGAAAAGAGGGGACATCGGATTGAATACGAGGGAACCCGAAGTTAATAGGGGGACCTGGAGTAAATAGAGGGGAGACTCGGAGTGAATAGAGGGCTTCAAACGTAGGACTACCAATCGACAGCACAAACTTGTTTACTTTTGCTTACTTTCACGTCGCAATTTCGAATAACAAACTTCACATCGCTGAGGCGATCGTTGTTGAACATAAACTTGGCTCTTTCTCCGATGGTGGGTCTTGTTGTTTGCTAGTTTGTTTTAGTGGACATATTCGTTTAGCGGTCATATTCGTTTAGCGGTAATGGTACAGAACGTCGAGATATTGCGGGGTTCGGTTTGGCCACTACCTCTTTTTACCAACAGCAGTCGTTTATCAGTCAAGCACGAAATGATTTCGTAGATAGCGTAATAGAATATGAACTAACTTTTTTATGAATAAAAAGAGTGGAACAGTGAAAACTATAAATGGGGGTGGATCAAGTGTGAATATGTTTAATCTGATGTCTCTTTCATTAGAATGTTTTATTTCAGTTATAATCACTAATGTACCTGTTTCGACACTGAAAAATCACTGAATGAAATTGCACCCTGTATATTAATCGGCACCTGCTATGCAACCTAAGGGACGGACCATTATTTTTCTGGAGGGGGGGGGATGAGAAATTTTCCTCTGCAAACAATTTTTTTTTTTAATTTATGCGCCTCTGCAATCATTTTTTTTTCCAAGAGCACCTTCCTGCAAACATTTTTTTTTTTTTTCATTTTTTTACAGTGCTATCTCCTCTGGTGTTAAAAATAATTGAGATAAGCTATTTTTCGAAAAAAAATCAATAGGGCTATAGCCAATTATTTTGGCCACATACGCTCCTTGTAATTTATAGTTTGTTGTTCCTTTATACATGATTCACCGTTTTAATTCCTACGTAGCTACTGGCGCAAATAAAGGGCATACGACAGGAAATCAGGCAAAGGGAGTAGCAGGCTTTTTCGCGATTCCACAGTACCAAAGTCCTGATCCTCTTTTGACGTTGTTCCCACACAGGCCATCATACTCGTACCACCCGGCCTAGCTGTGGTACCAGCGGTGAAGGCAGGCACATTGCTGATTTAAAATAATGATTCCCATCTCCACAGGTTACTCCAAATAACTAGCTTGTAAACAGTTATTGACCCATTAGCTTTGATGGTGATACGGTCAGAAAGATGACAGACTTCTGAAACTCGCCCATTTCTCGGACAGAATATAAATGTCAACGTTAAATGGCAAGGCAAGCGGCATTCCTTAATTGAAAACCCGTTGAGATTCTGACCTTAAGCCCTGGCACAACGAAGAGTATTTTGGCTGCTTTTTGTGAAGGCAAGGTGAAGGAGTTGTCTTGTGCAGCCAAATGGAAAGAATCATCACTGAGCAATATTCAGTTTTGGAACTAATATTTTTTAATAATTTATCTGACTTCTCTGCAAACATTTTTTTCACACATATCGTGTTTGCAAACAATTTATTTTGTCTTTTCAGGCCCTTCAAACAATTTTTTTCAATATTTCATTCCCCCCCCCCCCCTCCAGAAAAATAGTGGTCCGTCCCTAACTCTGGGACGGTGGGAAAACCGCAGCAAAATCTTCGATCGTCTGAGATTTTTCCGAATGTAAACCAGCCTTTAAGATGGAATTGACTGTTCTACCTCAGAGAACTTTTTATAACGTCCGTACTCGTTGTACCGGCATCCCTCAAACCTATTGTGCGTTCATTTCGTTTACAAGTTAATTATTCTCTTATTTCCTTAGCATCTTGACAAATAATTTTAACTTTTTCACTCGAAGTTCACACACAGCCACAATGACAATTCATGACTTTCATGCAAACCTCGTTTTGCAGCAATATCACAGACACTCTTTGTTTTTTGGCGAAACCGAGACTTGTTAAATTTTTAAAATTCGAGACCCTGAGGATATTTCATCATTGTTCCATGGAGACGAGAATGAACATATATAAATAAATGAATGATTTATAAAGAGCGCATATGGCGCTTTACATACAGTTATGAGAATGAAATCGGATACAGCTCATGGTGAAGGCGCCTCGGACAACCATTATCGGTCCATTGTTGATCTCTCATCTCCCCCACCCCACCCATGGGCAATATATGGCACTGAGTGTGGTCACACCGAGGGTTTTGTTACGTCCTCAGTGGTTCTTTTTTGTACCCATCGGAGACGGGACCGACATTTCTACGTAGTTATCCGAGCCATGCGAAAGTCTGATTATTTGCAGATGTCATAGCAAAGGCAGCACTTTCGTCCTCAGTTATATTTTTAACCTGAGTGTTGGTCCGACCGGGATTCAAACCCGTGGCCTTCCGCTCTGCAGAATGGTGCTTTACCGACTGAGCTAACTTCTTGCTTTGCTTTTGTAGCGCTTGTTTTTTGACGTTTTGATAGCCGAAAAGAAAGCAATATTCTAATGCTGTAAAATGTACCTAGCTAGCGTTTTCCTAACCAAATGAGGGAACTGAAGCAAACTTGAATCCGTAACAGTTATTTGCTTTACAGTTTTATATTGTAACAGTTATGACTTTTCTTTTACCGAGAGCCAGGCAATCTGATAATGTAAACATTTTGTCTCGCAATAGCTATCACATCGGTTAAGTTCTAGGTAAAGTCAAGCTACAACGGGAAGAAAGCACACTACGCCAACCCTTTGGAATAGCCAAGACCAAGGATAGAAGTGACACTGTGACATGGAAAATCACCATAAATGCACGCATTGTGACATGGAAAATAACAATAAAGCACAATTTTATTTGCACTCCAAGAAAGAAAGAAAGCAAGAAAGAAACAATCTATAACGTGACTTGACTCGCTATTTATGTGTATAACAATGCACAAGATGTGAACTAACAGTATACATATATATAACAATGTATAACAGTATATGTCAACATAATTATTTTTTACGAAAAATTATAAACTTATTTAAACAACATTAAAATCACAAAAGCATCAATTCGAAGCTTCATGCAATTCAGCCTGAAGATATGAGACATGTATGAAAGTCAGTTCACACAAAAGAAGGAATACTTAAGAAATTTCTTTATGATTTTATTTTATTTTATTAATTTTACTCAGCTTGATAAGCTTTTTAGTTATTCTGGGTAATATTACCTATTTTTGTTTATAATGCTATATTGTAAAATGTTTTTTGTAAAGAATGGAAATAAAGTGTGTGTTTGTTCGTTATTGCATAGTTAAACACCTTGTGAATAACTTGTCATCAAAAATTGTCTGCACCATTAAGCCAACCAACAGTAGCCCCGGAAGAAGCCATCACAGAAGTAACAATAATAAAACGTTGCTGAATCGGCCAGAAATTAAAAGGGTCCTTACTTTAAGAAATTTTAAAACGTCGTAATGCAAAATTAACCTACACAGAAAACAGAAATTCTGGAAACTGACCATGGCTAGTAGTGGCACTGTTTATATGACTAACATTTGAAAATGAAAATCTCACACCAGATACTTCCACAGTACCTAAGCCTTTACTTGTACATCCCAAATAGGATGTTGGACCAGATATTAACGCTTCAATTTCGTACGTATCAGTCTTCTTTAAAAAAGCTACAGGGTCAAAGGACACTTCAAATCCATAATAGCTGTAACTTTTGCGTTGCAGAAGCTTTGAAGAATATGTTCCTGATTTGGACACAAGAGTTAAATTATTACTAACATCTTTTACCTCCACTTTTACTGTGTAGCTGTTCTTTTTAGTTCCAAGCAAACACACGTCTCCATGTAATGCGATGTCTTTGTCCACTGCCAAACCAATAAAGTCCTTGTCTACACCTTTATGCCCCCAAAAGCTCGATGTCATGGAGGTAAACCTGCCACAATGGTGAACGACCACAGGTCGTCTTCGAGTCCTTAAAAATCTCGTATAAGATTGGGTAGAAGATCGTGTAGAAGATCGGGTAGAAGATATCAATTTTGAGCTAAAAAACTTACAAAGGATGACCGTCTCATCGTAGGTAAGAATTTTTGCTTTCCGAACGACACAAGAAAATTCCCATTCTTCCATCTCTTGAAAGCGTATTGCTTTAATAATTTCTTCGCCAAGAATTCTTCTTTTCATTTGACCATCAGCTGCTAAACCTTGCTTTTCACATTGTTTTGTTGCCCACAGATCAACAGCTTTAAACAACTCGACCGCTTTTATCGTTAGAGTGTCTCTTGAGACTAATGCTTCAAGTAAGGACCTCTCAATTGTCTCAAATTCATCCGATTTCACAGTCGCTTCTGTCTGATTGTCGATCACTTCCCAACATCGATTAACAAGGCTTTTCTCTTCATAAGTCTGTGCAGCTGCCAGGATGGAGAAAACGTTCGACGGATCTATCTTATCTTGCAGATAGTCCGTGCATTTATCAGCAAGTGAAGGCACCATGTATTTGTTAGCCAAGTATAGTACTCCCATCACATTACTTCCGCTCAATATTACTTCATCGCTGTACATGTAACGAAACAACTCCAACAGACTTTCGTACTCACAGTCAGGCAGTTCAATAGAGTGTCTAGTCTCCGCTATCTCACCGTAAAACATGGCTTCAAACACAGGACTGCCAATCGACAGCACAAACTTGTGAGCAGGAATCACTTGCTTACTTAGACTTTCGCTCTTTCGAATAACAAACTTCACATCGCTGAGTCGATCGTTGTTGAACAAAAACTTTTTTTTTTTTTATTAACAATACAATACAATAACTAAATTACAGCACAGAGAAAACAAACAAAAAGAGAAGGTTCAAAGAAAGTACAGTTAAGACAGGAGCAATAAACGAACCTTGATTGAGTACAATCAGTCAGATATATCTAGTTAAATATAAGATTTACAAATCTTTAAAAATATTTTTGGTATTTGACCGTCAGGGGAAAGGAAACAATCGATATCAAGAGCTATATAAAGAACAATCTTTAAGAAAGTTCCATTTTTTAGTGTCCCCAGCTTTTTTCTCTATAATAGATCTTGACTTAACTAGGCGCAGAAAATTTGCAAAATTAGGCGATATTTCATCCATTTTGGCTTGCCAAATATGAAACCGCGCTAACAGTAGACAATAGTTTAATTGACACGAGTATTCTGTAGAATGAGGCTCCGGCCTCAAGCCCAGTGCAGTAATATTCAATAAGTTGTATTTGCCGATTAACGGAAGAGCGTTTTGAAGCCAGTCGGTTACGCTTTTCCAAAAGGAGGCTGTAACATGGCAAAATTGTTGAACAAAAACTTGGCTCTTTCTCTGATGGTGGGTCTTGTTGTTTGCCAGTTTGTTTCAGCGGACATAATCGTTTATCGGTTCGAGATATTCCGTTTTTTTGGCCTCTAAAATCACTCTTCAACGGCAGCTGTTTATCAGTGAAGCAGGAAATGATTATTCGTCGACGCGACAGCGCCCAAGACGTCACGCGATCCCTGGGAACGAGGTTGCACGCGATCTAGCGCAAGACGTCACGAAAAAGTTAAAAATACTTTTTCACGCTGTATCTCAAGTTTATATGGAGGGGAATTCTGGACAAAAATGTTATTGGATCGTATCGTATAGTGTATTGTATCGTATTGCCGGTTTACTGTCTTATCGTTCCCGGTATGCTGTTATGTCGTTCGTACCTGGTGATGTCATCTCGTAACCAGTATACTGTTATATCGTAAAACAAACAAAGAAGCAAGGCTGATACTACGTATAAAAACTTTGCAAGACATCAACATTCATTCATTCATTCATTTATTTGTCATTAACCACATTAAAATATATAATAATAATAATAATAATAATAATAATAATACAATACACTAGGAATTTATACTTTTTAAAAACGATAGACTACAAAATGTTTAAGGTGGTAGTGACAAGGAAGCCTATATAGAAGCCGGGGGCTTATGAACTATAGGCTTCCTGACAATATAGAATACATCATACGAATTATGAGGACAGCATGAAATATAAAATGTATTATTTTAAAAAGAAAAGAAAAGGAAAGGAAAGAAGAAGTATGTAGCTCAACACAGAGTATTTTTGACTAAGAAAGAAGGAACATGGCACGAGATAGAACCCAACACAGTAGGATCGTAGCCGTAGACAGCTGTTTCGTTCTTATTAGAACTCATAGCAGCTGTCATAAACAGCCCATAAACATAAACAGTCTCATAAACAGCTGTCTACGGCTACGATCGTACTGTGTTGGGTTAACTGCTATTTTTGGCTGTTTAGATCTTTTTTAGATCCTACGTTCACTAGCAGCATTTTCGTTCGCAGTCCTGTGCTTATTCTATAGTTATATCGTACCCGGTAATGTTATATCGTAGCCAGGATGCTGTTATGTCGTACCCGTAACATTATATCGTAGCCAGGATGCTGTTATGCCCTCTTTAAAGGGAACCTCCATTGTCAGAGCAAATTGCCGTTAAATTGTTGGAAACAAAGTCGAAATTTAAAATTTTTAAAAGAACAGGTGCAAATATAATTTTAGTGTACAATAAAATGGATATAAATATCGCCTATCTTCGCTTTTAAATTTCCCGCGCGCCGCCATTTTGAATAATTATGACGTGTTACGGTGGCCGCTATTGTTAAGAATCGAAGTTCTTTTGTATGTAACAATAAGACAACCGTAACACGTCATAAATATTCAAAATGGCGGCGCGCGGGAAATTTAAAAGCGAAAATAGGCGATATTATATTTGCACCTGTTTTTTAAAAAAAATTAATTTAGACTTTATTTCCAACGATTTAACGTCAATTTGTTAAAACGAGGAGCGGGTAATCGGGAAATGGGAACGGAGAACTAGAAATCTTTAAAACAAGGAATCTTTAAAACAAGGAATCTTTAAAACAGTAGGAAATAGCAAGGGTTGACAGGCCGCACAACCTCTATTAGTGCGGAAAACCTTTTATATTAATATTTTCATCTAACGAGTATATCTTAATACACGTAAAATTCGCGTGCAAAACGAAAACAAAATATAAAAGACAAAACGCCGAAAGAAACTGTAGTAATAATTCTAAAAGCTTTTATTATAAAATAAAAACACGACGGTCTCAGTTAAGTTTTGTTACTCTAAGCCAATCTATTTCCTAATCTTTTCAAAGCATTTCTTTCACTCTTCATGCAGACAGCGTTTGACCGAAACTTAATTTTTAGTTTTCGACACAGCTTTAGCGCCATAATTTGACAATTTAAATTTTTCTCATCACAGCGTTACCAGATGAGCTTCTATGTTTCGTATTCAAGTATTCAAGTCTTAAAGAGATTATCAACAAGCTAAGGCTCGTATATATGCAGAAGATGGAGACGTGTCTCTGAAAGTGACATGTTGTGGACCAATGTCTGCCTTGATGAATGGGGCATCTCTCATCTAAGCGAGGATCATTTAAAGACAATCATAAAGTACGCAAGGGGTTTCAGATATTTCTCAGTAGCCTAAATGGACATCCATTCAAGGAGCCACAAGCTACAGCTCATGCTATTTGTAACAGTCTATGTTTGTCTCATGGACTTAAATACGTAAATCTGAGTGGCGAGTTGATATCTAGTCTGACCCTCTTGCAAGGTACGCGCCAGTTTGAGTATTTGATCCTAAATGATTGCTTTGCATTCAAGGACATATCCCCGACTTCATCTTTTTGTAAAATATAACCTTTAATTATTTCCGAGCGTGAGCTCTTGCAGTCTGTACTGGCTCTGTCAAATCTGTTTTTCCTCGGTGTAAAGGGAAACAAGCTATGTATATATGTTAGAGTCACTTGAAGAAATGTGCAAAACACTTTGCAAGCTTTCATTTCGGCTCAACTTAGACCTTAATATAGTAGACCGATCAGAATTTTTATCCTTAGCAAACGAATTTGATATCACTGTCAACAATGCTTAATTAAAAGAAGTGCATTGCAGGACGTTGACAAAGTTAAGAAACATTTATCAGCAAATATTTAACTTATTAGTGTTCAGTTTTTATATCACGACTGTTAAAAATCGACATTAAACTAGCTAAAACTTTGAGATCAATTGTTCTCAGTTCAATTTGACGATTTATCAATAAATGACTTGCTTTGTTTATAGGTGTTTCCCAATTTTCTTCCACTGATCAGCATGTCGTATCCTACTTTGATGTTGGGGACATCGTAAGTGGCAAAGTCGATCCAAGAACTGTTCAGTCCCACGAAAAAATTGAATACCTTATAAGAACCATTTTACTCTGCTTCCTTCATACACAGATTTTTTTATCCAAGACTGTCGGGTTAAGGAAAAAGACAAACATACTAAGAAGCTTGTGTTCCAGCCGTCGTGGTTGGAAAAGTATAAGTGGCTTGTTTTTAGCCCTTCTCAAATGGGTGGTTTTTGCAAATATTGTGTGATGCATAATAATCCATCAGATCCTCGAGCACGGAAAAGCCGGGCCTCTAGTAACAGCTCCATTCCAAAAGCTAGAAAAAGCCACTGGGAAAGATGGGGTACTTTGATTCAGATGGGAAAGATGAGGTACGTTGAGTCAGTTAAGAAACATTTATCAGCAAACATTTAACTTGTCAGTGTTCAGTTTTTATATCACAACTGTTAAAAATCGACATTAAAAAAAACTAGCTAAAACTTTGAGATCAATTGTCCTCAGTTCAGTTTGACGATTTATCAATAAATGACTTGCTTTGTTTATAGGTGTTTCCCAATTTTTTTCCACTGATGAGCATGTCGTATCCTACTTTAATGTTGGGGACATCGTAAGTAGCAAAGTCGATCCAAGAACTCTTCAGTCCCACGAAAAAATCGAATACCTTAAGGAGATAAATACGCAAATCAAGAAATATTAAGTGTTTGCCTTAGGTTTTTAGATCTAAGCAATGACGCTTCCCCTCAAATCAAAGAAGTATTTTTTGACTTTGTCAACCTCGACAACACAAGTGGTGAGAGCATAGCAAACGCTATTTTGTCATGTTTGGCCGAGAACAACATCGATGTGGTGTTTGCAAGAGGACAGGCATATGATGCTGCCGCTGCCGTTGTGTGCAAGGAAGAATAAGGGGAATGGCACCAATGGCACGGTACACACATATGACCACATATGCAACAATCACATTTCGAATCTCAGTGTTGCAGCCGCATGTAAGTTTACTGCAGTCAGAAACATGATTCGAACCTTAAATGAAATCTTCCTGTTCTTTCTTTTTTCACCTAAAAGACGGCGATTTCTAGAACACGTTTCAGAGAAGTGTGGTTCTACTTCAAGAAAGGAGAAGTTAAAAGGCTTATGCAAAACCAGATGGGTTGAAAGGCATGAATGTTATAAGACTTTCTATGAACTTTACGAGTACGTTTGCATAAGCTTGAAAGGGATACTATTAGTTGTTCAAGAGTCGCATCCTCGATCCTCGATGTTTATTCCTCGATATCGTTCATGTGGGACAGCGAAACTAAAATCAAGGCACAAGGTCTTCTGGCAAATTTGAAGACATTCGGATTCGTTTTCACCTTTTTGATCACAAAGAATAACCTAGAAACACTCAAACCCATTGCAGCCAAGCTTCAAAAGAAAGACCAAAATGTCTTCCAAGCTTATTCTATGATTGACGACAAGGGTGAGGTCAAACATAGAAGAGGAATGCCATGAATGGTTTGAAGACGCCTCTTGACTGGCTGACAAGATTGGCGCTAGAGTCTCAGCGCCATGAATCACTGGGAGGCAGGCACATAGGAACAAAGCATCTAGCGTAAATCCAGAATCGCATTATCGTGTTAATGTTGCCATACCTTATTTAGATTATTTATTGGAAGAAATGAATTCAAGATTCAATGAAAACAACAGGGCTGGAGCCGAAATCTTTGCCTTGGTTTCATCTGCCGTGGTGAAGCATGACAGTCTTCGTAATTTAGCAGAAAAGCTGCAATTTTGACAACAGGAATTAGCTGGAATTACCTACACCGTCCTCTCTTCTTTCTGAGTTAAAGGAATGGCAATACTTTTGGAAACAGTGCACACCAACTTTACTACCACCGGGAAATCTTATCGAGTGTGTAAAATATGCTGACGAGGATATGTATCCGAACATACGAGTTTTGCTTATAATTGGGTGTACACTCACTGTTAGTTCTGTCGATGCTGTGCGTTCATTCTCCGGCTTGCGAATTCACGTATCAAGTCATATCTCAAAAACAGGATGTCTGATGAGTGGTTGTCAGGACTTGCACTCATGCACTTGCATCATGACCTTGACATTGATGTTGACGACATCTGTACAATCTTTGTTACCAAGCACAAGAGGAGAATGTTCCAAGAGTGCATCCTTTAGTTTACGAATAGAATTCATGTGCACGGTAAGGGAGAATTTAGTTTTATCGACTGAGTCGATAAGGTAAATTGACCACCGTAAAAAGATTCAAATAGCTGACGTTTCGAGCGCTAGCCCTTCGTCGGAGCGACGAAGGGCTAGCGCTCGAAACGTCAGCTATTTGAATCTTTTTACGGTGGTCAATTTACCTTATCGACTCAGTCGATAAAACTAAATTCTCGTGTTTCATCCCCCCACCGACGCAGCGCCACAGTTTCTCTAGAAACTAACCCCATGCACGGTAAGGGGCCAAGGAATTATAACGTGCAACCGCGACTGGTGAGGGAGGAGGGGGGGAGGTGCAGTGGGGGAGAAGTAATTTGCCGCAAAAAAGTTTCAACAGTATTTTCTGAATCAAAGTTTGGACCCCCTAATCAAAAATTCCTGGATCCGCCCCTGCTGCCATTTTATTATCAAGCATGCCTTAAAAAAAAGTATATTTAATTAAAGGTTCAGAGGAAATGTTCAAATTGTTGGGTTTTTTTGGTTTTGTTTTCAGTGTTTAGCTTGTTAACCGGGCGTTTATTCACTTGTTTTGTTTCACACGTTGACAGTCACAATCTCTTTCTCTACCAACGCCAACTAACTTTTAAAGCAGTGATAGATGTAAAGAGGGTCCAGCTCTGTCTTTGGTACTTTTGTCCCCGAATTCGTCCCTCAGCCACCCTCAAACCCCTTTTATTACTTCATGCCGTCTATCGTATAGGAAAGTATGGATCACGCACTGTACCATGGAAAATAACCATGAACGCACGCACTGTGATATGGAAACTTAAAGCGCAATTTTATTTGTACTCCTAGAAGATAGAAAGAAACAATCTATAATGCGACTTGACTCACTATTTGTGCGTCAAACAATGCACAAGATGTGAACAGTATACAACATAAATTATTATTTATTACGGAAAGTTATATATATTCGAAGCTACATGCAATTCTGCCAGAAGATATGAGACATGTATGAAAGTTCTGTTCATACAAAAGAAGGAATACTTAAGAAATTGCTTTATGATTTTATGTTATTTTATTTATTTTACTCAGCTTGATTAGCTTTTTAGTTATTCTGGGTAATATTACCTATTTTTGTTTATAATTCTATATTGTAAAATGTTTTTTTGTAAAGTATGGTAATAAAGTTTGTGTTTGTTCGTTATTGGATAGTTAAACACCAGGCCCCGGTTGTTCAAAAGGTGGGGATAAATCGCATTCTGACTCCACTAACACGAGACATTCAATGTGAAATAGTTTATTTAGGATGAGTCAGTCAGTCATCTGATACAAAATGGATCCGTCATCTGATGCAAATTACAATAACAGAATACAGCCTTACGAATAATAATGTTTCTAAAAATGAGAAATTGTGCTACGCCAGATACGAAAAACCACTAAAAAAAACACCCTTTAGAAGTGGCCAAAAAATATGTGGAAACGTATTCCTCATCTAATGCAGCAGCACATGACCCCGAGGAAAGGGTACAACTAAATAAGCCTAAACATTATACAATATACAAAACTCAGTCATCTGATAAATGTATCTAAATAACATATGTCTATTCTCCTGACCCTTTAAAATTACATTTCACTTACATTATATTTCAAAAGTTGAGAAAATTGTGCCACGCCAGCTACAAAAAACCACTAAAAACACCCTTTAGATGTGGCCAAAAAAAAATAATAACAATAAAATAAAAGGTGGAACGTATACCCTCCTATAACGATGCAGTGGCACTGGACCTCGGAGGCAAAGGTACTAAAACTGATAACATTACTTGATACTTGGATAACAGTTCATTTCCCAACGTAACAAAAATAAAAACTTGAACGAAAAAAGGCAACGTTCGAGAAGCCTGACCGACGTAGAATGATAAATATCTCCCGCCAAACCCTTAAATAGTCCCGAGATGTCCCATGACGACACGCAAACCTCTCTATCGTGCCGTCAGAATAATAATTTCTGACTAGTTCGCTCCTACGTCACTCAGATGTCAGAAATTACATTATCCAGTGGATAATTATTAACAAAATCCTTCGTGTTATCCACTGGATAGTGATTTATCCGGTGGATAGCGCTATCCACCTTTTGAACAACCGAGGCCTGTATGAATAACTTGTCATCAAACATTGTGTCTGCGCCATTAAGCCAAACAACAGTAGCCCTCAGTAGAAGAAGTCATCACAGAAGTAACAATAAAACTTTGCTTAATCTGCCAGAAAGTAAAATGTCCTTTCTTTAAGAAATTTTCAAAATTAACCTACACAGAGAACAGAAATTCAGGAAACTGTCCATGGTTAGTAGTGGCACTGTTGCAACTCACATTTGAAAATGAAAATCCGCTCACACCAGATACTTCCACAGTATCTAAGCCTTTACTTGTACATCCCAAATAGGATGTTGGACCAGATATTAACGCTTCAATTTCGTACGTATCAGTCTTCTTGAAAAAAGCTACAGGGTCAAAGAACACTTCAAATCCATAATAGCTGTAATGTTTGCGTTGCAAAAGCTTTGAAGAATATTTTCCCGATTTGGACACAAGAGTTAAATTATTACTAACATCTTTTACCTCCACTTTTACTGTGTAGCTGTTCTTCCTACTTCCAAGCAAACACAGCCCACGTAATGTGATGTCCTTGTCCACTGCCAAACCAATAAAGTCCTTGTCTACACCTTTATACTTCCAAAAGCTCGGTGTCATGGAGGTAAACCTGCCACAAATGTGAACGACCACAGATCGTCTTCGAGTCTCCGGAAACCCCGTAGGAGAAGTCAATTTTGAGTTGAAATACTTATAAAGGGTGATCGTTTCAGCTTGGGTAAGGATTTTTGCAACAAGAACGACACCAGAAAATTCCTCTTCTTTCATCACTGGAAAGCGTATTGCATTAATAATTTCTTCGCCAAGAATTCTTCTTTTCATTTGACCATCAGGTGCTAAACCTTGCTTTTGACATTGTTTTGTTGCCCATAGATTAACAGCTTTAAATAACTCGACCTCTTCTATCTTCAGAGTGTCTCTTGAGACTACTGCATCAAGTAAGGACCTCTCTATTGTCTCAAATTCATTCGATTTCACAGCCACTTCTGTGTGATCGTCGATCACCTTCCAGCATCGATCAACAAGGCTTTTTTCTTCATATTTCTGTACAGCTGGCAGGATAGAGAAAACGTTCGACGGATCTAAGTGATCTTGCAGATAATCCGTGCATTTATCAACAAGTGAAGGCACCATGTATTTCTTAGCCAAGTAAACCACTCCCATCACATTACTTCCGCTTAATTTTACTTCATCGCTGTACATGTACCGAAACAACTCCAACAGACTCTGGTACTCACAGTCAGGCAGTTCAATAGAGTCTCCAGTCTCCGCTAGCTCACCGTAAAACATGGCTTCAAAAACAGGACTGCCAATCGACAACACAAACTTGTGAGCCGGAATCACCTGCTTACTTTGACTTTCGCTCTTTTGAACAACAAACTTCACATCGCTGAGGCGATCATTGTTGAACAAAAACGTGGCTCTTTCTCTGATGGTGGGTCTTGTTGTTTGCCAGTTTGTTTCAGCGGACATATTCGTTTAACGGTACGGGTGCAGAAAGTCGAGATATTCTGGGGGGTTTTTTTGCCACTACAGTCACTCTTCAACAGCAGCTGTTTACTAGTATCAGTGAAGCAGGAAATGATTATTCGTAGACAGCTCCCACTATGCATATCAATTAAGTCCAAGACATCACGCGATCTAACCTCGTTCGAGGGAGCAAGAGACAGGACCCTGGGAACGAGGTTGTACGCGATCTAGCGCAAGTCGTCACGATGTTCAAGTTCAAGATGGTTTTGGATCGCAAAGAATATTGACGCGTAAGTAAAATAATTTAAAGTGTATTATTTTTATTTGAATGCTATTTGGTGTACAATAGATCCAGCACTCCAGTCATTGGTTTGTCGCTGTGGTTTTGCCGTTATTATAGCTCAGACAACAGGCGGTGTTAGTCACTGTCCCCGTGCCCCGTGGTTTTATTCGTCCAATCAGATGTCTGCTTTGCTCTAGCTTAGGGACTGGTCATAAAGCAACAGTGTGAGGGGGGGGGGGGATGAGGGAAGAGACTCCAAAAAAATGAAGGATGTCAGGAGCCGTTCCCGGGCTCCTGTCAGGATGCATGTGAACCCACCTTTTTTATGAAGTGGGTTACGGAAACATTAATATTTGTGGGTGCCAGTCAAGTGTAAAATAATTGAAATGTTTTATTTTAGGAATGGACCATTTAATTTTTGAAGTGAAGGGGATGGGCAATTTTTATGAGCATGATCTTTCTTCCGTCTTGAGGTTGTGGAAGAATTATTTTCGGGATAGTTCGAACCTTTTACCTATGGCTCGCTGTGCATGATTTCTTTCTCTACTTTTGTCGTGCAGGCATTTTTGAGTAATTGCCATCCCCACCCCACCCCCCTCCCCCCCCCCCCCCCCCCCCCCCCCCCCCCCCCCCCCCCCCCCACCCCCCCCCCCCCCCCCCCCCCCCCCCCCCCCCCCCCCCCCCCCCCCCCCCCCCCCCCCCCCCCCCCCCCCCCCCCCCCCCCCCCCCCCCCCCCCCCCCCCCCCCCCCCCCCCCCCCCCCCCCCCCCCCCCCCCCCCCCCCCCCCCCCCCCCCCCACCCCCGCCTTAAAAATAAAATGGTCCATTCCTTTTTCAGAGTCGACCTCACTTATTGACCGTTGACAGAAAAAATGCATGTAGTTACATCGACAATATCAACAAATTTAAAAAGAGATGATAGAGGAGATACAGTAGAATAAAACATTTATTCCTCCATTGAGAACAAGACTAATATTCCCCATACAGTAGAACCCCGCTAACTCATACTCCCAAGGGAAACGATAAATAATTGTTAATTAAGTTCGAGATAGCGGGGGTTCGAGTTATCCGATGGTACGGTAGAACCCCGCTAACTCGAACTCGGATAACTCGAACACCCCGCTAATTCGAACACCGACACAATTCCCTTGGATTGTTTTCTCAGTCAATTACTATCGGATAAATCGAACCCCCGCTATCTCGAACAATTTATCGTTTCCCTTGGGAGTTCGAGTTAGCGGGTTTCTACTGTAATTGACTGAAAAAACAATCCAAGGGAAATGTGTCGGTGTTCGAATTAGCGGGGTGTTCAAGTTATCCGAGATCGAGTTAGCGGGGTTCTACTGTATTTAATAACAAAGGATTTAGCAACTGATAAAAGACACTTTCTATTTATCCGCCATCATGGCGAATTCGAGAGAAGAGCGTGAATATGAGGGTTCGGTAAGATACATTTGAGTGTTTGCCAGACGGCGAGACTGGCACTTTTTTAAAGGGGGCTTTTATTAAGGTTTTTCACTGTTAACAGCATGTTATGTCCTGCCGGCTGGGCAGTTAATTGTCAAGTATTAGGTTGATCACTTTCCTTACAAACTGCATCTATGGTAAATAACACTGAAATACAATTTCATAATCAATGGTTATTTAACACTAGGACCAGCGCAGCGCCTCTGCCAGTCATCCGCATGCTTTCTGATCGTTAAGTGAATGTCCAGTGTAAAAATAGTGCCTGCCAATTTTTCATCAAGCATGTCTTAAAAAAAGTATACTTAAATAACGGTTCAGAGGAAATGTTCCAATTGTTGTTGTTGTTTTTTTTTTTGCTTGTTAACCGTTTATTCACTTGTTTTGTTTCACACGTTGACAGTCACAATCTCTCTCTACCAACGCCAACTAACGTTTAAAACTATTAACAAGAAAATGCAGTCAAACCTCTATTAAGGGGTCACTCTCGGGGAATAGCCAACTAACCGCTAAATAGAGGTGACCGCTTAAAAGAGGTCAAGCTTACAGTAAATATCGGGAGCCATTTAATTCCGGAGATTTGTTAAGTGACCGCTTAATCATGAGAGGGCCGCTTAGTAGAGGTTTGACTGTATATACTTTTGATAATAAAACATAAAATGCATACTCCAATGTTTGTAAGATATGTCATGTGTGACAGATGCTATTTTATAAAAAAATTGTCTTAACTTTCGATTAAGTAATTTTTACGGAACATTCCTATTAATAATACAAAGGGTCTAATCTCCCACATGCGAACCAAAGGATTCCTAATCATTGCATTACATCATGTCATGCTGAACCAGACTATATCACAAGGGGGGACGCGAAGGGAATAGAGGGACCCGGGATGAATAGGAGGGACCCGGAGTGAAAAGGGGGGACCCGGAGTGAATAGGGGAAACTCAGAGTGAATAGGGGCAGAGCCGGAGTGAATAGCGAGATCCGGAGCGAATGAAGAACCAGGAGTGAATCGGGGGCCTGGAGTGAAAAGGGAGGACCCGGTGTGGATAGTGGGGACCTAGAGTGAATAGGGGGGACCCAGAGTGAATAGGGGGGACCTAGAGTGAATAGGGGGGACCCAGAGTGAATGCGGGGGACCCAGAGTGAATAGGATAGACACGGAGTGAATAGGGGAACTGGAGTAAATAGAGGGACCCGGAGAGAATAGGGGGGACCCGAAGTGAATAAGGGGAACCCGGAGAGAATAGGGGGAGGGACCCGAAGTGAATGGGGATCCGGCAGCGAATCGAAGAGAGATCTGAAGTGAATAGGGGGAACTGGAGTAAATTGACTAAATTGAAGGAGGCATGGGGGGGTCGAACACCTCCCCTAGCTCCACCAACATTACATTAATTGTTTAAGGTGGCTCCAAGTATTTTTTTTTGGATCAAACTTCCCTTTTTGAATGCGCTTATACGTAATCTTACTTTAGCTCAATGAATCTGAATTTGATACCAGATGTTAGGCTCGGATGAAAGTTTTGGATGATGCTCTTTTTATGCTGATCAGCGTTTCTATAGCAACGGTAAACAAACATGGCGAAAAACAGTTTTTCCTAATTATCTTTCGATTTTAGGACTACCCGCGATAAGCGAATAACTGCGCTATCATTTACATAGTATAGCACACTAAATGGGAAAATTTCAAACAAATTAAACTGTTCGATTTTGAATAAATCGCTGAAACATTTTTAACACGTGTTTTTTCATGTTTGAAATATAAGCGGTCAAAACATTCCATAGGTCTCACAAATTATCACGAAATTACCACAGAAAGTTTCCTCAGAGACTTAATTGTTACTCCCTGCAAATAGCTCTGACTAAGTCCTCGGCAGTAACAAGATTGAGCTTTTCATTCAAATGCAGTTTTTCTTGACGTTTTCACTCTTTTTAAACTGCTTTTGAATGATAAGTGCGATCTCTTTATTGCCGAGGAATTAGTCAGAGCTATTTACAGGGAGTAATAATTTAATGGCATTGTACAACGTGGACGTGGGATGAGACCTGTTCAACAGCGATCCCGAGATGAAAGACCCTTATGTTTTTATTGTGGAACATTTGGTCACTTTTAAATTAGCTGCCCAGATCGTTGCAATGGCCCAGAAGACCGACACCCTGTTGGGAACATCCTACCTGTCTCTGAAGGTACGAACATGGTCGGCACCAATCCACTGAATTCCAGGCCACACGTAGAGCCATAATTCCACCTGACCGAACACGAACAGTCACATTCGGCAATGCTTATTACGAGGATGCCAGTACAGTAAGACTTTGCAGCATTTTTCCATTAAAGGTAGAACGGATAAACCGTGAGTTCGCCGACGCTGAAGAGTTCGAAGAAGAAGTCACTGCTGACCCGGTCTTGGAAACAAACAGTAACGTTTTCCTGACAAAGAAGGTGACCGCTGATACGTCAATGAAACCTTCAACTGCTGTCCCAATAAAGACGGACATCGCTGATCAGTCCAAAAGAGGGAGTAATATTTACCCACCAAAAAGGAGAACCGCTGATTTGCCAGTGAAAGCTCCGTATGTTGTCCAATGGAGTTCACGTTACCTAAATAAGCAAGAAAACCAGTTGCAACGACATCCTGCAAATTCATCGACAGCAAGATGCGATCCAAGCTAACAGTAATGTTACAGTTGACCAGAGAGGAACCCAGTCTTACGATGGTTCTTGCCTAGCCAGACGTACTCGGACTCCAGTTCGCCCTGGTCAACTCCGATCCCTAGAGAAGCTCATTTTAATGCCTTTGTTCCCTTAACAGGACATAAGTTTCCCAGAAGATATGCCAAACAATCAAAACCTGATGCCTCATAACCAAGCTACTAATCACCAAGCCCAACACAGTAGACACCAGCAACCGAGCATGTCAGCAAAGCAGCAAGAGAAATTCAAGTCGGCAGAGCCAGACACGACGTACAGTTAATCATGAACATTACTGCCACTGTCCCTCAACGAACTGAAGCTGGACATCAGGAAGTCAAAGGAAAGGAAACGATCAGCAACAAGGAGCAATCTCCGTCTCGACAAGTACTCCGGTCGCCAAAGCCACCAGTCAAGAACGATGCCCACTACCATAACAGGAAGACCATTCCAAAAACAGCAGAAGAGAAAACTACAGAATACAAGGCGGGCAGTAACTTAATGATAAGTAGAGTGTTAGAAGGCCAGGCTGTTGAACTACTCTTAGATAGTGGAGCATGTGTTTCAGCCATAAACGAAAAGCTAGTGATAAAGATGTATGGTCAACACTCACCAAAAATAACCGATGGGTCAGTGCAGACCGTCGAAACAATCACTGGAGAAAAAAGTGCCGGTTTCAGGACAGATCGACATTCAAGTAACAATAGATGGCGTTCATTATCCCTGTCGGTTCCATGCAATACAAAGCCTAACTTATGAAGCCATACTTGGTCAAGATTTCCTACAAGAATACGGTGCTGTGATAGATTTGAAGAACAACTGTCTTACCTTAGAAAAAGGGTCGTGGATACTTATGAAAAAGTCAAATGCAAAGTGTGGTCCTGTAATTTCAACGTGCGCCTTCCGACCTTTAATTCAGGAATACTACATCTTCAATGTCAATCTCAACAACGCAGACCAATTTTGGTGATAACAAGAAAGCTAAGTTAGAGTTACCAACTGAAAGAACGAAATTTCAGCCTAAAAGTAAACATAATTCTTGGTAGTCTTCACTCTGGATATTGGTTATAGCTATCAGTCTTATCATGTACCTGTGTGTATCTTCCCACGCCCAGTGTTTACCTAAGGTGCAGCCCACAAATCAAAGAGTCAACACCGAGCCCTACAGTCTGACTGTTCAGGTGCCCGTTGAAAACACGAAGAAAGCTTCCATGTTATCCTGTGAGCATGCGGATAACAAATCAACGATAATCAGGACATTTGCCCATAATCCTCGGTAGGAAAAAGGATGGCGACTGGTACATTTACCCATAATTCTTAGCGCATAAAAACCTTAACAACGCTCATAAAAATGTAAAGAAAACTTATAAAATCTTCAAACCTAGTCCTTAGTACTGGAACAAATATTGTAAAAATTTGGCTTTCTTTGTGCCTTATGTGCTGTGTTAGGTCCGCAAGGTATTGTGGTAAAATGAACAGCCGCCATCCTTTTTCCTACGGTGGATTGGAATCATCCATATACAGACGACATCAAGTCCATTTGGGACAGTGTGCTACAAAAAAATGATAACGGCCCAAGCAACCAGAAAGAGAACTGTCAGAGAAACCCACGATGTATCCATAGTTGACACCGCAGCAGCTTTTTGAAGAATAACATATGTATAATAGAGCAGCCACTAAACGAGTCCGGAACAAACCAAAGTTACGAAATAATAAGACAAAGGATTAAAAGAACGAACACTCAATTAAGTATTGTGATATCATTAAGACGATTACAACCCCAAACACCACAGAAACTGAAGTGAACAACAAGAATTGTTTTGAAAAACGTAATATAACTAATAAATGCAATTAGTAAATATAAAATACAATGCACAAGAATTGACCGCCAATTGAGAGAACTGGAAGTCGCTATAACCAGCACATAAGATAGCAATGGGTATATTCAGGAACCAAGTTCTGTCTGTTCTCTACGTCTCAGAAGATTGGGTTTGCTGTAATAGATCCTGGACTTCCCGTAGCAGAGGCGGATCCAGGGAGGAGTTGAGGCCATCCACGTCGATGGCGTCGAAAGTTATTTAGGTGTAACCCCCCCCTTTTCAGGAGTTCCTGGATCCGCCCCTGCGTAGCCAGCGAGTATTCCCCAGGTTGAGTTGCCGTCCCAGAAACAACAGAGAATTGTTTATAGTGCCAGAAAACCAGTCTTCACAGAGGTCGAGTTTTAAACACTTCCCATGTTTATTCGAGACACCGGCGTTTATCTAAACTAAGTATTAAGTCTAAAGATCATGGAACATCATTTGTATATCTAGTTAACTGCACAGTTAATTGAGACAAGTTTCTTTGAGATGAAGCTGGTGACGTTTTGTTCAAGGTGTTTGGAAATATTATGATCAATTTACTACTGTTTAATAAACGCCGGGTCCACGCGCGAGGCCAAGTTTTACATAAACGCCCCTGGTTTCTGGATTGCCAGTATATGCCGTGACCCGCTTATCTCGAGCACCTCTGTAAGTTAAGACGGACAGTTAAAGTTGGTCCATGCCACACTTCAGCAACTCATTTTACTGTAACTGAACTCTCTCTCAGACAAACACCTCTCTAAGATGGACACGTAAAGTTGGTCTCGACTGCACTTCAGTCACTCATTTCACTGTAACTGAACTCTCTCTAAGACAAACACCTCTCTAAGATGGACACCTAAAGTTGGTCTCTACTGCACTTCAGTCACTCATTTTACTGTAACTGAACTCTGTCTAAGATGGACACCTAAAGTTGGTCTCTGTCACACTTCAGTCACTCATTTTACTGTAACTAAACTCTCTTTAAGACAAACACCTCTCTAAGATGGACACCTAAAGTTGGTCTCTACTACACTTCAGTCACTCATTTTACTGTAACTAAACTCTCTTTAAGACAGACACCTAAAGTTGGTTTTGCCGCATTTCAGTCACTCATTTTACTGTAACTGAACTCTCTATAAGACGGAAAGCTCTCTAAGATGGACACCTAAAGTTGGTCCATGCCACACTTCAGTCACTCATTTTACTTTAACTCGTGAACTCTTTATAAGATGGACACCTCTCTAGGACAGACAACTGTCGGGGAATTTTCTTCATGAGGGTGTCCTTGTTTTGCTACTCATATCGCTCAAACCTTTATTCAGCGATAATATCAAAACATCTAAAAAAGATATCTTAAAACAAAACACTCTTCTAAGTTCGCGCAAAAGTGGAAAGTGCAAAAGAGGGAAAAGTGTGTTGGTTGATACCACCGAGTTTTATTGATAAAACTATTTTCTTCATATAAATTACACGTTTGCAATAAATTACAGGGAATGACGTATACCACACTTGTAAGTTGATAGAGCTCCAAGAAAATAAATCGTGTACGAACAAAAAGGTCGCTTCCGTAATTACTGGTTGTTTATCACTTTTACACCAAAATCCCGGAATTTTCGGTCGAAATTGACCGTCCCTAATAATCGGTAAACAGCCACTGTCGAAGGAAATTGTTTGTTTGCGTGATTGGTTCACAAATGTCGTGTAAAACGCCCCAACCAATCAGCAAACGCGCTTTTTGCTAATGAAATTACACGCACCATTTGCCCGCGCTCAGCACCAGTTGCACGTTTTCCCGCGTTTGCTTTGAGTTCTGATTAGTTGAACTGGTTTTACGACAATCGTTAGATAGTTTTGACACTCAAAAATCGTAACAGCCACTTTTTAAGGCCATTGATTTAATTTAAAGTAGCTGATACCGTCAATAAAAGAGTAACGGCACTAGAATTGCCAACTTTTCGAAGTGAAATGATAGAAGTCTTCCCACAATTCAAAATGCCAAAAACAGTATTTTAAATCTTAACTATGTTGTGGCATTAGTTATGAAGCTCTGTCTTTACGCACATTGTTTTTCTACTTGTTTTTTGTTCCTGCCATTTCATTTCATTTTTAACGGTCCTTTACTGTATGACTCAAGGGTTGCAGTTCGAGCAACTGCAACTGCAACTGAATGACAGCGAAACAACTTCTGCTTAATTCAATGCAAATGCAATCCAATGTGCAACTGGCAGTCAGCCATGCAAGTAAATGAACACCCAATGCAATTCTGAACTCTTTCTCGACACGATTCAATGCGCAACTACATTAGCACAGCATGCAAGTTAAGGAACATGCAATGCAATCATGAACAATTCCTGGACACAGTTCAATGTGCAACTAGCACAGCATGCAAGTTAAGGAACACACAACGCTATCATGAACAATTCCTGGACACAATTTAATATGCAACTAGCACAGCTGGCAAGTTGCAAAGTAACACACAATGCGATCCTGAATTCTTTATGGCCCTTGCAAACTTGCTTGTTCCCAGATCCTCAAGTTGCTTTGGGCACTGTGGTAGACGGCCTGCTTGAAGACTAGGGAGAATTCTTGACGTCAAGGAATACTGTCCACTTAGAGACACATTTTTGCCTGTACTGTAGACACAACTAATACCCCGATTCTCTCACTATAGTCATTATCACGAGAATGAGGTACTAGTGAGACTGTCTGCAGTCTCATTTTCCGATGACCTTGTGCATGGTACAGAGTCTAAAGATGGTCTTCTTTGTCTTTCGTGTTGGAGATGCCGTATGCTGGCTAGTTTTTGAGTTTGAACTTTTACACATTCCAAAATTTCCCTTCCTTGTTGGGTTAAGAATTGAAATTCTCCTTCACCTGTTTTACAGCCTCTGGAAATTCAAGCAAAAGGGATGATTCAGATTACATGTTTACTTTAAACATTCCAGTTTCTGTTTCATGGAAAGCAAAAACCCAGGTGAAATTGTATGGGCAGAAACGGGGCTGGATACACAAAATAAATGGCATTTGTTAGACAGCAGCAGGTGGAAGAAATAAGATTCTCAAACTCATTAATAATTTATCAGGTTTTAACAAAAATCAAATGATCAAAAAAGAAAATCGTAAGTGTGACAGTGGTTTGGAAATGCGATCCTCAGCTCAATTAGTATAGACCTTACACATTAAAGGAACATTGTCACAAGGGCGCATGTGCCAGTTTCTCGAATCGAAACTTGAAAAGTTTAGCCTAAATTTTTCAAGAAAAAAAAAGTGTCAATTTAAAAAATGGCGTCAAGTTTCTTCGTTTTCCACCGTGACCGCCACTACTAGTCACCGCCATTTTGAAATTGACAATTCAACTTGAAAAATTTAGGCTAAACTTTTGTAGTTTCAATTCAAGAAACTGGCGCATGCACCGTCGTGACAGTGCCCCTTAAAGTTGGATAAAAAACTCGGCTCCACCTCATTTTTTAAACCTACTTCCTTGTGTTTGGAAATCTTGATGTAACACTCTTCCACAAGTTTGATATACATGTATTGCATGATGGTTGTTGCCTAACAGGAGGCCAGTAGCCCTGGGTGCTCAATGAACTGATCTGGCCAGCACCTACATGTACATTGTACATTGTAGGATTTGACTGGGACAGTCCTGTCATTTTACAGACTGTTCGCCTGACTTCTACTTTTTTTAAATTGTTTTTATTTTTTTATTTAATTATTATTTATTTATTTTTTGGATTTTTTACCCAACTTCTATAGTTTGGGCTCTTTGGGGTCCATGGAATATTTCTAAGGCAACATCCTTGGTACAATAACCATAGGAAAAACACCAAGGTGTGGGCCAGCACTGTAGGGGCCAGAATTGAGAGCCGGAAAAGCATGGGATGCAGGAGTTTGAGACAATTTAATACAGATGCCTCAATCTACAATTCCTCACCTTGCTGCCTGAAATGTCAGCACTTTATCTAAGTCCTGCAGGTGAGAAAGTCTTTGAAGTCGAAATCTCGGAAGATGGTCCAACTCCCATTCTAACACTCTTTCTCCTGTTTTTGCACTATGAAGGCATAAATATTCTTTGCGAACAGTCATTAGATAGTTCCCTGTAAGTTCAAGTCTATCTGAATCCTCTGTGGGAATCACATTTACTTCATAAAGTCCTGCAACAAAAGCATTTGAACACATGCGATAAGCAACTAAGTTGTTACACAAGGAAGCTTCCTGGGGGTACATGTAGATGTAGGATACTATACAGAAAGGCCCTGCCCAAAAGGGTTAATGCCCTAATCTATTTTTAGTTAAAGACAACAATTGGCCAAAGGATGTAATTGCCACAGCTCAATGAGGCAATGATCACTTTAAACATATTTTCTACAGCTTGAAATTCACAATATAAGCAGTCAAAATAATTGATATATATGTATAATTATTTTTGTAAGAAATAGCTTTGATACTCCCACAAGATACCGAACTTAATCTGGCCACATCTTTTAATACTAAACATGCATTCACACGAGTGTCATGTAATTGTGTTTCTAACGTTAGTCTGTAGACAAAATCCTCAAGTGTTACATGTACCATTCCAAAATGGAAGCTGTTCAGTAACTGAACAAACAGTACCATTATGATTAGGAATTAGTAGTAATTTTTTTTAACAAAATCAAAATCAGCCTCGTCCCCTCTTCTTCGCATTTAAAATGGCAGGCAGGAAAACCCCTGGACAAGACTGTCAAAAAACTCCAAAAATTGAAAGTATTTTTTCACGTAAAGCACGAGATGTCTTCATTTGAACGGTTTCAGACTACAAGAAAACAAACATGGCTACCAATTGCTAGAAATAATAATCTCCGATAACACACTTCCATCATGCGTCAAATGAAAAAATACTCTAAGATTGTTAGAGTATTTTAGCAGCCTTTCCAGGGATTTCTATCAAATGCCCGCCCTGCCATTTGGAAAGCGCAGAAGGCCCTCAGAGGACAAGGTTGAATGAAACTTTTTTTTCATGAAATTTCACTTTAGCATGAACTCCCTGGGAGTGAAATTAGGGTTAAAATAATTTATATACTTACCATAAATATCTCCCGCCTGTACTGATGGGTATAATTTAGGCTCCGGAAGAACAAGTTCTTTAATAAGTTGAACCCATTCAAGAGTCTCTTTCTCAGTTCCAGCGCTCAAAAAAAGTTTGATTTCTATTCCCACAAGTAAGAAACTAAAATTATGTGTCCTTGAGTGAGCTTGTGAAACAGAAGTTAAGTCCTCTAGTGAAATGCTTGTGCGGTGTTTTCCTTCTGAGCAAGCTTTCTCTGTCAGATAGTACTCTAGACGAGCTTGCCCGCGAGGTGACTTCCGTCTCAAAACAAACCATTTTCTTTTCCAAATCTAAAACAGACAAAAATGTTTTCATGTTATATAAATTATTAAGTGCCTATAACCCTTCATAAATATTTTCAGAGTCAATTCTACGTACATCGAATAGTTGAATAGTGAAGTGATACATGTATTTCTTGTTTTGAATGTGGCATTAGTGAGTAAAAGAAATTTGAATTAATTTTCACAAAATGTTATTTAGATGATGTTGACCTGGTATTCATTTATTATACAACAACTTGTTTTTATCTCCAAAGTCCAAGTAATATTTTTTTTACAAATCACTATCCACTATCCACTATCCACTTCACTATACACAGCTTATATTTAGTATTTCTCAAATTGATAATCCTTAAACTGTGCATTGAACATTAAATTGACGTAGAATATTAATGGAAAAGTCAAGCAGAGTCAATGTCATCTTCATGTACTCAGCATTCTGTATTAAGTCAAATCTTGGTCAGTCAAGTAGAACAACAATGACGTTTATTTGTACTGTAAAACATACAAATTTTTACTGTACTTAATCTGTACTGTACTGCACTGTACTGTACTGCACTGCACTGCACTGCACTGCACTGCACTGCACTGCACTGCACTGCACTGCACTGCACTGCACTGCACTGCACTGCACTGCACTGTACTGTACGTTTATTTGTACTGTAGAACATGACATTCAAAACAAGTAGAATAGAGTTGATTCTAAAAATATGTATTTTAAGGGTTACAGGCACTTTAAAGAGTCATATTATGTAATTAATTACATAATGTAAACTGTCATCAGTTTGTCTTGAGCATGGGATGTCAAAGAAAGGAGTCCCAGTCCATGAGGGCACAAATCATAAGAATTACATTGATCAGAAGAAAATCTGCACACACGAGGCGGCGATTAGTTGCGGCAACCAAGTCGCCTGTAGTTGTCTACACTATTATATACCTGCCAATTTTTTTCGAGTGATAGGCGTGAGAATTTTTTCGTGGGAGTACCAGGCTTTACGAAGGCGACCCGACCAAATCTGAAGAGAACCCGATCTATTCCGAAGATGTCCGAAGATGTTTCCATGGACCTCAGACCTCCGTTAAACAACATCCAGCTGTAATTGAAGGGCCGAGAGCATGTCCAGCCTATATGACTTTTTAGGCCTTTTTCTATTTTTTCTCGCTCAGAATAGCTCAGAATAGCCTCATTTTATCGTACAACGAATAATATCACAAGCCCTTGTCGAATTTGCACTAACCCTAAGGAATTTGACCAATTTACCTGAAAAAAGCAGAGTTCTGGCCCTCCAGTGCTTTGACGGTACATTCAGAGCGTAATTTCGAAGCCATTTGAAAGCAGTTTGGCCGTGAGAATACGCGACTGCAATACTTCTGACCAGTGCCAACAACTAAACGAAAATACCGTTATTTACGCACGCCTGGCTCGCTTATCTATCGTGAGCTCACTGCGGCAACACATCGCCTCTGTAGCGTGTGTGTAAGCCAACGTGTATGAGGCCCGTCCGGTGATTGAAAGACATCATTAAGTCCGGAAATCCTTGAGTCTCTAGCACTTCTCAAAGAAACGAGTCGTGTTTCTTGTCCTTCCTTGTGTCTGAAGCGCCATTTAGCGCTCGAGGTGAAAAACGGACCTTGGTCGGGAAGACGAGCCGGCGGGAAAGTCTGGAATCACTTCGGATCAGAAAAGGGGCAGCGTTGAGAGTTGTGGGCCATTTCCCATCCCGTGCCGTGGTCGAAATGCCCGATATCCGAAGTGCTTTGAGACTTATAGTATTTTGCAATAACTTTCGGGTGGGAACTCCATTTCGGTTTTGTTGTAGGATTTCCCGACATGCTTTGCGACAGTGGTAGATGGGTCCGCTGTGCGTGGTCGGGCACTTGAAATACAGCTTTGGGCAGCTCGAAGTGAGTTGTTGCTGGCCGGTGGGAAGACGTTTCGCATTTGGAGTCTTTAATGCAACATTAAATTCGATCTAAAAGGATTTTGAAATCGAGATAGGCGTTTTGATGCGTATCAACCTTTTAATAATAAAACTTAGGCTGAAGTGAGCATGTGTTCGTCTGTGGTCTAGTGGTTTGGTCGGGGATTTGCGCTCGGACGGCTCCGGGTTCGAATCACGCTCGGCCTCATTTTTTTTTTTTTTTTTTTTCTTTCTTTCTTCGAACTGGACATTATGAAAGTGATTTACTTTTTTTGCGTTCGTCAAAATTTCTAACGTTTAATTTTACAAAAATATCGAACCGTGTCAGTGCGAAAACAGAAGCTTACCGCAATATTGCGTTACAATAGGAGCCTTTGATTGATTGATTTTTTTTTTTTTGAATACGGTATTTCTCGAAAACGACGGAAAAAACAACGGAAAAAAATTCGGAACAATGTTTTGCAACTAATTTCTAGTTCACATGCCAAAATTGGACAAATCTGAGCAAGAAAAAATAAAAAAGGCCTAAAAAGTCATATAGGCTGGACATGCTCTCGGCCCTTCAATTGTAATGTTCAGAACGATAAAAACCGACAAAAAGTGCCATATTTCCATGGACGTAACTATATTTTTAATTAGACCATGCGATCAGTTAAGGCTGGTACATGTAGTTCAAATCTGTTAGTCAGGCATGAGAAATTGCTCCATAGGCGTGAGTAGGCGTGAGATCGGAGTTTTGGACTCGCAGGCATGAGACTCACACCTAAGGCGTGAGACTTGGCAGGTATACAGTACACTAAAGAGACTGGTTGCAGAAACTGGTTTTTCCTCTTTTTTGGTTGCAGCGAGTTAAGTCTCATGAACAGTACATACAATGCGACAAGTACCAAAAACAGTTTGATAATTGGCATTGGTTAAATATCTTTGTATTTGGTCGCACAACTTGTTGCATGGCCAGTATACGCAAGGGATTGCAGCGACTAGTCATCGTGACCAGTCGTGTTAATTAAATCAGTTTCAATTTCAGCAAGCAGTCGCCGTGACCAAATTTTGGTCGTCCCGACTAGATTTTTTTATGAAAATGAGTACACAGGTAATTAGTTATGGCAAGCAATTGGCACAACTAGCCTGCGCTTTTAGTCAGCATAGCCAGTCCGCCTCCTTTGGCTGACCTTAAGGGGTAAAACTCATTTTAAGCATGTTTGAAATTGTATGTATGTAATTAACACCTGATTCACACGACACATGAAAATGCTCAGGATTTCATGGCCACAAGCATAAAATTAACATTAATGTTTAACAGACAATAAAAGCCGATGTTAAACCGACATTCATTCTGTTTTTCCTTGCCCCTGCAGGACTTGGCAAAATATGTGTAACTCATGAAATATCTGACCAGTCATAATGTGACTACTTAACCATAAAATAAACAACACGATCACTTCCATTACATGAGTTTACAGTGTTCTGCTGATTCATTCTGACATAAACATTCTGACATGACTGGAACGGTCATCCATCAACAAGATAAGCATAATGGTGTGATTGTATTCGTAAAAATCACAGATTAATACACAATTGACCTACATTTGACTTATTTTAGATAAAAAATATTTTTATTAGCCTGATGTTATGGTTTTGCAATGCAACCACAACGGTTCAATGACTTTTTTTGCTTGCGCTACAGTTCCTTTGTTTCATCAGAATTGGACCATAAGGATTCTATTTTTGGATTCACTAACGCACATAGACAGAAATCACTTTTAGTAACACGTTGACAATCTTGCCACTTGAATAAATTAATGATGACTTAACTTGTTCAAAACAACAAACATGTTGATATACAAACTGGAAATTTGCCAACCTTGAAACAAAACTTCAAAACAAGTTGATTGCCAAGTGCAGAATTTAATAACAGTCTGGGACACCTGTTTTCTTGACCTGCCAACAATAAACTGCCAACTGTGGGCTCTAATTGGAGGCCGATAATACAAACAATTTTTCAATCAAATGTAAACTATCCTTTTGAAGTTCACTGGTTTATATTTAGCTGCAAGCTTGAAATATCAAAACGAACGTTCAATGCTCAAATTGTTTAAAAACAGCTTAAATTCCCTTGTCTTGTGTTATTTTTTCCTCAAGAATTTTAATTTCAGTGATAAGAGAACCTAAGTTGATAATATTACCTTATTTTGGTCACCTGTCTCCTATATTGTTGGGGTATTTTAATCAAAAATGAAAATCACAGGTTTAAACATTACAGATTTAAATTACGGTAGAAAAAGTCACATTTTCAAAGTCTTACTTCTAGTAGATGGACAGCTTGAAAGAAACAAAAAGTTGTCATTTAATAGCTATCTACATGTAGTAGGTCTACACTTGTAGCCTCAGGTAAAAAGACATTCAATAGCTCTGGTATATATATTTTTTTGATTTAAAAGGAATATTGAAAGAAATATTTCGAGTGTGGATTTGTTTGTTCAAACTTGTTTTGAACCCCCTGCGTCGTGGGAACGAAATTAAGCTGGATGTTACTAATAATTTCACTTAAACCCTTCCCAATTTTTATGAAAAAAAACCAGGTCAATAAAAAAGATCGGGCTGTTTATTCTAAACTGTAATTAAATATTTTTGTGCCGAACGATATATAATCGTAAGCTTCTGGAATCTTTTGGTTTGAGGTGATGAGCGAAAGGAATTAGCACGTTACCAAATATTAACACATGAAAATACGATTTACATGTATTTTCTATATTTATATTTCAAAAGGGAGAGAATATATATAGCTCACTTTATAGAGGCGTCGGCGGCAAGAAAGTTTTCTACTTCTCTATTGGCAACCAATATAAATATTGCTTTCTATTGTGCGACGTTTACGCGTTTTTCAGCTTAAATTTTGCGTTTTGTCCATGCATATTTTATTCTTATATAAGCTTAAACTTTAACTGCGGGTCTTGACACTGCAAAAATAGTACACGATTTCATACTCATAGATACGGAATTTTTTTAAACGATATTTAAAGATAAAAGCTGTCCTTTGTTTATTGCCACGAGAACAATAAAGCTTACATTCTTAACAGATATTCCGATATCGATGTACTCGGACAACAAGTCACGGTTTTATATTGCTTCGACTTGTTTACACGAAGCCAAATTTACCACCTTTGAATGGGACAAAAAAAAAACAAGTGAAATTGACAATGGATTCCACGTAGCAGAAAAAAAGACGGAATATCTGCGGAGTTTAATTCAGTAAGATTTCTAGGAAGCAAGTTTGACAATGAATAATTGTTAATTTCAGTAATGAACACGATCTGACGAACATTTGCAATTCATGATGATAGCGAAATCGAATTGACAATGTCAGTCAAATTCATGCAATAAAAAAACTTCGACTCCCTCTAAACGTTAACACGTTTTGGGCAATTTCATCGAGGAATTATATATCATTCCCCAACTTAAGCTTAAACTAGCTCTACTTCGTTTTAAATGTCGATGGATTTACAATGCCTTCTAGGACTAGCAGCTGAACAACTTGTTTACCGGTAAGTGCGATAGAGTGAGGGCTGAATATAGTAAGCTTAATGATTCTTACATATTCCGCCTTCCATTGCAAACAGAGATTCTCTTAAATGTTTTGCGTGTACATATTGAAATGACTAAGAATTTAAAGCTTTGATTAAGTTCAGAAATGACTGAGCTCGAAATAAATCAGTGTAAACAGGACATTACTTATGCAGCGTCCATTCATTCGTACAGGGGAGTACGTGAACAGAATTCATTAAAAATACTCGCTGGACTTTACCAAGGGAAACAGTTATCAAATACTATAACGACAAATAAAATTCACAGATATTAATAACTTGCCTTGTGTGTGAGCTTCCTTTGCTTTCGAGGAAGCTTCATTTCCAGAAACCCACACTTGACTAAATCCTCGACGTAACTGGCCATAACTTTCATCTTCCACAATATTTTTTATGCGCTCGCGTATTCTTAGAATTTTCCCACAGGCGTTGTAACACGAAGGAAACGATCACTGAACCCGGCGATCCACTCCTTTCAGTTACACGTTGGGAAGCTGTGCGTTTAACATCCTTAAACGTAGGGAAGACGCAAAACGTTTGAAAACCGAAATTGTTTGTCAACCGAGAGCTATTGTTTTTGTCGCACGCTGTTCGTGAGGGGTGGGAAACTGAAGACGCTCGTTCCAATCTCCTCGCGCGCAGTCAATAGCAACGCAGTCACGCAGTGTAAATAACAACACCAATTTGCTTTGAAATTGACGGATTTGTAACTCGATTTGTTCGTCTTTATCCACAGCAGAAGATTGACTGTTTCTACTGGAATCGGTAAACCGATAAAGACGCGATAGTCAATGTAACCTCGACGAATATTTTGCAGCGAACTGACCGAGGGCAGAAAATCCGGAAATCACG
This sequence comes from Dendrophyllia cribrosa, assembly GCA_024195265.1. Classification (NCBI taxonomy): domain Eukaryota; kingdom Metazoa; phylum Cnidaria; class Anthozoa; order Scleractinia; family Dendrophylliidae; genus Dendrophyllia; species Dendrophyllia cribrosa. The sequence goes on along the minus strand of JAJLRJ010000002.1, from coordinate 50,520,334 downwards.
CGAAACTTTCGTCTCAAGTGGTTTTAGTCGTGGTTCTTGACCTCATCACTAATATAAGCCGTGATGGATCATAACTAAGCGTGTTTCAGCATGCCTGAGCTTGAGAGAGCGCAAAAATAAAGATTCAACGATCTCGAGTGATCGTGTTTCGTGAGAGCTATTTCAAATTGCTAGAATTGTCGTGTTATTTGCCCTATTTCCCGCGGGCATTTTAGCTAGTACCTCCCCTCAAAATTACTAACTTTATTCTCTGAATACTGATAATGAAAATTGGCAGAATGTTGTTTTGGAGCTTGGTTCAGCTGCGCCCTGACAAAGAAAGACAAAACAACACTACATGTTACTTTAGAACGTCATATTTTGATAAAAAACAATGCCAAGATGATATTTAGCACACAAGATGTTTTTTTTTTCGACGGATGCCGCAAAATTTATTTTATTTCTATTTTCAACCGACTAGGCGGGCGATCGGGCGGACTTAATTGTCAAATTTTCAATTAGTTTTAAGTCCGCAAGCAGGCCTAAGCAAATAACAGTTTGATTAATTTGTTCTCAAAAACAAAATTTGTTCTCTGCCAAAAAAAACAAAAGTTCAATCTCCTAGTGTTATATAACACAGCGGAAGACTCGATAACAAGGCCACAAAAACAACTTGAACATTCGGTCAAAACAAAGTACTTAAGCCTGATCACGTGACTCGCTATTTATCTTACACTATGGACGTATTGGCCAATCATATTTCATCACACACACTGATGAAATTAACAGAAACGGAATAATAACAGGAAATTGGTACATTGTGAAATTTGCATTCGCGATATAGCACGGTGAAACACGCTTTACAAGTCTGCAGTTATGAAATGAAAAAATGTTATTGTCACGGTTTTTCGTTAAAATCACCTCGTCATATTTCTAGCATTAGATAGCTTCTGGTTGCTCAAACAGGTTCTTTGAAGATGGACCGATAGATAACAACAATTGATTATCGATCGATCAAAGACCTGAATTTATGTTAAAATTATTTTTGAGCTTTTGTTTCAAGCATATGATTTTAAATATGTAACTGCCCATCTTAGTGCCGCGTCATGAAAACACTGATACTTGCTCTATTCATATTTATATTTGGCAGAAATGAGAAAAATTTTAAAGTGAAGAAAATTGCAAAGTAACGAGCAATGATATTGATGGCAAAAATATTTGCCAAATGTTTATGTGCCAACGGGGCGGATGCCAACTTTTTAGGAACGTATCCCTTTTTTTTTCGTTAATTTTGATATCACGAAGACTTCAACTTCACAACAATCTCTGTGTTTTTTTGTCGTTTTTAATTAGAGGAAAACGGATTTTGCGCATTGCATGTTTTAAATTGCTTCTGTGTGTATCTAATTTCACTAGACAATTATTTCCCATTCAAAGCATAAAATTAAATATAAATAGACAATGTATCGGGCAAAGGCGCGAGAGATTTTTAATATATTCAAACGCATAAAACGTGATTAAAATCATGTTTTAAGCGTTTGAATATATTTTGGCCTTAGTACATTTAATCCAATTCAAACTGTCAAATTTGTGTTTTTGGCACATATTGTATTTACTGAGTTTATTTTTTTCTACCAGAAATTTTCGTCGTCTTTCCGATTTTTGTTTTGCTTTATTTAGGCCGAACCGGATCTTTGATTGCATAGCTGTCTTGCATATCTATGATATATATAAAAAACAGTATTGATTCAAAGAACACACAGAAGATTTCCCCAGCCGAACTGAACGCCTTACTTTTTATTTCAGGCCTGAAAATGTCTGATGCGTTACAAAGCTCAAACATTCACTTGCGTTTATTGGTAGGCGGCGGTTGATCAATGGAAGACTCGTTCAGAAACACACCGTGGAATCTTGCCCATTTGCTTTCTAAATATGAGACTGACTAAGAGTTGTGTAGACGTATAGATATAGAACGGTTCATAACGTAAGGTTATGGAGAAGGACTGGTCTGAACTGAAAACAAAAACACAAAAACATACATCAACACTGAAGATGCGATGGAAAATATTTTTTGGGCGTAATACCCCCGGGGGGGGGGGGGGGGGTACTTGACCAATATTTGGGTATAGGGGTGCCGCTGAGGGTCTGAGACCCTGATCCTGTTTAGGACAAAAATAAACGAAAAAACCTACCCTGTGTAGGACAACACCCTCTATTTTAGGACCCTGTCTAGGACACGGCTCGAGCGTGGTTATTGATCTGAGCTTTAAAAAATGGTAGACGGATCCTTGAAAAGAAAACGACTTCGCCTTCGCATGAATATACTAATCACAACAAGGTAAGTCGCCACAAGCGCGAAAGTAACTGGAATCATACCCTGTTTAGGACAGATTCAGACCCTGTTTAGGACAGACTCACGTTAAATTATATACCCTGTTCAGGACAAAAATGCCAAAAACCATACCCTGTCCAGCGGCACGTCCCCGTATAGGTCATATAAGGGAGTACCCCCCCCCCCCCCCCCCCCCCCCCGGGTAATACCGCTATATTGTATCGGAGCCAAAATTGGATGTGACAATCAAAACAACAATAAATTGGGAGTGCGAATAACTGTACAAAAAATTGTTATTAATACAGACCTGAACATGTAGGAATTATTAACTGCATGTTGACAACAAAACGATAAAAAAATGCAAGATGCTTACTGAAGATTTCTTTTCACGCATTCAGCCTCTATTTTCTTCGGAATATTTTTAAAAACATATACTCATCTTTATATACTATTCAAACATTCAATGATACAACTCAGGACTCAGCCATCGGTGATTCAAATATTATGCACAAAAGATGTTTGAACGTAAAGAAAGTATTTTTTTTATATTTTAACAATTTTGAAGTAGTTGTAGTGTTTTCGCGCAATGCAAAGTACCTTTCAAACCTGATCGATTTGGCATTTGTATCAGTAAAAATTTGCATTTTTTAAAAATGAACATTTTTAATAGTGACCAAAAAATATTATGGAATATTAACTAAAAATTTTGGTTATAACAGCATTTATACGAAGCGTTTCTTGTGCACACGTGGAGTTTCAAATTTGAAGGATATTACGTGTATTAAATGCATATGGTTTTCAGTTGCAAGAGACAAATGGGTACCGGTAATTCTTGGTGTTGAACAAACTATTGTTGGTTAGCTATTGTGTTGTGGTGATTTGAATCTTTTGTTGTACGACATTTTGTGATCGCAACATCCCATCCGCCGCAATACCAGAATTGCCACAACCATACAGTACACTGATAAGTCACTTCCAATATCATCAAAAGGTGACAGTATTTTCCCTCGCGGCAAGTTGTTTTCATATTTTATGAAAACAAGAAAGAAAACGCTTTATTATCATCAATGCTCTTTTATCTCCTAAGGGGGGAATAGGGCTGCTAACGCTCCATTAAGCTTTGTTTAAACCAATATCTTGAAAGCGTTTTACAAAGAAAGGGAACATTTGCGATTGCCGGCTGGTCTGTGAAAATTTGTTACAACTACAATGAGAAAACTAGTGAATTGTAGAGGGGACGGAATGAAAGTGATAACAAAACGCATGATAAACGTGACGTTATTGCCCTACTCAAAAACCATCTGCTCTTCTTGGAAATTCTCATGGAAGTCTTCGTTGCTATGAAAACAATTGTCATGAATATGCTGTGGGCAAAAATGAAACCTTCCTTTTGCATGCAACAAAATCTTGCGAGTTTCGTTAAGCAGAAATGTGCGAAAACCTAGAAGTAGGTAAGCTAGCATCCAAGATGTAATTTTTTGTCAGTTTTGGAGCAATAACAGAACATTATTTAGAAGATTGTGGTTATATTAAAACAAAGAAATCTAGACTGGCCAATTACGAAAAGCTATCAAATATTGCGTACGAAAGATGTTTGAACGTCAAATGATTTATTTAGCAATTTTTTTTTAAACCGAGTACATGATGTTAGTACAATTGTTTTCGCGCAATGCAAATGTCGTTGCAAACCTGATCCATTTGGCATTTGTACCAGTAAAAGTTTGCATGTTTTGAATAAAAATTCCAACAATAAACCAAAAAATATCATGGGATATTAACTGACATTTATAAGTAGCGTTTTAGGCGCACACGTGGTATTGATTGGAAGGATACGCATAGATGGTTTTTGTACAACACAAAACGATATTTTCACTGGGAGTTAAAATACAAGTACCAGTAATATTAAAAGATGACAGTTTTTTTCCCTCGAGGCAGTTTGTTTGCATATTTCGTTTTAGAAAGAAAACGCTCTATAAAGCCTTGCTTTCCTTAGGGTTTTAAAACCAATCTCTCTTGAAGAAGGGCACATTTGTTCAAGTCGACAATCAGTAACAATTTGTTACAAGTGCAATGAACAAACTGCCGAATTGTGTTGTAGGTTGTGAGAATAAAAGTGACAACAAAACGCATTATTTTACGAAATGTCCCCCTCAAAAATCGTAATTCTCATGGAAGTCTTCGTTGCTATGTAAACAATTGTCATAAATATGCTGTGAGCAAAAACAAAACCTATGTTGCACGCAACAAAACCGTGTGGGTTCCGTGAAGCAGAAATGTGCGACAACCTAGAAATAGGTGAGCCAACATCTAAGATGTTATTCTGTGTCAGTTTCAAGAGCAATAACAGAGCAGTATCGAGAGAAAATTGTGGTTATATCAAAACAAGGAAATCTAGTCTGGCCAATCACAGTGAGCCAATTAGAAGGGAGGCAAAACGTTCAACCGCTACCAAGCGCGGGAAAACGCATGCAAGGCAAGCCATGAGTGGTTACCAATATTGCTTCTGATTGGTCGAATAGGCAGCACGCTTTCTCCGATTGGTTGGTGCACACTGCTGCACGTACTTTTTTTTTACCAATCGCAAAGCGCAGGATGCCAACGAAAAACGCGCGCGCTGCCTCCCCACGGTCCACACGTAAATATCCGGACACACGGTACAACCTTAGTCTTGCAACGTTACGCCCAACAAGATTTTTTGGGGTCACACAATCCAATAGTTGTGGGCAACGTCGAAAAGTAGAACTCGATTCTTCTTCTGCAACTTTTGCGCGCAACTTTGCAAGAAAAATTGCACTGTGTGTCGGGCCTTTAATGCAAACAAAAACAAACCGAAAACGGAGATGTTTAAAACATCACCCAAAGAACGGACTTTTTAAAAGAATGCTGAATCAGTTCGTTTAGTTGTGGACGGTACTAACGTCAAAAAAATAAAATGGCCCTTTTTACACTAGAGACGCATTATCCGTCCAGACGAATAATGCGTCTGTCATGTTATGCGTCTAGTGTAAAGACGGGACGACAACTAGAGACGCATTATCCGTCTAGACAAATTATCTTTCGAAATGCGTCTTGAACGACGCACTACGAAAAATAGTTCGTCTAGACGGATAATGCGTCTTGTGCCCGTCTTTATACTAGAGACGCATAACCAGACGAACTACAAATGTTTGCCCAAGTTCGTCGACGGATAATGCGTCTCTAGTATAAACGGCCAATATTTCTTCTACTGAATGTCAGGTCTTTCGTCCGCATGTACAATAACGATCGAAAAACGAAGGTTTTCGAAAACTATATGAAAACAATGGAAAAGTCAATAGAAGATGGTCTCTGCCCGCCTCGGCTAACCCCAGCTAAATGCGGGCAAAATATGCATAAGTACTTTATTAATTCCTTTTACAATAGAGGTTTTGCACGGCAGCCATGTTGCATGGCAGGAACAATAGATTCTTTTCCCTATGGAAAAGAACGTTCTTTCTAATGCAAAAAATTTTTTACTTTAAATAACTTTTCAATTCTCTATTTTCGAATTGCCCATAATACACTTTGTTTGCCCCCAAATTTTGCATAAACCATTGTTTTGAAATGCTCTTGGGAATATGCAGTCCTCCCAAGAGCACTTACAAACAATAGTTTATGCAAAATTTGGGAGGCAAACAAAGTGTTTTATGGGCAATTCGAAAATAGAGAATTACTTTCAAGCACCGTTTAACGTGTGGTTGGAAAACCGGAAAACCTTCTGAGAGCGCGTATTTTAGAATCTCGTGTGCACAGGCCTCGGCCGAGCAAAACATGCACTCGTGGTAACTATCGCGTTTTGTTTGTTTCATTAACCTTTCTCGCGTCTTGACAGATGCAACACAAAGATGTTTTGTTTATTAACATAGTTAACACCTGATCTTACATTTACCAAAGTTTGACTCCAGTATTGTAAGGATAACACAATTCTCCAGCGGCTTGTGCGCGCAAACGATAAATTTATACAGACTTATTTAATTTAAACATTTTTTAAAAAATGGAAGTTCTGCTGAACATCAATTGAGAGAATTTAGGATTTCATCCTTAGACTAAAAAATTTACAACGACGCGGACTCTACTTTACGACATGTTAGGAGGGGGTAAGTTTTACCCCCAACGCTCACAAATCGGAGTGCTCAAAATTCATACAAAAATGCCAAATTTCATTTTGTAAAATGCTGCAAAACAAACAGTATGGTGGCAAAGTAAGATTATGTTTGATTTTCTGCACCCATTTCCTGCGTTTCGAAAGATTTTATCGCGCGCTTTTGTGTTTCCTATACTCGTTAATGCGCCTTCGGTCGAGTTATCCATGATATGGCGCACGAAATTCCTCCGAAACACAGGGACCGGTTGCAGAAAATCCCACTTTATCTTAAGTTGCTTTATGCAACCGGGTCCAGGAGCTTTCACTTGAATGGTCACACCGACGAATTTTATCCAAAGACGGAAAAGTTAGAGCGACAATTTTTCTATTAAATGAAGAAGTTTTAACTCTAAGCATGTTGCATATTCGCTTCTACTGTCACGAAATTTGCGGCAGGTGAACTCTCGCATCAGGTTCATCATTGAGATCTGCTGCGGCCTCCTTAAACACCTCCACGGTGGTTTTGTCAAAGTTTGTGAAGCGGACGAGATCGACGGAGCTCTTGGGCTCTGCGCGAAAAAACTCCAGAGCCGCAGAGAAGAGAACCTTGGCGCATCGTTTTTTTGGAAAGCCAAAGATGCCACTGCTTATAGCGGGGACAGCTACGCTTCGGAGATTTCTTGCCTGGCATTCGGAAAGAGAGTTGTACAAAGCGTTGTGAAGGATGTTATCTTCGTCTTTTTGGCCTCCTTCCCACACTGGGCCTGAAAAATAAAACACCAAGGCTTTAAGTAATGATCCGCATAAGAAGGATAGTGCTGAACGGCAATGCACGATGGAATATCAACTATTTTCATTGTTACAACTAGTGATCTCATTGGCCGAAACTGAAAAACCGCTAAAAAGTTAAGGTTCAAGGTGTATAAAGTCTATTTTTTTTAAGGTTTCAAGTATTTTGAGACCCAATCGCACAACATGCAATTTTTAAAAGACATTGTATTTGGAGAACTTCATCAAAGAAGCAAAATTATTAGCTATTATCTTCTGCTATTCTGATTGGTTAAGCACGAACATTTCCTAAAATATATTTGACGCAAATGGATTTTCTGTATTTTTACAATGAAATATAATTATGAACCATCAGCCCCTCCTCTATTCTTAAAATCAAAGATATTCTATGTGGGAAAGAGCCATTGCTGCAGAACAATGAAGTTTAGTTTACTATAGTTCTTATGTGAAGCATTACTTAATTAGCATGCTGCAGTCCTGGACATGCCAAACCTGCCTTTATCTTGCTGATTGGTTGAGAAAGTGGCGCGAGGTTTTTTGGCCAATCACAAAGCGTAGCAATGCAAAACCAAAGCAATCGCAAAATAACTTTTGACACTCAATTAAAAAAACCGGTCTAATGTGAGTGAATTGTCCAGGTGCTGAATTCGTTCGGAGTTGGCTTTTTAAAGTAACACTAGAAATGGTTATATAACCACCGAACCTGACAATTCAAACTCTGCCTAACCCGAGATCAGACCCAATTTTTGTAGCACTCCAATGTCCTCTTATGTGGTCGCTCACTAATTTCGTTTCGCATTTCCAGCCGGGAATGGTTTACCAAGTGAAACGAAAAGAGAGCCTGGTTGCACGTTACACTCTGCCCCTGTTAAAGACCCTTGTTCACCCAATCTGCTTTGCGCGCCCGGGCTGAGTTTCGCACAGACGGAAAATCGAAAAATCGACATGCCAGCCAATCATAACGCTACATTGAACAATTGAACCGTTTCAAAACAAAAACACAATCGCGCAAAGCAGATTGGGTGAACATGGGCCTTTGAATTAAACCCCTAAAGGAGACCAATCTGGGAGTGGATCAAGCTTTATTTGACCCCTAAAAGAAGATATCATTTCTAAAATCTGATTGGCTAATTCGCGCTGGGCGGTAAACATAGTAAATTCCCGCGTAAAGTCGTTTATGCGTAAAAGCACGTGCCAGTTTCTGATTGGTGAACGTATTGAGAGTTGACGTAATTCGAATACAAGGAAATAGATGTGCGTAATGCGAATAGCCCGGTTCTTATAGCAGGCTTTCCTTCCCTTCTCTCCCTCTTCTCTTTCACGCCCCCTTTCATGTCCCCTCCCCCTCTCGCTCCCCACCCCCACCCCCCCGACCCCCCCACCCCCCTCTCCCCCCCCCCTCCTCCCCACCCCCACCCCCCCCCCCCCCCACCACCACCACCCCCGGGGTCCCTCGCCCCAATTCCAATTCTCAATTTCTTACCTACTGTATGGATGACTATTTTACATGGAAGATTTCCTGGGCCTGTCACTGCAATTCCTCCAGTCTTGACAGGACCGTTTTTAGTGACATAATTGTCACTTTCAATTTGTATTTGATTTCCACCACTTTTAGCAACGGCTCCAGCTACCTGTTATAGTAACAAACAGATCATGATGGGTGTCTGTCTGCTACATTACTGCATCCTTCAATAATTTACAACTATTCACCGAAGTGCAGGTGAGCAATGGCAGATATTTACTGAGCCACATACATGTAGGTAGCAGTACTGGTATGTACTAAAACAGTGAGATAATACAGCACGAAAATGGTGGTTTTTAACTCATTTATTCTTGTCAAAGATTACAATTTTCGCACAAATTGATTGGAGGTGAATAGCACTTGCTATCCTGATTATCAGTAGCCAATTGGAGCGTGCGAACAACGCTTTTTACTGTTTTAGTATATACTAACATGTGTTAGTATGCACCTGATTGAAGAAACTTTGTCGAAAAAAAAAAAAGCATAATATAAACCATAAAAGATATGACCATTTTACTGATAATTCCTTCCTAAAAAGTTTTCAGAGGATGATTTGGAACATATTTGTTACAATAACAATGTGCAATTTATCTGAGAACACAATAATTTTATTCCATTTCCAATGTGGAAAACTATTTGGTCATGTCATTCATGGCTTATACTTTTTAACTGAAAATGTTTTTTCAATCAGGCCCTAGGTGTTCAAAAGGTGGATAGCGCTGCCCATCGGATAAATCACTATCCAGGGGATAGGCATGTACCCTATATCCTAGACCTATTCCAGACTCGCTTTCTTTGTTATTAGTTAACAGGGGTCAGTAAAAATGCCGTACCGCCCACTGTACCGATTTTTAAATACCATTTGCCAGTAAACCTTGTCTAGACTAAATTCTTCACACAACTAATCAGTTTCATGGAAAATGATACCCTATTCTAGACCAAAACTCTCTGATTACTACATGTATACCCTATCCCAGACTAAACTGCCTGAAAACCATACCCTTCACAGAGGCACATACTGTACATGTACCTTTATAGCTCATATATGAGACCCCCCCCCCCCCCATATAGCTCATACATGGTAGTACCCCCCCCCCCCCCCCCCTCTGGGAACTGGGAACAGGTGTATAAACCTGTACCAAACCAGTGGTTAATGTTTATCACATGCTCTAATTGACTAGTTAATCTCAAATTCGTAATACACCAAATGCAAATATGGCCGCCAGGCAATTTTTTGTTTGGCCAAGTTTTCAGAGAAATTAATGATAACACGTAAACAAGTGCTGCTAAGTGTATCATCTTGCAAAGTTTGAGTGTTTTTTGTTTTACGGTTGCAAAGTTATGGCTCACTGAAATTTTAAGCATCTGTATGAGAAAAGACATTCTAGCCTGACTAGCCTCGCTTTCATGTTTTTCCCAAAATTTGATTGCCTATAACTTCTCCCAAAATAAGAATATGGCCTTGAAAATGCACATAATGACTTATTTTGACCTGATCTTTATCATTATTCAATTGCTTTTCTTTTCTTGTGAACCTGTCCAAACAAAAAATTGTTGGGCGGCCATATTTGCATTCGGTCTATAGTATTTACTATTTATCTCCAGGCATTGTTCTGGGTTTCGCCTGCAAGTCTTTTCAACATTTGTCAGAAAAAAAGTAACTATTTTGGGCTGGCTATCCACTGGCTTGTTATACACTATATATTTATCTCATGGTTTTGCGGCTCGGCAAATATCTACCACTATTCACCTCCACTTCAGAAAAGGGATGAAAAAGGGGAAAAAGTGATGAGAAGGACCCCAATAAGTGTGCATATAGCTTAGCCCACAACTGTGTGTGCGTGTGTCTACTTATAGGAAAAGTTTCAGCTCAGAAGGTGTCAATTTATAATATAGTGGTTGTTTGACTGTATACAACCACCCACAGTTTTTTAACAGCTTTATATTTATTAGGCACTGCTACAAATCTTAATTACACAGACAAACCAAAAGAAGAGAAAACGAGATAAATAAAAAAATATATAAACGACCCATGCATGGCTGCCTTTCATGGAAAATTAAAATAAGTTAAACTGGGGTCAATTCAATAAAACTTTTACAAGTGTAATTTACAGGGGGTTCCATTGTTTCAAAGGTTGAAAACAATAGCTACACTTGTAAATTACACTTGTAGAAGTTTTATTGAATTGACCCCTGGTCATAAATGCAGAATAAGCGAGAACTACTCCCTACGACAGGAGCAGTCATGAGACAATGCCCACACATGTATAGGTCATATGCATATCAAATGTTGATGTTACTAAAAAAAAAAACACTGCGCAGTGCAGTCTTTACAAACAGAGTTCCAAAATCGGTTAATTTGGCTTAAGTAGGAGGCCTGAAAAGTGCTAGTTTTACAGGATGGAACTTAAAGCGTAAGAGTACATGTAGGCTTGTGGATGACGCGAAGCTGTACAGGGAAGATGGGTTGGATATGAAAGGCACGAAAATTACATATTGATTGCCAATCCGGCAAATTCTTTCTACCTGTATTTAAGAGCAGCGGATACGTATTAAGTATGCATGTTGATAACTTACTCCTCCGCCATGTTTTAACCAAGAGTTTGCAGCATTTACAATTGCGTCAACATTTTCCTTTGTCAAGTCATTCTGAACAACTACAAACCAACAAAAAAAAAAGAAAAAAAAACATGGAGACAAAATGTCTCAGACAAACCACACGTTTATTGTATAATATTACAAAAAGTATTGTTAGTCACATCTACTGGAATGTAAAGGAATAATAATAATAATAATTTATGCATTTGTAAAGCACAAATTCTATATACATACATGTGTTCAAATGTGCTTCACAATTAATCAGACCCACCACCCCACCCATGAACAAGTGACACTGAGGGTGGTCACAGCCAGGGTTTGTTACATCCTCAGTGATTCCTTTACATCCCCATGGGAGATGGGACTGCCATTTCTATGTGGTCATCCAAGCCAGTGAAGGTCTTACCATTTGCCGATGTCATAGCAAAGGCAGCAACTTCATCCTCAGTTATTTTAAGACCCTGAGTGTTGGTCCAGCCAGGGTTCAAACCTGCAACCTCCCGCTCTGCAGACCGGTGCTCTATCAACTGAGCTAACAAGGAGGCAGTGACTATGAATTGCCATAAAATTGACCAAAATAATTACACAATATCTGGTCTTCTTCTACATTGTAAGTGTTACGACAGTTACTTCCATATTGGAGCACAATTCCTTTAAATGCAAATCTCTTTGAGGAGAAAGAAAATTTGGGCATGGGGCTTTAATTTATTGCTGGTAAATTATGAATACTGGTGAAATATTTTTTTACCTTCTATTGTCTTACTGACTTTCTTGTCCGCTGAGGAAAATATTACTGCAGCATGAACAGTACCCTAAAAATAAAACACAAAATATTACTGTGTGGCTGCACAGTGGTACAGTGCAAAAGTATGACAAGCATCATGTGTTATGTTTTGACACACTTGTAGACTAGCTTGCACAGAGCACATGCTTTTGTGTTCTGTGACTTTTTCCTCATTGTAGTTTGCAGTTGAGGGACAGATTGGTAGTGTACACAATTCACATGTCAAGATCACATCAAAGTGTTCATGATATAATTGCCAGCCTCCAAAATGCAATTAATTCTTCCTCCATGAACATCTGCTTAATACAGTACAGTGTAGCCAAAGAGCCATTCTTCATTGTCTTGTAATTAAAACTCAGACTCCCACTGCAAGCGTAGGTCACATTCAAGTTTTGAGTTAAATCAACACTCTTAAAAGAACATTTTCTCAACTTTCCATGAAGTTATTTCAAAGCTAAATAGTTACACTTGAAAACAACTTAGTGCAGCAACATACTAAAATTCAATTTTGGTGACAGCAAGGTCAAATTGCATTGGAGACTAAGGCCCCGTCCACACGTATACGTTTACGGTCGTAAACACATATTTTTTTATCTAAAACACTCCCATCCACACAAAGCCATTGAGCATGCGTAGATAAGTCCGCCATATTGTAATTGGATATCTGCTCTATTTTCTTTATTTGTGGACTGGGTTCAAATCCGTGACATCAGCGTTTACGAAAATATCCATTTACGCTGTTCACACGTAAACGGGGTAAACGGGTTTTCGAAAATATCCACTTTGGAGAGCATTTTGGAAAATATCCATTTAAGGTGACCGTTTTCATAAAAAAATATGCGTTTACGAATGTAAACGTATACGTGTGGACGGGGCCTAAGGGCTGGTTCCCATTACCAACGTAATCAGAAGTAGAGTTGGTGCTGGAATAGTAAGGAGTCTTTAACCTTCTAGTGTAAATCAAAAAATGGAGTAGCAATCAAAATCAGAATCTCGACAGAATTGGAATTGAAAGGATCAGAAGGTTTCCTTTTTCTTCCGACTCTGCTTCTGCCTCTGTCGCTTACTAACTGTTTACATTTTTTTTATTTCCACTTGACTAGATTGTGAGGTTCTTGCGATTCCAATTCCGCTTACAATGGGCAAGTATCTCTATTTCTTACTTTAATAATTAAAGTATCTACTGTTGTAATAATTGGAAGGTGTCAAATAAAATTGTTGTTGTTGTTGTTGTACAATTCTGCTAACGTTGCTTACATGTACCTCACAAGTGGGAGCCAAGCTTTGAAAAAAAGCTTACTTGCATATGCTTATAACACCCTCTTTCCTATTGGTGTTTTGCACAGTGGCTGTGTTGGGGGTCTGAACAACGAAATTTATATCCTTAGGGAATAAACCTTCATTTTATGCAAACAATTTTTTTTCCTACCATCAACATGGCTACTTTTCAAACTACCTATTGGCATGTAGAATGCTTGCCACATAATACAATTTTGAAGTTGTTATTTAAAACTAGCATTTAACTTATTATTCCCGGCGTTACCAATAGATGAAATCGATGATTGGAAATTCAATCGATAAATTGATATCAATCGATGAAATTAGTTCATTGATATCGATTGGTATCGGCCAATCGATGACCAATCGATAAGCAATCGATAGTCATAAAAAAAAGTTCATCGATTGATATCGATTGGCATCGATTCATATCGATTGGCAAGTACTTTCGATTCATGACAGATGTTCCAAGTGAAATCGAGCTGCGAAGCGGCGACAAACGAGTCGCGAAACAGCGAGTTTTCGCCGCTTCATGCGTGTCTCTTGTTTGGCCTGAAACTCTCATGCACTCTCGGCAATATCCTGTGCACTCTCATCGAATTTGGCCCACGCTTGCTGAAAGTTGAATAAAACTCTCGTGCAACTGAACTCTCATCCTTCAACTCTCGGTGATTCTCATTCTCGTTTGGCTAAAAGTCATGTTTTCAAAATAAATGTGTCGAATTTTCCTATTTAAAGAGTAAGTAAACTGCATTGTGGTAATTGATAACAATCGATGACAGTCGATAACAATCAATGCCAATCGATAAGGTCACAAAAATCTTCTTCATCGATTGGTCACCGATTATCAATATCAATCGATTAATTGATATCGATTGCGATTGATTGATATCAATTTTAATCGATCATCGATTTTATCGATTGGTAACGCCGGGATTATTACCGATCATTTCACCTAGTTGAGAAAAGTTGAAGATGTCTTAGGAAATTAAATCAATGTTATACCCTCCCCCGCCAAAACAACAATTCAATTATAGACGCCTCCAGCGTTTGTGCCCAGCATCAAGTTCAAAAAGTGAAGAATTGTTTAAATATCGTTGTTAAATAAGCCCCCCGCCCCCCAGCTTACTGCCAAGAAGATACCCCCTGCAACGTTGTCAAAAACGTACAACAGCTCACACATACATTTAACATAAATACAAAGCTATTTTAAAATATTTTACAAACCCCTGAGTGATGTCTGGTAAAACCAAGCCCTCTGCTACTTGTGACTGCTCTGACTAGAGAAAGACAAGCCCTGAAATAGACCATGTCATGTAGTTTGAAACAGATAAATCGAGCATTCGGAGCATCCTCTATCTGTGTTTTGTCTCGCAACCGACCTCGCAACCAGAAATCAACCGGTCAGCGTTAACCTCTATCTTTGTGTGTTGCGCTATGTACAAAGCATTATACCAACACCAACGCTCAGTCGATCTCTTTTTTTTTTCTTTACCTTTTTTTTGGGAAAAAAAACCCAGATGGTTTGTAAGAGAGAAAGTAAGCAAGTAACAGAGAACTATCGCTTCTTATCTGACAACTGAAAAGGTTTGCGCCGAGAAACCGAGAAACGCATATCGGTACTGGCACGCCTCTCACACCACGCATTCCACAAGCGCGCTTTTTCAAAAGCACGCATGGTTGGTTTATTATTGAAATAATAAACAAATCAGTCGATTGACCGCGATGATCACTGCACTTTTGCCCTAATTTTTAGACT
This sequence comes from Dendrophyllia cribrosa, assembly GCA_024195265.1. NCBI lineage: Eukaryota > Metazoa > Cnidaria > Anthozoa > Scleractinia > Dendrophylliidae > Dendrophyllia > Dendrophyllia cribrosa. Next base: position 50,505,191 of record JAJLRJ010000002.1, on the reverse strand, counting down.
ACGAGCAGTCCGCTGTTACAGTTTTTATATAAAAACTGAAACACGCGAAAAAGCGCTGTCACGTGGAAACTCAACGCGCGGATCCACTCTGGTGTCGAATTTTGCGCGCGCGCGCGAGTTTTGCTTCGAACAAGACACTTCCTCATAGGACTGGTTTGGTTTGTGGCCTCCTGTCGGACTTGATATATACACCCTTTGTATATATATTGAGTGTCGACTCAAATAACGGCTGCCTAGCGACTTAGAACTCTTCCAGTGCATATCTTCTTTGCTTGTAACATGTTATAAATCTTGCAATTGTTCTATGTGTAACATGTCAAAATTACACGCCGGAAATTGCGTGACAGCATTCAGGGATTTATTTATATCATAGCACACAAAGCCATTTCTGTAATTGCGAGGAGGCGCTTCGCGCTATAGGAAGCAATCGGCGGCGATCGATCTGTATGGCGAGCATGCATTTTCTGGCGCTGTTTGCTCTGTTATGCTTCAACTTGTTTGCTCAAAACGCAGCACAATATGGGAAGAAAATCCTTGTTCTAGGAGGCGATGGAATGTTAGGGAGCGAAACAGTGGCGCGATTGAAGCTCAGGGGACATGACATCACCGCTCTGCATCGAGGGAAATGGTACTGGGACTCGTCGCTTCGAATCAAGCCTTGGGTGAACTTTATCCAGTGCGATCGGGATCATCTTAAAGATTGTTCCGATAAACTTGGGGATGTTACTCGAGAGAAGGGCATGTGGGATGCAGTGATCGACTTTAGTGGCTACACACCAAACCACATCAAGGTAAGTAAACAGTCGCCCTTTGTTGAGCTTCCTTCTCGTGTACATGTGTCTACAAGACTTGACGTCGTGCCAGATCTCATGTACAGGAAAGCTCCATTTGAATGATGTGACAAGTGATAAATTTTCCAAACATATTTGATCTTGGATTAAATATTTGCTCAAGGACAAAGAAAAGACGGACATGTACATATTTTTCAGGCTTTCAAACAAATGCATCTTTAGTCGGTTTGCGGTTGCGTGACCCAGTTGAGAATTTCCAGTTTTTCTTGTTGTCACGCTTGTTCACACAAGTGCGACTGCACTTCAACTTTCACCAGGCACTTCACCTTTTTTTGTTTTTTTTCTTTTGAAAAATTAAAAAAGTTTCAACGCGAAACAAAGACGAGCAGGAGTAGGATTGGGGCAAAAAAAACTATGCTCCCAGTTTCGTCCCATGCATATTTGTCTGGTGTCTTCTAATTCTACGCAACCGCTATTTGATCGTCATGTCGTATTAATGGATGAGTCAATTCCAGCAAGGCCCATCCCCCCCGGGCCATTTACACATGTTGCTATCCCGGGGGTGGGGCATTTTTTTATCTTGGCCCGGGGGGCGGGTATTAGCACACCCGCCATTTACCCCGGGGAATTTGACAGCCACGTGGCCCATTTTATAACACTACAGAAAAAGTTTAGCACGGCTCGAATACAAATGGTACGGGTATCAAAAAAATGTAGCACGGATACATCATTTACACGTCTCTTTTCCTAACGTGCCAACCACAGCAATCGATGGATGGTAGAAGAAATAGTTTGGCATCTGCTTCTTTCCAAAAAAAAAAAAGGCGAGACTTTAGTGGCGATTTTCACTTTTTGCTTCAGTCTCGGCCAAATAAAGCGTCTTCACATACTCTAAGAATGGCGTTGACCAAAGAGATAATTAACGACTCGTCATGAAAAAACTCAGTAGCTGGCTCGGCTCGGTAACCGTTTACACTACGCATTTTATTCGAGCCGGACTAGTATTTCTGGTATCCGTACCAATTTTCCCCGTACTCGAACTACCTTTTCAGAAGGTCCGAAGCACGGGTGAAATTCCCGAGCCGTGCTAAATTTTTTGGTACCCGTACCATTTTTATCCGAGCCGTGCCGAACAGCCAAAGAAAACGAATGCTAGTTTCTGTGCACTAGTGGAGTACTTGGTAACAAAACTGGACCACTATTTGTAGGTTGCCATCGAGACAAATATGTTTCTTTGGCTTTTCAAAGTGATACTAAAAATAAGTGACATGGCCCTTTATGCTATGGTCTTGGGTGTGCGGGTTTTATGGTTTCTCTTTCTTTTCCGCCTGGGAGGGAACTCTTATATAAAAATGGCGGACTTGATCGTCGGAAATGTTTGAAAAAGAAAGCAACCTTAAAAGCTACCAGTGGTGTGTGTGGCTCAAATTCGTTTTCACACCTAAAATCGGGTGGGGAGGGGGGTAGCAATTCTATAAACAATACTTGTTATATTCTGCCATATTTTCCGCGGTAATTCTAACGATAGTCATTTTAGATTTAGCTCCCTAAGCGGTTCCAATCTACAAATTTTGCCCCCTAAAAAGGTACGACGAGCGGTGTCAACGTCGAGCACCCCCTTGAGAATTCCCCTCCCCCGGCCTTTACGGTCTTTTTATACAATTATAATTAATGCCATCACTCTCCAATGCATAGGTGGAAATAGGGTGGAAACACCGGAGAATGTTACGGGAGGCAAATATAGATGTGGGGGTGGGGGAGGGGGTGTGAACTGATGGATTTCCAAGTTGGCGGAAAGAGAGAAACGGGGGAAAACTTCCATAATGAAAGCGTAATCATTTGTTATAGAAAAGTTACATTGGTATTTCTAACGTCTTGTCCGTGTTCGTCTAGGATTTCATGAAACAGATGCGAAGCAAGATTCGGCGGTACATTTACATCAGCACTGACTCGGTGTACGAGGTCTGCAAGGAGCCTTCTCAAGAGGGGCCTTCACTTGAGGAGGACGCTGTGCGCCCAGAGGATCCAAAGGAAAGAGAAGCCTATGCTCAGAGGGACCTCTACGGTAGCAACAAGCTGGAGTGTAAGTAACATTTTATTATTTGTATGACCAATTTCGGTCCTATATTTCCCTATTATATGAAGGAGGGAATTAGGCCCCGTCCACACGTATACGTTTGCGTTCGTAAACGCATATTTTTTTATGCGTTTAGGCCTCCCGTTCACACGTAAATGATGGAAACGGTCACCCTAAACGGATATTTTCGAAAACGCTCTCCAAAGTGGATATTTTCGAAAACGCCATTTACCCGTTTACGTATGGATAGCGTAAACGGATATTTTCGTTAACGCTGATATCACAGATTTGGACCCAGTCTACAACTAAAGAAAATAGAGCAGATATCCAATATCCCAATATGGCAGACGTATCTACGCATGCTCAATGCAGATTTGAAGCGTTTACGTATCGTTTTAGCGTTTACGTGTGGACAGGTGAAAACGAATCGTAAACGATGGCTGGCTTCGTGTGGACGGGAGCGTTTTAGATAAAAAAAAATATGTGTTTACGAACGTATACGTGTGGACGGGGCCTTAGTCAAGCTGAAACTACACCACTAATCAATAGATTCTGATGACTCTAGAAGACATTTAGAGCCCGAAAGCTTTTTTAAAATTTAGTTTCTAGCGAATGGCGTTGACGTTTTTAGCCCACAAACCAGCTCAACTTGTGTACTAAAGGTAAGATTTTATTGCTTAGCCTTCAAAATCAACAAAAATCAAATATTTATTGGTAAACATTCTGCACATAACACAGCTTTTCGGGCACAAAACGTTTTCGGGACTTTCGAGAAATGCACGCCACAGGCCCGAAAAGGTATCGGGACCTTCCAGAAAGGGGGTGCAGAAAGGGGGTGCAGAAAGGGGGTGCAGGGGGTGCACCTGTTCAAAGCCTCGGCGACGTAATGCCGAAGGGTAACTCAATGATGGACTGGACGTAACAATACCACCAGTTGCTCCATGCTACAGAACGGCCGGGATTAAACTCCAGTTGTTGGGGTTTCCTGTAGCTCGATTGCGATCTTACCTTTAGCTTATTGATCTATAATGTAGAGCTCGTAATCGATCCGAACAGCGTCTCAATATATGACATACCCTTTCTTTCCATCATAGGTGAGGAGGCCATCAAGCGAGAAAACGAACTTTGGAACATCCCTTACCTCATTTTGCGCCTTCCTGACGTCATTGGATTGCGTGACAATACGAATCGCTTCTGGTACTATCTGCTGTGGTTACGATTTCACGACATCCTGGATCGACCGCTTGAGCTCCCTCCGAGTCTTCACGACAAGCCGCTGAGCTTTGTCTTCTCCGAGGATGTAGCAAATCTCGTGATAGTTCTACCTGAGCACACCGACAACCGCGCGTTCAATTTTGCGTACAACCTTGCGTTTCATGAGACGACCACGCTAGAAGAACTGCTGCGCATGATGGCTAAGCATCTTGGCGTATCAGAGGTTAAGTTCGACAGATCAAACGAGAGGGGATTGCATTATTATCCTTCTGTAAAGCGTGGCCCATTGGATATTTCCATGGCGTTAAACTATCTTGGATGGAACCCACACAAGATGGACACTGGAATTAGGAAGACGGTGCAATTCTACGAGTACGCAATGCGTTCTTCTGATTTTAAGGCCCAGCGGAAAGCGATCCTGGATAGCTTCAAGGTGCCACCTCATGCAATGGGGTCATTTAAACAACGATTAAAAGATGTTTATGGCATAGATTATGATAGGGATACCGAAATAGTTAAAGATGAGTTATAACAAACAATGCAAGCTCGTAGATTGCAAATGCCGAGATATTGTCAAATCACCATTGCTTAAAGCCTGGTTTTCATATAATCGTTCGGGTCGTCTCGGTCGTCCCAGTCGTTTTAAAAACTATTGGGATGACTGGGACGACTGGAACGATCCGGACAACTAAATGGGTTTCCATATAATCGCCTCGGTCGTCTGAAAGAGTGAGAGCGCGCGGTCGAGAAATGAATCAGTTCCGGTGCTTTCTGGGATAGATTTAGATCGCCTCGGTCGTCTCTGTCGTGTGTGAATGGTTTCCATATTGTCGCTTCAGATCTTTCACGGTCGTCCCGGTCGTCCGGATAGAAGTCAGTTCTATCCAAGCGTCCCAGTCGTTTGCGATCCTTCGAGTACTGTCTCCATATGATCATCCCTGTCGTCTCAATAGTTTTTGAAACGTCTGGGACGACCGAGACGACCGAGACGATTATATGGAAACCAGGCTTTTTAACTGTAACAACGTTTGCAAGAAGCTAATGCTGAAGCCTTCTGTTGACGCAGGTTCAAAAAGCAATATGCTGAGTTAAGGACATTTTCGGGAGTATTTTTAATGGAAGAGTGCAAAGTTAACAATTAATAAAGGCTTTACGAACAGCTTATGGTGTTTTAGATTTCAAAGTTTTTCTGTGGTGTAAAAATTGTTGAAGATTTAATGTCGAGTGCCCCATTCACGGTGTGCGGGAATACAGTATCCACAGTCTGTCGTAAGTGTGTGGAGTGAATGGGGAAGGGGGGGGGGGGGGGGGGGGGGAAGGGGGGAGGGGGAGGGAGTGACAATCTTAGAGACTGAAAAAACAATTCGGCTATTCGGGAATTTTTTTTCAAGAAAGGGGGCTCCCTTACATCTGGCAGTGAAATAATGGTCTGAACAGTCTGCAAACTGTCCAGGCTGGTTAGGCGGGAGTATACGTGAATTTGAATGAAATTTTAAGAGGTTTAAAGAAGGGATAGAAGAAAGAAAATGATTTTTGGAACACCAACAGACAGTTGATACCCACGCAAGAGCAACCCAGGTTGCTAGTGGACTAACTTGGTGTCCGTCTATTAATTATTAACTACAAATTCTAATTTTAAAACTTCACTAAATCTTCAATATTTCTTATTTCTCTAAATTTTAACAATCCTTGAGAAAAACTATTTTCTCCCAAAAATCACCCAAACATTTACAAAACACCCTATAACATAGATTCATGAGAGCATAGAGTTTTTGGATTTCTTGAAACATGAACGGGATATTTCCATTAAAGCCATGTCAAGTGGTGGAAAAATGGCGTTCATGTGGACCCTTAACCGCGCTCAAACGAGAGAAATTTGCAAAAGTTAAGCAAAGTACTTAAAAGTTAAGGTTGTCATTTTCACTGTTTAAAGTTTAATATATTACCAATACACTGTCAATTTACCAAACGTTTTGAAAGTTTACCAAAAAAGTTCTAAGCGTTTGAAAACTGTGTAGTGAACTGCAGAACTGTCGGCGCCATTTGCCAACACAATTTTGATCAGGCGCAAAGAGTTTGGTCAGTTTTGAACGGAAAAAAGCTCATCATTTTGAGAAAATTAAAAGATAGTAACGTCAACTTATTATTTTTTTTATACATCCTTGCCCATATTTCCATTTAATATTAAATAAAATCCCACTAAATAAAGCGAAAAACGCCTCGGACGTTTGACCGCGGTTTTTGAGGACCCCCGCCCTAATAGGCCTTTCCTAAAATATTTCGAATCCTTTGTTTTTGTGGCACAATGAAATTTAGCATGTGGCCCACTATTTTGTGCTTGAGCAGGGTGTATATCTTGGTGTTACGTTGCGAAAAATATTGTTGGTTAGCTTTTGTTTTGTGATGTGGGTTTTGTTTAGTGTCTTGAATTTTTTGTAGGACGACGTTTGGTGATCGGAACTTCTGCAATACCACGAAACTGCCGCGTGTTCTGGAATCAAAGAAACTAAGACATAAAGGCCTGGTCGCACTAGGGAAATTTTAATCAAATTTGTCTTTGTTTAGGGCCCCATCCACACGTATACGTTTACGTTCGTAAACGCATATTTTGTTTTTTATCTAAAACGCTCCCGTCCACACGAAGCCAGCCATCGTTTACGATTCGTTTTCACCTGTCCACACGTAAACGCTAAAACGATACGTAAACACTTCAAATCTGCATTGAGCATGCGTAGATAAGTCCGCCATATTGGATATCTGCTCTATTTTCTTTATTTGTGGACTGGGTCCGAATATGTGACATCAGCGTTTACGAAAATATCCGTTTACGCTGTCCACACGTAAACGGGTAAACGGCGTTTTCGAAAATATCCGTTTAGGGTGACCGTTTTCATCGTTTACGTGTGGACGGGAGGCCTAAACGCATGAAAAAATATGCGTTTACGAACGTAAACGTATACGTGTAGATGGGGCCTAGGATAAAAATCTGTCATCACATCAAGTTTTCTAATGCGACCGGTGTTTCGCAAATTTGGAAAAAAAAAAATGGAAATTCCGACTAAACTTCAAAGACGCCGTAGTGTATGGGTGGGGCAGGCTGATTTAATTTTGAAAAAATCGAGGAAAACAAAAGAAACCGCTTCCGGGGGGACACGCTTTTTGTGAATGTTTTGTTTTTATGTCATTACGCGTATGTTTTCGACAGCATGGACGGACAGTGCGACCCTAAAATGTTCTCAAATTTTTTAAACTCCCGTTTGCGGTTTCAAATTTATGGAAATTTTTGCACGGGCTAATGTTTAATTTTGACTCATAGTGCAGCCTGGCCCTTACTTCTTACTTTTGCCCAAATAGAAATTAGATAGACAAATTCGGCTAACGCATTGTTGTACTGACCCAATTCAAACCTTCTGGGAATAACATCCTTTGTTCACAGTATTTCCATATAATTTCCATGTCAATGCATATGGAAATATGACGACTAAAGAGTTCTAATCCCAAAAGGTTTAAATTAGGTACAACAATGCGTTAGCCGAATTTGTCTATTATAACTCACAAATACAACAAAACCCATGTTGAACCGGTACATTTGTACGTAAATGCACTAATTATGGAAATTTTAGTGTTGAAAGTTGATAAATGGCACGTGCAGCTCGTGCCAACAACTAAGGACATTAAAATGAGAAGTTTCCAGTTTAAACTCATACATAATATTATTCCTACAAATCAACGCCTTTGGAAAATGAACATCAAAGCTTCACCTCAATGTGAGCTGTGCAACTTTCCTATTGAAAATACCCCCATATGTTTTACGAGTGTCCTGCCGTTTAACTCTTTTGGAAGGATGTTTTAAACTGGTGGAACTTAAAGCGTTCAGAAAACATAAATCCTAGTGCTACTGAAATTCTTTACGGTTACAAACCAGAATCCACCAGCTTTCACACTTTCAATCATTATCTTCTAATTGCCAGATATTATATCTATCTGGCTAGAAACAGGTCTGGTCTGTTTTCATCATTTTCCTTGAAATTAAAATTCAATGTGAAAGAGAAATTGCAATAAAAAACGGAAACCTTAACAAATATAGAAATAAGTGGACCTCCCTGTGCATTTCTGATACGTGTTTTGACTCCTAAATTAATCTAGAAAACGTGCGTTTTGTTGTCGTTTTTATGTATGTAAGTTAAATGTAATTAAAAAATAAGTAAGATAAGTATTGCATTGTAAGTAGAGTGTTTATTGTAATTAGTTTTTATTTATTGTAATTAGTCTTTTTATTGTATTGTATTGTATAGTAATGTCAGTAATAAAACTGTAGCTTTAAGCCTGCCGCACACTTGAGGAAAGTGCTGAGCAAAATTCCTCGCGAGGCAGTTAGCTCAGCTGTTTCCGTAAGTGTGCGCTGGATTTTTGGTGAGTTTTTCGCCACGAGGTCGTGAGGCAAATATCTGTCGTGTTTGATATTTTTTGCCTCACGAGACAAATTCCTCATCGTGTGCGGGCGCCGCGAGAATCTGGCTGAGCCAAATTAATCGATTAGCCAATAAAATTGCATGGCAAGCTCACTCACCAAAAATCCAGCGCACACTTGCGGAAACAGCTGAGCTAACTGCCTCGCGAGGAATTTTGCTGAGCACTTTCCTCAGGTGTGCGGCAGGCTTAATGTATCATATTGTAATAGTGTAGGCATTGTAGTGAAGAGTGTACGTATTGTAAAAAAAAAAAATGAGTAGAAAAAAAAAAACTAAGGACATTAAAAATGCATACGAAGCTAAAGCTGCGCTGAGAAACTTTTAGGAAAGGCCGATCTTGTTGATACCAAAGAGTGGCTTTTCCAAGTTTTGCAGACGCTACAATATTTCGGTTTTAACTCGTGAATACACGAAGCGTTGATTGAGTTAACGCACTTGCATACGGGTAAAAATATGCAAATTTTTACTTGGTCGATCAGCTGTGAACATTGACCCGTGAATGTCAGATGTGTCATGGCATGCTGCCTTACGCGGGCGCATGCGCCACGTTGGAAGGAGGGGAGCTGGACGCAGGTGGTGGTGGAACAAAACACCTGGAGCCTTTGACTTGACTTTTGGCCCATAAGGACTGGTTAACTTTATTTCCGGGTTTGTCAGATCACTCTAAAGTCGTAAATAAAATATTCATGACATCGATAACATTTTTTTTGCCTCTGACTAAACAGGACACAGTTTTATTTCATATTATACTGTGATATGTTATCACATTATCAAAGTATTGTCCTAAACAGATCACATAGATTACACAACTGGCAGATTACAAGGGACGGCAGTCCCAAATTAAACAAGTCAAGATCACAAGTTCTTGATTCAAAAACTAAGTGTTAATATTGTTAAAGCGTTAACGTTTACTTACGACTGTCGACAACATATTCAATTTTTGTTTGGCTTGGTTTAGCGTTTCCTAAGCATTTCTTGCTTCAAGCGGAGAACATACCACTTTTCGCTCAATCGGTAATATAAAACCTAATTAATCATAACTTAGCTTGTGCAAATTGAAACAGGTGCAACTTTTTCCCGCGCATGGTGCCGGTTGCAATGTTATTTTTTTTTTCTTTGTTTGTTTGCTTCAAGCTATGATTGGTTCATTGCCTCACATGCCTTGTTGTGATTGGCCCGAAGTGATTACTTGTTATTTTGCATGGCTTTTCGACAGTTGTAAGAAACTTTCATTAACTGATGCGCAATTTTAGGCGACAGTAGCGACAAAAGGCAACGTCACGATATAAATACATTCAAGAGGGGCCTTAAACGCTATGCCCGCCGTAACGTTTTTCGAGAGAATGGGGTTAGTTTCTAGAGAAACTGTGGTGCTGCGTCGGTGGGGGGATGAAACACGAGAATTTAGTTTTATCGACTGAGTCGATAAGGTAAATTGACCACCGTAAAAAGATTCAAATAGCTGACGTTTCGAGCGCTAGCCCTTCGTCGGAGCGAATCGAGAGAACGAGAATATAACATTAATATGAATTTTCAGTCGCACAAATTACTATAACTGTAAACCACTGTAAAGCTACATCAGCGTGGTATATAAACATTAAATTTCTTTGCCTATTTACAGCTTGCGTAATTATGGTGTTGAGTTGCTGCATGGGATACGATTAAAGAAGAAAAGTACAAAAAATACAAATGTCTTAACATACTGTCAAGAACCAACTCAAATGAAATTTGTGTGAGCGAATCTGAGGTTTCAAATAAAAATAAAACATCAATCGAGCGACATTCCAAAAAAAAGGACTGGGCACGAAAACTTCCAACACGGAGAAAGTGCCTGCACTTTCGTTTGAAGCCACTGACCAGCAGTGATGGCGTTGAAACAAGTAGTCGTGTCCAGTCAATTCCCCGCCAAATTGACATGTGTTACGCAGCACAGCTGCTTTCAACATAAACATTCTCTTTGGAAGTCGAATTTTAACTTAATTATCGCTAGCAAAACAAATTTCTAAACTGGAAAATCTATTACCATTAACTAAAGGAATCACAAAGAAAGATTCTACCTCAGAAACCAATACAAAAAGATACATAAATACAGCGCAAAGAATTTGCAGTTCATCTTGAAAACTATTTTAAAATCTTTGCCTCGCTGGTTAAATCACTGTTTACCTTTGTCAGTATACCTTACAAATTTTAAAACTTCAAAGCGACATTCGTATATATCCCATACAAAAGCTTTACAGCTGTAACAATTATATAAGTATATCAAGCAAACTATTTAGCTTGTTAATCTTGTAAAACGCACCACGTATTTTAAATATTACAAAACTTTAAACCAATCGCAGTCGCGCAAGTTAATATTAAACTATCAATTTAAACCTTTTATCTCAGTGTCCCAAGTCTTCAATGGTTCTATTCTTGGCGGCTGAAACTTAAGATTACAAAATGAAGACAGCATACACGCTATTCCTCATCGTTTCTCCGCCATTCTTATTTGACAACTACGCCACTGTTTGCAAAACATAGTTTCCTTCTGCAACAAAATCAGTGGAATAACACAAACGCAAACCAATTTCCTCTAGCGGGTACACAGGTTAAACAATTGCCTGTCATTGTATGTCACTTTTAAACTTGTACACAGGCAGCGCAATTTCCCGTCACGGCTTCATAATTTATCATGACTGCTCCTTGCCTTTCGCCTTGGATTGAATCAACTGTCTTTGCTGTTGAATTTGCTTTTGCAAGAAACTTAATTTTTCACCTTGTTCGCCATTACAATCTTCCGCCTCGTCCACATTGTTTAACTCTCCATCTGATAACGTCAGCCCCGTTCTTCTCTCCGGACAGGGGGGTGGCACTGACGATTTTCTCGCGGGAGGCATTGGCGCGCTCCTGCTCCGCGCTGCGTGACTCGCTAATGCCGCTAATTGCGCCTGCTGGGCTGCGCTAGGCCGCCCTGATATACTCTGGCTTCTGTTATACCCGGCTTTCGGTTTCTGCTGGGGCACCCATCCACCGGAATGTTCTTGGATGCTTTCAGGATTCGAGCGATGGTGGTAGCCTCCATAACTGAAGTAACCCGAATCACTGCTGATCAAGCCGCCAGCAGCTGGGATATGGTCCGAGTAGCTGCTTTGCGAAGAGGTTTCACTGTCACTTCTTCGATGCACCATGGCTGTGGCTGATTCGCTCATGCAACGCGACCTTGTGCTACTCACGGCGTAGGGCGTGGCATACTGGGGACCATGAGGGTACTGTCCCGATACGTCCTCCCGTGGGTGTTCAGCAATGGAGGATGGAAGATACATTTGAGCAAGCGAAGCTGACGGAGACCGCTCCCCTGAGGAGGACGAATAGCATCCTGAGTCCGTGGATGTTGTCCATGATATTCTGTCGCCTGTAGGGTGGGAAATAAATATCGCGTTTTAAAATTTGTTCCTTGTAAAACTAATAATCATTAAAGTTGGGACCAAATACTTTGTTTACCATTCGTTATATCTGGGTTTGTTGTAACCGTGACAACATCCAATCGTGTCTTATAATTGGTCGTTTGCATGACTGAAGTTAAATCGTTAAATGGGGGTTAAACTCTATACACGAATCACGAATCACAACAGCCCAATCGCAAAATCTGCAAAAGCAATTCCGTGACTTAACAACAATTCGAGTAACAGCAATTGAAGTCGTATTCTGTAAGGCAACTGAAAATTAGGAACAGAAACGAACGGAATAGCCTTGAGATATACCTTTTTATACCCTTTCACTCCCAGAGGCAATTATGGAGAGATGTAGGGTAGTCCTAACTTTTGTGTTAGTCGACGAAATCCTATCGTGTGGCCATTCAAATGAAACCTCCTCGACAACACTTTTGCATGGCACGATACCTTTTTCAATACTTTACCAAATAAAACTTGGGGTTTTTCTTCAACTTTGATTTTTGGCACTCTTGGGAGTGAAAGGGTTTAACATAATTTGAAATATTATAATATTAACGAATAACTCTTTCCGAAACATGATATTCAAGATATATTTTGTATTCATGTGGTGGTGTGATTGCTCTGTTTTCTAAACAAGGCCACCGAACGCAGCGCTATCAAAAGCATGAAGCACAAATTAATCTCGTTTTCACCTGCATTAGGAAGCGTAGGTACTGCTCCAGGGAAGGGCGGCGGAGGGAGGGGTTCACTTTGTAAGTCTCCTGAATAAGCGGGGGACAGCAGTGGGGTGGGAGGCTGAGGAAAGCTCTCCATGGACGGTGAACCTATAGAGGACCCTAACGACGACATAGATGAGTGGGACGAGGTCGAGGACACGCTGAAGCTCGTGGACCGGGAGCAGATCCGCGGTGGAGCGACTTTCTTGGGGGAGGTGGTGGGTGTGATTGAGCCAGACAACTTGTTGCGTGTTTGGCTGTGTTTGACGGAGAATGAGTAATGGCGGCTGAATGCATTGAAGTAATGGTCAGTTTCTGAGGGAGGCGGAGGGGGCGGTGTGGTGGGAGGATCACGGCCGATGTGGAGCGGGCTTGTAGCTCTGGCCAGTGTAGCTGTTGGACTCGGCGGTGGAGTCTGCATAGAGAAATAACGAAACAAATGAATGACTTTAAAGTATTATATTAGAGCGGTTTTCAATTGGGTATCAAAAGTAATTTCGCGATTGCTTTGGTTTTGCATTTGTGATTGGCTCGCCATATTTCCCAACATTTAACATTTTCCATCACTTACAATATAATACAATACTAAACATGTTTACTCTAAACATGTTTACTCTAAACATGCGTACTCTAAACAACATGCGTACTCTAAACATGTGTACTCTAAACTTGTTTACTCTAAACTTGTTTGCTCTAAACATGATTGTTTACTCTAAACATGTTTACTCTAAACATGTTTCGGTGCTGATGTGAACACAGCATAAGACAGTTAAATATATTCTTTGCAGAAAGAATTGCCACCTCTTGGGGGTTAAATTTAATCACCCTGTCAATTTTGCATGGCAGTCCCCACCCCTGGGTGTATCAACTGTTTGTTGGTGTTTAAAAATAGTTATTTCTTTTATCCTTTCTTTAAAACTCTTACAATTTTATTCAAATTCAGGTGTAACTCCCCTTAAATAATACATTGAAATACTAAACAGCATTGTTCTCCAAATTACACAAATCTGAGGATCAAAAATATACAAGTTATGTTCACTTCGCTCTATAGTCACGGATCGCCCCTCCCCTCCAAAAAAAGAATTAGATCGCCCCACCCCCCACTAAAAAAAAAGTTAGATTGCTCCCTACCAAACACATTGAATCAGATGTTCTAGATAAATGTTGTAAGCTCGATGCAACGTTGATTGCGTTTTTACCCTTGTAAATTTAAGAACTGTATTCAGTGTCAGATCACAAGGGACAAAGTCGCGTGCATGCTGTACTGTTAAGAGCAAATTTTTAATGCGCATATGCTGGTACATGTTGCAGCTATCCGGCCGATAATGCGTACATTTTGATCATTAAACACAATTTATTGTGATTCGCACTAACTAACAGCGAAATAACTGCAGTAGGGAGCGATCTAACTACTTATATGGAGTGATGTAACTTTTTTGGGGGGCGATCTGATAGGGAGCGAAATGACTATGAAGCAAAGTGATCGGATTCCCAAATATCGTTACCTGGTCATCACAGTTGTGGTGATCAGACAGCCGGAATTCTCGCACTATGTCCTCCCCTGCCAGAGGCAGTGTTGACGGGCTTATTGTCTGTTTAATTATGTCAGCTAGGATGGATTGGAGGTGTTCCATCTCTCCTAACATGGAAACCTCATGCTCCTAAAAACAAAGGAAAACAACAAAATATATCACTTTTATTTACTAACGTTCAGCATGCATAAGTTTGTAGCAATACAGGTAATCGACAAACAAAATGAGTATCGATAATTTTATTAAAAAATGATTGGGCACCATTAAATTGGTACGTGTAGGTGTGTCACCAAATGCAATTAACCCTTCAATTCTGAAGGTACCAACAATCAAAATTCAAGGGAAATACCAAATTTCATTTCATTAAACATTGAAAAACAAATGGTCTCATGCAAAAGTGCTGGCAAAGAAAGAAGTTTCATTTGAATGGTCACACCATAGGATTTCATTTACAGACTCAAAAGTTAGAACTACATTACATGTCATTATTATGGGTTGAAATTCTCAGGCTTTGACGGGATTTGAAACCATGAACTTTTGCGATTCCTCAGTGCAAATGCTTCACCACTGAGCTACAAGGCCAGATGGCATTTTTTTCACACTCTAATAATTTTAACTCCTTCAGTTTCTGTATAACTGCAATGATCACATTCTTTTTAATAAGATCACAATGACATACCACAACTGGTCTGAAGCAAGTTGCTAACGTGCAGTATCTGGTTCTCTCCTCCACTAACACCTTTCTAAGGTAACGCTTCTCCTGTTCTTCAAACACAGCTTGCTGTGAATTTGCTTGCTGCAAAGTAAAAGTTACAACTCCACTTCAAAAACTGGCCATCATTGCAATGGTTCACAGTGGTGGATCGACGGGAGGGCCCCCCACCAAAGGTGCTTTGCAACTTGTGCAAGACACTTCCGTGAAACCTCACTAAGAGGGCCTTGGTTGGGTTTTGTAGAATTGTCTTATGCTCGCAGACTAATGGAACAATTCATTGTTACCCTTGGGTGTAAACTGTATTAAATATTGCTGTAAATGCACACATGAGAATAACGACAGACAATCACATTATACCTTTATAGCTGCATCCAATTTCTCTTGGTGTTCTGATTTACCTTGGAGAACAAAGAAAATATGAAGAGAAATGTCACTTTCATGTCTACAAATAAACACCCGATTTTTCATAAAATCAACAGACAAGATCCCAATATCCCTATATCTTATTCAACACTCTGCATACATGTACATGTATACACGAGCCGAGATAAAAACTGTAAAATTTACAAAGAATGTATGACTCACTGGGTGGCAAGAGTTGCCCTTAGGCTAAATGCAATAGCACAAAAAACAGTACGAACATGAAGTAACATTTCACAGAAATAATAATGATAAGGATGAGCAGCGTCAAGCAGAAACTAGCAGCAATGTGTGCGTTTCAAAAGAAACTTTTGCTCACCTAACTCACCTTTTTTAACCTTCTTTTGCCATTTGTTTGTTTCTGCTGTGGCCTTTTTCAGCTCTTGTTTTGCTTTCTTGTATTCTGTCACACAACAAAATGCATGTAAGTAAAACATGTTTTAACAGCAACAGACTGAAACAACATGTTGTAACTAGTAACACTACAGACACCAGTAACACCAGTAGCTTTATAAACATTCTAACACACACCTTTTGCATGATCCTTATCCATTTGCACCACAGACTTTTTCCAATCATCCAACCTGTCTTGCAGAGGAACTATGAGTGTTTCACACAGTAACCTGACAAATGCAAAATAAAAAATTTAAATTATGTAAACAAACACTCAAAAAAAGATTTTGATGATAGCTCGTCTACCTCACCTCCTCCCTCCCAAAATAAATATATATAATAGAGAAAATAAACTCCCAAAATGTCCTCTGAACAAATTCTGTTACCGTAGTATCAGTTATGCCAGATTGCTTTCAAATTTTACAGTTAATCTAAATGCAAAATTAGCTATTGAATCTCAGACTTGTATGTATTGATATGCTAACAGCACGAAAAAATAAATAAATAAAAAGCTAAGGTGCAGGTTACATTTGAATCCTTTTATAAATGGCTGAAATTACTAGTCATTGGCAAAAAAAAACCTTTGTCGCATTGGAGCCATTTGTTTAATAAGTTTGTTTATTATTAATTTTGACTGTGATGTCATTTTATCTTATAAGAAAAGAGAACATGCAAAATATTCAAGCGTATTACACAGCACATTGCCGTATTACACCTTAGTGTCCCGATTTAAAGACAATGAAGAGCCATATTATAAATTAAATTTTCAGTCGAATGATAAATCCATTAATCGATGGTTTAACAGATAATATGTGCAGACATTTTACTCATTGCTTGCATTTTTTCCTGCCCTTGTGGGGCTCAAAAAAATTCTACGCAACTCATAAAAATTAATATCAGTGCATGTGTTCTGTCAGACCATCGGATAAGGTACATGTACATCATAGTTAATACAGAACAAACTGGTTATGAAACTCAGTCAGTCCATTGTTATATGTTTTTGTTCTCCATTTCTTTTGTTCGTTTGCCTTGACCCTGCACAAAACACAAAAGGTATTGAAATGCATATGAACAACTGACCAATAGAAACATTTGGGCTTACACGTTAAACAAAACATTGTGCAGGGTCACGGTTCGTTCAACATAAAACAAAGCAGCTTTGTACAATCTTTTCGAAATTAGTTGAGCTTCATAACCAGTTTGTTCTATTAACTATGGGTACATGTATTTTAGCATCCAAAAGTAATGTACACCTGAAAGTAGCTGCCGTATCGAAAGTTGTGGCCCCTCAGGGCTGTTAATTCTGAAAGAAGCAGGGGCTGCTACTTTTGGAATTATACAGGCATGCATGCATACATGTGTAATACTACCATATCTGAACCAGGTAATTAGCCAATGCCATGGCATACAAGGTAACATAGTACAGTTTATCACAAAATAACTCACCCAGCTAGTCCTTTTAGTTTACTGTCCACACTTCGATGCCTTATAACCATTTTGGTGAGAGATCCTCCAATGTCTTTGCAGCATCCTGAAACAAAGTCAAATAACAGTCAGAAATGCTGAAAAAACCTGCAAGGCAATGTAAGGTTTTAACTAATCACTGAACATGTCAAATGACTGGTCAATTCTCCCAGATTTTGTAAGAAAGCCAATGCCATGTAGCATTTAAAAACAACCTTTATATCTAAATTTAATTAGTATTAATATCTTGAAAAATTAATATAAATATTACATGTATATTTTACATATTTTATACCCTAAAAGCCTTTACAGTGTCATTTGTCACTTGACATTTTCTTTTCTGTGCATGTCAACAAAATTATATCACAACAATGGGAAAAATAATATATATTGACTTATGCATCAGTTAGTTGAGCCTTTTAAAGTCCTCAAGTAAAAGACATCCGGCTTCACTGTCATAAGCACAAAATTTCTGTAAGCTTATAATCCTTGTTAAGAATTGATCAGATATCAAATAACCAAGGCCTTATGTTGTTGCTGACAAAATCAGAGAAATCCACTGTATAAGCTTGTATTGTAGCATACTGAAGAGATTTTTTACCCTGACGAAAATAAATAAAGGTACAGTGTATCTCTTTCTCATACAAGAATGACGGAAACATTGAACCAAATGATTTAGTCTTAGAACCATGCTTTTTTAACTACCCTTTGTTTTGATTTCTCACAACAGTTATTATTTACTCTTTTTTACTTATTAATTGGTAGGCTTTTTACTATTAAATAATAAAACAAAAATCAACGAAGTTCAGGGGGCAGATACATAAGCTATACTATACTCGCATTCTTCGAAACCACATTTTAAATTCCGAGCTTTAATTAATACTTATATCCTTCATATACTTAAGCCTTTAAACAATAATGAAATCACAACTAATACAATGATTGTATTACAAGCCAAGTTGATTTCTAGAAAGAATGGAATTTAGTCTCAATTTTGTCCAGCAGAGGAATAAAATCATGACATGATTTTCTTAACTAATCTTTGTTATGTTGTGTGTCCATTTCAAACCATTACAAAAAGGTTTCATTTCATTTTGTCAGACTCACGTTTTTACCACTCAGAATTCAGTTCCTGAAAGTTGCCTAAAAATAGCATAGTACTGCACATGTGGTCTATTCCAGGGCTGTCATTAGTAATTCCCTTAAGTTCACCATGAGTCTCTTATAGCTCAGTGGTTAGAGCATCCGGCCTGTGCATGAAAGGTCATGGCTTCAATTCCCATTGGAACATGGGGGACAAGTTTTTTTTACTGTCCCTGACATGCTTGTGACATGATTAACATTATAATTATCTCTTTCCAAGGCGAACACCCTCAGACAAACTATCATGGCTATTGTCATAAAGGGGTCCCTAACACAAGACATTTTGTGATATCTGGACTGGAACAAGATTGTTCTCAATATTTGACAGCCTGGAACTTTTATTTTTATTTTTTTAAATATACATGAATACAATTGTTATTATTAGTATTATTAGTTGCAGTATTGAAGAAAAAGAAAGTATACAATCGGAATAAACTATATAAAAAATTATATTAAGTTAAAAAAAAAAGAAAAAAAAAGAAAAAAAAAAGGAAGAAAAACATCTGGTGCACAGGCCACCCAAGTACTTAAAAAAAAAAAGACAGAAAAGTAGTACATGTACGTAGTGCAGAAGTGCTATTGGGTCGAAAGTTTGGGCCAGATATCTTTTTTAAAAAAAAGATGGGTTGGAGAAAAACAAGCTAACATTATTTTTCGGAACCAAGGGTCAGTGCATTTCAGCGCATTAAAGGTGACGCAAAAGAGGATCCCATTTCTTTGAAATGAAAGGATTGTTCTTCTCCAACTGCCTAACTCTTGTAGCAGATAAGAAAGTCATCGAATGTCCAGGCCATATTTGTGTAACTTACCATTACTATGTGTACCTGATTTTGGTTTTGTTTTGCTCACAAAGACACTTTGTTAGATTATATAATCAGATCAGTCCAGGATTATCAGTACTACAGAAGGTCAAATATGAAATAGTATCCAGCTATGGTAAAATGCTGCTTATATGTCTTCAGGGCTTATACAGAGGGTCCCCAAGTATGCTTTTTATGTGAAGCATGAATAGGGCTTGATTCCTTTTCCCATGAAATGTGACTAAGACTTTTAATTATTTGTGATTTGTGATTTTAGATTTCAAGATCTTTTAACGTGATTGTGAATTCAATTTTTTACTTTAACGTGACCCGTGAACGTAGTGCTGAATTAAACATGATTCATGAATCATTTTGTTTTGCTTGAGTTTATTTCTGTGTATTTTACTCCGTGTTTTGATCAATGTGTGTCTTTTTTCTACATTACAGATGTACATCACTCATTTTCAGTATAAAAGAGACAACGCTGTTTTGCGTGAATGTAAAAGTACTATTGTAATTTTTTGTGACCCGTGTAAAAGTCCAATGCTTTTACATGAATGAATTTCGCAAAGGGGTATAGGGGACCCTCTATACAACTTTGTAAGGCTTTTTCAATGGGCCAAGAAGCAAAAAATACATGTATAACTATTGTGATAGTAAACCATTGTTTTAGCCATTTGTGTGTAACTTTTGTACAGATTTAAATTGAAAAGCTGTGATATGCTATATAGGTGGGGGTATACACTGTATCCTGATCGAAAGTTTTGTTATTAAACTGATGGGCTTATACATGGAAACAGCATTTTATAATACAGCTGTATAAGCTTTTAATTTCTCATTTCTAGTGCTCATCTTGAGATTTTTTAAATTGAAAAGCTGTGGTATGCTATATACATGTAGGCGGGGGTATACACTGTATCCTGAATGTTTTGTTATTAAACTGATGGGCTTATACATGGAAACAGCATTTTATGGTACAGTGTATAAGCTTTTAATTTCTCATTTCTAGTGTCCATCTTGAGATTTTTTTAACCAGAATTTTGCTTACATGCAGGTGTCCGCTCTCCACTTTAGAGACATGTCCACCTTAAACAGAGTTAAGTTACAGACAAATGAGTGAAATTTACTGAGACTGCATGACAACAGTGATCACTCCTTATAAGAGAGGGATCCATCTTATAGTGATCGTGTCTGCTTAAACAAAATTTGGAAGTCTTGAGAGTCAAACTAAAATTTCTTTAGTGAGTTCAGAACTTCCTTTTCATAAAACAACTTGCAAAGGCACAAAACAGCTTAATCTCATGTGTAAACTAAACTATCAATTTCTCATTTCTAGTGTTCATCTAGAGATATTTTTAACCAGAATTTTGCTTACAGGTGTCTTCGGTCCTTTTTAGAGACATGTTCACCTTAAACAGAGTTTAGTTACAGACAAATGAGTGAAATTTAATTTGCTGGGACTAGACAACAGTGTTCGCCTTATAAGAGAGTAGTGTCCATCTTATAGTGATGTCTGCTTGAACAAAACTTGCAAGTCTTGAGAGTTAAACTGAAATTTATTATAATTGTAAGTGAGTTCAGAACTTCCTTTTCACAAACAACTTGCAATGGCACAAAACAGCTTAAAAGATCAGTTCAGATCATATTGTTGTCTGTTAAACAGCTACATACATGTAGATGTGTGAAAATTAAGCTCCTCTCTTAGCCAAATCACAGAATCTATTTTTACCACAAATGGAACAAAAGTACTATTTGTCTTATTGAAAACTTGTTTGAGCCCCCTCATTACTTGATGCATCTGATAATGGGAAATAAAATACATATATCTTTATTCTGATAACATTCCTGAGGTAAACTGTTTGTTTCGTGCATGGCTGAACTTCACTTACTGATTACTGACACATTGACAAGTCTACAAACATAACTTATCAATTAAAACTGACAGCAATACCTAATATTCTTGATAAGCTATTTAGGTCATTATTTTGAACAACTTTTTGCACGAAAGCCACATTAAAATACAATTTGAAATTCACTTTGGACTTCTGAAGGTGTAACAAGAACAAAGACATTTGCAATGGTGATCTTTGTTCTAAACACAATAAAAAATATTACAAAAGACTTAAAGATTGTTCCTTGTGTGACCAACGCAATCCTCCCTTCCGGTTTTGCACCACATACATACACCTTCAAAGATAACATACAAAAATATATATGATGGTGCAACATGTTTCTCCTTTTACTGCAATAGAGGCTTGATCATCAAATTCACATCAGTCACCTTTTCTTTCACAACCCAATAAGATGGCTTTTTGAAAATTCCCATGTGGGTAATTAATGTGATGGAATGACCTGGTATTCAAATTCTTTCTACAGAGGTTTGTCTTTAGGAATGTTAGAAAGGTGTACAAAAACTTTCAAAAGCCTGAAATATGTTCACCACAGAAAGGAATGTTCGTTTAAAAGTCTTAACACACTAGAGCAAACTTATGATCCTTTAATATGTTCAGTCAACAACCTTTCCCCACACCCTTTGCTTTTACAATAGAATAAAAACACTATAGGATCTAAGGTGCCTTGGTAATTGATAACACTATCAATTTTGGATTTATCTAAAGGAAGTTGAGGTATTTAATTTAGCAATGAAGGAACCCCACACTTAGCACAAAGATAACATGGTGTTTGATGTTTACTTTGCACACAGGCCTTTCAAGAAGTACAGTACATGTCCATAAACAGATGATTAATTGACCATGTTGATCATACATTTATCCCTAATTGCAAAAAAATGCAATATATCTAAAGAAGAACAAGACCTATGACAATGTTTAAAGAAACCACAACTCTATGTAATTTACAAAATAATGTTTTGGTTTGTCGCAAACCATCTTCAGGGTATAATGACTGTATCCCTTCTTTGGAAGATTGTTTGGGATGAACCAAAACATGTTTTGTAAATTAAATAGTCATACAGGATACTTCCTTAAAGAATGCAATATATCAGCAAATTATTGAATCATATTGTTAAAGACATATACCGGTAAATAATCTGTGGTCTACATTCACTAACAACAATATTAAGTTTGTGGCTTTAATTTAATTTTGGGATTTTAAAAAATCTTAGCTTATTGTAGAGAAAAGATCCAAAGTTGCTTTTATCCAGGAGATTTGGTGACCCCTACGGGAGACCGGGAGATTCGTTCCGTATCCGGGAGACTCCCGAATAATCCGGGAGAGTTGGCATAAGTGCAATAGTCAGTCATAGTTTTTTTAAGGAATGTGTCACTTACTCTATATATATTTTTAGCTTCTCAAATAAATGTAACATATGTATTTTTATCCTATTGGGAGAAATAAAGACCTTTTTTACTATTCATTATAAAGTCACATTGTTAAATTGACCACAATAATCACCATCACACTTGTTGTAAAAGCAAAAACTAACAAAGAAAAATTTCATTTAAATGTTCTTTGTAGAATTCAATAAACACAACTTGAAAGACATCCAAGATCTTAGGTTTGAAATCACACTTATAAAAAGAGTATGACACTATTCACCACCACCTTCCAGTATCTCTTCCGTGCATACTGGCACAAAGGGCCTGGCATGACACCACAGTTGCAACATATTTAATTTATTTTTCCATTATAGTCATACATGTACACGTATACTTTCACCTGTTGACTCCTAGAATTTTAGTTTGAAGCGACTAATGTCATTTATTGACTGCTGTCAAGACAAATTGTTACCAATCTTGCCAAAATGTCATTTGCAACACGGAAACTAAACGTCCTATCCTTTTGGGGGCTAGTATATCACTTTTTCGTTTTGGGCATGCACACAGAGCAAACTTTCAACATACATGTATATGTATAGTTTTTGAAGGAGAAAAACAAACCAGCTTGACTTTTCTTTTTTCTTTCCTCCATTTATTTTTCTATATTTTTCCCGTTTTGTTTTTTCTTGTGGTTGGTCTATCACTAGACTTAATTTTTGTAGGAAAAGTTTTTATGTAAATGCCAGAGAAAATGAAAATATATAACAAGAGGCAATAATAATTTATTGGTAGGAAGACCAAATTTTTGTTTGATTTTGCCAGATAAATTTACTATCCTTGTTAGACAAAAATTGCTTATAGAACACTAAGAGGAAGATTTCAAGTGAATTTTATGCCTTTAATAAGAACCAGGGCTGTGGTTGGTAGCCGGTAGCTGTTGGCTATTATGGCCAACAACTATGGTGAATATATCCCTCAACTCAAAGTTTGAAAACAAATAAGTGACAACAGCCACAGGAGGTTATTTGAGTTTTTGTCGAACTGGTTTGCTTGTGTAGCCGGCAACCTCAAAAGCTTATGATAGCCCTGAAGGAATCGGACTATTAAGGTGCTACAGATGTACATCCCTTTTCTGTCAGGAAAATAACCTATTATAAAGACCCCTGTGGTTTTAAACTCAGAATTAACTGAGAATGCGAGACACCCTATGGATACCTTGACTAGCCTAATAAAATGGCATTTGAAAAGTCAATCTAACAGAGGTTTCACGTAT
Source organism: Dendrophyllia cribrosa (assembly GCA_024195265.1). Classification (NCBI taxonomy): domain Eukaryota; kingdom Metazoa; phylum Cnidaria; class Anthozoa; order Scleractinia; family Dendrophylliidae; genus Dendrophyllia; species Dendrophyllia cribrosa. Next base: position 50,481,471 of record JAJLRJ010000002.1, on the reverse strand, counting down.
TGAGAAAAATGCAATTCATAGATTTATTTTTTTGTACACTACAATGTCATTTAAAAATCTACCAGCTGCTAAATTTCACAATGATCCATAATTTGTCACAAACTGTTACAAATTAACAGTGACGGGCTAGAATGTCAAAATAAGACAGATCATCTGTGTTTTACACATCAGTATTATTGTTTGTAGCCATAAACAACTGTAGAAAGTGCCAAATCTTAGCATGTGGTCGCGTACAAAGTCTGTCTTTTTTCTTCCACAAAAAAGTAAAAAAAAACAAGTTATTAAATACACTCACTAATCGAAATTATAAACGGTTCAAGAACTGATAAACAAATTGACCATTTCCGAGGCTGAAGATTATTGGCGAAAAAATTAAAGAAATAATTGTAACAGTGTACATGTACATTTTGAGCAAAACAAAACCTGCAGAGTTTTAACTTCCTTCTGTCCAGATCACAAAACAACCTGATACGACCTTGCGACCCTTGAAAAATGTGAAACGTATAAATTCTGTCGAGTTTTCTTGTTACATAGCGATACACAAGAACCCTGACAATACAGGAAGTGATTATAAACACTTCCTTTCAAATATGTACAAAAGATTTAATCAGCATTTTTATCAACATCCCGTAAAAGAACATATCTAAACTGACCGCGAAGTGTACTGAGGATTTTTCGCGATGTTTGCACTCACGGAACCATTTGAATTTTGAACAAAGCAGGTGGTACGAAAACATAAATAATGCTTGAAATTATGCCATGAAACCAAACCGCAAAATTTTGATGGAGAGATTGAGCGAGCCGTAGATGAAGAATACTAGCACGATCGATTCTCCATGGATGCGAAAACTATGGTCGTCTACTTTTGGATTATTACAGAGCTAAAAATAAACCGAAGCATGTTTTAGAGCACAGAACTAGCAAAACAAAAACGTTAATTTACGCGGCAAAATGCATTGCTTTAGCGCCAAAATCGTAACGGACAATATATAAAGACCTGCTAAACTACTACGTGTTCGAGAATCAATGGCCGGCAGCGATTTTAGTTTACAGAACTTCAACATTTCCAAGAGTCAAGAAAGGGTCAGAAAGACCCCAGTCAAAGTTTCAAATATCAATAGCCGCTATAAATACACAAAACAAAGAACGCGTTGTGAAGGGAAAATGCATTCAAAACAGACCAAACACTCCACGTTCGAAAAACCAGAATTCTTTTCTTTCGAAGGATAAATGGCTTTTCCGCGCGCGAATTTTAGAAATAAACTTCGTAGAACACATAGATATTTTTAAATGTACAAGTAAGATTTTACTAAATGCCTCTGATTTAACATTGATATTACGATCTACTTTGTAAAAGTCCCTTATCAGCATAAGCTTATATTCGTACAAGAACCGAACGAAATCAAGATCCAATGTTGTACTAATGTTCATGCGTTCTTTTTTTAAAGATAAATTCTGTTTGACAAATCAAGCACGACTCTCCAAATTCTTCCACAAAAAAGTGTACCCTTAAATAAACAACAACTAAAAATACTCTAAGCGGGAATACAGTATCGACCTGATGAAATTACAGATGACACGGTCGAAGACAACATGTGCTTCCACAGCCGCGAATTTTTTATCTTTAGAAACATCGGGTTCGCTTTGTTTGTGATATTGGCGCCGTTCCCTGTTTTCCTAAACAACCGTTGGTACAAAGGCAAATAACGAATGGCAGATATTCTACGCGGCAAAAAAAAAATTACGGAAAGTACTTTAGTTTATCACCTCGTGACGAATTCGCGACATCAGCGACTCGTTGAAAAGCGTCCAAAAAAGCGTCCGCAGCGACGACTGTTGTCCTATAACGAGAAAAATAGAAGTAAATAAACCCGTCCTCTTCGCTTCTGCCGAAACATAAATTACAACTTGTTACTTATAAAAATGAGAGTTAAATTATAACACGATAACTTACTTTAGGGCCGAGTGTAGTTTACTGGCTTTGCCGACAAAATCTTCCCAAACCGGCGCGCTCGCCTGTGACAGAGAGAGAAAACTGTTAGCGGTGTGTCCATAACAATAAAAATAGAAAAATTAGTTGCCTTTACGGATGAGACAAAGATCCTACCTTTAAGTCGTTCAAAATCGAATGAATCAAGTTGCCTTCACTATCCGCGTTGTCGCCCATGATGGCGGTTGCTCGAGTACAAACTCCTTTACGTAAGCTTATTTCACTCTCTACGTTTTCAACATGAGCTTAAATGAGGATCCCACAGTTTTAGAATGGAATTTAGAGCAGCCTCGTGGATGGGCGAGTGTCGGTTTTCACGTAGTTTTCAGTGATATCCTTCCAACGGAAGCACAAATATTCCCCGTTCTACAAAGAAAAATACCTAGCGATTAGTTCAGGATCACAGTCAACCAATAAGTCACGTGACGTGTATCAACTTCATTTGCATGCAGCGAAAGGACGCGGACTTTCGGAGAATTAAAACTAATTTCCACACAGTATATCAATTACAAAATTTACACCAAAGAGAAAAGGGCGATGAATATTTATGAGGAAATATAAAGCGCTCTGCGTCGCCCAGATGTGGTTTGAGAGACACATCGAGATATTTTCAAGCTTAAGCCGAGCCTTTTCGACCAAATTTTCATTCCCATTTTCATTTTTTCGTTTTCACCACTAAGAATAAGCCACAATCGAAAATATATTTTATGCTGTGAAGAATATAGCAAGAAAACTGCACGTGCACGTTTATGTAGCAAGACTAAAGCGATTAGAAATCTGAAACATTCACTTTGCAAACCATACTGCTAAAAGGATAATCATTTGATGCCATGTTTTTGTCGCGTGAAAAACAATTTATCATTGCGACCGCGAAGTTATTTTAGAAAAATAACTATAGTAATACTATAGACCAATTATCGAAACTGTTCTTTCCAACGCCGTTTCGAAGTCGACGAATAAAGGGGTACATCTTGTTGTTTATCAATCTTATCTGGGGCGCATCTTTAAAAAGCACCATTCATCATGCAACACCGAGAATTATCTGCTCTTGTCTGTCGCTTATTTACCTTCGCCGCGTCGTATCAAGAACAGCAACTTGGATAACTTGACTTGAAGAGTGGTTTTAATATGAGTGAAAACAGATGAAAGTAAAAATAGTTCGCGGAAAGGTCATTGGGTCATCAAGAACCTTTGTGCCGCGCGCGCGAGATAGGAAAAGAAAAGAAAATGGAAGCCTGGCAGTGCATCGCGTCTTTTCCTTTCTGTGATATAATGCTTTTATTAAACTTTTTTCTCACATGCATTGGTTGATAAAAAAATTAGGAACTTAACTAACGCGAAAATCTAGCACAGCTGAGCATTTGTAAACAAAACTGGACTTTCACTAATTTTGTTATTAAAACCCCCTCGACAAATTGTTCAAACTTCGAAGTTTCCTCCACGCGAAACCGGTTGACGCGCTAGCAACATATATGAGGTTACATCCTGCTAGCCTTTCTAGAACAACTTCATGTCAATAATATCAACAAGATTTACTTTGTAAATGCAGTAAGCTTGGGTCATTTGTGGTTTTAGTCAAGATTAACAAAAGGACAAACACAAGCTCGGATTTTATCGTTGTGTCGAGATTCGACAAATTAAGGGGTCATTTAAATTGACTGAAACCCTCGAAGGATGAAGGGAAACACGTCATCTTTCGTGGGAGTTGTTCATCATGGGTGAAATGACATGAACGGGAAGGAAATCTAAGTATTTTTTAAAACTCAGGCCAATACTCTTAGTCTGCCTGTGCGGCGCGAAAAACTCAGCAACGTATTGCACAGACACTGTGCTGACTTGCACTCTCCTACTAAAAGGCTTTGGACGAGATCTTTTCACCTCCTTTCATTTCAATAATCAACGAGTTCAATACTGTAAAAAGCAAAAATTGGATGACAGAACAAATTAGAATAACAACTGGTAACACAATAGGAAAGCGCTGATCAATGGCTGACATTTGAAAGGTCACAGTCAGGATTTCATCCATAAAAACAAAAGTTAGAATTATAAAACCGCGGGTAGTAATGCTCGACAGCTTCTGTTTGAATGTAGTTGTGCTTCACGTTTTTATCCACAAACTGAAAAAAACACGAACGCTCTACACAGCAAAATAAACAGCACCACGGGTCTACTAGCTGAATGGTATCTACGAGGGTATGGGTCAATGAAACACAATTCATACCGAGACAAAGAATATATGAAATAAAGTATGAAATAACACGTACCAATCGATATATTCAAAAACGAAGGTTTCTTGTAAGAAATACGTGGACTTATTAAAGCCATTATTAAAACAAAAAATATTGTCCGTGAAAAGAAGGTAGCTACAAGAAAAACAGTTGGGCATTTGATCTGTATATCTTTTGCTCCGTGCGATAAAAATAGATAACGGTTAACGAAATCATAAATCTATCAAAACAATACAAAAGAAAGCTAAGCTTATGGACTGCACGCAGCTTGAAACGAAATAAACAGCTAAGCAATAAGTTATACCTTGGCGGGATTTCAAAAACTATTCACCCAGAACATTGCACTAAATTCTCGAGGACGGACAAAAAAAAGTAGCCCTTCCCTAAAGACAACATTTCGCGCTTATACTAAATTGGAACATTCACGGTACGGTACAGTAGCTGTGTTGTCTATATGCCATTCTCTAGAAAATGTCAGACTAAATCCCGCAAATCTAGCCTGGGCTAGACGAACCAGAGTCAATTTAGCAGTCTGCATGCGTGTATCAGTCACCGGTATCTAAAAAAGTTGTGTATTATAATTTCGACAAAGTAAATGGTGGTAACTTTATACCCAACTCTTGCGTGCTTAGATGATTACCGTTTTCATAATCTCTTTATTTCCGTATTCTCTTGTCCACATAAATTTTTTCGAATTAAAAAGTAATGACATAGATGCACCGAGAGAAAAAAAATTACAGTCCAATTTAAACGGGCATAACAAATGAAAACTTTTGATGACAAAAATCCATTGGAATCAGGAAAAGTTGATAAAAGAGTCCTACCTAAAAGTCCTTTAACGAAGAGTGTATATAACTTGCACTGAAAGTGACACTTGGTACATTGGTAGTTCGATGTGATAGTCGAAGAAGGTTACATGAAAAAAATATTGTCCCTTAGCTGTCTTAGTTGTTCCGGCTGAATCTCACGTGTAACGCCCCGCTGCATGCACTAGTTTATATGAAACTGAAAATATTAAAAGCAGGCGCAAAGCTAACTCAAGGCATTTTGAATGTGGTATTTCAAGGGTGCAAGTTTTGTGCCCCTGGACAAACCATCGAAGTCATTATATTCTACAAGAAATACTTCCAAAAGTTGGCATGGCCTGATCACAACCTTAAAGCATTCGCACATCAGGCCAAATTACTCATGGAGTAGCAAGCAGTTTCGATATATTTTTTTATGCAGAGGCCAAGAACAAAAAAGAGCGTTAATAGGTTTATTGCCAAACAACATAAGGCTTTCAGCGCGCACGACTCAGCTAATTAGCAGCTCAGCTCTTCATCTGTAGCACATGATTTTGCGGTTTTCATAATTCTGCAATGTCGTGCACATAGACGTTCTTGCGTTTTTCCCCGCCATTTAAAACATGGGAATTAATTAACTTCAAGCAGCTTTGGATAGTTTTGCGAGAAGCAAAACACGCCAGCACGCGCGAGAATTACACCAAGCAAGCGCGAGAATAACACGAAGCGCGACGAGAAATGCAATAATCACAAACAGTGAATCGGCATGAAAAACTCAAAATTCAACTTTTTCAAGTCTTCTCTGCGGAGGGTGCGTACTTTAGAATACTGCTGGAAAGAGCAACTTTAAATTAGCAAAGGTTGTAAATTCCACCGTTACACCCCGCTTAGGAGCGGAGATATAGGTCAATGATTGTCGAGATGTTAAAACGGAATTCAAACGTGCAAGATTTGTGCGTATACTGTCTCACAAACGTTTGTAAAAATTTTAAATTTCACTGACCCATATCTTCGCTTCTAACCAAGATATAACGCTTCTTAAGATCTTGCTAATTTTAAGGCGTCCTTTTTGGCAGTATTCGTGGTTTTCCTGTGCGAGCCGAAATTACAAATTTAGAACAACGACGAGGTGGTCTTTACTCATGATCAGCTCGCCATTCAAACATTCATGCCAAGCTTTAGCCCTGTAATCTCTTTTAAAATGGAAAATTATAAAAGCTCCGAACTGAACTGACTTTGAAAGTCTTAATTCCATAGTTTCCTCACCTCGCACCTTTCGCCGAAGTTGTTGCAGTTACGACGCTTGCAGAACGCCACCAACGGAAAACAAAATGACTACTTAATTCGCTTTCGATGCCTGAATATATTAACCTAGTCGCAAAAGAAAATATTATTTTTTTCTTGTATTGTGCTAGAAAGTATTTGGGTGTTAACGTTGTTGTCTTTCTTGAATACATAACAACAAGCAGCGTGTCGCTAGTAACAATGTGTTTCGAAGAGAGAGCGAAATAAACAATTTCCTCTTATGGGTAACGATTTGTTTTTTCGAAACCGCAAGTTACGCCCCAATGACACACCCGCATATAAATGAAGGATTCGTAATAAGCTAACTCCGTATCCAATTTAAAGAAGTCTGGCCTTTTGTCTACATAGGGAGGCTGTGTATTTTACTGAAGAGCCGTGCAACTTTACATGCATAATGACCGTCTGAAAACACCACTTTGTACTTAACCGATATCACGATATTTTCTTCAGAAACAGATCTCATTCCAAAAATGGTCAAGTGACTTATTAATATGCTAAGAGTGTTCTTGAGGTAAAATGATGAACCAGATATTGAAAGAAATTAAATCACTGCATATAAAATTAACAAGAAACATCAGAAATCCTACAGAGATTGAAAATTGTTCACGGTTAAAAGATCACTGAATTAATATTCATTCAAAACTGTAGGTCCCAGTCTGTTGAAGACGTTTAAGTGAGTCTAAACTTTATCAATCATAAACTAGATCGGCCTTGTGCTAAAAGGGCATGGTGTAACGAAACAGACAGTATGTATTGTACTGAAAGAAATATTTGTTCAGGAATTTGAATACACAAAGAGGCTTATATAATGAACAAAAACGTATAACCTACTGCGACCTCTCCTGATGTATTGGAGAAAGAATGCTGGACAAGCCGTCATCGGAATTCCAGACTTGTATTTGGTTTGAGAAACCGGGACTTAGGCGTGACCACGGAGGCTTCACAAAATAACGCAAAGTGTAGATCTAGATCAGAGCGCGCGCGCGGAAATGACGTCACATTTCACGTGGGTGCACCTTGCAAGGTTGCGTTGTCATGTTACAGGAAGTCACGGCATAATGGTGTCACGTTTTCAAGAGGGTCACGGCAAAACGGTGTCACGTTACAAGAGGGTCACGACATGTGTTAACAGACTCCTTGATTCATCAATTCGTGTTCACACAGATAGAGGCAATTGAAAATTTAAATTTACTTAACAAGGTAAGGTCGTTTCCTGAAAATATGACAGAACTATGCATTGGTATATTTTGATTCTAATACAAAGAAAACTAAATAACGGTTCGTGCTTTTTTCACTTTTTTGTTGTTAGACGCTGCATCAAAAGTGCTCGATGCGGAACGAATCATAATCGATGAAAAAGTACTAGCATATGGCGAGGTAACAATACAAGCGTTCATTCCTGCGTTCGTTCTAACTTCTAATACCTTTTGTTGCACATTATTATAAATGAAAGTGACTGCAGGTGTCCAGCTTATAAAAATGCCCTTTGTGGGTAACAAAAGCACATTCATACGGCGTTCACAAAACGCCGACCTCGCAATTTGTGCGGGGTATCGGAATGTTGAATTGACGGAAACAGCGCTATTAAATAGCCGGAAATTGTCGAAAGGGTGAATACAAAACAAAACACGCTCACCTTTGAGCAAGACGCCCGCTTCTCTTTGTGAATAAAAAGCGGCGTTTGTGCGCAATGAATATACACTTTTAATGATGAGACGGTATAAAAGCACTTCACATGTTTAGACTGGCTTAAGGCGTGGCAAAACAAATCAGTGAATTGTAACTGGCTGGAACTGATTTTGACTTCACCCGCAGGCGACCGCCAAAACAAACAACAACTCTACACTACAAAACAACAGTCGTAAAATGAGCTTTTACGCATAAAGAAAATCTGCTTTTAGTGAGAAAACAATACTTGAGTCCTGGGAAAACTGTGATATAGACGTGTGTTACAATTTGACCCTTCTCCTTAAATTGTTGAATTTTATTTCTTCCGTGTTGGCAACGTGACCTTGGGGAATTTCTACTTAGCTTAGTACAATGGTCACAGCTGTCACCCTTTAACTCCCGGAGTCAATTATGGAGACATGTAGTGTAGTTCTAACTTTTGAGTCTGTGGACGAAATCCTTTGGTGTGACCATTCAAATGAAACCTCTTTGGTAGTACTTTTGCATGGTGCTATTTGTTTTTCAATATTTTAGAAAACAAAATTTTGGATCCGTTTTTTTTAATTTTGATTTTTGGCATTTTAATATTAGGAGTTAAAGGCTTAATACACATGCAGGCATGCAGCCCTTTCAGATTAACAACCATGTATTCAGTTAAAACAGGGCAATAAGTCGCATTTTCCGGTGCGTGCGGCGAACGCATCGCGCCGCTCTGAGAAGAGCCAGTGTGCCACATGATTTAAATAATAACTGAATATATCGGTGTTCGATTTTGGACTAAAAAAGCAACCAGGACCCCACATATTAGCAATGAGTTGTTGGCTCTTTACCATAACCAAAGTAATTGAGCCGGCGCCAAGCGCGGGAAAACGCGTGCGAGCAAGTCATGATTGGTTTGTTTTCTTGACCAATTAAAAAGCGAACCAAATTTGTACTTTCGACTCAACTGAAAACCGCTCTACATTTTAATACTTAACCAGTCCCATCTTGCGATCAAGGCAAAACAAAACCCAGACACAATTCTTATCTAAATCACTTTCATCTAAAAATCTTTTCAATAATGGAGGGACTGAGTAATCGGCTTAAACATGCGCAGACAATCTGGAAAAGGGCGGATCACCATCTAGCAAAATCGAAAAATGTCACTGGTGCTTTAATGATCGTCATTTCCTATCTTCTATTCGAGAACTGCTTGATGACTCTGTGAGCTATGTTAGTTCTATTTTCTTACCTTTTGTTATATACTCAAAACATGACAGCGTCTAAAGGTATTGCATGCAGCGTACGGTTTCTTTTGACTTGAAATGTAATTCCACTTACTCGCAACCAAAGAAAGAGTCGATAACCAAGCAATAGTTGTTTAACTTCCACTGGCAGTGCCAACGACGTTGTCAACTAAATGTTGTTGTCACTCGTTTTTGTATCGCATTAAAGCGCTTCGCAATAAAGAGAGCATCGGATGAATTCGCGTATTAGCTTTCGCTTATACTTGGGTGTTGTATTTTTACCGTTTTTGATTGGTTAAGAAAACTCGCGCCACTTTTCAACCAATCATAAATTAGACTTGCTCGAATGGATTTTCCCTCGCTTGGTGCCGCTACATAGTTTTACATACTATGACCGTCTCACAAACTCAATTGAAAACCTCCTAAAAGCGAGACATGTTAAACGCATACACGTTTCATCGTCGGGAAATGAAAAAAACGAGAACAATTCAATGCTCCCAGACATGCGGTGATCGCAGTCCGCAATGCCATTATTTCAGACTCTGTCTGAATAGTCGCGTGTTAGAGCAGTTTTCAGTTGAGAGTCGTAAAACCAAAACCAAAGTAATTACTCTGACCAATCACAGCAGTCGTAAACAATCCAATGAACCAATCAGAGCTCGAAGCAATTACATGTCGGCGGCGCCAAGCGCGGGAAAACGCGTGCGAGCAAGTCACGATTGGTTTTGGTTTTACTTCTGATTGGTCGAGAAAGTGGCGCGGGATTTTTTTAGCCAATCACAAAGCGTAGCAATGCAAAACCAAAGAAATTGTGTAATTACTTTCGACACTCAATTGAAAACTGCACTAAGGTGCTGTTACATGTAACAATTTTTCATGTAACTTGTCTCGCAAAAATTGTTGCAAGTTGCACGCACGCTTTTTGCGTGTAACACCCATAATGCAACTGAAGCAACTTTTTTTTTTAAGTTGCACCGAAAAGTTGAACTGTTTTCTACTTTCTGCAACAAAATTTCTTCAAGTTGTACAACAAAAATACGTGTAACATGGCTCTTGTAACTTGTTTCGCCGCACTCTTTAGTCAACAGATACGTCATTTTTCAACTTACAAAATTTTTTTCGCGAGACAAGTTGCATGACAATTGTAACGTGTAACATTATACGTGCAACTTGCAACAAATTTTTTTGAGAGACAAGTTGCAGGGAAAATTGTTACGTGCATTGACCGCGTAATGACTGGTCCCTATGGAACAGCGAGTTTTTCCCCGAGACCCTCAATTCGCCTTGGGGAAATGGTTCGAAGGAAAACAAAACTCACTGTTTTCCTTGGAGCCAGTCATTACCTCCAACTCAAAATAAATGGAGAAAGAAAAGCAAACGCAACGCTTACGTCAACGCGACAGCATCGAAAACGTTGGAAATGGCCGAATTCATATTAGAAGACGGGAAACTCGTCATAGACGGAATTTCGTCAGACAGAATACCGTCTGATATGAATAGCAAAGCGCACAAATGACGTCAGTACTCATGTTTGTCTGAGTTTATAATTTATTCTTGTTTATTCTTGCATTTCTGACAATAGAAATTCGTTATTAGGAATCCCCTGAGAGTCACTTTTGGTTTGTTTGTCTGAGTTTTAGTTCTATAAATAGTAATTGTGCGCTTCGCTATTCAAGGACGGTAAATCGTCTTCATGAGACGGTAAAAAAGTACACTGAAAGGAGCTTAGAGCGATTATCAGGCCAGGTTCCAAAGAACAAACATGGCTTCCATGATGTTTGCGCAAAACCCATTGTCAACATCGAGAATGCAGAAGGCTCGAGATAGCATAGAGTATTTAAGAAGAAAATATGGAGGCTCTATTTTATTTGAGGAGGAGGATTCACTTGCAAACATCGCAGCCGCTATAGTCTTGCTTTTTCAAGGCATAGTTTTCCAGCTGATATAGCCAAGAGCGATGTCTGTTGTCAGTGCCACAAAGAACATCAGCGTATGCGTTCGTTTCTTCTTCCGTCCAAACTTTGTTGTTTCTCTTCGACTGCTTTTCAGCGACCTTCTTCTTGGGCGCCATTTTTTTACCCAGAAACAGTTGCTGTCTTTCTAGTTCCAGTCTTTTCTTTGTGCATGCAAGCGCATAGCGCAAAAAAAGTCGTCGTGATTTTCGCGTCTAATATGAATTTAAGACAGTTTTCCGTCTCAGACGAGTTTCCCGTCTTATTTTTCCGTCGGTTTAGACGGAAAAATAGAAGGATAAATTCGAGACGGGAAACTCGTCCTTCACCGGATTCATATATATCAGACGAGTTTTCCGTCTGTAGACGAGTTTCCCGTCCAAGACGGTTTCCGTCTCTAATATGAATTCGGCCAATAGCAAAGGAAAGTTTAATAAGCAAAACAACAAATTTGCACGTGCGTTTAAAAGTTTAATTAACAAAACAACAATTTTGCACGTGCGTTTAAATGTTTCATTAACAAAACAACTTTGCACGTGCGTTGAAAAGTTTAATTAGCAAAACAGCAATTTTTCACTTGCGACAAAATGTAAAATTAAAAAAACAACAATTTTGCACTTTGCGTTAATAGGTTTCATTAACAACAACTTTGCAGGTGCGTCAAAACGCTTTATCCCTGCGTTAAGAGTTTTGGTGGGTTTGTTTCAAAAATATTTTAAATGAAATATGGTTATAATAACGATTGACAGAAAAAAAATTGACTTCATAAGTTAATCTAGCTTTTTAATGAATCAATTAAATAATTAAATATGTATGGCATTTCTTCCAACATAATGTGGAGAATTAAGGGTTGAAGTTGTTGAAGAGTTGAAGCGCATTACGTGACACCTGTTCGTCCAATGAAAAAAACACACTTGACTTCAGTGTGGCTTGGGAATTTAACAAAACAACTTCAGCAATTCCTTCATAAAATCGCCCTAGGGCAACAACAACTTAAACTTTCGACTCAGGTCGTGCGCCTTGAAACCGCGGCAAATTTGTGTGACAGCCGCACACACATTTTTGCGTTTGTACTATTTTTGAGTTGGGAGGTATAACAAACACTTAATGACTGGCCCCACGCGGGAAACAGCGAGTTTTGTTTCCCCTCGATCCTCACTGTTCCCCTCGGCGAACATTGAGGGTCTCGGGGAAACAAAACTCACTGTTTCCCTTGGGGCCAGTCATTAAGTGCTGCAATTATCCAGTTACATTAAGGCCCGTTTACACAGGCGATTTTTTGTGCAATTTTGTCGCACTTGCGATGCAATTTTTGTCGCGCGCAAGTTGCATCCTCAAATCGCATTTTACGGTGTTAAACGGGCGGCGATTTTAGTGCGATTTGAGCGCGATTTGTCGCGCGATGTCGCAGAGGTTTCAAACATGTTCGAGACCTGATGCAACTTGGCGGCGATTTTTGGGAAATCACAGCAAATCAAAGCATTCCAAATGTCGCACCTGAATCGCATAGGAAATCGCCGCTAGTTTACACTTGCGAGAAAAGTTGCATTGCAATGCGCGACAAAAATCGCATCAAACATCGCATGTGTAAACCGGCCTCTAGACACAATTTGATAAAACAGCAAGGCTGATAAACGGTACGGAAACGACTATATTTCCTTGCGACTGGACCGAATTTAAGCAGAGCTCTAATTTAGCGAAATGAAAGGAAAGCCTGATCGCAGGTTAACAAAAAAGAAAAGATTTTTAGGTTTTAGACTTATTAAAATAAATAATCGGCGAGCACCATATTGACTGCCCACAATTGATTATTGCGTAACAAATAACTTTTTTGTTATGATTAAAAACCACAAAAGCCAAATCTGAAGTTCCATCTGGGCACGTACAGCTGTCTGAAAACTACTTAATTCCGCAAATAGCGTTACTGTTAGCAATCTCTTGAAAGACGAGTGGCCAGCTAATCACGCGACGGGCAAATAAGCTCGAGGATACTGGAGCGAGCGAACAACCTCGACCCTGGACAAGGCTGCACCCAAATATACTCCAAGAATCGCAGAGCATTTTGATGAAACCCGATGAAATGTCTACGTTCTGCTTGAAACAGAGGGTTTCCAGATTGCAAGAAACCAACTGTCTAAGGCCCCGTCCACACGTATACGTTTACGTTCATAAACGCATATTTTTTTTTTATCTAAAACGCTCCCGTCCACACGAAGCCAGCCATCGTTTACGATTCGTTTTCACCTGTCCACACGTAAACGCTAAAACGATACGTTAACGCTAAAAATCTGCATTGAGCATGCGCCATAAACAGCTGTGACATCAGCGTTTACGAAAATACCCGTCTACGCTGTCCACACGTAAACGGGTAAACGGCGTTTTCGAAAATATCCACTTTGGAGAGCGTTTTCGAAAATATTCGTTTAGGGTGACCGTTTTCATCGTTTACGTGTGGACGGGAGGCCTAAACGCATACAAAAATATGCGTTTACGAACGTAAACGTATACGTGTGGACGGGGCCTAAGAATCGTTGGAAATAACTTGCGAAGACGACATTTCATTATTTGTCACGTGACAGAATACTCCACTAGTCTAGCGCTAGCTGTCTGGAGCTTCTTCTCGTCGCCATTTTGAACGATGATTTTAAGTGTGATTTATAGACTCAGCAATTATTAAGTTTTTTTTGTTACAGCCGGTTTTATGATATTTCACCTCGACGTGCTGGTTTTCATATTGGCTTGATAGCGATCGCTCCACCACCAGGAATAATGCGCAGCGGAGTTTAGCGATCATATAAAGATATGGCACGTAGCGAATCACAGATCGTCTCGATAATCGATGATCAATCGACCACGATCGCGCGATCGCAGAGGTTTTTCACTGGGGAATGGCGAAACTAGTTCGCCGTCGTCGCTCATATTAATGGCTTATGTATAACATTAACATATGTACGGGAACGTAATTAATTCCCATATTAGGAACCAAAGGCCTCGGAAACTATACAAAAGAAAAGTACATTATAGTCCATATAAGGCCTTAGGCGTTGATTGAGGGTTTCACATCGAAAACATATTCCCTAACGCTGCTTTATGGCAAGATCAGAGGTTTTCAAACAACCAATTCAATCCTTTCCTCAAATATACTTTCACGAACATTCCCTTTTCAAAATTTCCTCAGATTTCCTTTTCTGGAGAAAACTAGAAAAGGAAAAAACATCGGGATCAAAATGTTCATCGCAAATTGATCTAAGTTTATCCACTTGTACTTGAACATATATTTAAAAAAAATACTATATTTCACTTTACTTGGATATCAAACAGTTTCGATATTCATGAATGGTGTAGGTTGATATCGTGTCAGTCAAACGCCAGTTAAAAACTGCTTTCAATTACATGAACGTCGCGATGAATGGTTACCTTGGCAACAAAGGCATCATCAGTATTTCGCTTTGATAGCAATCTGCTGTGGTTTTCTGGTATTGCGTCGATTTTTAACTCCACGTGGAGTAGAAACAAAGAAAGAAGCGACTCTGCGTGTTTGCTTGTTCAGTTTGTCTGAAATGAGTATTCGATAATGCTAAATGCGGTTTCGTCTTAAGTCCTTATGCATGGAAGGTGCTATTTTTCCCGCCATGACGAAGCCGCCCCCACAAAACAGCTGCAAGCCTGCCAGTCAACACCCCCTCAAAGAAGCCTTTTAAAATGTCAACAACAAATTCGCCTACACGCAAACCCGCGTAATTTCGCTGAATAAATTTTACACCGCGTGTGTCCTTTTTGAGAAAAAGAAAGCGTTCAAAATGCATGAATCTAAGAAAAATAGCTTCGTTACATCCCCTTTAAAACTTTTAATAAAGGCTTCATATTAAAATTGATCGAATGTTTGAGCATGTCGTAACTTGATCAATGTTGCCAATTTCTTGGAGCGCTGTTTCTTTACACTTTCAAAGCATAAATTCATTAAGGTAATTTTTTCGGAGAGTTTAGTCTGCTTTGTCGGAACGGAAGAAAAATTAATTTAACGCGAGCCTCTTTTTTAAAAACAAAACAAGAGTAAACGGCAAGCTTTGAAATGTAACAACGAAATCCCCAATCATAAGCAAGGAGATTTCCCGATAAATTTTCATAAAAGTAAAGTACGGCTAATGGAGAAAAATGGAAGAAACGGGGCGGAATAAGAATAAAATCGTAGTAATTTAGGTTTAATTCTGTATCGCGTGATGATGCTTCGAAGCTTAATGTTATTTTCAATATCTGCATTCAGGAGGTAAAAAAACACCGCACCATATTGATAGGATAAAACGTATTGAGCGTTTGTTTCATATACGCGCTAGTTTTGGCTTAGAGAAATAAACAAATTCACTTGAAGAGGTTGATTGCATCTACATATTATTCTCCGGGGTGATTTAAACGCGTAGAAACGATTCTCCTCGAGCAAGAAAAATACGCGCGGAATGTTTATAGCAACGAAGAAACAAGTAACTAATTAAACTACCTAAATACATTCAACGACAGAATAAAATATAAATAACAGTTTTTCTTCCCCACGCTTATGTTGTCCTCTCTATCAACTTGAGCAAAACGTGACCACCAGGAAAAAAAAAATCGATTAAGTCTTGTCAAGTAAAAGGAACGCCACGCTGGGATTTCGGGTATACAACAAAATCAACCAATGGGAATTAGTACTGGCAGTGTTCGATAACAAACCTTCACTTACATATCAAGGGTCGCTTTTGTCTTAACACAGACGCGGGGATCGTTAGGGAGTCCCTCTTAATTCTCAGTGTTTTTTAGTTTTGTTCACGTTTTAATCAGCGAATCGAATCACCAGGTGATATCTTTTCAAACATTTGGCTATTAATTGAAAAGCAGACGCGAATATTCGCTTTTCGAAACCATTAATAGTTTTGGCGTCTCTGCCGCCTGATGTGAGAAAATAAAAAAACGTTTCCTCGAAATATTTTTCCTTAAAATATTCCCTAAAGCCCGGCAAAAACGCGCATCTTGAAATTTAAAAGATCAAGACATTTAAGCGCACGTTTCGCGGTAAAGAAGCATTGTAACTCATAATCCCGCTCTATATAGTAAACATTGTTACTTTTCTAAAATTTAAACACGTTTTAATGTGACTAACTCAAGAATGCTCCGCCGCTAGACGCTAAAATTTAAGACAAAATCCGCTGATCTTACCTTCAAATCGTTGTCTTGACGTTTCACCTCGCGTTTTTGACAATAATCGCTCGCCGTAAACCATTCACACTGAATTTACGCAAGTTTGTTATGGTGTGCTGTTCGCCAACCTGTGAATGAAAAAAACCGGTACCAAATTGTGTTGCCATCAAGTCATAAAACAACCTCGCTTTCAGGTCACCACGGGTACGGGAACGAGGCTGGCGCGGCGATAATGTATCTAGACTTGACAACGAAAATAATTTTCCTGTGGGCAGACAGGCATATGCAGAAATTGATTTAAAAGGCTTCCCGGATATTGCATTTCTTTGATTTTATGACGGGTTTATGTTGGCCTGTGTTATTAGAAATTTTGTTTCGCGTGACACTGTGAAAAAAGCTAGTCACGATCAATCAGTCTTCTAAATATTTTGGGGAAATAGCTTTCGTTTAAACAATGGCACTGCCGTACTATACAGGAAGGTACTGTTCGATACTTTTCGTTTGAATGGAGTCAGGCCTAAGGATTTCATACAGACTGAAAAGTTAGAACTACCTTGTACAGCATAATAAACAGTACCACAGGAAGTACTGCTCAGTAGCTTTCATTTGAATGGTCAAACTTAAGGATTTCATCCACAGACGCAAACGTTAGAACCACCTTGTACAGCATAATAAACAGTACCACAGGAAAGTACTGCTCAGTAGCTTTCATTTGAATGGTCACACTTTAGGATTTCATCCACAGACTCAAAAGTTAGAACCACCTTGTTCAGCATAATAAACAGTACCACAGAAAAGTACTGCTCAGTAGCTTTCATTTGAATGGTCACACTTTAGGATTTCATCCACAGACTCAAAAGTTAGAACCACCTTGTTCAGCATAATAAACAGCACCACAGAAAGGTACTGCTCAATAGCTTTTACTCAATACTAACTAGAATTTCCCGGCATTACATTCCTAAGATTTACAACAATTCTTGGCTTTTAGGCCCTAGTATATAGTATACATTCTAGCATTTAGCTTTGAACAGCCTGGATCAAGCAGCGGACAAGAAACTGTACGTTTTACAAGAAACAGTAACACATGGAGAGTGACTGCGGGGTTGACTATGCAAAAGGCAAATTGTTGACCAAATGTTACATTCTCAATACACGCGCGCCTGTCTTTTTTTGGTATCCGCTTTAAATGTTTTTTTTAAAAACTGCTTGACTTACAGGTGCGGCTGAAGTTGTAAAAAATAAAGCAATGCTAATTAAAAATACAGACCTATAGGTCACCGAAAAAGGCCGCGCTAAAGTGCCACCGATTTTTTGTTTCAACAACATATTTCTTATCTACATATATTTCACCGATTTCCGTCTTAAATGATTTTATAGAGTTACAAATGTATGTTTTAAAGGAGTGGCTTTAAAAGGTTTTACGAGTCTGTGTTTGACGATCGTCTACAGAGCTCGAAAAGTCAATATTTTTGTTAAACGCGGCCGTTTTTCAAAAGCAAGCAAAGCGATGATAATTATTCAGCGTCCCTGGACCTAATTAATGTACAATGTGCCAAGCATAATTCTTGGAAAAGCTTTCTTTGTCAAAATATTTTTTCGCCAAAGGCTTCTACCTAAATAAATATTAATCTGTCGGAAGCAATTAAATCCTTCTTTGCTTTATGAAGAAAGATAAAAACACGGCCGTTGGCGTTTTTCATTTTGTATCATTCGAATTTATTGGATCAAGTTTCAGAGAGGAAGCGTATATACGTGATAAATCAAATTCGTTACAAGAAGAATAATGATAAATGAGATCGTAAATTTTTGTTTACAGTTAAAATATGTCAAAAGGTAATTGAAAATTTTCGCAGGCATCGATTTGAAAAATGAAAATGAATAACAGGTCAGTTTTTTTAATTAGCTTGAATTCGAAAGGAACGATGCAGAAGAAACGCAATTAATTTTGAAATAAACAATATATCACTGCATGTTCAATTTTGGCGATGGAAAGATATTAATTAATATGTGGCGATGGACATGAAATTAAAATCTAAGCGATTCCTTTTTACTATTTTCATGAATACTAGAGATAAAGCAGCATGTGGTCTTCTCCGCAATTTTTAAAAATGCGCAAACCAAGGGTGAAGGTACAATGTATGTCTGGGAAATTCGATGTCTACAAAACAAAAATTAAAAACTCTACTGTACGCTTCCCAACACGACCATAAAAAATTCGATCTTTTCAGTTCCCATCCATACGTAAGCGTTTTTATACGAGTATACCTTGCGTTCACACGAATACGATCAAAAGCTGCATCGAAAAAGCACCGAAAACTGGAGTGTTCTTTTTTACGCGTGGACGGAAAAATAGGCCAACAACTAAGATTGAAAAACGATTAAAAACAATCGAAAAGTAGAGACACGCTCTGAAAAAAATTCTTTTTCAAATTAAAACGCCAAAAGCAAAGGTGTATAGTTGTGGAGGGGGCCACAGAAATCAAAATTTTAAGTTACGTACATGAACCCTTGACTTCCAAGATCTGACAAAATCAAAATTCATAAAAATACCAAATTTCCGAGACTCAAAAGTTAGAACTACCTTGTACAGCATTATAAACAGCACCACAGAAAGGTACTGTTCAATAGCTTTCATTTGAATGGTCATCCACAGACTTAAAACTAGAACCACCTTGTACGGCATAATAAACAGTACCACAGGAAAGTACTGTGCTCAATGGCTTTTATTTGAATGGTAACAATGTATGATTTCATCCACAGATACAAATTTGCGCACACAAAAAAGTAAAACATAAAAAATGCAGGGTGTTGCTTGACAGAGAAGAGCGGCGTTCTGTTTGAACAAAACGCTGGTGCAATATTATCTTGATAATTTAACAATTCTACGTAATTCTACCGCTTCCTCGAAATGTAACAACTTTTTGTTTGCAGAAGAATGCCGAAGTAATTTGGCAAAACCTCAGCTAACATGTAATATAAATATTTTTGAAGCAGATGTGTCAGCACAAAGAATCTTCTTTTAATTAATTGTTGAAAACCTAAGTCTGATGAAATACTAATCAACTCTGGTATAACAAACATCTGGACTATAGCAAACAAATTTAGTTGCTTTCTGTAAAGACAAAGACTGGACATTTTCACATACATAACGAAGCTGTATGCCTTTCCGCATTTTTATAGCGGACAAGTCATTTAGTCCAGAATTTAAAGAGTTATCGCCAATTCAGCCAGATTTTACCACCACTCATTCATTTTTGTTAAGTCACATGCTCACTCTAGTTTCAAACAACGCAAGTCAATAGACCTTATTCAAACATGGCGGCCGATTAATTTTTGTTTTAAATTTATATTAATTAACCCCATAACCTCAGTAAAAATCATTTTGAATTTTGCACGTGTTGACGAGGCTAAGAAGGGTAACTAACATAAATATAAAAGAATAATAAATCAGCCGCCATTTATGAAATAGGTCCATGTTCTGCACCTGTGTTAGTGAGGGCGCGGTGTTACAGTGATTAGCGCGTTGGACTTCAGGTGTGCGTTTCTCAAAACTCCCAAAAAATTTCTGTGCAGGCTATTTACCAACAGAGATTCAATTTTCCTTCGTTTTAAAAGCAAAGCAATGAAATCCTACGTTGACGAGGAACTTTGAACTGGTTTTCGGGCTAATAATTTCACCGCCACTTGGAACAAATTGAAATTCAAAAATAGCTTTCGGGCCCGGAAATTATTCGGGAGCTTTGAGAAACGCACGCCGTGGCGTGCGTTCCTCAAAACTCCCGAAGACTTTTTGGGCCCGAAAGCTATTTTTTGAAAGTCATTCTCTTTCAAGTGGCGGTGAAGTTTTTAACCCGAAAGGCAGTGAATAGTTTCTCGTCGAATTAGATTTTATTGCTTAGCTTTCAAAGTGAACGAAAATCAAATCTCTGTTGGTAAACAGCCTGATCCGAAAGTCCGTGGTTCGGGTCCTGGTCTCGGCCGTGGTGTTGTTTCCTTAGACAAGAAACTTTACTCCACATTGTCTCTTCCTAATCAGGTGTATAAATGGGTACCGGTTATAAATACTGGGGTAACCCTGCGATGGACTAGCATCCCATTCCGGGGGGAGTATCAATACTCCTGGTTGCTTCATGTTACAGAAACCGGGTTAAGCTCCGGCCGAGTGGGCTCCCTGTGGTTCGCATGCGACTTTCCTGTGTTCGAGCACTTTTTTACCCCACACTCCTAAAGCGTCAAAAATAGAAAACATCTCCGTGATAAACGCTCAAAAATAACCGTAAACTTTAAAAAAAAATTGGAAAACAAACAGTAATACAAAAACATACTATACAACAGCTTTGGTTTGAATGATTGTTTTTTAGGATTTTATTCAGACTCAAAGGTTAGAACTTCCTTGTACAAAAACAGCACCACAGGATAGTGCTCCTACAATAGCTGTTTTTGTTGTGTTGTTGTTGTTTGTGTTAGTCGGGCGGGCGCATACTGTGATGATTCCCCAGGTAAAGGGGAAGGACGGGGGGGGGGGGGGGGATTTGATAGCAATAGTTCGTCCCTCAACTAAAACACAACCCAAGCCATAGAGGAATTTCCTTCCCAGTCATCCTTGGCGCGACGTCAAACCGTCGAGCTCTCGGTTCCACGCTCCCCTATTCACTCACTCAGCGCGTCGAGGCCTGGGGACGAGGCTCACGGATTTCGAAGGTCACAATGATCGGAGAAGAAATCGCGCGCGCACCGACCATGGTATAAAATTTAATTGTAAGCAAAGCTTGCGAAGCGCTTGAATATTCTGCGGAGGAAGCAGACGCCATTTTGCATAACCCTAACTTGTTATATAGTGGTACCGGCTTTTGAGGATTTAGAACGCTCAAGTAACGTTAAACTTTTCGAAAATGAAAGAAATGTTCGCTGATCGCGCGCGCTGCTCGTCATCAATGTCCGCACTTACGTCACAGAGGAATTCATCACAACTTTAGTTGTTCGATGTTAAAATCACGCCGCACACGTGCGTCTTTTTAAGTGAAAAAGCTTTGAGAAAACGACAAGAATGAGTCAAGAAGAGGAGATTCCTCGTGAAGATAATTTTTCAGGAAAGAAAATAGAAAAGATTAATACAAAATCAAAGGAGAAAATTTCTTCGCATGAAGAGATCGTTGACCTCCAACTTACAGAGAAGCTAAAGATGTTGAACATTCAACCATCAGTGAGTGGAGCATTTTTGACTGTCCCGAACCTAGAGCCCGCAGAAAAACAAAATCCAGCTTGTATTTCGGTTAATGAGTTTAAGAAAACGCAGCAGAGGTCAAGAGGAATCTTGCTGTGCTTACCACCAGTCGTTCAAGAACTTCTTCGGTGGAGCATTCATCCGCAAGAAGTTTTGCGAGGTGCAGCTTCAGTGAGTCATCTGTTGAGTCTTTCAACGATTGAGGAGGAAACTGTTCCTAGTGTTCAGACTGAGGCGAAAGGGCGACCGAGAGTTCAGGGGGTAAAACAAACGCTGCCAAGCATTCCGCCGACGGAGAACCGAGCTCTGCCGAGTAACCAAGCGACTGCTGAGCGTAAGACGCTACCGGAATTTAGAACTGAATTCCGCAAGCGGATGTTACCAACTTTTCCTGCTATCAAAGAAAGAATATCGCCGAGCCTCGCAGAAGTGGATTCACCACAGTCAGTCCACGAAGTATCGCGAAATCCGGAACAGTGTAATGGCAAAGCAATGTGCCAACTTCAGCCAACCGAAGAAGCTCCACCGAGCGGACAGGAAAAGTTGCAGTCCGTTAAGACGAAGGAGAAGGAAAGACCGCAAACACGTAAGCTCAGAGTTGTTAATGAAAACCAGACCAGCTTTGCGAAGAATGAACTGCCTCAACTTCATGCAAAGTTAGCGAGACGAAGAAAGACTGTGTTTCAGCCGTCAATTAAGGAAAGTGGACTGAATTCTCGTCGCCTGAGTAGGAAGCCAGTCTTGCCGAGTATTCAGTCAACACAAGAACTTACGATACCAAAACCACCCTCGACACCGAAGCCGACAGTGCCACGAGTGCGCCCGGCGATTCGTGTGACAGTAAACCGACCGCTGCCGGGCATTCAGCAGGTACAAAAAGCTGTGATGCCAAAACCACCCTCGACACCAAAGCCGACCGTGAAACGAACTTTCCCGAGGCTTCTATCGATAGTAAACCGACCGCTGCCGGGCATTCAGCAGGTACAAAAACCTGTAATGCCAAAACCACCCTCGACACCAAAGCAGACCATGATACGAACACGCCCGAGGCTCTTATCGACAGTAAACCAACCGCTGCCGCCAAACCTTACATCATCGAGCCAACAAACAAGCTAACACAGCAGTTTAACAAGGAAACAATGCCAGCGATGAACGGCAATAAACTGATTAATCTTATTTCGGTCTAATTATTGCGTATTTTTTATCGAGTTTTTACGTTTTTATTACTTATTTCTCATTTTAGACACGTCAAAATTAAGGTTAATTCTTTATCTAAAGAAAATTATTATCGGGTCCTATAGGAAACCAATCAAAACATGAAGTGATGCACAAAAATTTATGGTAAAACATTTTTATCTTCTATTTTCCTTAATTCATTGACATATGCAAAATTTTAAACGTAAAAAAAAACATAAACAGAATAATTTTGTACTCAAAATGTAATTGAATTAAGATTCCTAAATATATCTCCTATAAAAAAAATAAATTGCCCTCACTATAAACTACCTCCATTGTATTATAATGTATTTGTTCCAGGGTTTGCAATCTTGGGGAGCGTATGGACACCCTAAACTTGTACCCAGGTCATTTCAGTGAGAACATCTGATAAAACCAATTTTGGTCACGTGTAAGAAATTGCTCATTGCACAAGTGCGCATGTTCAACATTTGCGGCGACAAAGCTTTGTTCATAGACAGAAACTCTACAGATGGATTTTCGCGCGTTCTTTGTGTGGCTAGTGTGGGGAGTTTTTCGCATATATAGGAAATGAACAGTGAGTTCAAGTCTACTGTTATCAAAAGTTTGGAGAAAGAAGAGAGTCGCCACACAAGTTTTGCTGAGAAAATTCAAACAATCCGCGCGCAATAGATAATACCTGCCTTCCCCGCAGGCCTTTCGCATGAATGCGAAAGGTCACTTCAGTAGTACTTTTGCATGGTACCATTTGTTCTAACTTTTGAGTCAGTTGACGAAATCCTATGGTGTGACTATTGAAATGAAACCTCTTCAGCAGTACTTTTGCATGGTACCATTTGTTCTAACTTTTGAGTCTGTTGATGAAATCCTATGGTGTGACCATTCAAATGAAACCTCTTCAGCAGTACTTTTGCATGGTACCATTTGCGTTTCAATATTTTATAAAATGAAATTCGGGAATTTTATTATTATATTGAATTTTGATATTCGACACTTAGGGGTGCCGTTAAAAAGCCGGGGTTAATACATTGCACAGCAGTTGCTTTATTTTTATCTTTCAAGTTCGCAGGAGACGCTCGAAGCATGTCATCAAGCATCGGAACATTTAAATGAAAGGTACCGAGCAGAACTTTAGAACTTTCCTTGACATATTATTGTTTAAAGAAGATTTCCAAAATGGAAATTGAGATTTGACTTTTTCAAATTAAACTCTGGCAGAATATAATATAAAATATACGTATACTCACATATATTTTTCTGCGCCGTTTTCATGGCAAACGTCTGCGTCAATTAGATCGCAATGTAATTCCAATTGCATAGAAAGAAAATTACGAGGCAGAAAATTTGCGAATGATTGAAAACAAGATTATTGAAAATTTCAATTACTAATGTCAGCTTTACGCTTCAACTTTTATAATATAATCGAGCAGCTGTCAAACCTAACAATAAATTAACTCAACACTATAATTTGCATTCTAATTTTAATTTTTTCATGGGAAACTCGTGACAAATTACGTACTTAGCCGCAAAAACGCAGTGAAGCTTAAACAAGATATTATCACCAAAATAACAGAAACAAACGGAAGAGTCACACACCATTAAATTCTGAGTCCAAACAAGCTCAGAACTTAGCAGGAGCGAAGGAATAATCTAACGTTGGAAACAATTCTTGGACACAAGCCATGAATATATTTCTGTTTGCGAAACGGATAAAGCAAGTAGCCACGAGATAACTGCAAAACGGTAGCAAAGCGGCCGATTTATAGAGGTATGCTACTAATGTCTTAGCTTTATTCTTTATTGAGAGCTTAGTAACAGAAAAATCCAAAGGTCTATTCAGTCAATGTGCTGCAATCTTTGCTGTGAGACTTGTGTTCTTAAATTAAGTACTGTGTAAGGTGGCTTCCAAGACAGGTCTTTTTCTAAACAGAAACCGTACACTATTCCTCCATTTTTAAGCGACTCTTGTCAATTACGCCAAAATTAAAATACAAGCATACTAAAGCTACTTTCTGTCTTCGCCTGAGGCCTGTATTGCTCGTTCAGTAAAATAGTAAATCAGAGTTAAGGAAAATTCCTGCTTTTAGGAAACATAATGAGCTAATCAATTTATGAAACGACAGGAATCTCTTTTGCTAATGATATAAGTCAAGAATACATTTGTATCATTGATATATCGTACAACAGATAATTGACACGATTTGCGGGTGCAAAGATTTGAAGAAATATATCATTACTACATACATTTAATGTGATAAAGGCTAAGGGCAACATTTTAAGACCCAACGCCGTTAAGCTGGGTCGGTTTGTAGCGAAGAGAAATGCAAAACTAGAATTGACAAATTACGAACAGTGAAATTGTGTAAAACTTCGATTATTTTGATAATATCAAGAGCATTTATCTAACCATGCGAAACATTTAAGAAAGGTATTGTCAATACGAAAAACACCTGACTAGAAACCTACCATCTCGCTTTAATATGCAATCGCCGAATATTTCTGAACATATATTTAATTCGCAGCTTGCGACCACATCCGTTTTCAGCGTTTCGCGCGCAACCCATAAGAATTGTCTCTCGCTGCGAGGACTTTGGTCTGTACCTTGAGCAAAATATACTTCTACGTACCACTTCAGCAAGTGAATTCAAAACAAAATGAGAACGAATTTACAAACTTAAATGGCTCGTCATTTTGTTTGTATCAATGTTGTTTCGCTCAGCTGTCCTCTGTTCTGTATAAATTCCCTGTTTTGAATAGCCATTGTATTTGGCCATTGTTCCAAGCCCAAAGATACTGCAATTCCAAAATTAAAGGACCGCTTTACAAAGGCAAAGGCTTAGAATAATGGGACGGTAATGACACATGAGAGCCGCTTTAATTACAAACTGTAGGTAATCCGTCATTTTGGTCGCCATGTTTAGCACAATAAGCTAACTTACACGGCAGCGAAATGTGTAAAGATCAGGCAACAGAGCTGCGAGTTCGGCCAAAATAAGCGACGATCCGTAAAGCGACTAAGAAACGTTAAAATTATTTTCCGGCGGATTTCAATGACTTCAATTTGGTTCAAGATTCGTTGTTTGTATTACGGCAGCAGATTTCTTGCATTTAAGTGGCTTAAACAAATTAAGAATGCAATTCAAACTTTAAAGAACGCAGCTGCAATCATAAATGAAGCGAGAAGGGAATCACAGAGATGTCCGTACTAACGGTTTTCCAGATGTAGGTTGCGATGTTAGCAACATGTACCGAGTAGAACTAAGAGTTGTTTAGCGTTTTTTATCCTCCGTTGTAAACAATTTAATAGTGTGCTAATGTCTTGTCTTCCTCTTTTAAAGGTACCTAAACGAAACAGATCGGTAAAGCGACGAAAAGCAGATAATTGTCCTTGAGATACTGGACCAGAACGTGAAGAAGAATCAAAACCACGGCAATCATGGACACTTTAAGGCAAGGGTGAGTAAATTTTATTACATTACAGTTCAACCCGTTTCTCGGAGTGAACAAAATCTTGTTTCAGTCCGTTCTCACCTTTCTGGTCCTTCAGTACAGCTTCCTATCTAGAACTATAAAACAATGGAACAATTTGCCTGCCATGTTAGCTACAGCTCCTGATATTAACTCTTTTAAGAGTGGGGTTTGTCAGCTGACGCATTAAGAACTTTAAGAACTTGACCGCGACCAGAGCACATAAGCCTCGAAGAGAGGGACTGCTCTCATTTTGGTAAATGTAATGTAAATGTAAATATAAACCTCAGTCGTGGTTCCAATGCTAAGAAAGATTGTCGCGTAGAGGAAGTGGTGGTTGCTTACGTAAGGACAAAAAAAGAAAACAAAAGGAAAATCGAAATCTACTCTCTCAGATTGTAACGAGAAATCACACTTACAATATCCTTTTCTAGAAGCCAAACGTGAAAGCGAACCGCGAGTGAACGCCGTGCGAGCTCTGTGCGAGCACGGCCGTGTATATTTCTCTTCGAATTCTCACATGATTATTATTGAAAAACAAGAGGAACTTCTGTTTGTCCGCAACACGGTTCGAGTCGTCTTACTATTGGTTTTACTGAATGTGGCAAGAGTACTGATCGACTGTGAACGACGATTTTCCGATGTGTACCCGAGGTCGTCTGATGGTACACGACGATTTTCCATATCCGAGTGTTGTCCTCGATAAGTTTTACTCTCGGTTTTACTGAATGTGGCAAGAGTTCTGATCGACTGTGAAAGAAAATTGTCCTAAGGTGAAAAGGTCGGAAACACAGAATTAAGCTTAAAGGAGTTTAGCTCTAAACAAATGCTTCGACGATCTACTAGCTTGAATTGTCCTAAGACGAAATCAGGTTTTAAAATAAGCACTTAGCTCTATATCTCTCCAAAAACGCTTGACTTGCAGAGTTACGCAGCCACGAATGCGGTCTTGACCACTGTTTGAAAAATGTCAAACCTGTCTTGAGTAGCAAACCGCGCAAAGAAATGCAGGGGAAAACGATTTTGCAAACCGTTTACTCCGCTAAACACAACAAAAGTGTTTACTGTAGCTGACGTTACATCGGCCGTGTAGCTGCGGGAAGCGCGCGAAAAATAAAGCCTCGTTTTGGTTTCAAAATTCCTAAAATCCCGGATGTTGCGCTACGTCGTACGCGCCCGTGAGCTAACCCTGCACAACGTCAAACGCCCCCGCGAAACATTACGCTAGCCACGACCATGAAAATTGACAGGCATGGTTCTTTGAGTGTGGAGCTTCGCGAGTGGGCCTCCGGCCCGCGAGAGCTTCGCTATAAGTTTTACTGAATGTGGCAAGAGTACTGATCGAATGTGAACAAAGCTGGCTTTTTCGATGTGTACCCGAGATCGTCCGATGGCGACACGACGACTTTCCAGTCTGAGTGACTTGTCTTCAAGAAAATTGCTTCGAACATTAAATCAAGTGTTTGATTACAAATTTACAGATATCTGAAAAACACGCAGGCTATTCTGACATTTATTATATTACATGTTTATTGGTTGGAACACACAATTTTCTTTCTTTCTTTCTTTCTTTCTTTCTTTCTTTCTTTCTTTCTTTCTTTCTTTCTTTCTTTCTTTCTTTCTTTCTTTCTTTCTTTTGCTCTCTCTTTCTTTCATGATAGTTTTATTACAAAAAGATACAGTTCATCAGAGTCGATAATGGTGAGATGTCAGTCACCATAGCAACGGGAAAATAATTCATGCACATGACTTTTTCGACTGTGGGTTTGTTGTTAATCATTCATTTCGTCTGAAAGTCATTTGCCTTCAGGCCGGAAATAAATTAAAAAGCCGTCCGTGGGTCTTTGTCTTATCAAGGAAAATGTTTATACATTAAACGTTTATGCACTAAAATTAACACGAATGAAATTGATGTTATTTTTCTGCCAGCAATAATTTCGAAAAAGCGACGTTAAATCACTCAATAACATTGTACACGCGTTATATTTCACAGGAAAATCATTTGTTCGTTTAGAATTCGTTTGGAATTTCCAAGACAAGTTTGAGTTGGAATTAGGATATCAAACCGAATGATGAATGATTAACAAGGCTTAGCAACCTATCGATACTGTTTATATTTGCTTTTATCCTAATATGAAAGGTGGGCTGGAGTTTAAAAGAAGTATATTTAGCATGCAACAAAACATCCTTGCAATAAGCGCAGGTGTAAACCGCCGGAGCGAGAGGTTTGTTTGGCAACCAAATTCACGACGTTCAAACTATAATTGACTTGATAAACAAAGCAGGTACTTCTTCGGCTCGAGGCCCGCTTACTAGAGAAGATAATTCACGCGCATTATTTAGTAAGTATTTCTTGTCATTTTCTCTGTTTCTAAGCCTTTTAATGCTTTTGTATGCATTTTATCTTACGCCGACGTGCATTTCCTCGCACTGAGAGAATGAACGTAAAGAATATCTAGTCTCCAAAAATCATTTACTCAGGCAAACAATTTGCTTACATGAAGATTTTTATTATTCCAAAATCCCAACATAGCAAAATGGATTTTGTAGGAATAATTCTGTGTTTTTTCGAATCGGAAAAAGTCGATCGAATGCGGCTTAAAATAGTATATTCTCTCACGAAGGTCAACGCATCGATTTGTGAATTTCTTCCTAAATAGTTACTCGATATTTACCCTGTAAAATTGGACCGAATGTTTGTCGAATTTTGTCGATTAGTCACCATCACTTTAACCACAAGTCTAGTCGTGTTGTATTCACGGCTCGACCCGTCCAACTTTTTAACATAACGGTTTTCTTAAACACGTTCTTGCTAACTTGAAATGGTTCGTCAGTTATTTCATATTAACGTTAGAAGACTGGCAGTCCAATTTGGCGATAAACCTTACAGGATTATTTTAATGTTTAACTTTAATAGATTTGTACACGTTCAAGATTTTAATAAAGTACAGTTTTGTACAGTAATTTAGTTTCGGCTCATCTGAAAGAAAAACGTATTTGAAACGGAAAATGAAACGTGACAACATTGGGTTGAAAAGACATGAGATTGCGTGGGAAGCCAAAAATATTGAACCTAGTCTGCTAGTCTGTATTTAAAGTTATAAATTCTAAGCTATATACTCAGTTAGGAGTTTCCAAGGATACGAAAGATGAAATAAAAATTATCGAAATCGTGCTAGAGCAATTATTCGTAGTTTTGTACCTTTTTAGTCGCGAAGGAAAAGCCAATTACAGAATCTGAATCGTTTCCTGACGTACAGAACACAACATACAAATTATGCACGTATAGCTTGATTTGATTAACTTACATGCAAATATACAGTATATAACATACAGTTCTGCGGTTTCTATATATGAAAAATAAATACATGAAAGTACATAATCTTGCTTGTTTTTTCCTCCTTCGAAAATATATTTTCCACGTTCTCACTAAATTTTTGAAGACAACTGAGCGATAAAATACACCGATACCTTCTCAAAATGGCTTACTTTGAGAACTTCAATTTATTTCAGGCTCTTAAATGGCATAGCCTTGAGCGGGAAAAGTTTAATAAATCATATTCTGTACTTCATAAAGGAAACGTCTTCGCGGCGTTTTTATCTAATTAAGGAAAAGAGGAATGAAAAATCCACCTGCTAAAAGGGGCGTTGAAAGAAACACCGTTCGCATTTTAACAATAACCTTTTTCACGATTGCTGCCGAACTACCGCCAAAAAAAAATTGGCGCGCTATTCTGTAGACAAATTATAATTATAATTATTTATCCTTTGGCCTTAGCATTTGCAGAAAAAAAGTTAAGACAATAAAGCGCGAAGCTAATCCGATTTGATCGCAGTAAAAATGTTATTTCGCACCTTTAAAGTCAGTCATTTAGTGACTCGTCTTTCTAATTAAAAATCGTTATAATTCTGCCGGTCTCAAATTAGCAGCTTAACAACATACAGAATTAAAAAAACAAGGAAGGATAGTCTCAACTTGTTGGTAGCTTTTTATCTCTATAAACAACATTCCACACCGCTGTCAAAATATTTTCCTGTCAACTTTGATTCGGTCTTATACATAAATGTGATGCAACTATTTGCGCTGCAGATAAAAGAGATTGGCAGAAAGGAGAATGTTTCATAAAGGTCTCTGAGGAGTTATATGAAGCATTATTATTAAGTGACCTCCACGATGTTGTAGACCTCTTGCCTGAAGGTGAAAGCTGTGCGGATTTTAACGAAGAATTAAGCACTTGAAATCTGGTTGTTGAAGCCGAAGTATAACGGACGTTGTTTGAGAGAACAGTGACATGGCCAAATCGCCTAGACCTATAACCATGGGCAGTGCAAGCCTTTTTTCCCAACCAGTTATGCCTTGCTATAGAGCAGTTTTCAATTTAGTGTCGAAAGTAATTTCGTAATTGCTTTGGTTTTGCAATGCTACGCTTTGCGATTGGCTGAAAAATCTCGCGCCATTTTCTCAATCAATCAGAAGTAAAACCAAAACCAATCGTGACTTGCTCGCACGCGTTTTCCCGCGCTTGGTGCCGGCTGCATGTATTTGCTTTGAGTTCTGATTGGTTCATCGGATTGCCTGCGAGTTCTGTGATTGGTCAGAGTAATTACTTGGGTTTTGGTTTTACGAATTGAAAACCGCTCTAAGCACATACCAAAGAATCTTGTTGGTGATTTTTAATAATTTTGTTCAGAGGAACTCAACCACGTCATGTTATGTCATAAGTACGTTCGGACCGGTAAATACAAATGTTTCCGACTGAAAACAATGTTTCAAAAAACCGTAAAAAGTCCCACAACAAAACCATACCTCGTCTACTAACTAAAAATCTCTGCTCCGATTTTATTTCTGCTTCCGCGGCCATACAATAGGCCAAGCGAATTCCAAATTCCAAATTAACCAATAAGGGGGGAATGGTGAAATGCACCAATCAAAATTAACTTCAATGAGCGTGCTTGGCGCGAAAGCAGAAAAACTTCTTCAAGTTTCCAATGACAGTAAAATACTCAAAGCGTCTCAAAGTTTCCAAAAGATATGCAAAAATGCATCAACAAAGTACTTTTCAAACAGTGCAAGTCCCAATGCAGTAAGCTTGTGAACAAAACAGAAATACAGTCGAGCGGGCGAGCTAATCAGTTGAGTATTGTAGCAGCTCCATTGTTTAAGGCGTTGCGGCTGCTTCTGGTTTTAGAGCTAGGAGCCATTGTTTCTGTAGTTGTTTGTTGTATTGTTCTCACGAAGGGTTTCATACCAATGGTGCGAGACCTAACGAGAGCTGCTACATCGCCCGAGCAATAATCATGAAAACACACTCGGCGAGACTGGAGCGAGCAGAAAAGCAGAGGGGAAACTGGGCTAAAGGCTTCTTCCCCAGCGCCCCCTCGACTCGCATTACTTTCGTTCGCTCGGGCCGATCGCCGATCGTGTGATTTGCTCGTTCACTCGACCAGGCATAGAGAGACCGTTAGAGTCTACGAGGTCAGGCAAGTAATCACGTAAAACATGTCAAATCGCTCTGGTACGAAAAGACATCCATGTTAAACTGATGAAGGTAACTATAACTACCGAAACATGTCTTCAAAACTAAAAATGTTGTCTTCTTCCTTTAAGGCTACTCTTCAAAAATAGACAAACAAAATTTAAAAAATGTTATTACAAAAGGAAAAACAAGACTGTATGCAATATTCATGGCTTAACATTGCTAATTTTTTTAGCACCTTATTATCCAATTTAGGTGTTTTTCTTTTGGATAACGACTTGCGGGGCTATCAAATGTTTGACCGCAAATTATTTAGTAACTATTGTTATTAAAATAACACTTTATTTTGGAGCATTTTGCTAGTATAGTATAGTGGAATTTGTTTTGGCTAGCAAGCTTAAAGAATTGCTCGCGCACTTTGCGAGTTTGCGAGCGTAAAAGTTCGAGCCCTGTTATGTTATTGCCTCGTTTCGGTGGCAGTGCAAACTTACTAAAAATGTGATCAAAATATGTTTTCTTCCTACCTTATTATAGGCTTCTTGCACTATCAAGTGTACATGTCTGTGCCAACAGGACGCGATATGGCCTGGCTCCAAACAGGATGGGAACAAAATCAGGGCCCTTCTAGTCACATAAGACACTATCGTCCGCCAGCACCATGCGGAAGGGGAGCCAGTAGGAATTCACTTCTGCAATGCAACAAAATGTCAGTTAAAGCCAAGCAAGTGGACGATAAAGCTAGTCAAATACGCTTCAAGTACGGAAAGAGCAACCTGGAGTGGAATTTCAAGAAAGGGGTAGACATAACACCGTTTGTTACAAAAGTGCAAATCAGAAAGACGCAAGAACGAAGTAGGTTGAAATCGGCGGGAAGAGTTTCAGGAAGGAAGAGAAATGAAAGCGAAAGAGTCCATTTTGCTACAGAAAGCGACGAAATGCAAAGATCAAATGGAGATCATAAAATTGCTCTGCCAAGTCAAGTTGAGATCGAAAATGATACCGAGACTAAAGGCGAAAATATTGAAGAGGAAAGCAGTTTCTCTGAGGACATGATAGCAGTTCAGGTGAACGCGAAAACCGAGAGCCCAAATTATCTGTATCCACCTAAAACATCCGAAAAGGAACGCGAAGACGTCCAGAATCTTATTAAAAGTCTATCCCGTAGATTCCGGGATCCCAACGAGACATCCCGCAGGCAAATGCCCGCGGCTCGACCTATAGCAGCCTATGCCAAGCCCACGAAGGGTGAAATAGCTTTAAGCATCAAAGGACCGGTACTGCTCGCCCCCGTTTCTAAAGCCGCCATGGCAACAGCGCAGTCAAATGACCGGCAAAGTCGGCTGGATGTGAGATCGCTGCCTGAATTTGCGGGCTCAAGAAATGAACGAGCCCGCATTCGCCCAATTTCTTCGGTCAGCGACAGTGTAATTGTTACTGGAAAGAAAATACACGGCGCTGGGCGAGTCACTTGGCTGGGAAGCGAGCATGCACATAATAGTGCGTTTGGCCTGAACCAACGCCTTTGCCATTCATGCAAAGATCAGCGCAGTGCAAACTGTGATACAAATAAAAGCAGAGAAAGAGCGAAAAGTGCGATGTTTCGGGGTATAAATGGACAAAGGAAAAGCTACGGTTGTCTCCCTCAAATGTGTCGCCAATTTCCAACAAAATTACACAACAAAAATGCAGAAAATTGTGATTCGAACCCCAAACGACGCCAAAAAATGCACAATGCGATGGTATCTCCCTTTGAACTACAAGTTAACTTAGATAAACTGAAATCTTATGACTACGGGTCTCCAGTCCCCCCGCCTTCACTGTCCAACTCGGACGATGAGGAGATCACTTTGTGATGATCAGTATGCTTTCATGATGTAAATATGAAGAAACGATCTCAAACGATACCAAGCAATTTTACAGCAAAGCATATATGAACATTTTGTTATCAATATCATTAAATAATTTGAGTAACTAAACAGATGACGTTTCGCGGCGTAGCGTTCGCTGCGATATGACGTTTGAGGAATGACAACAAACATTCGCGTCTGATGAAGCATAGTAGCGCCCGCCAGAGACGGGGGGGGGAAGCCGAGAGTAAATGGAATTCGTAAGATGGTAATAGCGATTGCGAACAGGCGGGATTGACTAAGGAAAAGACGAGAACCGTCGGAAAAAAGGGTACGGGACAAGGAAAAGTAGACCCCCGTCCCCTTTCTTCTCCCAGATCTGGGCAAACACAAATTACCTGTTTCCCTCTAAAACATCATATAAAGAATTACAAGTCTGTCCCGCACATTCCGGGAGATTTACCACAAATTTCGGGAAAACGGGAGCAAAGTGTTTGGGAAACAGGGAGTTCAGATCTCCCCCCCCCCCCCCCCCCCCCCCCCCTTGCCTAGCCCCAGAAGACACAAAGCTTATTTTGATAGTCATTTCTCAGACGCCCAGTTTTCCAAAGAAAATAACGAAACAAAGAGTGAGCTGTTTTGTCGGGCAGCAAGGAATGTGCAAAATACTTGAAACAAGACTGACCAGTGTCTTGACTTTTGATACAAAATATACTAACACATATGTTATAGAATATAAAAATAATAGCGATCACGATTATTATAAGCTGCACACGAAGATGCCATGCAAGAAGTTATTTATGAAGACACTCATGACTGAAATAAATTCAGTGAATATATTCATTTAATACCTTGCTTTGACCTGCGTCCTTGATTTTGTTTTGGTTTTGAGATTACAAAGAGAAGTTAGAACTTCTTCCGCACTTATAGGAATCAGGGGTGAAACTATCAGCTTTCCACGCGTCAGAATAAAGGCTTGGTAATTGACTACTGCGGGAGAATCACCGGAAGATGACGTATGGAAATTGAGACTTTTATAGTAACTCCTCAACTCTCATGTACACTCGCCCACTTTCATGCGCTCCCAAAGAGTGTAACGTTCCTCATGAAGCTGAATTTTCATTAGAGTTTATTAATCGTTCAATCAATTCCTATTAGTCAAAAATTAAGTGCTTTTAGATTCTAGTTTCAAAACATAATACACAGACATAAAAAGTTAAAAGTTTTAACTTTTTATGTCTATGTATTTTTTTTTAATCTCTAACCTTTGTATTTTTTAGAACATTTTTATTTTACAAGTCCCACACCGGTAGCAGTGGCTACCCTGTAAAAATATTTCTAATGATGATGAAGATGATGATATGCGTTTGTCCGCCAAATCTTATGTGCTTGCTTCGATTCTCGTGAACTCTTTAGGAGTCTAATTGGAACAGTAATCGACTTTTGTCTCGTCTCATTTAAAAAAAAAGGATTAACTTTTTTAACATGTTCCAGGTGCTCAGATAGTGAGGAGCGAAGGATAGGAGGCGCGCAAAGTTAAAATATCGCAGAGCAGACGGAAGGGGATGACGTACAAGGGAGCGAGGCGAGGGAACGCCTGTGAGCTTTACGGCGGTCAAACTGTGAGCATGCGCAATGTCTTCATTCTGAATCCGCCGGCCGCAAGAATTTCCCGCGTAAAACCATTGCAACAACCCGGCGTCACTATAAAAAATTCTAGAACGACAGAAAGACGTAAAAATAAGAAAAGTCCGTAAAGATAAATAAGGTTTTTACATTGACAGGTCAAAGCTTGCAACTTTTTCCTAAGGCTATGTCTACACTATACCGGATAGCTTATCATGTCGACATGAAAAATACTCCGGCCTGGTGTGAACAGAAACGACCCAGAACTGGATATTTACTTCTTTTTCAATGGGTTTCAATCCTCGCTCCTAGTTGTTGACTTCCGCTACGGTTCGGTTCGATTGCCTGTTCACACTGCCCCAGAGATTGGCACGAGAATCTATCCGATATGTGACAATTCACTTTCATGAGCGCCGCGTCGCAGCGGTGCTCCGGAACAAAAATCGTTCCGAAACTAGCGTTTCATGTGTGAACAAAAGGCCTATTCGGTATGGTTTTTGTGCCGGCGCAAGAGCTATCCGGTATAGTGTAGACATAGCCTAAGTCTGTGAGTTTACTAAATCATTCAACGATTTACTAAAAACGTTTCAAGCTTTTAATTTTTTATTGAGACTGGTCGACGCCGTGTATATTTGTTTACTGTTTGAACGCGTGACAACCCAAAAAACGGTTACACTTAACGGTTTCTAAACGTTGTCAAATGGATTTAGTTTTCCGCATTCGCAGACATTTAACCGCAGTGAACCTGTGAGTAGACTGCCGTGAAACAGTCGGGGTTTTTTCGCTGCTCGCTCGCAAAGGCGCGAAGCACTGAAAACGTCGAAAGAGTGCGAGAGGTCGCCACTCTCCGTATTCACACTTGCTCCAGACCCGCACGCATTCGTATGACCAACGCAAAAGATACGACTGTTTTGCAGTGTAACCTGTGAGCTAACCAAACCCCACTTTCGCCTTCTTTAATTTCCTCGTTTTTTCCGCGCTCTCAAATTTGTCTTCATATCGCTCTCTGCTATCTGAACGCCTGGAACGGGCTATTTTTTTTAAAATAAATATTGTCAATCATCAACGTGTAAATAATAAACAATTATTAAAAATACAAGAGTACAAGATTTCAAGTTTATAAACATGCAGAGGCGGCCAAAACGTACCGCTGTAAACAAGAGTTTCAAAAAAGAAACGCCGCCGAACGTTTTAGTCTGGCAGCTGTAAAAATGTTTCTTCCTCACAAAAGGGAAAATCCGATAGCTCTAAGCTAAAAAGGTACATTAATGAAGTACAATTGTTTGTTTTTGTTTGTTTTTTTAACCGAAAGATATTGAAACCGATATCAATGTCCCTGGATTTTTTTTCCCACTGTTTTTAATCCGCGCTCTGGTTGGCGAAATAGAAAATCTTCCATTCCTTACATAATAGGTTGAAATTGAACTAAACTATTTTCAGAAAAGAACAAAATTGAACAAAAAACGCAAAAAAGTCAACTTGATTGCAGCCATTCGGCGTCAAAAAGCATAAAGAGATGGTGAAATAATCTGCAGGCGAAAATTAATTTAATTTTTTTCCTCATTAAAAAAGACAATCTCCGTTCAAAAACTACATTGTTATCCCTTGTTCAAGCTGTTTTTGACACAACTAAAGACTCGTAAGTAAGGGGAAATTAAACTCAATTTTCAGTCCAGGAGAAAATGAAAAAAAAAATCACCTTGATTGCCGTATTGTATATGGCGGAAAGAGTTAAGGGCCAGTGTAATATATTATTATATTTCGCGTTTTTTTAGAAGCCGTTTCTATGTGTAATTAACCCTTTAGGTTAATATGTTGACACAGACGCAAACTCGCGTAATTTGGCTCCATCATTCGAGCATGTAGAGGAAATCCTAAAGTGGGACTAGTTGACATGTGAAAGATCTCAGGCAGTGCTTTTCGATGATGCTTTTTTATTTTCAAGATTTTGCGAAACGTAAATTGAAAATTTTGTCAAGTTTCGAAGACGCGCTGGTGTCATTTTGACTTAAGTTTTTCGTCGTCTGTATAACTTTTAATCGATCCTAATCAGGGACAAACTTGCTCAAAAATTAACGCCGGAACTTAACTTAACGCGAACTTAACATTTTCAACTTTTTACGATCAAGATGTTTTGCCTTAAAGGTAATTGCAAAGTTAATAGCTTGGAAGCCGATTAACGTTTCTCAGTATGACTTTTGTGAGTTTTTACGAGGTAGTTACGTCTCGCGGACAGAGCAAGTACACGGCATAAAACAATTTGGTATGCAGTGAAAACACATCAGATAAACAAACACAGCAACTGAAGAATGAAAGGTGAGTTAACGTAAACAGTTTTAAATGTTGATACCAGCTTAAACGTTATACGGCGAATTCGTAAGTTATTATTAAAACGACTGAGCTACAAAGAGAATAGTGATTATTATTTCGGTCTTCATTATTTGAGCTCACATAAACATGTGATTGACTTTTATTGTTTGTCAGGAAGCATTTACTCCGTGAAAAAGAAAATACAATCGAAAATTTGAATCGACAGCCGTGAAATATTTTCCAAATGATACACTTAAAAATTGGCTACAGTAACGCAACTGGAAGAACTTAAATTACACCACAAATATTTGCGTTTCAATTTAGAAATGCTAAGACATTTAAATAACACCTGCATAGTTGTTTGAATAACAAGTTATAACTTCACAGCGGTATATATTTAGTCAGTTATATAGTTGACTGCATCGAAACAACAACTTATTACATCTACAAGAGCTCGAGTGCATAAGGAAATACGAAAAAGTTAATTTGTGTTTGTTCGTGTTAAAGTTTGAAGCTGCTAAGGCGCTTCAGCTTCTTTCAAACGGTCATTAAATACCAAATGACAGAGACAAACAGAAGCCACGGCCGACAAAGCCGAAGAAGAGGAATTATCTAAAAAGCTGTGTTTTGAATAAGCTACAAAATTGAACCGAAGGTAAAGTCGCCATTTTCATGAGTTCGTTCATCAATAATATCAGTATATAACTAGTCAACTGAAGTTTTACTTAGTTTTTACTTGATGCTAAACACAACTGTTTTATATCTATTGCAGCTGAATTACTGGGAAGATGTTAGAGTAACAAGCCATTGAAGGCTTGAAAAATTTACGCGCGCTAGCGACTTGCTACAGAAGAAAGCTCTGACTGGGTTTAAAGATCAGAAAAAAATAAAACCACGTGAACAATTCGATTGACTACCATTTACAGGATCCAGTGTAATGGCTCAATCGGCCAACAACTTTTATATATTTTTTTTTAACGTGAAAATTAAGGAAGCGAGATAGATATTTGGCTCAAGTTTATCCCGCAAACAATTTTAAAAATGCATGACAGAAGCGCTCTTCCCTACTTAGTTGAGAGAACCAACGCTCGGAACATGTTGTATCGCGTTAAAACGCTTGAATCCATTCCGGAGCATACAGGAGAAGATTCTGAAGACGACATATCACGGACAGCTGCACGTAATGCCAAGGAACAAGAAAACGATTGGAAAGTCTTGTCAACTGGTACAAATCTGCCGAAATTAGTAAACAAATCAGTGACCAAACAGCGTGCGGATACGCCATCAAAACTGGATCAACGTGGAATCCGTTCGCCTAAATCGAGCAGCTTTTTCAACGTTGTAAATATGCCGCTTTCTCCACGAGAAAAAGCCGCCCAGAAATCAAAACAGGGAGATGACATTACAAGTGCAAAATACCTCATTTATGAACCGACAGTTGCTGATCACGTGACGTCCGAAATTGACCTATCCCGGTACGCCTCTCGTGCAACGCTGGATCGAATACCAGAGACCGATGGAGAAAGACTATTGAGTGCGCATAGCAAAAGAAAGTCGAACAGCGCAAATAAGACGAAGCGAAATTCTGGTTCAACAGAGAAGAGTTCAGAAGAAGATAAAAGAGAAGGAAATGAAACGTCGCATCAACCAAAGAAGGGGAATTCCCTGACAACAGAGAAGAATTCACAAGTGGAAAAAACGTTAACAGTGGGTCGTAGTACTAAGAAGAAAGCGAGTTGTTTGAGAAGTCTGGATCTTTACGCACAGCAAAGGAACCAGTTTGCGCACCAGGGTCCTCCGACTAGAGTTGCGTTTTCGTATAAAATGATCCAGGGGGATCTTCACAGCTTCATGGGGAAAAGAAGTCAGGAGTTACATGAGCCAACCGCTAAATCGCAAAATCTAAGTGCTGAAGACGTTGTGTTTCCACGAATTGTACTGTATCAGTGGGAAGTCCATCAAGAACAACCAAAATTTATCAAACCTTTTAGGCCACGAAAATCACGAAATAAACTCCACAAGATACCCACGGGACGAGCGACACAGGGATACCAACCCGCCGGTGATAATGATAAGAGGAAACACGACATGAATCACGATGTAATACGGCCTGATAGTTCTGGGTTTAAATGTCCCCAGGCTCCTCCACCGACCCCAAAATGTGAAAGTTTTAAGGAACTTTTCCTCGTAAGATCTGGCTCACCTGAACATTAGAGGACAAGGGTATGCCTTAACCTTTAAGCTCCCAAGAGTGCCAAAAATCAAAACTAAATTCAAGAAAAATACCAAATTTCTTTTTGTAAAATATTGCCAAATACAAATGGTACCATGCGAAAGCACTGCTAAAGAGGTTTCATTTGAATGGTCACACCATAGGATTTCGTCGACAGGCTCAAAAGTTAGAACTACACAACATGTCTCCATAACCGCCGCCTGGTTAGCTCAGTTGATAGAGCACCGGTTTGCAGAGCGGGAGGTCTCGGGTTCGAACCCCGGCCGGACCAACACTCAGGGTCTTAAAATAACTGAGGATGAAGGTGCTGCCTTTGCTATGGCATCGGCAAATGGTTAGACCTTCACGTGGCTCGGATGACCACGTAGAAATGGCGGTCCCGTCTCCCATGGGGACGTAAAAGAACCACTGAGGACGTAACAAACCCTGGCTGTGACCACCCTCAGTGTTACTTGTTCATGGGTGGGGTGGGTCTGATTGATTGTGAAGCGCATTTGAATATGTATATAGAATTTGCGCTTTACAAATGCATATTATTATAATCAGTGAGTGAAAGAGTTAAACTAAAACAAGCAATGCCCTCAAATTATAAAGATAGTGCTCAATGAAAAGATAAATCAGCATCTTTGTAATTTCTGTCAGTGGTTTGTTTTAGGATAGTGCTAGAAACAAATAGGTTATAGAGCCCTTGTTTTCCTTTCTGATTCTTGCACAGATAAATGCAGTAGCAAAAACTGAACTTTTACAGTGCTGCTACTGTTACCGGGGACACCTCGACAAAGTTAACCAATCACAAAGCAGAACGGGAACAACAGATTCCAACATTCTAAAGTTAAAATGTCATTGTTCTGTACTCAACATTTCATTATTCAAGTCGCAAATTTTAAAATCTATTGTTCCCGTTCTGTTTTGTGATTGGTTAACTTTGTCTAGGTGGCCGCGATAACAGTAGCAGCACTGTAAAGCCTGTTGCCCTCAAATGATACATGTTTAAACAGAGTTTAACATGGTTGTTTAACATGGTCCTATCGTTTGAGCCTGTAGACAAAGTTCTAGGGTGTGACCATTCATGAAAATGATGATTATCTTCAAATACAGTGGCCTGGCACAGATAATTATTCACAGGCTATCCATATACAATAATTGACAGCTAATACACCTTATTCATAAATGGCGGCGGATTTATTATTCTTTTATATTCATGCTAATCAGCCTACCAAGCCTCATTTTAGAGCAAAAATTATTTTGAATTTTGGCCATGCCGACGAGGCTTGGTAGGCTGATTAGCAATAATACAATACAATACAATACAATACAATACTTTATTTTCACATTTCCATGACATTTTTTTGTTACAAGAAAATATATATCTAGCTAAACTAAAATTACTAAAACAATAGGAGGAATAACTAAATATAAATACCCTTTGAGGAAATGCCTAGCGTGTAAGTAAACCATACAGTTTTCTAGTTAGACACTAGTCTTGTGTAGTATCAATTCACATGTAGACATCTATTACAAACACATAAACACACACACTGCACACAAATAGCAAAAATAGCAAAAAAATAGCGAAAATTAGAAGATGATTGGGTTGGACATGAATATGAAAGAATAATTAATCAGCCACCATTTATGAATACGGTCTATGAGCAGTTCTTTTCTGTGGTAAGTAAGCTTTTTAATAGGTTGCAAAAAAAGAAATTTAGGACTTTTTCAGATAAACTATTAAGGCATAGCAATTATTTAAACTTGGCAATATGCTGGCATGTAAGTAGAACTGTCACCATTTTCTACACCAATAAGCAGGGTCAATATAATATTAGTCATAGTTGCTACTAAAATTAATGGCTTATTACACAATTATTAGACAATGGCTTTGTTGTCGGTGGCTTGACCAAATTCTAATTTTTAATAGAATTAAGATCTCCTTGTTCAGTTTATGGATTTGTTGTATTAACCTCAATGTAAGCCTAATAAACCAGGAAAGGTATAAATAACTTACTACTAGACTTTGCTGAAATTATAAATGGAGCTTTATGTCCTACATATAAAAGGACATTTCATGTCTTTGATGCCTAGATGCCAATTAATAATGCAAAATCTTTGCAATTAAGGACCATATTTGTTCAAAATATAAGTGACTACTGTGTACAATCATTGCACTGTGTGCTTGTGTC
This sequence comes from Dendrophyllia cribrosa, assembly GCA_024195265.1. NCBI lineage: Eukaryota > Metazoa > Cnidaria > Anthozoa > Scleractinia > Dendrophylliidae > Dendrophyllia > Dendrophyllia cribrosa. The sequence goes on along the minus strand of JAJLRJ010000002.1, from coordinate 50,439,583 downwards.
TGAGTGAATAAATTCATCACAACAGCCCCTCACACACTCACCTCATTGAGCAGTCCCACTGGGACCATTAAAAGATGAAAGATTTGCCGCATACAGTCTGAAGAACAGAAAACACATCCTAGCATTGTATAAACTCGAACAATGCTTCAATGTTCTTGAAGTAATTAAGTGTAAAAAAAATAATAACAGACATCAATTTATATAGCGCACTTTCTATGTGATACTCAAATGCGCTTTACAACACTGTTTGGGGGACTTTGCCAGACTGCTAATGCAGCTTACAATTAATGTGGAATGTGACACAGGTGCCCCTGTAAATTAAACAAAGCCAGACCACAGACACCGGGGACTACTGTACATCCCCTACATACGGAACAATCTTAAGCATACGGAACAATCTTTCAAAATAACAGGATTAAAACCGTAATCTTCATCAGTTCTCCCGCCTGACCCGTACCTTTGTGTCCCTTTGTCTCCCAACTCCCACCCTGCGAGACACTGACACATATGTACATGTACGTGTCATGTCATCTCATTCAAGACCTATGACATAACCGACTTCACCAGAACTAATGCTGTTTTTTAGCCCGAATACGAATTTACGTTTTCTTGCATATTAAAACCCTAACATCCTAACCCGCCCCCTTGCACACCCCCGCTACATTAGTGGTGGTGATTGTTGTACGTTTAGATCACTAATTAAATATTTACTAGCTGAACTAAGAGAGCCCTTACCCCTAAATAATTCCACAAGTTTTTTTTTTTTTTTGAAAATCTCTTACTTTATTTACCAAAAACACAACATTACATTTACAATATTTCAGCAAACAGTGATATAGCCTATGAACAAAAAAAAAACACTATTTACAAATTTAATTTCAACTAGCTTAGGAAAAAAATACAGTCAGCGTAAACAATAACTTTCTACATTTAAACTCGTGAACAAAAGCACACACGTACACACACCACAAACATGTACACGCGAAAAGGGTTTATTTGGTCAAGAGCTCTTATCCCAAGAATATCACTTTTTTAACCGTGATATACATAACTTTTAACATACAAATTTTTCAATTTTATATTTCAGAGTAATTTTACGGGTAAAATTCCACAAGTTTTTATTTCACACTTACCACCGAAAAATTCTACTGTTCCTCGTACCTTTTCGCAAAATGGCTAGTTAAAACAATTTGAAATGGACATTTTTTGTTTCAAATTTCCGTTGCGCGCCATGTTTTTCAAATGCCCCAAGTCTCAATATTAGTTCCCCTAAAGCAGGCAAAAAATAATCATTCTACTTACCTCAAGAATTATGCAAAATCGATGATGCACAAATCCTTTATCTCCCAAAATACGCTGACAAAATTGACGAAATTATCTGCTCCCAATAAAACGAACGGACGGTCAAAACACAAAATTGAACAGGCGTTAATTGCGCAACGAAGGAAACCCGGGACCGACAAGACAAAATTTCCCAGTGTTCAAATCGAGAGCGAGAAACAAAATAGTTCTCGTCCGATCACCGAAGTTAAGCCCTGTCGGGCGAGGTTAGTACTTGGATGGGTGACCGCCTGGGAATCCCTCGTTTCGTAGGCTCATCATTTTTCTTTCCTTTACTCCCTTTCATTTTTCATTTTTTTGGTTCCGTCAAGGAGCCACTCGTCCTGAGGAGGGCAAACTGAAGCCAAAGTCATGAAAACATAGCATACCTTCGACGATATTCCAACGACAACAAATGGGCGACGAAGTCGCTGTCACTGGAAGCTTCATACCCGGCATCGAATTTTGCCTGAAGCCACGGCCTAAATATCCGATTTTCCAAATATATTCGTTTGTGGTTTCTAGACCACGCTATCTTATATTCTGCTTGATCCTCGAGCTTCCTCTTCCGTCCCGAATTGGTTCTTTTCCCTCCACCGCCGCCACTAGTCGACGCCATTTTGAAATTGACGGTTCAACTTGAAAATCGAAAAACTAGCGCATGCGCCCTCGTGACAGTGTCCCTTTAACATCGACCTACGGAGGTCATCAGGGGGGGTTGGAAGCCTATCCCACAATGCAACGCGAATGAACGATATATATAAAATTTGTCTCATCACGTGACCTCGCATTTGCCAGTGACCGCCGACGCGCTGTCAAGACACCCTTTTCAAGGCCTGTTGTCTGTCTGTTGTTCACTCAGGGTATACAAAATGTAATATTACATTTGTATAACTGCAATTGCTGTAATTGATATTAAAACAAACAAAGTTTTAATATCCACTTTTTAGAATATTCTTAGGAGTTAATTTAAATTTAGCATTTTATTAGATTTTAACACAGTAAAAAAGCAACATATAAGGCTGTATAGAAGGGGTTCTCGATAATGCAGCATAAATTAAAGGACAAAACAACAACAGAACCGAAATTACAGAAATGGTAGATAAATAGTCTCTTGAAATTATATGTGCATCATCCCAAGCATCGGAGGGAGAGGTCCATGGCAGCAGAACAGCCGCATCTTGCTCATTCTCCGCGTGTTTGCAAATCTCCAAAGAATAAGACCATATAATTTTAATAAACGAAAAAAAAAGCAAGGCTGATTCGACAGTGAAGGAATATAAAAATGTAATTTATCCAATATTTCAAAAGGCACGGCCTTTCTTCTTCAGGGTATCACAAATAATGACTATGGGTAAACTAGGACGTTACAATTTAAATTTGAGTATAGCGTGCAATACGATGCTATGATAACATATAATTCCTCTAGGAATTAATAAAAAAAATGAAATGTAATACCTTTATTTCCGTTTATATCTACTTCTATATGTTGCATGTTCTTCTTTTCTCATCTCTTTTGTAACGGTTTTTTAAGCTTTATATCTTCAACGGTTACTTTTCCATTGTATTATATGTTATATGAAACATAGAACCCCCTGAAGAGCATCGTCACACAGCAGTGTATGTGAATTCGATTAACCACCGATTATTCAAGTTTTCCGAAGGGAAAAGCCATAGAAAAAACGGCAAAATTTCGCGCAACTGCAAACCCAAATGAGCGGAAAGAACATAACGAAAACGTAGCAAGATTGTTGTGGAAACAAACGAGCTAAAAGGACCAGTGAGAGTTTTCAAAGAAATGAAAACACAACAGACGTGGCCGCGGAAATTGACCGAAAACACGCGCTGGTATCAGCAGTAAATGCAAGCGAGTAAGCTATTCATTCATTTATTATTCTTTTACTCTTCGCCGCGGTTCTTTTCACTCGTGATCTCTACAATTCTGCTAACCAAAAATTTCCACTTTGGCTTTAATAGTTAAATTGTAAATCCGTTCAGGAATTGGAACAAGCGTAGACGATCGTGTGAAAGATGGAAAATGGCCGGGGAGAATACGTTATATGACGATGCGAAATGCGCTCCGCATTGCGATGTAAACAAAATATGCATAACATGTAATGCGAGATCCCGCGGATAAAAATGGTAATTATGATAAAAACAAAGCAAGATTTGCGATATGCCGGAAAAATGGATTTGTCTTGAAACAATTCAACACGTTCCAAACTCAAGTGGGATATTCCAAAGTTAAAGAAATCCAGCTGAAATTTAAAAATATTTTGAATTTGAGTGAAATTTTGTGATCCTCGCAGTGTGCTTAAGCAACTTAAGCAGTTGAAAAAGCGACCTAAAAAAAATTTAGGTTTGAACGGGATTCGGACCCATGACCTTGCGATACCGGTGCAATGCTCTATCCACTGAGCTATCAAGCCACATGGATAGATGGTCAATTGCAAGTTCGATATATACCCGATGATAGTGAACATATATGAATGTGAATATATGATAAACATATATTTGAACTGCGGATAGACATGAGTGAAATTTTGTGATCCTCGCAGTGTGCTCTCAACTTAAGCAGTTGAAAAAGCAACCTGAAAAAAAATTCAGGCTCGAACGGGATTCGAACCCATGACCTTGCGATACCGCTGCAATGCTCTATCCACTGAGCTTTTTTTCTTTTCTTTTTTTGTGGCGTTCCATAGGGCGAAGTGCAATGCCTTAAGGTCATTAACTACAGGGGGAAATAAAAACATGGGGAGTGGAGAACGCCACGGTGAGGGAGCACCAGCTCGCCAAACTCGCCAGGGAATCGAACCCCACCTCACCGGGAGATTAAAAAGAAAGCACCGGCTACACTAACTACAGTAACTAGACTAGCTAGGAGTAAAACGTGATAAAACAGTTTGGATAAAAGCCAATAAAATACGGGGTAAAAACATTGACTAAAAATACGAAGTAAAAGCAATTTGGTAAAAGCCAATTACATACGGGGTAAAAAACAATTGGGTAAAAGCCAATTACACACGGGGTAAAAGCTATAGACGTAAAAGCGAGTTATAAGATTCGAAAGGCACAAGGAGAGGTTCAGGCAGTACAACCACTGAAGGCGACCGCGCTTGCCGAAAACAAACAAGGCCAATACAAGGGCAAGACATTAAGTAGACAAGACAAAAGAAAAACAGGGAGGCTCGTAAAGTGCTAACAATAAAGACGACCATACTCATCAAAGGCGAAGACAAAAGAAAAAAAAAACGGGGGAAACTCGTACAGTGCTACCAGTACCATGACATGACACACTGCTGCCGCTGAGGCTGTAGTAGTAGTTCACCTCATGTTCCTTGCAACCAAAATTTGAGATGCAGACCCGGTGAATGCTGCCATCATACCATCATTGAACAAACTCGCCTTTTTGTATGGCCCGTACAGGTCCAAAGGTAGTATCCTCCAAACCACGAACACCAAGGAATTGTTCGTGGAGTAGCGTCTTGGCCTTGATTATTATGGCATCGTTTAGCATTTCTCCATTTTTATGAGCTTCACATCCGCCCCCTCCAGGTTCTATTGTCTTCTCTTGGGGAAGGGATGTTCATTTTTGCGGAGCCAGTGATCTTTTAGCAGGTGATCCTCTGACGGGTGATCTTCTGACGGATCACCCGTCAGAAGATCACGGGTGATCTTTTGGCGGGTGATCCTCTGACGGGTGATCTTCTGACGGATGATCTTTTGCAGGGTGATCTTCTGATGGGTGATCTTTTGACGAGTGATCTTCTGACGGGTCATCTTTTGGCGGGCGATCTTCTGAGGGATGATCTTTTGGCGGGTGAACATCTCACGCGTGATCTTTTGGCGGGTGATCTTTTGACGGGTGATCTTTTGGCGGTGATCTTCTGACGGGTGATCTTTTGGCCGGTAATCTTCTGGCGGGTGATCCTCTGACGGGTGATCTCTTGGCCGGTAATCTTCTGGCGGGTGATCCTCTGACGGGTGATCTTTGACATCCGTCTGATCAAGGTTCTACTGTCGTCTCTTCGGGGGCATGGCGATTTTTGCGAGTGATCCTCTGAAAGGGTGATCTTTTGGCGGGTGATCTTCTGACGGGTGATCTTTTGGCGGGTGATCTTCTGACGGGTGATATTTTGACAGGTGATCTTTTGGCTAGCGAACTTCTGACAGGTGATCTTCTGACGGGTGATCTTCTGACGGGTGATCTTCTGACTGGTGATCTTTTAGCGGATGATCTTCTGATGGGTGACCTTTTGGCGGGTGATCTTCTCACGGGTGATCTTTTGACGCGTGATCCTCTATCTGGAGATCTTCTGACAGATGATCTTCTGACTGATGATCGTCTGGCGGGTGATCTTTTGGCCGGTGATCTTCTCGTGGATGATCTTCTGACTGGTGCTCGTCTCTATATTCTAACGGGTGATCCTCTGACGGATGATGTTATGACGGGTGATCCTGACGAGTGATCATCTGAGGGGTGATCTATTAACGGGTGATCTTTTGACGGGTGATCCACTGACGGATGATCTTTTGACTGGTGATCTTCTGACGGGTGATCCTCTGACGAGTGATCTTTTGAAGGGTGATCTTCTGATGGGTGATCTTTTGACGGGTGATTTTCCGACTTGTGATCTTCTGACGGGTGATCTTTTGGCGAATGATTTTTTCGCGGGTGATCTTCTGGCGGGTGATCTTCACATGGGTGACCTTTTGGCGGGTGATCTTCTGACGGGTGATCTTTTGACGCGTGATCTTCTGTCTGGAGATCTTCTGACAGGTGATCTTCTGACTGGTGATCGTCTGGTGGGTGATCTTTTGACGGGTGATCTTCTGATGGGTGATCTTCTGACGGGTGATCTTTTGACGGGTGATCTTTTGGCGGGTGATCTTCTGGCGGGTGATCTTTTCACGGGTGATCCTCTGACGGGTTATCTTGTGACGGGTGATCATCTGAAGGGTGATCTTCTGACGGGTGATACTCCCGACGGTTGATGTTTTGGCGGGTGATCAGTCGGTAATTACATTTAAGAGAATTTGAAGCAACCACCCTTTTCGTCTATATTCTAACGGGTGATCCTCTGACGGGTGATGTTCTGACGGGTTATCCTCTGACGGGTGATCCTGACGGGTGATCTTCTGAGAGGTGATCTATTAACGGGTGATCTTTTGACGAGTGATCCTTTGACGGGTGATCTTTTTAGTTGTGATCGTCTGGTGTTTGATCTTTTGGCGGGTGATCCTCTGACGGGTGATCGTATGGCGGGTACTCAGTCTGTAATTACATTTTAGAGCATTTGAAGCTGATCTTCTGATCTTCTGACGGGTGACCTTTTGACGGGTGATCTTCTGACGGGTGATCTTTTGGCTGGCGAAATTTTGACCGGTGATCTTCTGACGGGTGATCTTCTGACTGGTGATCGTCTGGTGGGTGAGCTTTTGGCGGGTGATCCTCTGACCGGTGACATTTTCACTGGTGATCTTCTGACGGGCGATCCTCTGACAAGTGATCTTCTGACGAGTGATATTTTGAATGGTGATCTTCTGATGCGTGATCTTTTGACGGGTGATTTTCCGACTTGTGATCTTCTGACGGGTGATCTTCTAACGGGTGATCTTTTGGCGGGCGATCTTCTGACGGGTGATCTTTTGACGGGTGATCTTCGGACGGGTGATCTTTTTGCTGGCGAACTTCTGACCGGTCATCTTCTGACCGGTGATCTTCTGACTGGTGATCGTCTGGTGGGTGATCTTTTGGCGGGTGATCCTCTGACGCGTGATTTTTTGGCGGGTAATCAGTCTGTAATTATATTTTAGAACACTTCAAGCAACCATCCTCTCCCTCTATAACCTGGTCCACATTTCCAACACTACGAAATTTAGACAGGGCCAAAATGTCTTTTAGGGTTTTAGTTCTGCGATATGCAGATCTTTTGGTGGGAGATCTTTTGGCGGGTGATCTTGTGATGGGTGATCTTCTGACAGGTCTTCTCTTGGGGTGGAGGGATGTTCATTTTTGCGGAACTAGTGACCTTTTGGCGCGTGATCCTCAGACGGGTGATCCTCTGACGGGTGATCTTTTGGCGGGTGATCTTCTGACGGGTGATGTTTTAGCGGGTGATCTTCTTACCGGTGCCCTTTTGACGGGTGATATTCTGTCTGGAGATTATCTGACAGGTGATCTTCTGAATGGTGCCCGTCTGGCGGGTGATCTTTTGGCGGGTGATCTTCTGGTGGATGATGTTTTGGCGGGTGATCTTCTGACGGGTGATCTTTTAACGAGTGATCTTTTGGCGGGTGATCTTCTGGCGGGTGATCTTTTGACGGGTGATCCTCTGACGGGTGATCTTGTGACGGTTGATCACCTGACGGGTGATCCTCTGACGGGTGATCTTTTGTCGGGTAATCCCCCGACGGTTGATGTTTTTGCGGGAGATCAGTCGCTAATTACATTTTAGAGCATTTGAAGCAACCAACCTTTCCCTCTATAATCTAACGGGTGATCCTCTGACGGGTGATGTTCTGACCAGCGATGCTCTGACGAGTGACCCTGACGAGTGATCTTCTGAGGGGTGATCTATTAACGGGTGATCTTTTGACGGGTGATCCTCTGACGAGTGATCTTCTGACAAGTGATCTTTTAAAGGGTGATCTTCTGATGGGTGATCTTATGACTGGTGATTTTCCGACTTGTGATCTTCTGACGGGTGAACTTCTGACGGGTGAACTTCTGACGGGTGATGTTTTGGCCGATGATCTTTTGGCGGGTGATGTTCTGACGGGTGATTTTCTGACCGGTGATCTTTTGGCGGGTGATCTTCTGACCGGTGATCTTTTGGCGGGTGATCTTCTGAAGGGTGGTCTTTTGACAGGTGATCTTCACGGGTGACCTTTTGGCTGGCGAACTTCTGAACGGTGATCTTCTGACCGGTGATCTTCTGACTGGTGATCGTCTGGTGGGTGATCTTTTGGCGGTTGATCCTCTGACGGCTGATCGTTTGGTGGGTAATCAGTCTGTAATTATATTTTAGTGCATTTGATGGAACCAACCTCTCCCTCTATAACCTGGTCCACATTTCCAGCACTACGAAATTTGGAAAGGGCCAAAATGTCCTTTAGGCTTTTAGTTCTGCGATATGCAGATCTTTTGGCGGGTGATCTTGTGATGGGTGATCTTCTAACAGGTCTTCTCTTGGGGTGGAGGGATGTTGATTTTTGCGGAACTAGTGATCTTTTCGCAGGTGATCCTCTGACGGGTAATCTTTTAGCGGGTTATGTTTTGGCGGGTGATCTTCTGCCCGGTGATCTTTTCACAGGTTATCTTCTGTCTGGAGATTTTCTGACAGGTGATCTTCTGACTGGTGCTCGTCTGGTGGATGATCTTTTGGCGGGTGATCTTCTGGCGGGTGATCTTTTGGCGGGTGATATTCTGACGGGTGATCTTCTGATGGGTGATCTTTTGGCGGGCGATCTTTTGACGGGTGATCCTCTGACTGGTAATGTTCTGACGGATGATCTTTTGGCGGGTAATCTTCCGACGGGTGATGTTTTGGCGGGTGATCAGTCGGTAATTACATTTTAGAGCATTTGAGGCAACCACACTTTCCCTCTATAATCTCACGGGTGATACTCTGACGGGTGATGTTCTGACAGGTGATCCTGTGTGGGGTGATCCTGACGAGTGATCTTCTGAGGGATGATCTATTAACGAGTGATCTTTTGACGGGTGATCTTTTCACTGGTGATCTTCTAACGAGTGATCCTTTGACGAGTGATCTTCTGAGGAGTGATCTTTTGAAGGGTGATCTTCTGATGGGTGATCTTTTGACGGGTGATTTTCCGACTTGTGATCTTCAGACGGGTGATCTTCTGACGGGTGATCTTTTGGCGGGTGATCTAATGACGAGTGATCTTTTGGCGGGTGATCTTGTGACGGATGATCTTTTGGCGGGTGATCTTCTGACGTGTGATCTTTTGGCTGGCGAACTTCTGACCGGTGATCTTCTGACGGGTGATCTTCTGACTGGTGATCGTCTGGTGGGTGATTTTTGGCGGGTGATCCACTGACGGGTGATGTTTTGGCGGGTAATCAGTCTGTAATTATATTTTAGAGCATTTGAAGCAACCACCCTCTCCCTCTATAACCTGGTCCACGTTTCCAACACTACGAAATTTGGAAAGGGCCAAAATGTCCTTTAGGCTTTTAGTTCTGCCATATGCAGATCTTTTAGCGGGTGATCTTTTGGCGGGTGATCTCGTGATCGGGGATCTTCTGACAGGTCTTCTCTTGGGGCGAAGGGATGTTGATTTTTGCGGATCTAGTGATCTTTTGGCGGGTGATCCTCTGACGGGTTATCTTTTTGCAGGTGATCTTCTAGCGGGTGATCTTCTGACGGGTGATGTTTTGGCGGGTGATCTTCTGCCCGGTGATCTTTTCACGGGTGATCCTCTGTCTGGAGATCTTCTGACAGGTGATCTTCTGACTGGTGATAGTCTGGCGGGTGATCTTTTAGCGGGTGATCTTTTGGCGGGTGATCTTTTGGCGTGTGATCTTCTGACGGGTGATCTTTTGACTGGTGAACTTCTGACGGGTGATCTTTTGGCGGGTGATCATTTGACCGGTGATCTTCTGACGGGTGAACTCCTGACGGGTGATCTTTTGACGGGTGATCTTCTGACGGGTGATCTTTTGGCTGGCGAACATCTGACCGGTGATTTTCTGACGGGTGATCTTCCGTCTGGTGGGTGATGTTTTGGCTGGTAATCAGTCTGTAATTATATTTTAGAGCATTTGAAGCAACCACCCTCTCCCTCTATAACGTGGTCCACATTTCCCACACTAGGAAATTTTGAAAGGGTTAAAATGTCCTTTAGGCTTTGATCTCTGCGATATGCCGATATTTTGACGGGTGATGTTTTGGCGGGTGATCTTGTGATGGGTGAACTTCTGACTCGTCTCCACTTGGGGTGGGCGGATGTTGGTTTTTGCGGAACTAGTGATCTTTTGTTGGGTGATCCTTTGATTTGTGATCTTCTCACGGGTGATCTTTTGGCGGATGATCTTTTGGCGGGTGATCTTCTGACGAGTGATCTTTTGAAGGTTGATCTTCTCATTGGTGTTCTTTTGACGGGTGATTTTCCGACTTGTGATCTTCTGACGGGTGATTTTTTGACGGGTGATCTTCTGACGGGTGATCTTTTGGCGGTTGATCTTCTGACCGGTGCTCTTCTGACGGGTGATCTTTTGGCTGGCGAACTTCTGACCGGTGATTTTCTGACGGGTGATCTTGTGTCTGGTGATCGTCTGGTTGGTGATGTTTTTGGCGGGAAATCAGTCTGTAATTATATTTTAGAGCATTTGAAGCAACCACCCTCTCCCTCTATAACGTGGTCCACATTTCCAAGAATACGAAATTTTGAAAGGGCTAAAATGTCCTTTAGGCTTTGATTTCTGCGATATGCAGATCTTTTGACGCGTGATCTTTTGGCGGGTGATCTTGTGATGGGTGATCTTCTGACTGGTCTCCACTTGAAGTGGGGGGATGTTGATTTTTGCAGAACCAGTGATCTTTTGTAGGGTTATCCTTTGATTTGTGATATTCTGACGGGAGATTTTTTTGCGGATGATCTTTTGGCGGGTGATCTTGTGATGGGTGATCGTCTGACAGGTCTTCTCTTGGGGTGAAGGGATATTCATTTTTCCGGAACCAGTGATCTTTTGGCGGGTGATCCTCTGAAGGGTGATCTTTTGGCGGGTAATCTTCTGGCGGGTGATCTTCTGACCGGTGATCTTTTAACGGGTGATCTTCTGTCTGGAGATCTTCTGACAGGTGATCTTCTGACTGTTGCTGTACTGGCGGGTGATATTTTGGCGGGTGAACTTCTGGCGGGTGATGCTTTGGCGGGAGATCTTCTATCGGGTGATCTTCTGACTGGTCCTCGTCTAGCGGGTGATCTTTTGGCGGGTGATCTCCTGGCAGGTGATCTTTTGGCGCGGATCTTCTGACGGATGATCTTTTGACGGGTGATCTTCTGTCTGGAGATCTTCAGACAGGTGATCTTCTGACTGTTGCTGTTTTGGCGGGTGATATTTTGGCGGGTGATCTTCTGGCGCGTGATGCTTTGGCGGGTGATCTTCTATCGGGTGATCTTTTGACGGGTGATCTTTTGGCGGGTGATCATCTCACGGGTGATGATCTGACTGGTGATCTTTTGGCGGGTGATCCTCTGACGGGTGATCTTTTGGCGGATGATCTTTTGGCGGGTGATCTTCTGACGAGTGATCTTCTGACGACTAATCTTTTGAAGGTTGATCTTCTGATTGGTTATCTTTTGACGGGTGATTTTCCGACTTGTGATCTTCTGACGGGTGATCTTCTGACGGGTGATCTTTTGGCGGGTGATCTTCTGACGGGTGATCTTTTGACGGGTGATCTTTTGGCGGTTGATCTTCTGACCAGTGCTCTTCTGACGGGTGATCTTCTGACGGGTGATCTTTTGACGGGTGATCTTCTGACGGGTGATCTTTTCGCTAGCGAACTTCTGACCGGTGATTTTCTGACGGGTGATCTTCTGTCTGGTTATCGTCTGGTGGGTGATGTTTTGGCGGGTAATCAGTCTGTAATTATATTTTAGAGCATTTGAAGCAACCACCCTCTCCCTCTATAACGTGGTCCACATTTCCAACACTACGAAATTTTGAAAGAGCTAAAATGTCATTTAGGCTTTGATTTCTGCGATATGCAGATCTTTTGACGGGTGATCTTTTGGCGGGTGATCTTGTGATGGGCGAACTTCTGACTGGTCTCCACTTGGGGTGGGAGATGTTGATTTTTGCGGAACCAGTGATGTTTTGGCGGGTGACCTTCTGACGGGTGATGTTTTGGCGGGTGATCCTCTGACGGGTGATCTTTTGGCAGGTAATCAGTCTGTAATTATATTTTAGAGCATTTGAAGCAACCACCCTCTCCCTCTATAACCTGGTCCACATTTCCAACACTACGAAATTTGGAAAGGCCTAAATGTCCTTTACGCTTTTAGTTCTGCGATATGCAAATCTATTGGCGAATGATCTTTTGGCGGGTGATCTTGTGATGGGTGATATTCTGACAGGTCTTCTCTTGGGGTGGGGGATGTTGATTTTTGCGGAACCAGTGATCTTTTGGCGGGTGATCCTCTGACGTGTGATCTTTTGGCGGGTGATCTTCTGGCGGGTGATCTTCCGATGGGTGATCTTTTGACGGGTGATCTTTTGGCGGGTGATCTTCTGGCGGGTGATCTTTTGACGGGTGATCTTCTAACGGGTGATCCGCTGACGGGTGATCTTGTGACGGGTGATCTTCTGACGGGTGATCTTCTGTCGGGTGATCTTCTGACGGGTGATCTTTTGGCGGGTGATCAGTCGGTAATTACATTTTAGAGCATTTGAAGCAGCCACCCTTTCCCTCTATAATGTCACGGGTGATCCTCTGACGAGTGATATTCTGACTGGTGATCGTCTGGTGGGTGATGTTCTGACGGGTGATCCTGACGAGTGATGTTCTAAGGGGTGATCTCTTAACGGGTGATCTTTTGACGGGTGATCCTCTGACGGGTGATTTTCTTACGGGTGATCCTCTGACGGGTGATATTCTGACGGGTGATCCTGACGAGTGATCTTCTGAGGGATGATCTATTAACGGGTGATTTTCTGGCGGATGATCTTTTACGGGTTATCTTCTGTCAGGAGATCTTCTGACAGGTGATCTTCTGACTGGTTCTCGTCTGGCGGGTGATCTTTTGGCGGGGGATTTTCTGGCGGGTGATCTTTTGGCGCGTGATCTTCTGACGGGTGATCTTCTGACAGGTGATCTTCTAACGGGTGATCTTTTGGTGGGTGATCAGTCGGTAATTACATTTTAGAGCATTTGAAGCAACCACACTTTCCCTCTATAATCTCACGGGTGATCCTCTGACGGGTGATGTTCTGACAGGTGATCCTGTGTGGGGTGATCCTGACGAGTGATCTTCTGAGGGATGATCTATTAAAGAGTGATCTTTTGACGGGTGGTCCTCTGACGGGTGTTCTTTTCACTGGTGATCTGACGGGTGATCCTCTGACGAGTGATCCTCCGACGTGTGATCTTTTGAAGGGTGATCTTCTGATGGGTGATCTTTTTACAGGTGATTTTCCGACTTGTGATCTTCAGACGGGTGATCTTCTGACGGGTGATCTTTTGGCGGGTGATCTAATGACGAGTGGTCTTTTGGCGGGTGATCTTCTGACGGATGATCTTTTGGCGGGTGATCTTCTGACGGGTGTTCATTAGGCGGGTAATCAGTCTGTAATTATATTTTAGAGCATTTGAAGCAACCACCCTCTCCCTTTATAACCTGGTCCACATTTCCAACACTACGAAATTTGGAAAGGGCCAAATGTCCTTTAGGCTTTTAGTTCTGCGATATGCAGATCTTTTGGCGGGTGATCTTTTGGCGGGTGATCTTGTGATGGGTGATCTTCTGACAGGTCTTCTCTTGGGGTGGGGGATGTTGATTTTTGCGGAACCAGTGATCTTTTGGCGGGTGATCTTCTGACGGGTGATAATTTGGCGGGTGGTCTTCAGACCTGTGATCTATTGACGGGTGATCTTTTGTCTGGAGATCTTCTGACAGGTGATCTTCTGACTGGTGCTCGTCTGGCGGGTGATCTTCTGGCGGGTGATCTTTTGTCGGGTGATCTTATGACCGGTGATCTTCTGACCGGTGATCTTTTGGCGTCGATCTTCTGGCGGGTGATGTTTTGGCGAGTGATCTTCTGACGGGTGTTCTTCTGGCGGGTGATCTTGTGACCGGTGATCCTCTGACGGGTGATCTTGTGACGGGTGATCATCTGACGGGTGATTTTCTGACGGGTGATCTCTTGGCGGGTAATCTTCCGACAGTTGATGTTTTAGCGTGTGATCAGTCGCGATCGGTAATTACATTTTAGAGCATATGAAGCAACCACCCTTTCCCTCTATAATCTCACGGGTGTCCTCTGAGGGGTGATCTTCTGACGCGTGATCCTCTGACGGGTGATCCTTACGAGTGATCTTCTGAGGTGTGATCTTTTGACTGGTGATTTTCCGTCTTGTGATCTTCTGACGGGTGATCTTCTGACGGGCGATCTTTTGGCGGGTGATCTTTTGGCGGGTGATATTCTGACGGGTGATCTTCTGACGGCTGATCGTTTGGCGGGTGATCTTCTGGCGGGTGATCATTTGACGGGTGATCCTCTGACGGTTGATCTTCTGGCGGGTGATCTTTTCACGGGCGATCTTCTGACGGGTGATTTTTTGGCGGGTAATCTTTCGACGGTTGATGTTTTGGCGGGAGATCAGTCGGTAATTACATTTTAGAGCATTTGAAGCAACCACCCTTTCCCTCTATAATCTAACGGGTGATCCTCCGAAATTTCCAACACTATGAAATTTGGAAAGGGCCAAAGTCTCCTTTATTCTTTTAGTTCTGCGATATGCAGATCTTATGGCGGGTGATCTTCTGGCGGGTGATCTTTTGACGGGTGATCCTCTGACAGGTGATCTTGTAAAGGGTAATCATCCGACTGGTAATGTTCTGACGGATGATCTTTTGGCGGGTAATCTTCCGACGGTTGATGTTTTGGCGGGTGATCAGTCGGTAAATATATTTTAGAGCATTTCAAGCATCCCCACTTTCCCTCTATAATCTCTCGGGTGATCCTCTGACGGGTGATGTTCTTACAGGTGATCCTGTGTGGGGTGATCCTGACGAGTGATCTTCTGAGGGATGATCTATTAACGAGTGATCTTTTGACTGGTGGTCCTCTGACGGGTGTTCTTTTCACTGGTGATCTTCTGACGGGTGATCTTCGGACCTGTGATCTTCTGACGGGTGATCTTTTGGCGGGTGATCTAATGACGAGTGATCTTTTGGCGGGTGATCTTGTGATGGGTGATCTTCTGACAGGTCTTATCTTGGGGTGGGGGGATGTTGATTTTTGCGGAACTAGTGATCTTTTGGCGGGTGATCCTCTGACGGGTGATCCTCTGTCGGGTGATCTTTTAGCGGGTGAACTTCTGGCAGGTGATCTTTTGGCGGGTGATCTCCTGACGGGTGATGTTTTGGCGCGTGATCTTCTGACCGGTGATCTTTAGACGGGTGATCTTCTGTCTGGAGATCTTCTGACAAGTGAACTTCTGACTGGTCCTCGTCTGGCGGGTGATCTTTTGGCGTGTAATCTTCTGGCGGGTGATCTTTTGGCGCGGATCTTTGGACGGGTGATCTTCTGTCTGGAGATCTTCAGACAGGTGATCTTCTGACTGGTGCTCTACTGGCGGGTGATATTTTGGCGGGTGATCTTCTGGCGGGTGATGCTTTGGCGGGTGATCTTCTATCGGGTGATCTTTTGACGAGTGATCTTTTGACGGGTGATCTTTTCGCGGTTGATCATCTGACGGGTGATGTTCTGACTGGTGATCTTTTGGCGGATGATGTTCCGACGGTTGATCTTTTGACGGGTGATTCTCTGGCTGGCGAACTTCTAAACGGTGATGTTCTAACGGGGGATCTTCTGACTGTGATCGTCTGGTGGGTGACCTATTGGCGTGTGATCTTGTGATGGGTGATCTTCTGACAGGTCTTATCTTGGGGTGGGGGGATGTTGATTTTTGCGGAACTAGTGCTCTTTTGGCGGGTGATCCTCTGACGGGTGATCCTCTGTCGGGTGATCTTTTAGCGGGTGAACTTCTGGCAGGTGATCTTTTGGCGGGTGATCTCCTGACGGTTGATGTTTTGGCGCGTGTTCTTCTGACCGGTGATCTTTTGACGGGTGATCTTCAGTCTGGAGATCTTCTGACAGGTGATCTTCTGACTGGTTCTCGTCTGGCGGGTGATCTTTTGGCGGGGGATTTTCTGGCGGGTGATCTTTTGGCGCGTGATCTTCTGACGGGTGATCTTCTGACAGGTGATCTTCTAACGGGTGATCTTTTGGAGGGTGATCTTCTGACGGGTGATCTTTTGGCGGGTGACCTTCTGACCGGTGATCTTCTGACGGGTGAACTTCTGACGGGTGATCTTCTGACGGGTGATCTTTTGACGGTTGATCTTCGGACGGGTGATCTTTTGGCTGGCGGACGTCTGACCGGTGATTTTCTGACGGATGACCTTCTGTCTGGTGATCGTCTGGTGGGTGATGTTTTGGCGGGTAATCAGTCTGTAATAATATTTTAGAGCATTTGAAGCAACCACCCTCTCCCTCTATAACGTGGTCCACATTTCCAACACTACGAAATTTTGAAAGGGCTAAAATGTCCTTTAGGCTTTGATTTCTGCGATATGCAGATCTTTTGACGGGTGATTTTTTGGCGGGTGATCTTGTGATGTGTGAACTTCTGACTGGTCTCCACTTGGGGTGGGGGGATGTTGATTTTTGCGGAACCAGTGATCTTTTGTTGGGTGATCCTTTGGTTTGTGATCTTCTGACGGGTGATCTTTTGGCGGATGATCTTTTGGCGGGTGATCTTCTGAGGAGTGATCTTCGGACGAGTGATCCTCTGACGAGTGATCTTTTGAAGGTTGACCTTCTGATTGGTGATCTTTTGACGGGTGATCTTTTGGCGGGTTATCTTCCGACGGTTGATGTTTTGGCGGGTGATCAGTCGGTAATTACATTTTAGAGCATTTGAAGCAACCACACTTTCCCTCTATAATCTCACGGGTGATCCTCTGACGGGTGATGTTCTGACAGGTAATACTGTGTGGGTGATCCTGACGAGTGATCTTCTGAGGGATGATCTATTAACGAGTGATCTTTTGACGGGTGGTCCTCTGACGGGTGTTCTTTTCACTGGTGATCTTCTGACGGGTGATCCTCTCCCGAGTGATCTTCTGACGTGTGATCTTTTGAAGAGTGATCTTCTGATGGGTGATCTTTTGACGGGTGATTTTCCGACTTGTGATCTTCAGACGGGTGATCTTCTGACGGGTGATCTTTTGGCGGGTGATCTAATGACGAGTGGTCTTTTGGAGGTTGATCTTCTGACGGATGAACTTTTGGCGGGTGATCTTCTGACGGGTGTTCTTTTGACGGGTGATCTTCTGACGGGTGATCTTTTGGCTGGCGAACTTCTGACCGGTGATATTTTGGCGGGTGATCCTCTGACGGGTGATCTTTTGGCGGGTAAGCAGTCTGTAATTATATGTTAGAGCATTTGAAGCAACCATATTCTCCCTCTATAACCTGGTCCACATTTCCAACACTACGAAATTTGGAAAGGGCCAAAATGTCCTTTAGGCTTTTAGTTCTGCGATATGCAGATCTTTTGGCAGGTGATCGTTTGGCGGGTAATCTTCCCACGGTTGATGTTTTGACGGGTGATCTTCGGACGAGTGATCTTTTGAAGGGTGATCTTCTGATTAGTGATCTTTTGACGGGTGATTTTCCGACTTGTGATCTTCTGACGGGTGATGTTCTGACTGGTGATCGTCTGGTGGGTGATCTTTTGGGGGGTGATCTTCTGACGGGTGATCTTTTGGTGGGTAATCAGTCTGTAATTATATTTTAGAGCATTTGAAGCAACCACCCTCTCCCTCTATAACCTGGTACACATTTCCAACACTACGAAATTTGGAAAGGGCTAAAATGTCCTTTAGTCTTTTAGTTCTGCGATATGCAGATCTTTTGGCGGGTTATCTTTTGGAGGGTGATCTTGTGAAGGGTGATCTTCTGACGGGTGATCTTTTGACTGGTGATCTTTTGACTGGTGATCTTCTGGCGAGTGATCCTCTGATGGGTTATCTTCAGATTGGCGAACTTCTGACTGGTGATCTTCTGACGGGTAATCTTTTGGCGGGTGATCTTCTTAGGGATGATCTTTTGGCGGGTGATCGTCTCACGGGTGATCTTTTGGTGGGTGATCATTTGAAGGGTGATCTTTTGGCGCTGACCTTCTGACGGGTGATCTTTTTGTCGGTGATCTTTTGGCGCGTGATCTTTTGTCGGGTGATATTCTGACGGGTGATATTCTGACGGGTGATATTCAGACGGCTGATCTTTTGGCAGGTGATCTTCTGACGGGTGATCTTCTGACGGGTGATCTTCTGGCGGGTGACATTTTGACGGGTGATCTTCTGACTGGTGATCCACTGACGGGTGGTCTTCTGATGGGTGATCTTTTGGCGGGTAATCTTCCGACGGTTGATGTTTTGGCGGGTGATCAGTCGGTAATTACATTTTAGAGCATTTGAAGCAGCCACCCTTTAACTCTATAATCTCACGGGTGATCCACTGACGAGTGGTCTTCTGACGAGTGATCTTTTGAAAGGTGATCTTCTGATGGGTGATCTTTTGAAGGGTCATTTTCCGACTTGTGATCTTCTGAAGGGTGAACTTCTGACGGGTCTTCTCTTGGAGTGGGGGGATGTTGACTTTTGCGGAACCAGTGATCTTTTGGCGGGTGACCTTCTGACGGGTGATGTTTTGGCGGGTGATCCTCTGACGGGTGATCTTTTGGCGGGTGATCTTCTGGCGGGTGATCTTCTGATAGGCGATCTTTTGACGGGTGATCTTTTGGCGGGTGATCTTCTGGCGGGTGATCTTCTAACGGGTGATCCGCTGACGGGTGATCTTGTGACGGGTGATCTTGTGACGGGTGATCATCTGACGGGTGATCTTCTGACGGGTGATCTTCTGTCGGGTGATCTTCTGACGGGTGATCTTTTGGCGGGTGATCAGTCGGTAATTACATTTTAGAGCATTTGAAGCAGCCACCCTTTCCCTCTATAATGTCACGGGTGATCCTCTGACGCGTGATATTCTGACGGGTGATCCTCTGACGGGTGATCCTGACGAGTGATATTCTGACTGGTGATCGTCTGGTGGGTGATGTTCTGACGGGTGATCCTGACGAGTGATCTTCTGAGGGGTGATCTATTAACGGGTGATCTTTTGACGGGTGATCCTCTGACGGGTGATCCTCTGACGGGTGATTTTCTGACGGGTGATCCTCTGACGGGTGATATTCTGACGGGTGATCCTGACGAGTGATCTTCTGAGGGATGATCTATTAACGGGTGATTTTCTGGCGGGTGATCTTTTACGGGTTATCTTCTGTCAAGAGATCTTCTGACAGGTGATCTTCTTACTGATTCTCGTCTGGCGGGTGATCTTTTGGCGGGTGATCTTCTGGCGGGTGATGTTTTGGCGGGTGATCTTCTTACGGGTGACCTTTTGACGGGCGATCTTTTGGCGGGTGATCTTCTGGCGGGTGATCTTTTGACTTGTGATCCTCTGACGGGTGATCTTGTGAAGGGTGATCATCTGACTGGTAATGTTCTTACGGATGATCTTTTGGCGGGTGATCAGTCGGTAATTACATTTTAGAGCATTTGAAGCAACCACACTTTCCCTCTATAATCTCGAGGGTGATCCTCTGACGGGTGATGTTCTGACAGGTGATCCTGTGTGGGGTGATCCTGACGAGTGATCTTCTGAGGGATGATCTTTTAACGAGTGATCTTTTGACGGGTGGTCCTCTGACGGCTGTTCTTTTCACTGGTGATCTGACGGGTGATCCTCTGACGAGTGATCTTCCGAAGTGTTATCTTTTGAAGGGTGATCTTCTGATGGGTGATCTTTTGACGGGTGATTTTCCGACTTGTGATCTCCAGACGGGTGATCTTCTGACGGGTGATCCTTTGACGAGTGATCTTCCGACGTGTGATCTTTTGAAGGGTGATCTTCTGATGGGTGATCTTTTTACGGGTGATTTTCCGACTTGTGATCTTCGGACGGGTGATCTTCTGACGGGTGATCTTTTGGCGGGTGATCTAATGACGAGTGGTCTTTTGGCGGGTGATCTTCTGACGGATGATCTTTTGGCGGGTGATCTTCTGACGGGTGTTCATTAGGCGGGTAATCAGTCTGTAATTATATTTTAGAGCATTTGAAGCAACCACCCTCTCCCTTTATAACCTGGTCCACATTTCCAACACTACGAAATTTGGAAAGGGCCAAATGTCCTTTAGGCTTTTAGTTCTTCGATATGCAGATCTTTTGGCGGGTGATCTTTTGGCGGGTGATCTTGTGATGGGTGATCTTCTGACAGGTCTTCTCTTGGGGTGGGGGATGTTGATTTTTGCGGAACCAGTGATCTTTTGGCGGGTGATCTTCTGACGGGTGATAATTTGGCGGGTGGTCTTCAGACCTGTGATCTATTGACGGATGATCTTTTGTCTGGAGATCTTCTGACAGGTGATCTTCTGACTGGTGCTCGTCTGGCGGGTGATCTTCTGGCGGGTGATCTTTTGTCGGATGAACTTATGACCGGTGAGCTTCTGACCAGTGATCTTTTGGCGTCGATCTTCTGACGGGTGATGTTTTGGCGAGTGATCTTCTGACGGGTGATCTTCTGGCGGGTGATCTTGTGACCGGTGATCCTCTGATGGGTGATCTTGTGACGGGTGATCATCTGACGGGTAATTTTCTGACGGGTGATCTCTTGGCGGGTAATCTTCCGACAGTTGATGTTTTAGCGTGTGATCAGTCGGGATCGGTAATTACATTTTAGAGCATTTGAAGCAACCACCCTTCCCCTCTATAATCTCACGGGTGTCCTCTGAGGGGTGATGTTCTGACGCGTGATCCTCTGACGGGTGATCCTTACGAGTGATCTTCTAAGGTGTGATCTATTAACGGGTGATCTTTTGACGGGTGATCCACTGACGGGTGTTCTTTTGACTGTTGATCTTCTGACGGGTGATTCTCTGACGAGTGATCTTCTGACGAGTGATCTTTTGACTGGTGATTTTCCGACTTGTGATCTTCTGACGGGTGATCTTCTGACGGGCGATCTTTAGGCGGGTGATCTTTTGGCGGGTGATATTCTGACGGGTGATCTTCTGACGGCTGATCTTTTGGCGGATGATCTTCTAGCGGGTGATCATTTGACGGGTGATCCTCTGACGGGTGATCTTCTGGCGGGTGATCTTTTGACGGGTGATCTTCTGACGGGTGATCTTCTGACGGGTGATCTTTTTGCGGATAATCTTTCGACGGTTGATGTTTTGGCGGGAGATCAGTCGGTAATTACATTTTAGAGCATTTGAAGCAACCACCCTTTCCCTCTATAATCTAACGGGTGATCTTCCGAAATTTCCAACACTACGAAATTTGGAAAGGGCCAAAATCTCCTTTATTGTTTTAGTTCTGCGATATGCAGATCTTATGGCGGGTGATCTTCTGGCGCGTGATCTTTTGGCGGGTGATGTTCTGGCGGGGGATGTTTTGCGGGTGTTCTTCTTACGGATGACCTTTTGACGGGCGATCTTTTGGCGATTGATCTTCTGGCGGGTGATCTTTTGACGGGTGATTCTCTGACGGGTGATCTTGTGAAGGGTAATCATCCGACTGGTAATGTTCTGACGGGTGATCTTCTGGCGGGTGATCTTCTGACGGGTGATGTTTTGGAGGGGTGATCTTTTGACGGGTGATCTTCTCTCTGGAGATCTCCTGACAGGTGATGTTCTGACTGGTCCTCGTCTGGCGGGTGTTCTTTTGGCGGGTGATATTCTGGCAGGTGATCTTTTGGCGCGGATCTTCTGACCGATGATCTTTTGACGGGTGATGTGCTGTCTGGAGATCTTCAGACAGGTGATCTTCTGACTGGTGCTCTACTGGCGGGTGATATTTTTGCGGGTGATCTTCTGGCGGGTGATGCTTTGGCGGGTGATCTTCTATCGGGTGATCTTTTGACGGGTGATCTTTTGACGGATGATCTTTTGGCGGGTGATCATCTGACGGGTGATGTTCTGACTGGTCATATTTTGGCGGGTGATCTTCCGACGGTTGATCTTTTGACGGGTGATCCTCTGAAGGGTGATCTTTTCACTGGTGATCTTGTGACGGGTGATCCTCTGACGAGTGATCTTCTGACGAGTGATCTTTTGAAGGTTGATCTTCTGATTGGTGATCTTTTGACGGGTGATTTTCCGACTTGTGATCTTCTGACGGGTGATCTTCTGACGGGTTAGCTTTTGGCGGGTGATCTTCTGACCGGTCATCTTCTGACGGGTGATCTTCTGACGGGTTATCTTTTGGCTGGCGAACTTCTGACCGGTGATTTTCTGACGGGTGATCTTCTGACTGGTGATCGTCTGACTGGTGATCGGTGGTGGGCGATCTTTTGGCGTGTGATCTTGTGATGGGTGATCTTCTGACAGGTCTTCTCTTCGGGTGGAGGGATATTGATTTTTGCGGAACCAGTGATCTTTTGGCGGGTGATCCTCTGACGGGTGATCTTTTGGCGGGTGATCTTCTGGCGGGTGATCTTCTGACGGGTTATGTTTTGGAGGGGTGATCTTCTGACCGGTGATCTTTTGACGGATGATCTTCTCTCTGGAGATCTTCTGACAGGTGATCTTCTGACTGGTCCTCGTCTGGCGGGTGATCTTTTGGCGGGTGATCTTCTGGCAGGTGATCTTTTGGCGCGGATCTTCTGATGGATGATCTTTTCACGGGTGATGTTCTGTCTGGAGATCTTCAGACAGGTGATCTTCTGACTGATGCTCTACTGGTGGGTGATATTTTGGCGGGTGATCTTCTGGCGGGTGATGCTATGGCGAGTGATCTTCTATCGGGTGATCTTTTGACGGGTGATCTTTTGTCGGGTGATCTTTTGGCGGGTGATCATCTGACGGGTGATGTTCTGACTGGTGATCTTTTGGCGGGTGATCTTCCGACGGTTGATCTTTTGACTGGTGATCCTCTGACGGATGATCTTTTCACTGGTGATCTTGTGACGGGTGATCCTCTGACGAGTGATCTTCTGACGAGTGATCTTCTGACGAGTTATCTTTTGAAGGTTGATCTTCTGATTGGTGACCTTTTGACGGGTGATTTTCCGACTTGTGATCTTCTGACGGGTGATCTTCTGACGGGTTAGCTTTTGGCGGGTGATTTTCTGACCGGTCATCTTCTGACGGGTGATCTTCTGACCGGTGATCTTCTGACGGGTTATCTTTTGACAGGTGATCTTCTGACGGGTGATCTTTTGGCTGGCGAACTTCCGACCGGTGATTTTCTGACGGGTGATCTTCTGACTGGTGATCGTCTGACTGGTGATCGGAGGTGGGCGATCTTTTGGCGTGTGATCGATCTTGTGATGGGTGATCTTCTGACAGGTCTTCTCTTCGGGTGGGGGAATGTTGATTTTTGCGGAACTAGTGATCTTTTGGCGGGTGATTCTCTGACAGGTGATCCTCTGACGGGTAATGTTTTAGCGGGTGATCTTCTGGCGGGTGATCTTCTGGCGGGTGATCTTTTGGCGGGTGATCTCCTGACGGGTGATCTTTTGACGGGCGATCTTCTGTCTGGAGATCTTCTGACAGGTGATCTTCTGACTGGTCCTCGTCTGGCGGGTGATCTTTTGTCGGGTGATCTTCTGGCGGGTGATCTTTTGGCGCGTGATCTTCTGACGGGTGATCTTTTGAATGTGATCTTCTCACAGGTGATCTTCTGACGAGTGATCTTTTGAAGGTTGGTCTTCTGATTGGTGATCTTTTGACGGGTGATTTTCCGACTTGTGATCTTCTGACAGGTGATCTTCTGACGGGTGATCTTTTGGCGGGTGATCTTCTTTTTGGTGATCTTTTGGCGGGTGATCTTCTGACTGGTGATCTTTTGACGGGTGATCTTCTGACGGGTGATCTTTTGGCGGGTGAGCTTCTGACCGGTGATCTTCTGACGGGTGAACTTCTGACGGGTGATCTTCTGACGGGTGATCTTTTGACGGGTGATCTTCTGACGGGTGATCTTTTGGCGGGTGAGCTTCTGACCGGTGATCTTCTGACGGGTGATCTTCTGACGGGTGATTTTTTGACGGGTGATCTTCTGACGGGTGATCGTTTGGCTGGCGGACTTCTGACCGGTGATTTTCTGACCGGTGACCTTCTGTCTGGTGATCGTCTGGTGGGTGATGTTTTGGCGAGTAATCAGTCTGTAATTATTTTTTAGAGCATTTGAAGCAACCCCCCTCTCTCTCTATAACGTGGTCCACATTTCCAACACTACGAAATTTTCAAAGGGCTAAAATGTCCTTTAGGCTTTGATTTCTGCGATATGCAGATCTTTTGACGGGTGATCTTTTGGCGGGTGATCTTGTGATGGGTGAATTTCTGACTGGTCTCCATTTGGGGTGGAGGGAAGTTGATTTTTGCGAAACCAGTGATCTTTTGTTGGGTGATCCTTTGATTTGTGATCTTCTGACGGGTGATCTTTTGGCGGATGATCTTTTGGCGGGTGATCTTCTGACGAGTGACCTTCTGACGAGTGATCTTCTGACGTGTGATCTTTTGAAGGTTGATCTTCTGATTGGTGATCTTTTGACGGGTGATTTTCCGACTTGTGATCTTCAGACGGGTGATCTTCTGACGGGTGATCTTTTGGCGGTTGATCTTCTGACCGGTGCTCTTCTGACGGGTGATCTTCTGACGGGTGATCTTCTGACGGGTTATCTTCTGACGGGTGATCTTTTGACAAGTGATCTTCTGACGGGTGATCTTTTGGCTGGCGAACTTCTGACCGGTGATTTTCCAACTTGTGATCTTCTGACGGGTGATCTTCTGACGGGTGATCTTTTGGCGGGTGATATTTTCGCGGCTGATATTCTGACGGGTGATCTTCTGCCGGCTGATCTTTTGGAGGTTGATCTTTTGGCGGGTGATCATTTGACGGGTGATCCTCTGACGGGTGATCTTTTGACGGGTGATCCTCTGACGTGTGATCTTGTGACGGGTGATCTTTTGACGGGTGATCTTTTGACGGGTGATCCATTGAGGGGTGGTCTTCTGACGGGTGATCTTTTGGCGGGTAATCTTCCGACGGTTGAAGTTTTGGCGGGAGATCAGTCGGTAATTACATTTTAGATCATTTCAAGCAACCACCCTTTCCCTCTATAATCTAACGGGTGATCCAATGAAATTTCCAACACTACGAAATTTGGAAGGGGCCAAAATGTCCTTTATTCTTTTAGTTCTGCGATATGCAGATCTTATGGTGGGTGATCTTCTGGCCGGTGATCTTTTGGCGGGTGATCTTCTGACGGGTGATCTTCTGTCTGGAGATCTTCTGACAGGTGATCTTCTGACTGGTTCTCGTCTGGCGGGTGATCTTTTGGCGGGTGGTCTTCAGGCGGGTGATGTTTTGGAGGGTGATCTTCTTACGGGTGACCTTTTGACGGGTGACCTTTTGACGGGCGATCTTTTGGCGAATGATCCTCTGGCGAGTGGTCTTTTGACGGGTGATCCTCTCACGGGGGATCTTGTGACGGGTGATAATCTGACTGGTAATGTTCTGACGGATGATCTTTAGGAGGGCAATCCTCCGACGGTTGATGTTTTGGCGGGTGATCAGTCGGTAATTACATTTTAAAGCATTTGAAGCAACCACACTTTCCCTCTATAATCTCACGGTTGATCCTCTGACGGGTGATGTTCTGACAGGTGATCCTGTGTGGCGTGATCCTGACGAGTGATCTTCTGAGGGATCATCTATTAACGAGTGATCTTTTGATGGGTGATCCTCTGACGGGTGTTCTTTTCACTGGTGATCTTCTGACGGGTGATCCTCTGACGAGTGATCTTCTGACGTGTGATCTTTTGAAGGGTGATCTTCTGACGAGTGATCTTTTGACGGGTGATCCTCTGACGGGTGTTCTTTTCACTGGTGATCTTCTGACGGGTGATCCTCTGACGAGTGATCTTCTGACGAGTTATCTTTCGACGGGTGATTTTCCGACTTGTGATCTTCTGACGGGTGATCTTTTGGCGGGTGATCTTTTGGCGGGTGATATTGTGACGGGTGATATTCTGACGGGTGATCTTCTGACGGCTGATCTTTTGGCTGGTGATCTTCTGGCGGGTGATCATTTGACGGGTGATCCTCTGACGGGTGATCTTTTGACGGGTGATCCTCTGACGGGTGATCTTCTGGCGGGTGATCTTTTGACGGGTGATCTTCTGACGGGTGATCCAATGACGGGTGGTCTTCGGACGGGTGATCTTTTGGCGGGTAATCTTTCGACGGTTGATGTTTTGGCGGGAGATCAGTCGGTAATTACATTTTAGAGCATTTGAAGCAACCACCCTTTCCCTCTATAATCTAACGGGTGATACTCCGAAATTTCCAACACTACGAAATTTGGAAAGGGCCAAAATCTTTTTTATTCTTTTAGTTCTGCGATATGCAGATCTTATGGCGGGTGATCTTCTGGCGGGTGATCTTTTGGCGGGTGATCTTCTTACGGGTGACCTTTTGACGGGCGATCTTTTGGCGGGTGATCTTCTGGCGGGTGATCTTTTGACGGGTGATCCTCTGACGGGTGATCTTGTGAAGGGTGATCATCTGACTGGTAGTGTTCTGACGGATGATCTTTTGTCGGGTAATCTTCCGACGGTTGATGTTTTGGCGGGTGATCAGTCGGTAATTACATTTTAGAGCATTTGAAGCAACCACACTTTCCCTCTATAATCTCACGGGTGATCCTCTGACGGGTGATGTTCTGACAGGTGATCCTGTGTGAGGTGATCCTGACGAGTGATCTTCTGAGGGATGATCTATTAACGAGTGATCTTTTGAAGGGTGATCTTCTGATGGGTGATCTTTTGACGGGTGGTTTTCCGACTTGTGATCTTCAGACGGGTGATCTTCTGATGGGTGATCTTTTGGCGGGTGATCTAATGACGAGTGATCTTTTGGCGGGTGATCTTCTGACGGATGAACTTTTGGCGGGTGATCTTCTGACGGGCGATCTTTTGGCGGGTGATCTTCTGACCGGGGATCTTCTGACGGGTGATCCTCTGACGGGTGATCTTTTGGCTAGCGAACTTCTGACCGGTGATCTTTTGGCGGGTGATCCTCTGACGGGTGATCTTTTGGCTGGTAATCAGTCTGTAATTATATTTTAGAGTATTTGAAGCAACCACCCTCTCCCTCTATAACCTGGTCCACATTTCCAACACTACGAAATTTGGTAAGGGCCAAAATGTCCTTTAGGCTTTTAGTTCTGCGATATGCAGATCTTTTAGCGGGTGACCTTTTGACCGGTGATCTTGTGATGGGGGATCTTCTGACAGTCTTCTCTTGGGGCGGGGGGATGTTGGTTTTTGCGGATCCAGTGATCTTTTGGCGGGTGATCCTCTGACGGGTGATCTTTTGGCAGGTGATCTTCTGGCGGGTGATCTTCGGGCTAAAATGTCCCTTAGACTTTGATTTCTGCGATATGCAGATCTTTTGACGGGTGTTCTTTTGGCGGGTGATCTTGTGGTGGGTGAACTTCTGACTGGTCGCCACTTGGGATGGGGGGATGTTGATTTTTGCGGAACCAGTGATCTTTTGTTGGGTGATCCTTTGATATGTGATCTTCTGACGGGTGATCTTTTGGCGGATGATCTTTTGGCGGATTATCTTCTTAGGAGTGAACTTCTGACGAGTGATCTTCTGAAGAGCGATCTTTTAAAGGTTGATCTTCTGATTGGTGATCTTTTGACGGGTGATTTTCCGACTTGTGATCTTCTGACGAGTGATCTTCTGACGGGTGATCTTTTGACGGGTGATCTTCTGACGGGTTATCTTTTGACGGGTGATCTTCTGACCGGTGATCTTTTGGCGGTTGATCTTCTGACCGGTGCTCTTCTGACGGGTGATCTTCTGACGGGTGATCTTCTCACGGGTGATCCTTTGACGGGTGATCTTCTGACGGGTGATCTTTTGGCTGGCGAACTTCTGACCGGTGATTTTCTGACAGGTGATCTTCTTTCTGGTGAGCGTCTGGTGGGTGATGTTTTGGCGGGTAATCAGTCTGTAATTATATTTTAGAGCATTTGAAGCAACCACCCTCTCCCTCTTGTGATGGGTGATCTTCTGACTGGTCTCCACTTGGGGTGGGAGGATGTTGACTTTTGCGGAACCAGTGATCTTTTGGTGGGTGATCCTTTGATTTGTGATCTTCTGACGGGTGATCTTTTGGCGAATGATCTTTTGGCGGGTGCTCTTGTGATGGGTGATCGTCTGACAGGTCTTCTCTTGGGATGGAGGGATATTGATTTTTGCGGAACCAGTGATCTTTTGGCGGGTGATCCTCTCACGGGTGATTTTTTAGCGGGTAATCAGTCTGTAAGTATATTTTGGAGCATTTGAAGCAACCACCCTCTCCCTTAATAAACTGGTCAACATTTCCAACACCACGAAATTTGGAAAGGGCCAAAATGTTCTTTAGGCTTTTAGTTCTGCGATATGCAGATCTCTTGGCAGGTGATCTTGTGATGGGTGATCTTCTGACAGGTCTTCTCTTGGGGAGGGGGGGGATGTTGATTTTTGCGGAACCAGTGATCTTTCGGCGGGTGATCCTCTGACGGGTGATCTATTGGCGGTGATCTTCTGGCGGGTAATGTTTTGAGGGGTGATCTTCTGGCGGGTGATCTTTTGACGGGTGATCTTTTGGCGGGTGATATTCTAGCGGGTGATCTTTTGTCGGGTGAACCTCTGAGGGGTGATCTTTCGTCGGGTGAACCTCTGAGGGGTGATCTTTTGGCGGGTGATCTTCTGACGGGTGATCTTCTGACGCTGATCTTTTGGCTGGCGAACGTCTGACCGGTGATCTTCTGACGGGTGATCTTCTGACTGGAGATCGTCTAATGGGTGAACTTTTGGCAGGTGATCCTCTGACGGGTGATCATTAGGCGGGTAATCAGTCTGTAATTATATTTTAAAGCATTTGAAGCAACCACCCTCTCCCTCTATAACCTGATCCACATTTCCAACACTACGAAATTTGGAAAGGGCCAAATGACCTTTAGGCTTTTAGTTCTGCGATATGCATAACTTTTGGCTGGTGATCTTTTGGCGGGTGATCTTTTGGCGGGTGATCTTGTGATGGGTGTGCTTCTGACAGGTCTTCTCTTGGGTGGGGGATATTGATTTGTGCGGAACCAGTGATCTTTTGGCGTGTGATCTTCTGACGGGTGATCTTCTGGCGGGTGGTCTTCAGACCCGTGATCTTTTGACGGGTGATCTTTTATCTGGAGATCTTCTGACAGGTGATCTCAAAAATTACATTTTAGAGCATTTAAAGCAACCACCCTTTCTCTCTCTAATCTCACAGGTGTCCTCTTAGGGGTGATGTTTTGGAGGGTGATCTTCGTACGGGTGACCTTTTGACGGGCGATCTTTTGGCGGGTGATCTTCTGGCAGGTGATCTTTTGACGGGTGATCCTCTGACGGGGGATCTTGTGACGGGTGATCATCTGACTGGTAATGTTCTGACGGAAGATCTTTTGGAAGGTAATCTTCCGACGGTTGATGTTTTGGCGCATGATCAGTCGGTAATTAAATTTTAGAGCATTTGAAGCAACCACACTTTCCCTCTAAAATCTCACGGGTGATCCTCTGACGGGTGATGTTCTGACAGGTGATACTGTGTGGGGTGATCCTGACGAGTGATCTTCTGAGGGATGATCTATTAACGAGTGATCTTTTGACGGGTGATCCTCTGACGGGTGTTTTTTTCACTGGTGATCTTCTGACGGGTGATCTTCTGACGAGTGATCTTCTGACGTGTTATCTTTTAGAGGGTGATCTTCGGATGGGTGATCTTTTGACGGGTGATATTCCGACTTGTGATCTTCAGACGGGTGATCTTCTGACGGGTGATCTTTTGGCGGTTGATCTAATGACGAGTGATCTTTTGGCGGGTGATCTTCTGACGGATGATCTTTTGGCGGGTGATCTTCTGACGGATGATCTTTTGGCGGGTGATCTTCTGACGGGTGTTCGTTTGACAGGTGATCTTCTGACGGGTGATCTTTTGGCTGGCGAACTTCTGACAGGTGATCTTCTGACGGGTGATCTTCTGACTGGTGGTCGTCTGGTGAGTGATCTTTTGGCGGGTGATCCTCTGAAGGGTGATCATTTGGCGGGTAATCAGACTGTAATTATATTTTAGAGCATTTGAAGCAACCACCCTCTCCCTCTATAACCTGATCCACATTTCCAACACTACGAAATTTGGAAAGGGCCAAATGTCCTTTAGGCTTTTAGTTCTGCGATATGCAGAACTTTTGGCGGGTGATCTTTTGGCGGGTGATCTTTTGACGGGTGATCTTCTTACGGGTGATCTTTTGGCTGGCGAACTTCTGACCGGTGATTTTCCAACTTGTGATCTTCTGATGGGTGATCTTCTGACGGGTGATCTTTTGGCGGGTGATCTTTTGGCGGGTGATATTCTGACGGGTGATCTTCTAGCGGCTGATCTTTTGGAGGTTGATCTTCTGGCGGGTGATCATTTGACGGGTGATCCTCTGACGGGTGATCCTCTGACGGGTGATCTTTTGACGAGTGATCTTTTGACGGGTGATCCTCTGACGTGTGATCTTGTGGCGGGTGATCTTTTGACGGGTGATCTTCTGATCTGTGATCTTGTCGCGGGTGATCTTTTGACGGGTGATCTTCTGACGGGTGATCCATTGACGGGTGGTCTTCTGACGGGTGAACTTTTTGCCGGTAATCTTCCGACGGTTGAAGTTTTCGCGGGAGATCAGTCGGTAATTACATTTTAGAGCATTTGAAGCAACCACCCTTTACCTCTATAATCTAACGGGTGATCCTCTGAAATTTCCAACACTACGAAACTTGGAAAGGGCCAAAATGTCCTTTATTCTTTTAGTTCTGCTATATGCAGATCTTATGGTGGGTGATCTTCTGGCGGGTGATCTTTAAGCGGGTGATCTTCTGACCGGTGATCTTCTGACGGGTGATCTTCTGACGGGTGATCTTCTGACGGGTGATCTTCTGACGGGTGATCTTCTGACGGGTGATCTTTTGACGGGTGATCTTCTGACGGGTGATCTTTTGGCTGGCGAACTTCTGACCGGTGATTTTCCAACTTGTGATCTTCTGACGGGTGATCTTCTGCCGGCTGATCTTTTGGAGGTTGATCTTCTGGCGGGTGATCATTTAACGGGTGATCCTCTGACGGGTGATCTTTTGACGGGTGATCCTCTGACGTGTCATCTTGTGGCGGGTGATCTTTTGACGGTTGATCTTCTGACGGGTAATCCATTGACGGGTGGTCTTCTGACGGGTGATCTTTTGGCAAGTAATCTTCCGACGGTTGACGTTTTGGCGGGAGATCAGTCGGTAATTACATTTTAGAGCATTTGAAGCAACCACCCTTTCCCTCTATAATCTAACGGGTGATCCTCTGAAATTTCCAACACTACGAAATTTGGAAAGGGCCAAAATGTCCTTTATTCTTTTAGTTCTGGGATATGCAGATCTTCTGGCGGGTGATCTTCTGGCGGGTGATCTTTTGGTGGGTGATCTTCTGAGGGGTGATCTTCTGTCTGGAGATCTTCTGACAGGTGATCTTCTGACTGGTTCTCGTCTGGCGGGTGATCTTTTGGCGGGTGATCTTCAGGCGGGTGATGTTTTGGAGGATCATCTTCTTACGGGTGACCTTTTGACGGGTGATCTTCTAACGGGTGATCTTTTGGCGGGTGATCTTTTGGCGGGTGATATTCTGACGGGTGATCTTCTGACGGCTGATCTTTTGGCGGGTGATCTTCTGGCGGGTGATCATTTGACGGGTGATCCTCTGACGGGTGATCTTTTGACGGGTGATCCTCTGACGGGTGATCTTCTGGCGGGTGATCTTTTGACGGGTGATCTTCTGACGGGTGATCCACTGACGGGTGGTCTTCTGACGGGTGATCTTTTGGCAGGTAATCTTTCGACGGTTGATGTTTTGGCGGGAGATCAGTCGGTAATTACATTTTAGAGCATTTGAAGAAACCACCCTTTCCCTCAATAATCTCACGTGTGATCCTCTGACGGGTGATGTTCTGACAGGTGATCCTGTGTGAGGTGATCCTGACGAGTGATCTTCTGAGGGATGATCTATTAACGAGTGATCTTTTGACGGGTGGTCCTCTGACGGGTGTTCTTTTCACTGGTGATCTTCTCACGGGTGATCCTCTGACGAGTGAACTTCTGACGTGTAATCCTTTGAAGGGTGATTTTCTGGTGGGTGATCTTCTGACGGGTGATTTTCCGACTTGTTATCTTTAGACGGGTGATCTTTTGACGGGTGATCTTTTGGCGGGTGATCTAATGACGAGCGATGTTTTGGCGGGTGAACTTCTGACGGATGATCTTTTGGCGGGTCATCTTCTGACGGGTGTTCTTTTGACGGGTGATCTTCTGACGGGTGATCTTCTGACGGGTGATCTTTTGACTGGTGATCGTCTAATTGGTGATCTTTTGGCGGGTGATCCTCTGACGGGCGATCATTAGGCGGGTAATCAGTCTGTAATTATATTTTAGAGCATTTGAAGCAACCAACCTCTCCCTCTATAACCTGGTCCACATTTCCAACACTACGAAATTTGGAAAGGGCCAAATGTCCTTTAGGATTTAAGTTCTGCGATATGCAGATCTTTTGGCGGGTAATCTTTTGGCGGGTGATCTTGTGATGGGTGATCTTCTGACAGGTCTTCTCTTGGGGTAGGGGATGTTGATTTTTGCGGAACCAGTGATCTTTTGGCGGGTGATCTTCTGACGGGTGATATTTTGGCGGGTGGTCTTCAGACCCGTGATCTATTGACGGGTGATCTTTTGTCTGGAGATCTTCTGACAGGTGATCTTCTGACTGGTGCTCGTCTGGCGGGTGATCTTCTGGCGGGTGATCTTTTGGCGGGTGATCTTCTGACCGGTGATCTTCTGACCGGTGATCTTTTGGCGTTGATCTTCTGGCGGGTGAAGTTTTGGCGAGTGATCTTCTGACGGGTGATCTTCTGGCGGGTGATCTTGTGTCCTGTGATCCTCTGACGGGTGATTTTCTGACGGGTTATCTCTTGGCGGGTAACCTTCCGACAGTTGATGTTTTGGCGTGCGATCAGTCTCGATCGGCAATTGCATTTTAGAGCATTTGAAGCAACCACGTTTTTCCTCTATAATCTCACGGGTGTCCTCTGAGGGGTGATGTTCTGACGCGTGATCCTCTGACGGGTGATCCTTACGAATGATCTTCTGAGGTGTGATTCAATAACGAGTGATCTTTTGACGGGTGATTTACTGACGGGTGTTCTTTTCACTGGTGATCTTCTGACGGGTGATCCTCTGACGAGTGATTTTTTGACGGGTGATTTTCCGACTTGTGATCTTCTGACGGGTGATCTTCTGACTAGTGATCTTTTGGCGCGTGATCTTTTGGCGGGTGATCTTTTGGCGGGTGATATTGTGACGGGTGATCTTCTGACGGCTGATCATTTGACGGGTGATCCTCTGACGGGTGATCTTTTGACGGGTGATCCTCTGACGGGTGATCTTCTGGCCTGTGATCTTTTGACGGGTGATCTTCTGACGGGTGATTCACTGACGGGTGGTCTTCTGACGGGTGATCTTTTGGCGGGTAATCTTTCGACGGTTGATGTAGCTCCACCGCTCCACCGCTTACTATATAAAACCACACACTACCCACAATTCCTTGATTCGCTCCGACGAAGGGCTAGCGCTCGAAACGTCAGCTATTTGAATCTTTTTACGGTGGTCAATTTACCTTATCGACTCAGTCAATAAAACTAAATTCTCGTGATCTTGTGAAGGGTGATCATCTGACTGGTAATGTTCTGACGGATGATCTAGAGCATTTGAAGGGTGATCATCTGACTGGTAATGTTCTGACGGATGATCTTTTGGCAGGTAATCTTCCGACGGTTGATGTTTTGGCGGGTGATCAGTCGGTAATTACATTTTAGAGCATTTGAATCAACCACACTTTCCCTCTATAATCTCACGGGTGATCCTCTGACGGGTGATGTTCTGACAGGTGATCCTGTGTGGAGTGATCCTGACGAGTGTTCTTCTGAGGGATGATCAATTAACGAGTGATCTTTTGACGGGTGGTCCTCTGACGGGTGTTTTTTTCACTGGTGATCTTCTGACGGGTGATCCTCTGACGAGTGATCTTCTGACGTGTGATCTTTTGAAGGGTGATCTTCTGATGGGTGATTTTTTGACGAGTGATTTTCCGACTTGTGATCTTCAGACGGGTGATCTTCTGATGGGTGATCTTTTGGCGGGTGATCTAATGACGAGTGACCTTTTGGCGGGTGATCTTCTGACGGATGAACTTTTGGCGGGTGATCTTCTGACGGGTGTTCTTTTCACGGGTGATCTTCTGACGGGTGATCTTTTGGCGGGTGATCTTCTGACCGGTGATCTTCTGACGGGTGATCTTCTAACGGGTGATCTTCTGACGGGTGATCTTTTGACGGATGATCTTCTGACGGGTGATCTTATGGCTGGCGAACTTCCGACCGGTGATTTTCTGACGGGTGATCTTCTGACTGGTGATCGTCTGACTGGTGATCGGTGGTGGGCGATCTTTTGGCGTGTGATCTTGTGATAGGTGATCTTCTGACAGGTCTTCTCTTGGGAGGGGGGATGTTGATTTTTGCGGAACTAGTGAACTTTTGGCGGGTGTCCCTCTGACGGGTGATTCCGTGACGGGTAATCTTTTAGCGGGTGATCTTCTGGCGGGTGATCTTTTGGCGGGTGATCTCCTGACGGGTGATGTTTTGGTGCGTGATCTTCAGACGGGTGATCTTCTGACGGGTGATCTTTTGGCGGGTGATCTAATGACGAGTGATCTTTTGGCGGGTGATCTTCTTACGGATGATCTTTTGGCGGCTGATCTTCTGACGGGTGTTCTTTTGACGGGTGATCTTCTGACGGGTGATCTTTTGGCTGGCGAACTTCTGACAGGTGGTATTTTGGCGGGTGATCCTCTGACGGGTGATCTTTTGGCGGGTAATCAGTCTGTAAATATATTTTAGAGCATTTGAAGCAACCACCCTCTCCCTCTATAACCTGGTCCACATTTCCAACACTACGAAATTTGGAAAGGGCCAAAATGTCCTTTAGCGTTTTAGTTCTGCGATATGCAGATCTTTTGGCAGGTGATCGTTTGGCGGGTGATCGTTTGGCGGGTAATCTTCCGACGGTTGATGTTTTGACGGGTGATCTTCGGACGAGTCATCTTTTGAAGGGTGA
Organism: Dendrophyllia cribrosa; assembly: GCA_024195265.1. Lineage (NCBI taxonomy): Eukaryota > Metazoa > Cnidaria > Anthozoa > Scleractinia > Dendrophylliidae > Dendrophyllia > Dendrophyllia cribrosa. The sequence goes on along the minus strand of JAJLRJ010000002.1, from coordinate 50,404,161 downwards.
TCTTCTGATTGGTGATCATTTGACGGGTGCTTTTCCGACTTGTGATCTTCTGACGGGTGATGTTCTGACTGGTGATCGTCTGGTGGGTGATCTTTTGGCGGGTGATCCTCTGACGGGTGATCTTTTGGTGGGTAATCAGTCTGTAATTATATTTTAGAGCATTTGAAGCAACCACCCTCTCCCTCTTTAACCTGGTCCACATTTCCAACACTACGAAATTTGGAAGGGGCCAAAATGTCTTTTAGTCTTTTAGTTCTGCGATTTGCAGATCTTTAGGCGGGTTATCTTGTGAAGGGTGATCTTCTGACGGGTGATCTTTTGACTGGTGATCTTTTGACTGGTGATCTTCTGACGAGTGATCCTCTGATGGGTTATCTTCAGATTGGTGAACTTCTGACTGGTGATGTTCTGACGGGTAATCTTTTGGCGGGTGATCTTCTGAGGGATGATCTTTTGGCGGGTGATCGTCTCACGGGTGATCTTTTAGTGGGTGATCTTTTGAAGGGTGATCTTTTGGCGGTGACCTTCTGACGGGTGATCTTTTCGTCGGTGATCTTTTGGCGCGTGATCTTTTGGCGGGTGATATTCTGACGAGTGATCTTCTGACGGCTGATCTTTTGGCAGGTGATCTTCTGGCGGGTGATCTTTTGACGGGTGATGCTCTGACGGGTGATCTTCTGACGGGTGATCCTCTGACGGGTGATCTTTTGGCGGGTAATCAGTCTGTAATTATATTTTAGAGCATTTGAAGCAACCATTCTCTCCCTCTATGACCTGGTCCACATTTCCAACACAACAAAATTTGGAAACGACTGAAATGTCCTTTAGGCTTTTAGTTCTGCGATATGCAGATCTTCTGACGGGTGATCTTTTGTCGGGTGATCCGCTGACGGGTGATCATCTGACGGGTGCTCTTCTGACCGGTGATCTTCTGACGGGTGATCTTCTGACGGGTGATCTTCTGACGGGTGATCTTCTGACGGGTGATCTTTTGGCCGGTGATCTTGTGAGGGGTGATCTTTTGACGGGTGATCTTCTGACGGGTGATCTTCTCACGGGTGATCTTTTGGCGGGTGATCTTCTGAAGGGTGATCTTTTGACGGGTGATCTTCACGGGTGACCTTTTGGCTGGCGAACTTCTGAACGGTGATCTTCTGACGGGTGACCTTCTGACTTGTGATCTTTTGGCGGGTGATCCTCTGACGGGTGATCGTTTGGCGGGTAATCAGTCTGTAATTATATTTTAGTGCATTTGATGCAACCACTCTCTCCCTCTATAACCTGGTCCACATTTCCAGCACTACGAAATTTGGAAAGGGCCAAAATGTCCTTTAAGCTTTTAGTTCTGCGATATGCAGATCTTTTGGCGGGTGATCTTGTGATGGGTGATCTTCTGACAGGTCTTCTCTTGGGGTGGAGGGAGGTTGATTTTTTCGGAAGTAGTGATCTTTTCGCGGGTGATCCTCTGACGGGTGATCTTTTGGCGGGTTATGTTTTGGCGGGTGATCTTCTGCCCGGTGATCTTTTCACAGGTGATCTTCTGACTGGTGCTCCTCTAGTGGATGATCTTTTGGCGGGTGATCTTCTGGCGGGTGGTCTTTTGACGGGTGATCTTCTGACGGGTGATCTTGTGACGGGTGATCTTTTGGCGGGCGATCTTTTGACGGGTGATCCTCTGACGGGTGATCTTGTGACGGGTTGTCATCTGGCGGGTGATCTTTTGACGGGCGATCTTTTGGCGGGAGATCAGTCGGTAATTACATTTTAGCGCATTTGAAGCAACCACCCTTTCCCTGTATAATCTAACGCGTGATCCTCTGAAATTTCTAACACCAAGAAATTTGGAAAGGGCCAAAATGTCCTTTATTCGTTTAGTTCTGAGATATGCAGATCTTTTGGCGGGTGATCCTCTGGCGGGTGATCTTTTGGCGGGTGATCTTCTGGCGGGTGATCTTTTGGCGGGTGATCTTCTGACGGGTGATCTTTTTAAGGGTGATCTTCTGTCTGGAGATCTTCTGACAAGTGATCCTCTGACTGGTTCTCGTCTGGCGGGTGATCTTTTGGCGGGTGATCTTCTGGCCGTTGATGGTTTTGCGGGTGATCTTCTTACGGGTGACCTTTTGACGGGCGATCTTTTGGCGGGTGATCTTTTGACGGGTGATCCTCTGACGGGTGATCTTGTGACGGAAGATCTTGTGACGGGTGATCATCTGACTGGTAATGTTCTGACGGATGATCTTTTGGCGGGTAATCTTCCGACGGTTGATGTTTTGGCGGGTGATCAGTCGGTAATTACATTTTAGAGCATTTGAAGCAACCACACCTTCCCTCTATAATCTCACGGGTGATCCTCTGACGGGTGATGTTCTGACAGGTGATCCTGTCTGGGGTGATCCTGACGAGTGATCTTCTGAGGGATGATCTATTAACGAGTGATCTTTTGACGGGTGATCTTCTGACGGGTGATCTTTTCACTGGTGATCTTCTGACGGGTGATCCTCTGACGAGTGATCTTCTGACGAGTGATCTTTTGAAGGGTGATCTTCTGATGGGTGATCTTTTGACGGGTGGTTTTCCGACTTGTGATCTTCAGACGGGTGATCTTCTGACGGGTGATCTTTTGGCGGGTGATCTTATGGCGGGTAATCTTCTGACGGGTGATCTTTTGACGGGTGATCTTCTGACGGGTGATCTTGTGGTGGGTGATGTTCTGACGGGTGATCGTTATGCGGGTAATCTTCCACGGTTGATGTTTTGGCGAGTGTTCTTTCCCTCCATAATCTAATGGGTGCTCCTCTGACGGGTGATCCTGACGTGTGATCTTCTGAGGGGTGATCTATTAACGGGTGATCTTTTGACGGGTGATCCTCCGACGGGTGATCTTTCTGCTGGTGATCTTCTGACGGGTGCTCCTCTGACGAGTGATCTTCTGACGGGTGATCTTTTGACTGGTGATCTTCTGACGGGTGATCTTTTGGCTGGCGAACTTCTGACGGGTGATCTTCTGACGGGTGATCTTCTGACGGGTGATCTTTTGGCCGGTGATCTTGTGACGGGTCATCTTTTGACGGGTGATCTTCTGACGGGTGATCTTTTGGCGGTTGATCTTGTGAAGGGTGATCGTTTGACTGGTGATCTTCACGGGTGATCTTTTGGCTGGCGAACTTCTGAACGGTGATCTTCTGACGGGTGATCTTCTGTCTGGTGATCTTTTGGCGGGTGATCCTCTGACGGGTGATCGTTTGGCGGGTAATCAGTCTGTAATTAAATTTTAGTGCATTTGATGCAACCACCCTCTCCCTCTATAACCAGGTCCACATTTCCAGCACTACGAAATTTGGAAAGGGCCAAAATGTCCTTTGGGCTTTCAGTTCTGCGATATGCAGATCTTTTGGCGGGTGATCTTGTGATGGGTGATCTTCTGACAGGTGATCTTCTGGCGGGTGATCTTCTGACGGGTGATGTTTTGGCGGGTGATCTTCTGCCCTGTGATCTTTTCACGGGTGATCCTCTGTCTGGAGATCTTCTGACAGGTGATCTTCTGACTGGTGATCGTCTGGCGGGTGATCTTTTAGCGGGTGATCTTCTGGCGGGTGAACTATTGGCGGGTGATCTTCTGACGGGTGATCTTTTGGTTGGTGATCTTTTGACAGGTGATCCTGTGACGGGTGATCTTGTGACGGGTTGTCATCTGACGGAAGATCTTCTGACGGGTGATCTTTTGGCGGCAGATCAGTCGGTAATTACATTTTAGAGCATTTGAAGCAACCACCTTTTCCCTCTATAATCTAACGAGTGATCCTCTGACGGGTGATCTTCTGAGGGGTGATCTATTAACGGGTCATCTTTTGACGGGTGATTTTCCGACTTGTGATCTTCGGACGGGTGAATTTCTGACGGGTGATCTTTTGGCGGATGATTTAATGGCGGGTGATCTTCTGACGGTATTCTTTTGGCTGGTGAACTTCTCACGGGTGATCTTTTGGCAGGTGATCTTCTGACGGGTGATTATTTGACGTGTGATCTCCTGACGGGTGATCTTTTGGCTGGCGAACTTCCAAACGGTGATCTTCTGACGGGTGATCTTCTGACTGGTGATCGTCTGGTGGGTGATCTTTTGGCGTGTGATCTTTTCATGGGTGATCTTCTGACAGGTCTTATCTTGGGGTGGGGGGATGTTGATTTTTGCGGAACTAGTGACCTTTTGGCGGTTGATCCAATAATAATAATAATAAAGTGATCCTCTGACGGGTGATCCTCTGACGGGTGATCTTCTGCTAGGTGATCTTTTGGCTGGTAATCTCCTGACGTGTGATGTTTTGGCGCGTGATCTTCTGACCGCTGATCTTTTGACGGGTGATCTTCTGTCTAGAGATCTTCTGACAGTTGATCTTCTGACTGGTCCTCGTCTGGCGGGTGATCTTTTGGCGGGTGATTTTCTGGCGGGTGATCTTTTGGCGGGTGATCTTCTGACGGGTGATCTTTTAACGGGTGATCTTCTGACGGGTGATGTTTTGGCGCGTGATCTTCTGACCCGTGATCTTTTGACGGGTGATCTTCTCTCTGGAGATCTTCTGACAGGTGATCTTCTGACTGGTCCTCGTCTGGCGGGTGATCTTTTGGCGGGTGATCTTCTGGCGGGTGACCTTTTGGCGCGGATCTTCTGACGGATGATCTTTTGACGGGTGATCATCTGTCTGGAGATCATCAGACAGGTGGTCTTCTGACTGGTGCTCTACTGGCGGGTGATATTTTGGCGGGAGATCTTCTATCGGGTGATCTTTTGACGGGTGATCTTTTGACGGGTGATCTTTTGGCGTGTGATCATCTGACGGGTGATGTTCTGATTGGTGATCTTTTGACCGGTGATTTTCCGACTTGTGATCTTCGGACGGGTGATCTTCTGACGGGTGATCTTTTGGCCGGTGATCTTCTGACCGGTGATCTTGTGACGGATGATCTTCTGACGGGTGATCTTCTGACGGGTGATCTTTTGAAGGGTGATCTTCTGACGGGTGATCTTTTGGCTGGCGAACTTCCGACCGGTGATTTTCTGACGGGTGATCTTCTGACTGGTGATCGTCTGACTGGTGATCGGTGGTGGGCGATCTTTTGGCGTGTGATCTTGTGATGGGTAATCTTCTGACAGGTCTTCTCTTGGGGTGGGGGGATGTTGATTTTTGCGGAACTAGTGATCTTTTAGCGGGTGATCCTCTGACAGGTGATCCTCTGACTGGTAATATTTTAGCGGGTGATCTTCTGGCGGGTGATCTTTTGGCGGGTGATCTCCTCACGGGTGATGTTTTGGCGCGTGACCTTCTGACCAGTGATCTTTTGACGGGTGATCTTCTGTCTGGAGATCTTCTGACAGGTGATCTTCTGACTGGTCCTTGTCGGGCGGGTGATCTTTTGGTGGGTGATCTCCTGGCGGGTGATCTTTTGGCGCGTGATCTTCTGACGGGTGATCTTTTGACGGGTGATCTACTGACGGGTGATCTACTGACGAGTGACCTTCTGACGAGTGACCTTCTGACGAGTGATCTTTTGAAGGTTGATCTTCTGATTGGTGATCTTTTGACGGGTGATTTTCCGACTTGTGATCTTCTGACGGGTGATCTTCTGACGGGTGATCTTTTGACGGGTGATCTTCTGACGGGTGAACTTTTGGCGGATGATCTTTTGGCGGGTGCTCTTGTGATGGGTGATCGTCTGACAGGTCTTCTCTTGGGGTGGAGGGATATTGATTTTTGCGGAACCAGTGACCTTTTGTCGGGTGACCCTCTGACGGGTGATCCTTTGGCGGGTGATCTTCTGGCGGGTGATCTTCTGGCGGGTGATGTACATGTTTTGGAGGGGTGATCTTCTGTCTGGAGATCTTCTGACAGGTGATCTTCTGACTGGTGATCGTCTGACGGGTGATCTTTTGGCGGGTGATCTTCTGGCTAATGATCTTTTGACGGGTTATCTTCTGACAGGAGATTTTTTGACGGGTGATCTTTTGGCGGGTGGTTTTAGGGCGGGTGATCTTTTGACGGGTGATCCTCTGACGGCTGGTGTTTTGACGGGTGATCCTCTGACTGGTGATCTTCTGACGGGTGATCCTTTGACGAGTGATCTTCTGACAAGTGATCTTTTGAAGGGTGATCTTCGGATGGGTGATCTTTTAATGGGTGATTTTCCGACTTGTGATCTTCTGACGGGTGAACTTCTGACGGGTGATCTCTTGGCGCATGATCTTTTGGCGGGTGATGTTGTGATTGGTGATCTTTTGCCGGGTGATCTTCTGACGGGTGATCGTTTGGCTGGCGAACTTCTGACGGGTGATCATCTGACTGCTTATCGCCTGGGGGCTGATCTTTTGGTGGGTGATCCTCTGACGGGTGATCTTTTAGCGGGTAATCAGTCTGTAATTATATTTTATAGCATTTGAAGCAACCACACTCTCCCTTAATAACCTGGTCCACATTTCCAACACCACGAAATTTGGAAAGGGCCAAAATGTTCTTTAGGCTTTTAGTTCTGCGATATGCAGATCTGTTGGCGGGTGATCTTGTGATGGGTGATCTTCTGACAGGTCTTCTCTTGGGGAGGGGGGGATGTTGATGTTTGCGGAACCAGTGATCTTTCGGCGGGTGATCCTCTGACGGGTGATCTATTGGCGGTGATCTTCTGGCGGGTGATGTTTTGAGGGGTGATCTTCTGGCGGGTGATCTTTTGACGGGTGATCTTTTGGCGGGTGATATTCTGGCGGGTGATCTTTTGTCGGGTGAACCTCTGAGGGGTGATCTTTTGGCGGGTGATCTTCTGACGGGTGATCTTCTGACGCTGATCTTTTGGCTGGCGAACGTCTGACCGGTGATCTTCTGACGGGTGATCTTCTGACTGGTGATCGTCTAATGGGTGATCTTTTGGCAGCTGATCCCCTGACGGGTGATCATTAGGCGGGTAATCAGTCTGTAATTATGTTTTAGAGCATTTGAAGCAACCACCCTCTCCCTTCATAACCTGATCCACATTTCCAGCACTACGAAATTTGGAAAGGGCCAAATGTCCTTTAGGCTTTTAGTTCTGCGATATGCAGAACTTTTGGCGGGTGATCTTTGGGCGGGTGATCTTGTGATGGGTGAGCTTCTGACAGGTCTTCTCTTGGGGTGGGGGATATTGATTTGTGCGGAACCATTGATCTTTTGGCGTGTAATTTTCTGACGGGTGATATTCTGGCGGGTGGTCTTCAGACCGGTGATCTTTTGACGGGTGATCTTTTATCTGGAGATCTTCTGACTGGTGATCTTCTGACTGGTGCTCGTCTGGCGGTTGATTTTCTGGCGGGTGATCTTCTGGCGGGTGATCTTTTGGCGGGTGATCTTCTGACCGGTGATCTTCTGACCGGTGATCTTCTGACCGGTGATCTTCTGACCGGTGATCTTCTGACCGGTGATCTTCTGACCGGAGATCTTTTGGCGGGTTATCTTCCGGCGGGTGATGTTTTGGCTAGTGATCTTCTGACGGGTGATCTTCTTACGAGTTATCGTTTGGCGGTGATCTTCTGGCGGGTGATCTTGTGACCGGTGATCCTCTGACGGGTGATCTTGTGACGGGTGATCATCTGACGGGTGATTTTCTGACGAGTGATATCTTGGCGGGAAATCTAACGACAGTTGATGTTTTGCCGTGTGATTAGTCGCGATCGCTAATTACATTTTAGAGCATTTGAAGCAACAACCCTTTCCCCCTATAATCTCACGGGTGTCCTCTGAGGGGTGATGTTCTGACGCGTGATCCTCTGACGGGTGATCCTTACGAGTGATCTTCTGAGGTGTGATCTATTAACGGGTGATCTTTTGACGGGTAATCAGTCTGTAATTTTATTTTAGAGCATTTGAAGCAACCACTCTCTCCCTTAATAACCTGGTCCACATTTTCAACACTACGAAATGTGGAAAAAGCCAAAATGTTCTTTAGGCTTTTAGTTCTGCGATATGCTGATCTTCTGATCTTCTGACGGGTGATGTTATGAGGGGTGTTCTTATGGCGGGTGATCTTTTGACGGGTGATATTCTGGCGGGTGATCTTTTGTCGGGTGAACCTCTGTGAGGTGATCTTTTGGCGAGTGATCTTCTGACGGGTGATCATTAGGCAGGTAATCAGTCTGTAATTATATTTTAGAGCATTTGAAGCAACCACCCTCTCCCTCTATAACCTGGTCCACATTTCCAACACTACGAAATTTGGAAAGGGCCAAATGTCCTTTAGGGTTTTAGTTCTGCGATATGCAGATCTTTTGGCGGGTGATCTTGTGATGGGTGATCTTCTGACAGGTCTTCTCTTGGAGTGGGGGATGTTGATTTTTGCGGAACCAGTGATCTTTTGGCGTGTGATCTTCTGACGGGTGATATTTTGGCGGGTGGTCTTCAGACCGGTGATCTTTCGATGGGTGATCTTTTGTCTGGAGATCTTCTGACGGGTGATCTTCTGACTGGTGCTCGTCTGGCGGGTGATATTCTGGCGGGTGATCTTCTGACCGGTGATCTTCTGACCGGTGATATTTTGGCGGGTGATCTTCTGGCGGGTGATGGTTTGGCGAGTGATCTTCTGACGGGTGATCGTTTCGCGGTGATCTTCTGGCGGGTGATTTTGTGGCCGGTGATCCAGTGACGGGTGATCGTGTGACGGGTGATTATCTGACGGGTGATTTTCTGACCGGTGATCTCTTGGCGGGTAATCTTCCGACAGTTGATGTTTTGGCGTGTGATCAGTCGCGATCGGTAATTACATTTTAGAGCATTTGAAGCAACCACCCTTTCCCTCTATAATCTCACAGGTGTCCTCTTAGGGGTGACGTTTTGGAGGGTGACCTTCTTACGGGTGACCTTTTGACGGGCGATCTTTTGGCGGGTGATCTTCTGGCAGGTGATCTTTTGACGGGTGATCCTCTGATGGGGGATCTTGCGACGGGTGATCGTCTGACTGGTAATGTTCTGACGGATGATCTTTTGGAGGGTAATCTTCCGACGGTTGATGTTTTGGCGGGTGATCAGTCGGTAATTAAATTTTAGAGCATTTGAAGCAACCACACTTTCCCTCTAAAATCTCACGGGTGATCCTCTGACGGGTGATGTTCTGACAGGTGATACTGTGTGGGGTGATCCTGACGAGTGATCTTCTGAGGGATGATCTATTAACGAGTGATCTTTTGACGGGTGATCCTCTGACGGGTGTTCTTTTCACTGGTGATCTTCTGACGGGTGATCCTCTGACGAGTGATCTTCTGACGTGTTATATTTTAGAGGGTGATCTTCCGATGGGTGATCTTTTGACGGGTGATTTTCCGACTTGTGATCTTCAGACAGGTGATCTTCTGAGGGGTGATCTTTTGGCGGTTGATCTAATGACGAGTGATCTTTTGGCGGGTGATCTTCTGACGGATGATCTTTTGGCGGGTAATCTTCTGACGGGTGTTCTTTTGACAAGTGATCTTCTGACGGGTGATCTTTTGGCTGGCGAACTTTTAACAGGTGATCTTCTGACGGGTGATTTTCTGACTGGTGATCGTCTGGTGAGTGATCTTTTGTTGGGTGATCCTCTGAAGGCTGATCTTTTGGCGGGTAATCAGTCTGTAATTATCTTTTAGAGCATTTGAAGCAACCACCCTCTCCCTCTATAACCTGGTCCACATTACCAACACTACGAAATTTGGAAAGTGCCAAAATGTCCTTTAGGCATTTAGTTCTGCGATATGCATATCTTTTAGCGGGTGACCTTTTGGCGAGTGATCTTGTGATGGGGGATCTTCTGACAGGTCTTCTCATGGGGCGGGGGGATGTTGATTTTTGCGGATCTAGTGATCTTTTGGCGGGTGATCCGCTGACGGGTGATCGTTTGGCTGGCGGACTTCTGACCGGTGATTTTCCTACCGGTGACCTTCTGTCTGGTGATCGTCTGGTGGGTGATGTTTTAGCGGGTAATCAGTCTGTAATTATATTTTAGAGCATTTGAAGCAACCACCCTCTCCCTCTATAACGTGGTCCACATTTCCAACACTACCAAATTTTGAAAGGGCTAAAATGTCCTTTAGGCTTTGATTTCTGCGATATGCAGATCTTTTGACGGGTGATCTTTTGGCGGATGATCTTTTGGCGGGTGATCTTCTGACGAGTGACCTTCTGACGAGTGATCTTCTGACGAGTGATCTTTTGAAGGTTGATCTTCTGATTGGTGATCTTTTGACGGGTGATTTTCCGACTTGTAATCTTCTGACGGGTGATCTTCTGACGGGTGATCTTTTGGCGGTTGATCTTCTGACCGGTGCTCTTCTGACGGGTGATCTTCTGACGGGTGATCTTCTGACAGGTGATCTTCTGACGGGTGATCTTTTGACGGGTGATCTTTTGACGGGTGATCTTTTGGCTGGCGAACCTCTGACCGGTGATTTTCCAACTTGTGATCTTCTGATGGGTGTCCTTCTGACGGAGGATCTTTTGGCGGGTGATCTTTTGGCGGGTGATATTCTGACGGGTGATCTTCTGCCGGCTGATTTTTGGAGGTTGATCTTCTGGCGGGTGATCATTTGACGGGTGATCCTCTGACCGGTGATCTTTTGACGGGTGATCTTTTGACGGGTGATCCTCTGACGTGTGATCCATTGACGGGTGGTCTTCTGACGGGTGAACTTTTGGCGGGTAATCTTCCGACGGTTGAAGTTATGGCGGGAGATCAGTCGGTAATTACATTTTAGAGCATTTGAAGCAACCACCCTTTCCCTCTATGCAGATCTTATGGCGGGTGATCTTCTGGCGGGTGATCTTTTGGCGGGTGATCTTCTGACGGGTGATCTTTTGACGGGTGATCCTCTGACGGGTGATCTTCTGGCAAGTGATCTTTTGGCGGGTGATCTTCTGTCTGGAGATCTTCTGACAGGTGATCTTCTGACTGGTCCTTGTCGGGCGGGTGATCTTTTGGCGGGTGATCTCCTGGCGGGTGATCTTTTGGCGCGTGATCTTCTGATGGGTGATCTTTTGACGGGTGATCTTCTGACGGGTGATCCTCTGACGAGTGACCTTCTGACGAGTGATCTTTTGAAGGTTGGTCTTCTGATTGGTGATCTTTTGACGGGTGATATTCCGACTTGTGATCTTCTGACGGGTGATCTTCTGACGGGTGATCTTCTGACGGGTGAACTTTTGGCGGGTCATCTTCTGACGGGTGAACTTCTGACGGGTGATCTTTTGACGGGTGATCTTCTGATGGGTGATCTTTTGGCTAGCGAACTTCTGACTGGTGATTTTCTGACGGGTGATCTTCTGTCTGGTGATAATCTGGTGGGTGATGTTTTGGCGGGTAATCAGTTTGTAATTATATTTTAGAGCATTTGAAGCAACCACCCTCTCCCTCTATAATCTCACGGGTGTCCTCTGAGGGGTGATGTTCTGACGCGTGATCCTCTGACGGGTGATCCTTACGAGTGATCTTCTGAGGTGTGATCTATTAACGTGTGACGTTTTGACGGGTGATCCACTGACGGGTGTTCTTTTCACTGGTGATCTTCTGACGGGTGTTCCTCTGACGAGTGATCTTCTGACGAGTGATCTTTTGACTGGTGATTTTCCGACTTGTGATCTTCTGACGGGTGATCTTCTGACGGGTGATCTTTTGGCGGGTGATCTTTTGGCGGGTGATATTCTGACGGGTGAACTTCTGGTGGCTGATCTTTTGGCGGGTGATCTTCTGGCGGGTGATCATTTGACGGGTGATCCTCTGACGGGTGATCTTTTGACGGGTGATCATCTGACGGGTGATCCACTGACGGGTGGTCTTCTGACGGGTGATCTTTTGCCGTTTACTTTTTCCACGGTTGATGTTTTGGCGGGAGATCAGTCGGTAATTACATTTTAGAGCATTTGAAGCAACCACACTTTCCCTCTATAATCTCACGGGTGATGTTCTGACAGGTGATTCTGTGTGGGGTGATGCTGACGAGTGATCTTCTGAGAGATGATCTATTAACGAGCGATCTTTTGACGGGTGGTCCTCTGACGGGTGTTCTTTTCACTGGTGATCTTCTGACGGGTGATCCTCTGACGAGTGATCTTCTGACGAGTGATCTTTTGAAGGGTGATCTTCTGATGGGTGATCTTTTCACGGGTGATTTTCCGACTTGTGATCTTCAGACGGGTGATCTTCTGACGGGTGATCTTTTGGCGGGTGATCTAATGACGAGTGATCTTTTGGCGGGTGATCTTCTGACGGATAATCTTTTGGCTGGCGAACTTCTGACCGGTGATCTTTTGGCGGGTGATCCTCTGACGGGTGATCTTTTGACGGGTAATCAGTCTGTAGTTATATTTTAGAGCATTTGAAGCAACCACCCTCTCCCTCTATAACCTGGTCCACATTTCCAACACTACGAAATTTGGAAAGGGCGAAAACGTCCTTTAGGCTTTTAGTTCTGCGGGGTGATCTTGTGAAGGGTGATCATCTGATTGGTAATGTTCTGACGGATGATCTTTTGTCGGGTAATCTTCCGACGGTTGATGTTTTGGCGGGTGATCAGTCGGTAAGTACATTTTAGAGCATTTGAAGCAACCACACTTTCCCTCTATAATCTCACGTGTGATCTTCTGACGGGTGATGTTCTGACAGGTGATCCTGTGTGAGGTGATCCTGACGAGTGTTCTTCTGAGGGATGATCTATTAACGAGTGATCCTTTGACGGGTGGTCCTCTGACGGGTGTTCTTTTCACTGGTGATCTTCTCACGGGTGATCCTCTGACGAGTGAACTTCTGACGTGTGATCTTTTGAAGGGTGATCTTCTGATGGGTGATCTTCTGACGGGTGATCTTTTGGCTGGCGAACTTCCGACCGGTGATTTTCTGACGGGTGATCTTCTGACTGGTGATCGTCTGACTGGTGATCGGTGGTGGGCGATCTTTTGGCGTGTGATCTTGTGATGGGTGATCTTCTGACAGGTCTTCCCTTGGGGTTGGGGGATGTTGATTTTTGCGGAACTAGTGATCTTTTAGCGGGTGATCCTCTGACAGGTGATCCTCTGACTGGTAATATTTTATTTTTCTGATGGGTGATCTTTTCACAGGTGATTTTCCGACTTGTGATCTTCAGACGGGTGATCTTCTGACGGGTGATCTTTTGGCGGGTGATCTAATGACGAGTGATCTTTTGGCGGGTGATCTTCTGACGGATAATCTTTTGGCGGTTGATCTTCTGACGGGTGATCTTTTGACGGGTGATCTTCTGACGGGTGATCTTTTGGCTGGCGAACTTCTGACCGGTGATCTTTTGGCGGGTGACCTCTGACGGGTGATCTTTTGACGGGTAATCAGTCTGTAGTTATATTTTAGAGCATTTGAAGCAACCACCCTCTCCCTCTATAACCTGGTCCACATTTCCAACACTACGAAATTTGGAAAGGGCGAAAACGTCCTTTAGGCTTTTAGTTCTGCGATATGCAGATCTTTTAGCGGGTGACCTTTTGACGGGTGATCTTGTGATGGGGGATCTTCTGACAGTCTTTTCTTGGGGCGGGGGGATGTTGATTTTTGCGGATCCAGTGATCTTTTGGCGGGTGATCCTCTGACGGGTGATCTTTTGGCGGGTGATGTCTTGACGGGTGATGTTTTGGCGCGTGATCTTCTGACCGGTGATCTTTAGACGAGAGATCTTCTGTCTGGAGATGTTCTGACAGGTGATCTTCTGACTGGTCCTCGTCTGGCGGGTGATCCTCTGGCGTGTGATCCTCTGGCGGGTGATCTTTTGGCGCGGATCTTTTGACGGGTGATCTTCTGTCTGAAGATCTTCAGACAGGTGATCCTCTGACTGGTGCTCTACTGGCAGGTGATCTTTTGGCGGGTGATCTTCTGACGGGTGATCTTTTGGCGGGTGATCTTATGACGGGTGATCTTTTGGCGGGTGATCTCCTGACGGGTGATGTTTTGGCGCGTTATCTTCTGACCAGTGATCTTTAGACGGGAGATCTTCTGTCTGGAGATCTTCTGACATGTTATCTTCTGACTGGTCCTCGTCTGGCGGGTGATCTTTTGGCGTGTGATCTTCTGGCGGGTGATCGTTTGGCGCGGATCTTTTGACGGGTGATCTTCTGTCTGAAGATCTTCAGACAGGTGATCTTCTGTCTGGTGCTCTACTGGCGGGTGATCTTTTGTCTGGTGATCGTCTGGTGGGTGATGTTTTAGCGGGTAATCAGTCTGTAATTATATTTTTGAGCATTTGAAGCAACCACCCTCTCCCTCTATAACGTGGTCCACATTTCCAACACTACGAAATTTTGAAAGGGCTAAAATGTCCTTTAGGCTTTGATTTCTGCGATATGCAGATCTTTTGACGGGTGATCTTTTGGCGGGTGATCTTGTGATGGGTGAACTTCTGACTCGTCTCCACTTGGGGTGGGGGGATGTTGGTTTTTGCGGAATTAGTGATCTTTTGTTGGGTGATCCTTTGATTTGTGATCTTCTGACGGGTGATCGTTTGGCGGATGATCTTTTGGCGTGTGATCTTCTAACGGGTGATCCTCTGACGAGTGATCTTCTGACGTGTGATCTTTTGAAGGGTGATCTTCTGATGGGTGATCTTTTCACGGGTGATTTTCCGACTTGTGATCTTCAGACGGGTGATCTTCTGACGGGTGATCTTTTGGCGGGTGATCTAATGACGAGTGATCTTTTGGCGGGTGATCTTCTGACGGATAATCTTTTGGTGGATGATCTTCTGACGGGTGTTCTTTTGACGGGTGATCTTCTGACGGGTGATCTTTTGGCTGGCGAACTTCTGACCGGTGATCTTTTGGCGGGTGATCCTCTGACGGGTGATCTTTTGACGGGTAATCAGTCTGTAGTTATATTTTAGAGCATTTGAAGCAACCCCCTTCTCCCTCTATAACCTGGTCCACATTTCCAACACTACGAAATTTGGAAAGGGCGAAAACGTCCTTTAGGCTTTTAGTTCTGCGATATGCAGATCTTTTAGCGGGTGACCTTTTGACGGGTGATCTTGTGATGGGGGATCTTCTGACAGTCTTCTCTTGGGGCGGGGGGATGTTGATTTTCGCGGATCCAGTGATCTTTTGGCGGGTGATCCTCTGACGGGTGATCTTTTGGCGGGTGATCTCTTGACGGGTGATGTTTTGGCGCGTGATCTTCTGACCGGTGATCTTTAGACGAGAGATCTTCTGTCTGGAGATCTTCTGACAGGTGATCTTCTGACTGGTCCTCGTCTGGCGAGTGATCTTTTGGCGTGTGATCTTCTGGCGGGTGATCTTTTGGCGCGGATCTTTTGACGGGTGATCTTCTGTCTGAAGATCTTCAGACAGGTGATCTTCTGACTGGTGCTTTACTGGCAGGTGATCTTTTGGCGGGTGATCTTCTGACGGGTGATCTTTTGGCGGGTGATCTTCTGACGGGTGATCTTTTGGCGGGTGATCTCCTGACGGGTGATGTTTTGGCGCGTTATCTTCTGACCGGTGATCTTTAGACGGGTGATCTTCTGTCTGCAGATCTTCTGACATGTTATCTTCTGACTGGTCCTCGTCTGGCGGGTGATCTTTTGGCGTGTGATCTTCTGGCGGGTGATCGTTTGGCGCGGATCTTTTGACGGGTGATCTTCTGTCTGAAGATCTTCAGACAGGTGATCTTCTGACTGGTGCTCTACTGGCGGGTGATCTTTTGTCTGGTGATCGTCTGGTGGGTGATGTTTTAGCGGGTAATCAGTCTGTAATTATATTTTTGAACATTTGAAGCAACCACCCTCTCCCTCTATAACGTGGTCCACATTTCCAACACTACGAAATTTTGAAAGGGCTCAAATCTCCTTTAGGCTTTGATTTCTGCGATATGCAGATCTTTTGACGGGTGATCTTTTGGCGGGTGATCTTGTGATGGGTGAACTTCTGACTCGTCTCCACCTGGGGTGGGGGGATGTTGGTTTTTGCGGAACTAGTGATCTTTTTTTTGGGTGATCCTTTGATTTGTGATCTTCTGACGGGTGATCGTTTGGCGGATGATCTTTTGGCGTGTGATCTTCTGACGAGTGATCTTCTGACGAGTGATCTTCTGACGAGTGATCTTTTGAAGGTTGATCTTCTGATTGGTGATCTTTTGACGGGTGATTTTCGGACTTGTGATCTTCTGACGGGTGATCTTTTGATGGGTGATCTTCTGACGGGTGATCTTTTGGCGGTTGATCTTCTGACCGGTGCTCTTCTGACGGGTGATCTTCTGACGGGTGATCTTTTGACGGGTGATCTTCTGTCTGGTGATCGTCTGGTGGGTGATTTTTTTTGGCGGGTAATCAGTCTGTAATTATATTTTAGAGCATTTGAATCAACCACCCTCTCCCTTTATAACGTGATCCATATTTCCAATACTACGAAATTTTAAAAGGGCTAAAATGTCCTTTAGGCTTTGATTTCTGCGTTATGCAGATCTTTTGACGGGTGATCTTTGGCGGGTGATCTTGTGATGGGTGATCTTTTGGCGGGTGATCTTGTGATGGGTGATCTTCTGACTGGTCTCCACTTGGGGTGGGGGGATGTTGATTTTTGCGGAACCAGTGATCTTTTTTAGGGTGATCCTTTGATTTGTGATCTTCTGACGGGTGATCTTTTGGCGGATGATTTTTGGCGGGTGATCTTTTGATGGGTGATCGTCTGACAGGTCTACTCTTGGGGTGGAGGGATATTGATTTTTGCGGAACCAGTGATCTTTTGGCGGGTGATCCTCTGACGGGTGATCTTTTGACGGATGATCTTCTGGCGGGTGATCTTCTGACGGGGGATGTTTTGCAGGGGTGATCCTCTGACCGGTGATCTTTTGACGGGTGACCTTCTGTCTGGAGATCTTCTGACAGGTGATCTTCTGACTGGTCCTCGACTGGCGGGTGATCTTTTGGCGGGTGATCTTCTGGCGGGTGATCTTTTGGCGCGGATCTTCTGACGGATGATCTTTTGACGGGTGATCTTCTGTCTGGAGATCTTCAGACAGGTGATCTTCTGACTGGTGCTCTACTGGCGGGTGATATTTTGGCGGGTGATCTTCTCGCAGGTGATGCTTTGGCGGGTGATCTTCTATCGGGTGATCTTTTGACAGGTGATCTTTTGACGGGTGATCTTTTAACGGGTGATCTTTTGGCGGGTGATCATCTGACGGGTGATGTTCTGACTGATGATTTTTTGGCGGGTGATGTTCTGACGGTTGATCTTTCGACGGGTGATCCTCTGACGGGTGATCTTTTCACTGGTGATCTTGTGACGGGTGATCCTCTGACGAGTGATCTTCTGACGAGTGATCTTTTGATGGTTGATCTTCTGATTGGTGATCTTTTGACGGGTGATTTTCCGACTTGTGATCTTCTGACCGGTGATCTTTTGGCTGGCGAACTTCCGACCGGTGATTTTCTGGCGGGTGATCTTCTGAGTGGTGATCGTCTGACTGGTGATCGGTGGTGGGCGATCTTTTGAAGTGTGATGATCTTGTGATGGGTGATCTTCTGACAGGTGTTCTCTTGGGGTGGGGGATGTTGATTTATGCGGAACTAGTGATCTTTTGGCGGGTGATCCTCTGACGGGTAATCTTTTAGCGGGTGATCTTCTGGCGGGTGATCTTTTGGCGGGTGATCTCCTGACGGGTGATGTTTTGGTGCGTGATCTTCTGCCCGGTGATCTTTTGACGGGTGATCTTTTGGCTAGCGAACTTCAGACCTGTGATCTTTTGGCGGGTGATCCTCTGACGGGTGATCTTTTTGCAGGTGATCTTCTGGCGGGTGATCTTCGGGCTAAAATGTCCCTTAGGCTTTGATTTCTGCGATATGCAGATCTTTTGACGGGTGATCTTTTGGCGGGTGATCTTGTGGTGGGTGAACTTCTGACTGGTCTCCACTTGGGATGGGGGGATGTTGATTTTTGCGGAACCAGTGATCTTTTGTTGGGTGATCCTTTGATATGTGATCTTCTGACGGGAGATCTTTTGGCGGATGATCTTTTGGCGGGTTATCTTCTGAGGAGTGAACTTCTGACGAGTGATCTTCTGACGAGTGATCTTTTAAAGGTTGATCTTTTGATTGGTGATCTTTTGACGGGTTATTTTCCGACTTGTGATCTTCTGACGGGTGATCTTCTGACGGGTGATCTTTTGACGGGTGATCTTCTGATGGGTTATCTTTTGACGGGTGATCTTCTGACCGGTGATCTTTTGGCGGTTGATCTTCTGACCGGTGCTCTTCTGACGGGTGATCTTCTGACGGGTGATCTTCTGACGGGTGATCTTCTGACGGGTGATGTTTTGACGGGTGATCTTCTGACGGGTGATCTTTTGGCTGGCGAACTTCTGACCGGTGATTTTCTGACGGGTGATCTTCTGTCTGGTGATCGTCTGGTGGGTGATGTTTTGGCGGGTAATCAGTCTGTAATTATATTTTAGAGCATTTGAAGCAACCACCCTCTCCCTCTTGTGATGGGTGATCTTCTGACTGGTCTCCACTTGGGGTGGGGGGATGTTGATTTTTGCGGAACCAGTGATCTTTTGGTGGGTGATCCTTTGATTTGTGATCTTCTGACGGGTGATCTTTTGGCGGATGATCTTTTGGCGGGTGCTCTTGTGATGGGTGATCGTCTGACAGGTCTTCTCTTGGGGTGGAGGGATATTGATTTTTGCGGAACCAGTGATCTTTTGTCGGGTGACCCTCTGACGGGTGATCTTTTGGCGGGTGATCTTCTGGCGGGTGATGTACATGTTTTGGAGGGGTGATCTTCTGTCTGGAGATCTTCTGACAGGTGATCTTCCGACTGGTGATCGTCTGACGGGTGATCTTTTGGCGGGTGATCTTCTGGCTAATGATCTTTTGACGGGTTATCTTCTGACAGGAGATTTTTTGACGGGTGATCTTTTGGCGGGTGGTTTTAGGGCGGGTGATCTTTTGACGTGTGATCCTCTGACGGCTGGTGTTTTGACGGGTGATCCTCTAACTGGTGATCTTCTGACGGGTGATCCTATGACGAGTGATCTTCTGACAAGTGATCTTTTGAAGGGTGATCTTTGGATGGGTGATCTTTTAATGGGTGATTTTCCGACTTGTGATCTTCTGACGGGTGAACTTCTGACGGGTGATCTCTTGGAGCATGATCTTTTGGCGGGTGATGTTCTGACGGGTGATCTTTTGCCGGGTGATCTTCTGACGGGTGATCGTTTGGCTGGCGAACTTCTGACGGGTTGTCATCTGACTGGTCATCGCCTAGGGGCTGATCTTTTGGCGGATGATCCTCTAACGGGTGATCTTTTAGCGGGTAATCAGTCTGTAATTATATTTTATAGCATTTGAAGCAACCACCCTCTCCCTTAATAACCTGGTCCACATTTCCAACACCACGAAATTTGGAAAGGGCCAAAATGTTCTTTAGGCTTTTAGTTCTGCGATATGCAGATCTGTTGGCGGGTGATCTTGTGATGGGTGATCTTCTGACAGGTCTTCTCTTGGGGAGGGGGGGATGTTGATTTTTGCGGAACCAGTGATCTTTCGGCGGGTGATCCTCTGACGGGTGATCTATTGGCGGTGATCTTCTGGCGGGTGATCTTTTGACGGGTGATCTTTTGGCGGGTGATATTCTGGCGGGTGATCTTTTGTCGGGTGAACCTCTGAGGGGTGATCTTTTGGCGGGTGATCTTCTGACGGGTGATCTTCTGACGCTGATCTTTTGGCTGGCGAACGTCTGACCGGTGATCTTCTGACGGGTGATCTTCTGACTGGTGATCGTCTAATGGGTGATCTTTTGGCAGCTGATCCTCTGACGGGTGATCATTAGGCGGGTAATCAGTCTGTAATTATATTTTAGAGCATTTGAAGCAACCACCCTTTCCTTCTATAACCTGGTCCACATTTCCAACACTACGAAATTTGGAAAGGGCCAAATGTCCTTTAGGCTATTAGTTCTGCGATATGCAGAACTTTTGGCGGGTGATCTTTTGGCGGGTTATCTTGTGATGGGTGAGCTTCTGACAGGTCTTCTCTTGGGGTGGGGGATATTGATTTGTGCGGAACCAGTGATCTTTTGGCGTGTGATCTTCTGACGGGTGATATTCTGGCGGGTGGTCTTCAGACCGGTGATCTTTTGACGGGTGATCTTTTATCTGGAGATCTTCTGACAGGTGATCTTCTGACTGGTGCTCGTCTGGTGGTTGATTTTCTGGCGGGTGATCTTCTGGCGGGTGATCTTTTGGCGGGTGATCTTCTGACCGGTGATCTTCTGACCGGTGATCTTCTGACTGGTGATCTTCTGATCGGTGATCTTCTGACCTGAGATCTTTTGGCGGGTGATCTTCCGGCGGGTGATGTTTTGGCTAGTGATCTTCTTACGGGTGATCTTCCGACGAGTGATCGTTTGGCGGTGATCTTCTGGCGGGTGATCTTGTGACCGGTGATCCTCTGACGGGTGATCTTGTGACGGGTGATCATCTGACGGGTGATTTTCTGACGAGTGATATCTTGGCGGGTAATCTAACGACAGTTGATGTTTTGCCGTGTGATCAGTCGCGATCGGTAATTATATTTTAGAGCATTTGAAGCAACAACCCTTTCCCTCTATAATCTCACGGGTGTCCTCTGAGGGGTGATGTTCTGACGCGTGATCCTCTGACGGGTGATCCTTACGAGTGATCTTCTGAGGTGTGATCTATTAACGGGTGATCTTTTGACGGGTAATCAGTCTGTAATTTTATTTTAGAGCATTTGAAGCAACCACCCTCTCCCTTTATAACCTGGTCCACATTTTCAACACTACGAAATGTGGAAAGGGCCAAAATGTTCTTTAGGCTTTTAGTTCTGCGATATGCTGATCTTCTGATCTTCTGACGGGTGATGTTATGAGGGGTGTTCTTATGGCGGGTGATCTTTTGACGGGTGATATTCTGGCGGGTGATCTTTTGTCGGGTGAACCTCTGAGAGGTGATCTTTTGGCGAGTGATCTTCTGACGGGTGATCTTCTGACGCTGATCTTTTGGCTGGCGAACGTCTGACCGGTGATCTTCTGACGGGTGGTCTTCTGACTGGTGATCGTCTAATGGGTGATCTTTAGGTGGGTGATCCTCTGACGGGTGATCATTAGGCAGGTAATCAGTCTGTAATTATATTTTAGAGCATTTGAAGCAACCACCCTCTCCCTCTATAACCTGGTCCACATTTCCAACACTACGAAATTTGGAAAGGGCCAAATGTCCTTTAGGCTTTTAGTTCTGCGATATGCATGTCTTTTGGCGGGTGATCTTGTGATGGGTGATCTTCTGACAGGTCTTCTCTTGCAGTGGGGGATGTTGATTTTTGCGGAACCAGTGATCTTTTGGCGTGTGATCTTCTGACGGGTGATATTTTGGCGGGTGGTCTTCAGACCGGTGATCTTTCGATGGGTGATCTTTTGTCTGGAGATCTTCTGACGGGTGATCTTCTGACTGGTGCTCGTCTGGCGGGTGATATTCTGGCCGGTGATCTTCTGACCGGTGATATTTTGGCGGTTGATCTTCTGGCGGGTGATGATTTGGCGATTGATCTTCTGACCGGTGATCGTTTGGCGGTGATCTTCTGGCGGGTGATCTTGTGGCCGGTGATCCTGTGACGGGAGATCGTGTGACGGGTGATTATCTGACGGGTGATTTTCTGACCGGTGATCTCTTGGCGGGTAATCTTCCGACAGTTGATGTTTTGGCGTGTGATCAGTCGCGATCGGTAAGTACATTTTAGAGCATTTGAAGCAACCACCCTTTCCATCTATAATCTCACAGGTGTCCTCTTAGGGGTGATGTTTTGGAGGGTGATCTTCTTACGTGTGACCTTTTGACGGGCGATCTTTTGGCGGGTGATCTTCTGGCAGGTGATCTTTTGACGGGTGATCCTCTGACGGGGGATCTTGTGACGGGTGATCATCTGACTGGTAATGTTCTGACGGATGATCTTTTGGAGGGTAATCTTCCGACGGTTGATGTTTTGGCGTGTGATCAGTCGGTAATTAAATTTTAGAGCATTTGAAGCAACCACACTTTCCCTCTAAAATCTCACGGGTGATCCTCTGACGGGTGATTTTCTGACAGGTGATACTGTGTGGGGTGATCCTGACGAGTGATCTTCTGAGGGATGATCTATTAACGAATGATCTTTTGACGGGTGATCCTCTGACGGGTGTTCTTTTCACTGGTGATCTTCTGACGGGTGATCCTCTGACGAGTGATCTTCTGACGTGTTATCTTTTGGCGGTTGATCTCCTGACCGGTCCTCTTCTGACGGGTGATCTTCTGACGGGTGATCTTCTGACGGGTGATCTTCTGACGGGTGATCTTTTGACGGGTGATCTTTAGGCTGGCGAACTTCTGACCGGTGATTTTCCAACTTGTGATCTTCTGATGGGTGTTCTTCTGACGGGTGATCTTTTGGCGGGTGATATTTTGGCGGGTGATATTCTGACGGGTGATCTTCTGCCGGCTGATCTTTTGGAGGTTGATCTTCTGGCGGGTGATCATTTGACGGGGGATCCTCTGACGGGTGATCTTTTGACGGGTGATCATTAGACGGGTGATCCTCTGACGTGTGATCCATTGACGGGTGGTCTTCTGACGGGTGAACGTTTGGCGGGTAATCTTCCGACGGTTGAAGTTTTGGCGGGAGATCAGTCGGTAATTACATTTTAGAGCATTTGAAGCAACTACCCTTTCCCTCTATGCAGATCTTATGGCGGGTGATCTTCTGGCGGGTGATCTTTTGGCGGGTGATCTTCTGGCGGGTGATCTTTTGACGGGTGATCTTCTGACGGGTGATCCACTGACGGGTGGTCTTCTGACGGGTGATCTTTTGGCGGGTAATCTTTCGACGGTTGATGTTTTGGCGGGAGATCAGTCGGTAATTACATTTTAGAGCATTTGCAGCAACCACCCTTTCCATCTATAATCTAACGGGTGATCCTCCGAAATTTCCAACACTACGAAATTTGGAAAGGGCCAAAATCTTTTTTATTCTTTCAGTTCTGCGATATGCAGATCTTATGGCGGGTGATCTTTTACGGGTTATCTTCTGTGAGGAGATCTTCTGACAGGTGATCTTCTGACTGGTTCTCGTCTGGCGGGTGATCTTTTGGCAGTTGATGTTTTGGCGGGTGATCTTCTTACGGGTGACCTTTTGACGGGCGATCTTTTGGCGGGTGATCTTCTGGCGGGTGATCTTTTGACGGGTGATCCTCTGACGGGTGATCTTGTGAAGGGTGATCATCTGACTGGTAATGTTCTGACGGATGATCTTTTGTCGGGTAATCTTCCGACGGTTGATGTTTTGGCGGGTGAACAGTCGGTAATTACATTTTAGAGCATTTGAAGCAACCACACTTTCCCTCTATAATCTCACGTGTGATCATCTGACGGGTGATGTTCTGACAGGTGATCCTGTGTGAGGTGACCCTGACGAGTGTTCTTCTGAGGGATGATCTATTAACGAGTGATCTTTTGACGGGTGGTCCTCTGACGGGTGTTCTTTTCACTGGTGATCTTCTCACGGGTGATCCTCTGACGAGTGAACTTCTGACGTGTGATCTTTTGAAGGGTGATCTTCTGATGGGTGATCTTCTGACGGGTGATTTTCCGACTTGTGATCTTTAGACGGGTGATCTTCTGACGGGTGATCTTTTGACTGGTGATCGTCTAATGGGTGATCTTTTGGCGGGTGATCCTCTGACGGGCGATCATTAGGCGGGTAATCAGTCTGTAATTATTTTTTAGAGCATTTGAAGTAACCACCCTCTCCCTCTATAACCTGGTCCACATTTCCAAAACTGCGAAATTTGTAAAGGGCCAAATGTCCTTTAGGCTTTTAGTTCTACGACATGCAGATCTTTTGGCGGGTGATCTTGTGATGGGTGATCTTCTGACAGGTCTTCTCTTGGGGTAGGGGATGTTGATTTTTGCGGAACCAGTGATCTTTTGGCGGGTGGTCTTCAGACCTGTGATCTATTGACGGGTGATCTTTTGTCTGGAGATCTTCTGACAGGTGATCTTCTGACTGGTGCTCGTCTGGCGGGTGATCTTCTGGCGGGTGATGTTTTGGCGAGTGATCTTCTGACGGGTGATCTTCTGGCGGGTGATCTTGTGTCCTGTGATCCTCTGACGGGTGATCTTGCGAGGGGTGATCATCTGACGGGTGATTTTCTGACGGGTGATCTCTTGGCGGGTAATCTTCCGACAGTTGATGTTTTGGCGTGTGATCAGTCGCGATCGGCAATTGCATTTTAGAGCATTTGAAGCAACCACGTTTTTCCTTTATAATCTCACGGGTGTCCTCTGAGGGGTGATGTTCTGACGCGTAATCCTCTAGCGGGTGATCCTTACGAATGATCTTCT
Source organism: Dendrophyllia cribrosa (assembly GCA_024195265.1). NCBI lineage: Eukaryota > Metazoa > Cnidaria > Anthozoa > Scleractinia > Dendrophylliidae > Dendrophyllia > Dendrophyllia cribrosa. Next base: position 50,379,777 of record JAJLRJ010000002.1, on the reverse strand, counting down.
GAGGTGTGATCTATTTACGGGTGATCTTTTGACGGGTGATTTACTGACGGGTGTTCTTTTCACTGGTGATCTTCTGACGGGTGATCCTCTGACGAGTGATCTTCTGACGAGTGATCTTTTGACGGGTGATTTTCCGACTTGTGATCTTCTGACGGGTGATCTTTTGGCGCGTGATCTTTTGGCGGGTGATCTTTTGGCGGGTGATATTCTGACGGGTGATTTTCTGACGGCTGATCTTTTGGCGGGTGATCTTCTGGCGGGTGATCATTTGACGGGTGATCCTCTGACGGGTGATCTTTTGACGGGTGATCCTCTGACGGGTGATCTCTGGCGGGTGATCTTTTGACGGGTGATCTTCTGACGGGTGATTCACTGACGGGTGGTCTTCTGACGGGTGATCTTTTGGCGGGTAATCTTTCGACGGTTGATCTTTTGGCGGGAGATCAGTCGGTAATTACATTTTAGAGCATTTGAAGCAACCACCCTTTCCCTCTATAATCTAACGGGTGATCCTCCGAAATTTCCAACTCTACGAAATTTGGAAAGGGCCAAAATCTCCTTTATTCTTTTAGTTCTGCGATATGCAGATCTTCTGGCGGGTGATCTTCTGGCGGGTGATCTTTTGGCGGGTGATCTTCTGGCGGGTGATCTTTTACAGGTTATCTTCTGTCAGGAGATCTTCTGACAGGTGATCTTCTGACTGGTTCTCGTCTGGCGGGTGATCTTTTGGCGGGTGATCTTCTGTCGGGTGATGTTTTGGCGGGTGATCTTCTTACGGGTGACCTTTTGACGGGCGATCTTTTGGCGGGTGATCTTCTGGCGGGTGATGTTTTGACGGGTGATCCTCTGACGGGGGATCTTGTGAAGGGTGATCATCTGACTGGTAATGTTCTGACGGATGATCTTTTGGCAGGTGATCTTCCGACGGTTGATGTTTTGGCGTGTGATCAGTCGGTAATTACATTTTAGAGCATTTGAAGCAACCACACTTTCCCTCTATAATCTCACGGGTGATCCTCTGACGGGTGATGTCCTGACAGGTGATCCTGTGTGAGGTGATCCTGACGAGTGTTCTTCTGAGGGATGATCTATTAACGAGTGATCTTTGGACGGGTGGTCCTCTGACGGGTGTTTTTTTCACTGGTGATCTTCTGACGGGTGATCCTCTGACGAGTGATCTTCTGACGTGTGATCTTTTGAAGGGTGATCTTTTGACGGGTGATTTTCCGACTTGTGATCTTCAGACGGGTGATCTTCTGATGGGTGTTCTTTTGGTGGATGATCTAATGACGAGTGATCTTTTGGCGGGTGATCTTCTGACGGATGAACTTTTGGCGGGTGATCTTCTGACGGGTGTTCTTTTGACGGGTGATTTTCTGAGGGGTGATCTTTTGGCGGGGGATCTTCTGACCGGTGATCTTCTGACGGGTGATCTTCTATCGGGTGATCTTCTGACGGGTGATCTTTTGACGGATGATCTTCTGACGGGTGATCTTTTGGCTGGCGAACTTCCGACCTGTGATTTTCTGACTGGTGGTCGTCTGACTGGTGATCGGTGGTGGGCGATCTTTTGGCGTATGATCTTGTGATGGGTGATCTTCTGACAGGTCTTTTCTTGGGACGGGGGGATGTTGCTTTTTGCGGAACTAGTGAACTTTTGGCGGGTGACCCTCTGACGGGTGATTCTCTGACGGGTAATCTTTTAGCGGGTGATCTTCTGGCGGGTGATCTTTTGGTGGGTGATCTCCTGACGGGTGATGTTTTGGCGCGTGATCTTTTGACTGGTAATCTTCTGACGAGTGATCCTCTGATGGGTTATCTTCAGATTGGTGAACTTCTGACTGGTGATCTTCTGACGGGTAATCTTTTGGCGGGTGATCTTAGATAGATAGATAGATAGATAATCTTTATTTAAACACGGTAAAAATTCGTCAGCTAAAAATCATTATAATACTAACACAAAGCAATAAACTAATATTAAAAAATATCTATATATGAAGAATTTAATAAATAATAAAAAGCTGCTTTCCACGAATGCCGTGCCTTATAGTTCCTCTTTGAGAAGTCGTTTAAATTGCCCAAGGGACTCAGCTTTCCTTACATTATGAGAAAGGCTGTTCCAGAGCATGGCGCCACTATAACTGAAACTATTTTTATAATAGTTTGTGCGCGGCAATGGAACATTAAGTTTATCCTCAGAGTCCCTTAGGTTGTAACTAATTTCTCGCTTCTCAAATTTAGAACTTAGATAGTTTGGAGCCAACCCGTGTAGAGACCTATAAACCATCGTAGCTCTTTGAATTTGTTGCTGGCAAGCAAGATTTTTCCATCCTAGGAGTTCTAATAGATTACCAGCATCTACGTCATAGTCTGAATAGGTCAAAACACGGGCTGCTCTGTTTTGTAGCTTTTGTAGTTTATTCTGCAGAGTTATCCCACAGTTTCCCCAAACAATGTTGCAGTAGTCGAAGTGTGGCTGTATCAATGCTTGATAAATTAAGTATAAGGTCGCTTGAGGAACGAGGTGCCTAATTCGTTTCATGGCCCCAATACCAGAAGCGACTTTCTTTGTGACTTTCTCGATGTGGTCACTCCAGCCAAGTTTGTCATCAATGGTCACCCCAAGTGATTTTGTGGTAGTGACCCGGTTAACTTGAAGATCTTTAATTGCAAGTGCTGGGGAATCCGTGAGAGTACTTAGCCTCTGTCTAGATCCGATAAGCATAAATTCAGTTTTAGTCATATTTAGAGTGAGTTTGTTTGCTTTCAGCCAATTGTAAACGTTTTGTAAATCTTGGTTTAGATATAATTGAATGTCGTCTGCATTATTACTTGCGTAAGTAAGGTGGGTATCGTCAGCATACATCCTCGGCTCGCAGTTTAAGAGACAATTTGGAAGATCGTTAATATATAATAGAAATAGTAGTGGTCCTAGGATCGTCCCCTGGGGAACACCACAACTTAAAATACAACTTTTTGAGAGCGATCCGTTAATAGAGCACATTTGGGTACGATTCTCTAAATATGACTTAAACCATCGATGTGCATTACCATATATGCAGGGATGAGGGATGATCTTTTGGCGGGTGATCGTCTCACGGGTGATCTTTTAGTGGGTGATCTTTTGAAGGGTGATCTTTTGGCGGTGACCTTCTGACGGGTGATCTTTTCGTCGGTGATTTTTTGGAGCGTGATCTTTTGGCGGGTGATATTCTGACGAGTGATCTTCTGACGGCTGATCTTTTGGCAGGTGATCTTCTGCCCTGTGATCTTTTCACGGGTGATCCTCTGTCTGGAGATCTTCTGACAGGTGATCTTCTGACTGGTGATGGTCTGGCGGGTGATCTTTTAGCGGGTGATCTTCTGGCGGGTGAACTATTGGCGGGTGATCTTCGGACGGGTGATCTTTTGACGGGTGATCTTTTGGCTGGTGATCTTTTGACAGGTGATTCTGTGACGGGTGATCTTGTGACGGGTTGTCATCTGACGGAAGATCTTCTGACGGGTGATCTTTTGGCGGGAGATCAGTCGGTAATTACATTTTAGAGCATTTGAAGCAACCACCTTTTCCCTCTATAATCTAACGAGTGATCCTCTGACGGGTGATCCTGACGAGTAGTTAGTGACGTTGGGGGTTCGGGATCACCCCCACAGACCCATTTGGAGCCTTAATTTAATGATTGGCACCGCCACCCACAGGTCCTCCTTCCAGTCGGCCCTGTGGGTGGCGGTGCCAATCATTAAATTAAGGCTCCAAATGGGTCTGTGGGGGTGATCCCGAACGCCCCAACGTCACCAACTACTCACTGTGAATGCTGGTCCGGTACGAGATCACCGGAGGGCCCGGCACGAGATCACCACTGTGAATGCTGGTCCAGTACGAGACCACCACCCCAGGGAGGTATAGACAATTGAAGAAACCCCACCCCTATGCATATCAACCAACATGGCAATGGCACAGAGCCCGGCACGAGATCACCAATTGAAGAAAATAAAACCCCTGTATATAACATGGCGGCTCAACGTCTTGACTTCAACCCAAGGAACCAAGATTACTTTGGTGATTGGTTGCATGGTTATAAGATGAATGTCCCTGTTGATTACCCCATCAAGGACCTCAATTCATTCTTCATAAGTAATCGGGCGGCTTTTCTCCAGAAAATTGCACGCGAAGTCACAGAGCTTGGCGGGGTGAAGGTCACTTTATCAATCGATGTTCACTTTTCAATGGAAGGCGAGGACAATCGAAAAATTAATCACTTCTTTTGGAACGCCAATCCACTGATTGTTACACAACTCTATCAGCTTCGAGAGGAGGGCACTCTGGAAGGCATTGTCAATGACTTTGAGGAAGAGATTGCCAGATGGCAGCAGTTGGGTTCTGGTTGGGTGATTGAGAACATCAAAACTGTTTACCTTGAGTTCGGGACATACCAGCCTCTACGAGGTGGCACATTTATCCCAACCCCATCAAAACTCAGGCCAAAGCAGGCTATCATCAATGTGAAGAACAGAGATAACCAGTGTCTGCGCTGGGCACTGCGATCGGCATTGTTTCCTGTAAATGTTAATGCAAACAGAACAGGCAGTTATCCCATTGATGATGGTCTAGACTTCACCGGAATCGATTCTCCAACGCCATTGAGTCAGATATCCAAGGTTGAGCGTCAAAACAACCTTCCAATCAACATTTATGGCTGGAAGAATAACAAGGTGGTTGTGATCAGAGTCAGTGAGCAAGAGGATCCCAATCTGCGAAGGATTAATCTGATGCTGCTCACAAACACTCACACCTCACATTATTGTTACATCAAGAGCATGAGCAGGCTTCTGCACAGTGAGTTCAACGCAAGGCGCCGCATGCATCACTGTGACAGGTGTCTCCAAGCCTTTTCTTCAGAACGGGTTCTCACCGATCATCTATTCTATTGCAGAGGAGTCAAAGGCAGGCCGGCACGAGCTGAAATGCCAAAAGAAGGCGAAAACTTCCTCCACTTCAAGAACTTCCAAAACCAGATGAAGAAGCCTTGGGTCATATATGCTGACTTCGAAAGCATTGTCGAAAAAGTCCACGGTTGTATACCAGATCCACAAAAGAGCAGCACCACTGAAACATCAGTGCATAAACCCTGCGGGTTCTGCATGTTAGCTGTTCGCTCTGATGGAGAGACAAAGGGCCCTTATCTTTACAGAGGAGAGGACGCTGTGCCAGTCTTTCTTGACACTCTTCAACAGTTGGAAGGAGTGATCAGAGACGAGTTGAAACACAAGGCACCACTCTCCATGACAAGAGCAGACTGGGCAGAGTTCAACCGTGCAACAGATTGCCACATCTGTGACAAGCCTCTCATCAAGGATAACTTCAGGGATGCCATTGCGATCTATGACTTAGACACCGGTAATTATGAGGGCTTCGTTCATCGCCACACCAACAACTGCTACAAAAAGTCATTCAAAGTCTTTATCCACCATTACGATGGTGAGATGGATGTGTTTCCATTTGTCGGGCCATGGAATCAAAGGAAGGCACCTCCTGATAACCTACCAGAGCAAGTCGATTGTCTCTACTGTGAGGAGCCCCTTATCCAAGACTCTGTTCGAGACGCAGTCAAAGATCATTGCCACATCACAGGCAAATATCGGGGTGCTGCTCACCATTCTTGCAACATCAACCATTTCAGAACCAACCCGAAAACGGAAATAATCCCGGTAATCTTTCACAACTTAAAGGGTTATGATGCACATCACATCATGAGTGGAATTGCGGATGTGAATTCCGATTTGAAATGCATCCCAAACAACATGGAGAAGTACATCTCTTTCTCCCTCGGCAAGCTGAGGTTCATTGACAGCTTGCAGTTCATGCAGCCAAGCCTCAGTGCCCTGGTTGATGCAAACAAGCCAGAGTCCTTCACAATCACGGCAAACCACGAGAAGAACCAATCCAGGCGCGGCCTTCTCCTGCAAAAAGGGATTTACCCTTACGAATACTTGGATTCTTGGACTCGATTCGATGAGGCCTCTCTCCCGCCGAAGGATGCCTTCTACAGCGTGCTCAAGAAGGAAGGCATCTCAGACGAAGAATACGCCCACGTGCAGAAAGTGTGGGAGGTATTTGTATGCAAGACGCTTGGGGATTACCACGACCTCTACCTTGAGACAGATGTGCTTCTTCTGGCTGATGTTTTCGAGAACTTCAGAAAAACATGTCTACAACATTACAAGCTTGACCCGGCACATTATTATACAAGCCCTGGTCTCTCCTGGGACGCCCTTCTCAGGTATACGAAAATCAACCTGGAGCTGCTCACAGACATCAACATGCATCTCTTTGTTGAAAGCGGCTTGCGAGGTGGCATATCCATGGAGAGCAGGCGGTACTGTAAGGCCAACAACCCCTATCTTCGCGACCACAACCCCGACGAAGAGTCAAGTTACATCATGTATCTCGACGCGAACAATCTCTATGGATGGGCCATGAGTCAGTCTCTTCCAGTTGGCAACTTCGCATGGTGCCCTGTCTTTCCAACACAACACCAGATCAGGAGGTGGAGGCCAAACAGAAAGATTGGTTACATTCTCGAGGTTGATCTTGAGTACCCCGAGGAGCTGCATGATGAGCACAACGCTTATCCTCTTGCCCCAGAAAGTCAGGTCGTTCCAAAGGAATGGATGTCGCCATACCAAAGGGCCTTGGCAGAGGGACAGCCAAAAGACAAGACGCAGAAGCTGCTCCTTACCCTGAACAACAAATCCCGGTACGTGTGCATTACAGAAATCTCAGCAGTACTTGGATCTTGGAATGAAGTTGACGAAAATCCACAAAATGCTCAAGTTCGAGCAGAGGGCTTGGATGGAGCCATACATCTCCCTGAACACCGAGCTCAGGAAGAAGGCCACTTCCGACTTTGAGAAGAACTTCTTCAAGCTCATGAACAACTCAGTCTTCGGTAAGACAATGGAGAACCTCAGAAATCGAATCGACATGAAGCTTGTCCGGGCGCACGAGCGAGACAAGATGAGAAAGCTTATCGCAAGCCCACTGTTTTCCAGAGCAACGGTCTTTGGACCCAAACTGGCGGGGCTCCAGATGCACAAGGAGAAAATCAAATTCAACCGCCCAGTTTACACAGGCATGTGCATCCTTGATCTCTCCAAAACACTGATGTACGACTTCTATTACAAACATCTCAAGCTGAAATATGGCCAGTGCGTAGACCTACTCTACACAGACACAGACTCTCTGCTCCTCGAGATCAAGACGGATGATGTCTATAAAGACATGGAGAACCTTCTGGATGAACTCTACGACACAAGTGATTATCCCAAGGACCATCCACTCCACAGCCAGAAGAACAAGAAGGTCATCGGCAAGATGAAGGACGAGTGCGCAGGTAAGCCGATCTCGGAGACTGTGTGTCTTCGCTCGAAGATGTACTCAATCCTTCTGGATGACGACAAAAACATCAAGAAAGCAAAGGGCACCACCAAGGTTGTCACAAAGAAAGAGATCACCCACCAGAATTACAAGGACGCCCTCTTCGACCGGCGAACCTTCAAGCACGGGATGGACAGGATCCGAAGCAAAGGCCACCAAATCTTCGGTGAGCATCTAAACAAGACAACGCTCTCTCCCTTTGACTCCAAGCGCTGGATCAAGGATGATGGCATCCACACGCTGGCATATGGTCACAAAGATATCGGCGGCAACTGAGTGCCCGGCGGCACAACCATCAGCTCCTCACGAACGAAGCCTCGCTTAGGCCCGTCGTAGAGATAATAAACCACTGGCTCATTCGGCTTGGTGACAATCCTTTGTATTTGGTAGACCTTCAAAGACCAGATCGGGTCAGTCGCACGCCTCCCACCGCCCTCAAGCTCACCGGGCTGATACAAATATCTCACACTCACCCGGGGTGGGAGCTTCTTTTCCTTCACCCCAACAGGCCTAGCATATGGAGTCGCAGGCTTGGAGGATATTGCTTTCTCTTTGATTGCATCCTTTGGCTTCTTGCCAGTGAGTCTTGTTACTTCATTGTTCAAGGCCGAGACAACATCTGGCAGTCTTTTGACCCATGCAGTCGAACGGCCAGAGGGCATATTCATTTCAACGGCATACTGATAACCAAACAGCCTTTCAGCCAGGGTTCGGTTGAATCTCTCCACAATTGCTTGGTCTCTGTGGATATCAACCCGCCCGCGACGAATGGTTGTTTTGTTGTTTTCCATTGTCTTAGTCACAGCCCCCATAAACTCTTTCCCAGGGTCAACTTGCAAGAGTTGCGGCCATTTCAAAGGCCCACGTCTGTAAATCTTCTGAAATGCCCTTGAGACTTCTTCAGACTCTTTCGAAGTCAGAGGCTCTGCTGCTTTGTAACGGCTAGCCACATCCACAAGGGTTAATGCGTATTTGTAAACCTTTCTCCGTGTGGAAGTTTGTCGTGGGGCAGGAAGAGAAGATCTGCTTGATGCACTGAATTGGGTCTAGAGACATCAAACTTGGGCCTAGGGATATGGCGCGGCGCTGGGAGGTAAACTTGCCAAAGGGCTTGTTTGACCAGCCATTTCTTTGCGACATCATTAGAGACCTTGGCCGCTGCAGCTAGCTTTTTCACAGCGGCAAGCCCTTTCCAATACCCTTTCGTGCTGTAATAGATCTTAGAGAGTTTCGTCTCCATTGTGCGTATATATAGAGTTTATGAATCGGGGCTCGTTCCATGGCTATACCATGCAAGTCAAGGGCGAATCTCTTCAAGAAACCTTTTAGCAGCTTCTTCGTCCTCCTCAAAATGCTCTATAAGACCGGGAAAAAGGTTTCGAGAAAGTTCAATCCCTTTCTGACAGGTTCGTTTTATTTCCTCAGTTTCTTGAGACGTGTAGAATGTTATGAGGTTACGGTAGAATTCATAATATTCTTCCGGCGCACATGCGGGGATTTTTTCAGCAAGTTTCTGAAGCACTTTCGCTAGTTCCTCAGTTTGTTTACCCAAGGGGCATGCTGAAAAAAGGCGAAGCTGTTCAAAAAATGCGTCACGATCTTCTTTAGAAAAGGGGACAGCCATGGTATATATAGGGGATTTTTTTTTTAAATTTTTTAAAGAAAGCGATAAGCCGCATACCCACCCGCAAGCAGGGTGCCTCCAATGAACGCAAGTTCGCCATTCTTCTGTTGTGTGCTGGGCTTGTAGAAGTCCGAGAACTGAGGCTCTTTGTTGTCTTTGATTTGTTTATCTGGTTGTGTTTGGTGCATCTGGTTATACAAGACTAGGGCTTGGTCAGTGGTTTGGAAGTTTTTGCTAGCTTGGTGTTCCTTCCGATCGTTGGCTGCAATCCAGTCGAGGAGCTTGGTGCGGTCCTTCTGGTATTTAGCGTAAGCCGCTTGGTATTGTTCAAGGGCGTGGTCGTGACGGATTTTCTCATCCATTGCTGCCTTGCCGTTATCACCAGACAGATATTTTGCGAGATAATTGCCGCCCATGAAAGCGGCCGCATTGAGAACAGCGCCAAGAGCCGTTATTGCAATCGAGACCATTGTGTATACATATGGTTTACAAGTTGTCTGGGAGGATTTTCTGGTCCTCGAGGTATTTCTTCAGCGCGATGGTGCCAGCCATGACGGCTGTGAACTTGACGTAATTCATCAAGCTTGCACTGGGGTCGGCAGTAAAGTTCTCTTTGACGGTCTTTTTACCAATCCAACCAATACCAGCGACAAGGCCAGTGATTGTTGCGGCGTCGAGGATAGACTTCACAAGCTTGTTGTCAGACATGGTTTGTGCCCGGTATACATATGTTTTTATTTTTTCTGACTCAGACTCGACTTCCTCTCCCTCGACTTCGGGTTCATACTCGGACGAAATGGAATTGTGTCTCAGGCTCAGGCTCAGGCTCAGGCTCATCCTCGACCTCATCCTCAGACTCAGGCTCGGGCTCAGACTCAGGCTCGGGTCTGTTGTGCCTATTCAAGGCTAAACCACAAACTGTTTCAAAGGCGACAAAATTAAATCCAACCCAAAGATGAACCACACCTCCGATTGCAGCAGAATTCATCAAAGCTTGGAAAGGATTCATGGTGTCAGTATATATATGTTTTTTTATTCCATATTTTTTATTCCTTGTCTTACCGGAATTCGAGATGGTGGTGTTGCTGGTTGTGTTGCAGGTGGGGTTGGTGTGGGGGTGTTTGCTGGTGTGTTTGGTTTTCTCCCAAGCCTTTGCATTATAGCTTCGCGCTGGTAATAAACACCTGCAGCAGAGACAATCAACCCACCAACCCCCAGAATATAAACGATTGAGTTGCAGTTGCTGTCACTTGTTGTGCCACTTGTTGTGTCACTTGTTGCAGAATTGTTTTCACTTGTTGAGGGTGCAGACCTTTCTGCTTGCGCCTTTTTCTTTGCTTCCCGGGCCATGCGGTTTCGTTCTGCTAGCCTTTTGCCAGAAGCAACACGGCCGGGGTTCTTTTCTGTTGCAGGCTTTGTTTTTGGAGCCTCAGAGGTAACACGGTCAGGTGTTGGAGTTGGAGTTGGAGTTTCTTCAGGGATCGTCTCGAGTGGTGTGGCCACCCTGTATATATGTGAATTTTATTTTTACAAGATGTGCCAGGTTGCTGACAGGTTGCTGCCAGGTTTCTTCAAGGTTTCTGCGAGGTCACCACAGGTCCCAACCCAACTTTATCAAGACCCTCAAGTGGATAGCCTTCACTGTCTCTGGTTGGATGTGTGGCTGGTGGTTCCAATTCTATCAATTCAGGCTTGTGATCAGGCTCTCGTTCAAACTTGATGTGTTTTGTTGTGATGAGAGCAGCATTGGCAATCGCCAGCCATCGTCCGCATCGCACGGCAATAGCCCCAGCAAGATTTGACAGCTCCTGGTTGATGATGTAGTCGTTCTTGAGTTCTTTCTGCAACTCCACCACATCCTCAACTGGGGCCACCATTCCAACGCCTTTGGATATGAGCATGATGGCTGAATCAACTAGGGATTCGGTTGTCTTGTTACTAACGTAGGCCTCGTACCGTTTGCAGTACTTGTCAACGTCCTTGTCTGACAACCTCTTGACATGATCGTGTGTGAGCTGCACACCGATAGCTTCTTTGGCCTTGCCAGTTGAAACAAGGATTGCCAGCTTCTCACGTTTGGCAGGAATGTCATTGTCTCCAACTAGCCCTGTGGGAGGTGCGGCACCAGGGGTGGCCTCCAGCATCTGCATTTCTTCGAAAACGGCCTGGTCTTCAGCAGCTTCAGCCATCAGGGGTATACATATGTGTTTTTTTAATTTTCAATAATTCTCTTGATGTCTGGCAAAAGGGTTTCAAGCTCTCGTATAAGCCCCGCCATGGTGTCTGGCATAGAAGTCAACCGCAATGGATATCTGTTAAGAAGCATGAGGCGCAGATCTTCCTCACCAGCGGCTTTGATAATTTTGTTTTGCGCCTCAAGGGTGTGTTTGTGCAATTCATCCAAAAGCTGTGAAAGCACAGTGAGCTTGTGTAGACTGGTTGGCGCATTCATGGTATATATATGTGTTTAAACCTTGTACTCAATTCCATACGGGTGTCTCAAAGAGAAAACCAGGTGGGAGAACTTGCGGGATTTGAGCCTTGTGATAAACTCTTTGTACTCCTCGTGGGAGAGCTCGCCGGCATAATCTTCGAATATGGCTTTGGTTGTCTTGCTGGAGGGTGTGTAAAAGAGCACGATCGCTGCAATGTTATCACGATATGGCTTGGCAATGCTGGTTATCTGCTGGGTCAAGACCCACACGGATATGCCGTCATGCCTTGCGCTGAACCCAAGATTGACCAGCTGGCCCATGCGGCCTTTGACATCTTTGGAGGCGGCGCAGTCATCGAGAATGAATAAAGTGTTGGTGCATGTGAAAAAGAAGCTCGCCAGCCTCAACCAGTCTTCGATTTCATGCTGTTGGCAGACAATCACGAAGATGTGCGGATCGCGGTCCACGAAGCCATGTGGAAGATATTGTGTCTTGCCAGAGTTAGTGGGGCCCACGATTAGTGCACTGAATGGCAGCTTTCTTGGGTCCATAACCAACACCTATATTAGTTGGGTTGCAAACAATTGGTTCATGTGTTGGAGGGGAGGGGGCCTTTGCCAGAAGTCTTTGTATTTTATTGTGTGACAGGAATCCGGTGGATGGCAGGGGAGCCGGCTTGGCAATAAAGTTGATCTTGTTTCTTGTGGCCATGGTATATTAGTACTGTACAGATTCCAGCTGCCTACCCATGATGCTCATCTGTGCGTCTGAGATGGTGAAGATGTGACAGAGTGCGTTTCCAGAGCCTGTGCCCTTTCGTTCGATCTCGAGTTGCACGCCATCCTGTGTGTTGACGAGCCGTTGGCCGCCGCCGTGCAGGGATGTGTCAGCCATGGTCCGCAGGTCAATCCAGAGACCAAACTTGTTGCCTGTGAGATATTTGGTCAAGTTCATGTTAGGCCTGCCGTCCGTGTGTGGGGTAAAATGCCGGGTTATCTCTCTCCGCGTGTCTGTACCACTGATGCCCTCATTGTAAAGCCTGTTTGGAACACCGTTGACTGTGACATTCACTTGGGTGATGTCGGGATTGAAATAGTTCTCAGAGTCCCTGGCACCAGCCGTGTAGGGGTTGATGAACAGCAAGAGGATGCCTTTGAGAGACCGGCGCTGTGGGTTAACCCTAAGATTCATACGAGTGTCACCACTTTTCGAGAATGGATGCACCCGATCTCGCATTACCAGGTCATAAGCGAACCCCTTGCCGCTGGTGTAAGTGCTTGTTGCCTCGTCGGCCAGCTCCTTACTTCTGATCGTCTCATACTCCAGCCGGATGTTTTCCAACTTGTACACGAGCTTGCTTGTGTCTGAGCCTCGGACAACTTGGTTTGCGGGAGCGAGGGTTAGTTCGAAGACCAGATCGTTATACAGTGCTTGAGGGTATACAACACCGTGATCAGTCAAAATCTGATGATCCAGCTTGATGCGATACTTATTCTTGTATATTATCTCCAGCTTGGTTTCAGCATCCACACCAGAGGTCTTCTTGTCGCCAACACCAGAGCGGATCTTACACAAATCAACACTCTGGATGCCCTCCATAAGCATGTTGTCCCGCTCATCGGTTGATTTGAAGAGATCTTCGAAGATCTTGTAGATGTCGTACCCAACCGTGTCCTGGAGAGTGGTGGCTGCAAACTTTACAACGAATTTGTCCACCAGGGCCCGAGAAACATTTTGTACGAGAAAGTTGTTTGCATGGCCCCCGGCTAGGCTGATGTTAAACACCAGGGCCAGCGAGCCGGACACAATAACATCGTGCTCGCCCAGCTTAGGCACCGAGACATAAAGTGTCTCGCCGGGGTTGGCCTCAGAGGGGTTGAATGTGATGCGCTTGACGGTTCGCTCTGCTTTCATGGCGCCCAGTGTCTTTTCACTGTGAGATGGAAGTAGATTCGGTTGCACAGCCATGGTATGTATTTGTGTTTTTAAAATTATATTTATATACCCACGATGGCTGAAGGCGGTTTTGATCCAGGAGATATGCCCGATAATCCTTGGGAAGACTGGGGGATTGACCACGATGATGATGACGATGACGAACAAGAAGTTGACACAACAACACCCTTTCAACCAGGCGGCACATCCACCCCATACCATGGCGGCGAGCAGCATGAAATGCATACAATGCCTCGCGAAGAAAGTGGGCTGCCAAGCACTTCTGACACCGACCCTCTGCTTGCGGGCGACGAGTTAAGCCAACGTCTTCAACAAAGACGGCAAAATTCAGCTTGGGACGACCTAACAGAGATGTACCCAAATGCTAACAAACAAGCCATCGAAACATTTTACGAAACAGATAAAAAAGGAAACCCAAGGCAGTACGTTAAAATGGTTGGTAGGGGAAAAAAGGCATATCCCCTGTTTACACAAAATAATATAACACGACAACTTAGGGAAAATCCACAGCTTTCACAAGAAATCAAAAGCTATCTTGGAAAGTCAATGCTTGATCAGATGAAAGACTTTCAAGCAGAACGTGACAAAAATCAACAAGAGCTGCAAGCAAAACAAAAGCAAAAACAACAAATGGAAAAAACGCTTGCAGATAGAGATAAGATTCGTCAAAGCATGGACGAACTTAGAAATCAGATAAAACATCATGATGACCAGATTCAAGATCTTGAAAATCAGCATGGAACACTGAACGAGCAAGAAATACAACGGTTAAAAGATCAAAAGAAAGAGCTTGAAACAGAACATCAAAATAAAAGAAAACAACTGTTACAGTTTCAGAAAACGGCAAAACAAGCAGAAAAATTACAAGAAGACATCAATAAACTCACGGTAGATAATAATAACATAAACAGGAACATAAACGAACTTAGTGTAAAAATAGACTCCAAAAAGACACTTGACGAAATGAAACAACAAAAAGAAGAGCTTGAACAACTAAACGCTGAAGACAAGCGTGTCATAGAGGCTGAGGACACTTCCCTCTCTGAAAGAGCAGCTGCTGAAGACCGGGTTGCTGAACGTGAAGAAGAGCTGGCAAGACTCAATACAGAAATTGAGTTGCGGGAAAGGAGCATGTCTTTGAGAGAGAGGGTCAGAGAAATCTTCAAGAAATACGGATGGACCCTGCAAGCGATTGTTCTGGCAGCTGGCATCACCATCAGCGCTGTGGTACTCGCTACCTTGAACGGCCTGGCAAAGGCCACCAAGGCTATTGGAAATGGGCTTAAAGAGCTTGCCAAAAAGGCAGCCAGCGCCTTGCCTGGCCTCATTGGCTCAATTGTGAGCTTCATCTTCAAAACGGCTGGGTCTGTCATCTCCTTTCTGGGTGAACACGCCTGGCTGCTCATCCTTGCCGTGGTGGCCTTCCTTGTTGAAAGGATCACCAAGCGTTCGAAGTCGTGAACACACTTATCTTACCCAAACGAAAAGCCCTGCCAAAGCAACCGCGCCAACAGCAACGACTGCCTTGGAGACGTGATGCGGGTCGGGCTGTGGTGCGGGGGTTGGTGTGGGTTGTGGTGTTGGTTGTGGTATGGGTGTGTGGGTTGTGGTCCTTGGTTTGGGGGCGATGCCCTGTGCCTGTGTGGCCTGTGTATGTATCGGGTTTGATGGGTGACTGTTTGGTGGATTTATCTTTGTCGGTCCGCCGTCCATGTGGCGAAGGGAGGCTTTTTTCGTGCCCAGATTAACACCACTGTTCACGCCCAGCTTCATCCCTTGTGTTGCCTCCTGCAGATTGTTGTTATACCCGATCACGCTCTCTGTGTTGATAATCATGCGCGAAGGCATGAGCCAGCTTCCGGGTGCTGTCGCAAAGTCCAGGCGCACTTTCGTTGCTTGGATGGCAAGCTGGTAACGCTGTACGCTTGTTGCGATGTCGTTCAGGATTATGGCCTCCTCTAGATGGGTCAGGAAGACTCTCTGCGTTTCGAACGCCCGGCCTCCTCTTCCAATAATGCTGCTGCGGGTTTTAGCTTGTGAACCAAGAATGCAGTACACAAAGGCCTCGATTGATTGGTTCATACGCGCGAGCCCTGGCTGTGTTAGCCCCTGTGCGTAATTTGGCACAAAGTGCTCGAACTGGGTGTCCGCCCCTTGATCGTTGCGGACGTAAGTTATTCCATTGGCTTTATAATTGGAGTCTTTTCTGTCAGTGACGCGCTCATCATCGAACAGAGCTAGATCAGAGTCTGGATAAGCGTAATCGGTAGATGTTGGGCCATCTCCATAAACCCAAATGTAGACATTCCCAAGCCCGTGGTTCTTGCCATGTGTGAACCGGAAGTCAGAACTGGGGTCGATACCGAACTCGATGCAAAGCTTCTTGTACGCGTCGATGTTGTACTTGTTGTCTTTCTGGTTGAATGGGGGGTCGTCTGGCAAAGCACTCACGCTTTGTTCCCCACCCATCTGGTAGAGTATTCGCCTTGTTGTGAAATAAACGTGAAACCGGTAAAACGACCGGAGCCGTGTGGTTAGGGATAGGCTGGAGTTCTTATCGAAGAGAATGTCACGCGAGATTCCACAGCCGGTTGTTGCACACCACAGGGCGAAGGAGAGTTGTTGCGGCCAAAAACTCATATGAGGGCCACCCATCCACTTTCGGCCATATTTGGCGGTTGTGAAGGATATCTGTGTGTCCCTGAAGATATTTCTGTATTTCGTTGTGAAATACTCAGTTGGCGTGACATAGATCCTTTGCTCTTTGTCATTCAAGATTGCGCCAATCATCATGTCTTTGTCTATTGTTGTGTCGAAAGCAATAGCCGGGATTGATAACATTTTTTGCCCCAACGATAACTGATAAGGGAAACCCCCATCATAATGGAGACCAAGAGCGTCTCTTTCGACGCCAGTCCAATCTTTGTGGGACATTTCTGTGATTAGCCCCCATGAGCCGGGGGCCTTTTTGTAAAGCACTTCCCCTGTGGCTGTTTTGTGGTCGTCACCAAACTCTACTTGCACTTCAAAGTGTGACATATCGGCGCGAGGGAAACGCTTTTTGAAGTCTGAGAGCGCCTTAGCCTTGGCCACGGCAGAGAGCTTGGCAGCCTCCGGCGAACTCAACCAAGCAATTTCAGGATCAGGTGGTGGTGGCTTATATGGAGGATGGCTATTGACGTTTAGGTTTGAATTAAAAGGAGGTGGGGGCCCGTAATTGTGGCCACCGATGGAGATGCCAAGATTTGAATTAGGATTAAATCCACCAGGCCGGCTGCCAAACATGGTTGTATATATTATATTTTAAAATGTTCTTATATACTCGCATCTGTCCATGGTTGTGTTAACAATCGTCACGTCTTCGAACCCTCACACGATCTATTTCGACCACGCACTTCCGAAGCCAAATTATATCCGTCTTGCCTCTTGCTCAATTTTCAACTCGTGGCATAATTTGAAAGAAGAAGCAAAGGTTTCACCAACAGCCCCTCCGCCTAATGGTTCATCACGTGGTGCAACCTTACTTCCAGGACATCACTCTATTGAGAGTTTAGCGAAAGACTTTGAAAGCCTAAAAGACTATAACAGCCGTTCAAATCTAACAATTGAAACAAACAGGCCATATGGGGCCATGGTCATTACGAATAACAGCAGCAGTGTGACGCTTAGTGACAATCTGGCAGAATTGCTTGGCATAAGACCAGTAATGATGCTTATAACCTTCGTCAAGCGTTTAACGGCACCAAGCACTTACTTCATCCACTGTGATCTGGTTGATAAAGAACAAAACCTCCTTAATGGTAAGCCTTCGACAATTTTAGCTCGGTTTGATATTCGTGGAAAAGCTTTTGAGAAGGTGTTTTACGAGACAACACAACAGAACGTCTTGCGTGACGTCTCGTCTAGTGATTATGTAAACAACATAACACTGTCAGTGAGGGATGAGAACAATGACCTCTTCAACTTCAATGGTGCGCCTTTGGAATTTGAAATCGAGATAAATTAAAATCATATATATACCCACAACAGTGCAATGGTTATGCTAAGAATCAGCGCACATTCGAATCCTTACACCATTTACTTTGATCAACCGCTTCTGAAGCCGAGCACCATCCGGCTTATCTGGTGCACGTTTCACAAATCGTGGCATAATTTGAAAACAGAGGGAACAATAACATGGTTTACCACTGATGGAAATAGAACAGGAACTGTCGTGACAATACCACCAGGGAACTACAACGTATATCAGTTGAGGGCTAATATTCGCTACGCATTTGAGGGTCAACCGGTACAATTAGGCATCCAAACCGATGAAGTCATGGCGGTAATGCTTATACACAAAAAATTTCCTAATGAGGTAGAATTTAATCCTGCTTTGTCTAAATTATTAGGTGTGGGGCCTAAATTACAGTCTGGGACGACATACATTAAGAATTTAGTGTCACCAGACTTCTATTACATTCACTGTGATCTTGTCGATAATGAACAAAGCTTAGTTAATGGTAAGCCTTCGTCTGTTTTAGCAAAAATTCACATTAATGCTCTGTATAATTACTACGATATATATAAATATTGGGAAACAACACAGCATGTCTTTCTTAGGACAGCATCTACCAATTTTGTACATAGTTTAACAATTTCAATCAAAGACGCACATGGAAACCTATTCGACTTCAACGGCTTACCTTTTAATCTTGACATAGAGATAAATTAAAAAATCATATATATACCTCATGCCATGAGTTCTGCCAATGTGCTACCATCGGCCCCCGAATACGGCCATACACAAAAGATATACCCTGACCTTGGGATCACTCAAATTAATGCAGAAGACTTCCGGCTCAAAAAGATCTCTGACTTGCTTAAGGAGTTGTCTGACGAAGCCGAGCATTACAGACAAGTCGCAAAAAAATATAAACGAACCCAATCCTTAGTTCATTACTCGGCGGTTGGCCTTGGGTCGCTTTCTGTTGGGCTGTCATCAGGGGCCCTAGCCACTGCATTGACTGGGTTCGGAATTATTGCAAGTCCAGCACTTGCGGGCATCGCGACCATCTGTGGACTGTCCTCTGTTGGCTTTACAGCTGCTAACAAGCAATTGGAGCGAAAAGTGACCAAACACGAGAATATCTACACACTGGCCCTGGCTAAACGCAACTCTGTCTATGAACTGGTCTCAAAGGCTCTGGAAGACAAGAGGATCAGTGATGCAGAATTCACCATAATTACTCGTGAGGTTGAAAAATATCACGAACTCAAAGCTGCAATCAGGGATGGTGTTAAGGCTAAAAAAAACGTTGGCACTCAAACACAAGCGCCAGACCTCGAGAAACTCAAAAACGAACTTCGCAAGGAAGTCAAACAAGAGTTTCAAAAAAAGATAAGTCTTCTCACCGCAGCCTCCAAATCCGATTTGAGAGATTAAATTCAGGTTTTAATCTACAAATCTTGAAAGAAAAATCCCGCCACACATAGACCAATAATGCCGAAGCGCCCCAAAAAAACTTTTTTAAAAAATAAATTCCGAAGCTCCCCACAAAAACGTTTTCAAAAAATAAATACCGAAGCGCCCCAGAAAAACTTTTTTCAACAAAGTTGGGGCGCTTCGGTATTTGTGGGGCGCTTCGGTATGTCCGAGAAGCTTCGAAAAGTTGTAATTTTCTAAATACGGCCCGAGACACAACACCGGAAATCGCGGGAAACCCCCAATTGAAAAATTGTAATCTCTAAATATAGACATGACTGAGTTTGGCGCACGGCTCAATGAACTTGACAAAGAACACAAATTTGCCATCCTTCGCTCGCTATACGGCAGCGATTACACAAAAGAAATACACCGCTTGTGCCTGCCGGAAAAACTTTATCAGTTATGCGAAGATGTGGGGTTGGCAGAGATTGGGCAGCAATATCTGCAAAAACATTACAATGACATGGAGATTGAACGCTGGGACCGAAGACTCTTGTCTTGTTATGACTGTGGTGGCTCCTTTTTTCAATCAATCAATAATTGTGAACTTTATTGTAAAAGATGCGGCCGTGTGGAAGTGCTCGACGATGCTCAGGCATGTACGCAGCAAAACAATTTCCACAGACAAAACCATCGGCCGGGACGAAGTTATGTCTTTGGTTATGCCTTAAACAGGCTTATAAAAAAGCTAAAAATTCTGCCTGTGCAGTTGACTCTCGATCAAATCAATGAAACGAAACGTATCTTCAAACAAATATAAGCTCAGCTTCCGAGAATATCTTATACGTTTGTGATCTACAAAATCCTGAACATTATAACACCGCTTGAAGCCCCGCAACGAGTGATTATAAATTACCTGAGACAACAATGGATGTCTGATGCGATGATAATCAAAAACGAATATTTATGGCATAATGCGTTCAGAACTCTGGAGTAAGCATTGCCGCTTGCTTCATTAAAAAGGCTTCCAAAACGGCCTTGTCATCGCCTGTGTTTGGAGTTGTGGCAGAGTCCTCGGTGTAAGTATAATTTCTGATTCTTCCTTTTAACTTTGATAGATTATCATGAAAACATTCAACAGACCTTTGGATTTCCCTCAAGAAATCTGGTTTTTTAAACTCCCAAATTTCAGTGAGATCGAGCAATTTCCAAGCGAACATTGCGACAGGTTTCGGCCATTCTCTACGCGGGTTAGAGAACGCTTCTTTCATAGCGTTTAAACGTAGAAATTCAGCATTTTCGTAACGGGCTGTGAACGTCATTCTTATTTTACCATATGAAACCCAAATCTCTTTAGTGGCAATTAAACCCATGACATGTTCAAACAAAGCAATTGTTTGCATTGCACCAATATCAATAAGTCCGGCTTGATTGTTCTTGATGTTTTGTTTGCTGAATAGATAACAGACCCCCCAGGCAAGAGTTGATTTATTTTTTGTCTTGTATGTTCTCCCGGCGTTGAGAAAAGAATTGTGAGCTAAACTTGGTTCAAGCTGTTTTAAAGAACACATTCTGAAATAGCCGTCAACAAACAAGCCTTTGGAGACCATGTCACCACTCAAAGCAAGCCCTGTTTGTATCTGATCGCGATAATAGCTAGGGATTCTGTTCATCGCTATTTTTCGCTTGAACGGACACTTGAATTCTAACAAATTTAATGTGTTATCTTTGTCTAGAAAATATCCGTCTGGACTACAAGTGACCTTTCGATAAAGCGGATGCTCGCTTGACAGATTAATAGAAATGCTGTGACCAAAAACGAAAACAGAATGTTTTTGCTCAAAACACTTGCGTATAATCGGTTCAAACAGATTGCCCCAGGTACAAGCCGCATTGTTGAGCATGTGTGTTGGCTGAATTTTCTTTAAGAGCAAGCTGTGTCGTGATTCAAACGGCGACGATCCTGTCAAGGCAGAAATCTCTGATGCCCCAATTGTTTTTTGTCTGGCTGAGAGCCAGTCGGCGCTCTTTTGTTTCAGGCCAGTGTGTCTCGATTTGAGAAAGTCCATGAACTCTTGTGTTGTCGCCATCATTGGTATACGAAGGGTGAATGTTTTTCAATTGGCTAATCATCAGGTCAAAGTGCAACATAAGACTTCATGGGCAGATCATTTTTGGTTGTTTATATCATTGTGATCTGATGGATAATGCCATTTTAAAACTTCAAGAGGTGCAAGCTGCTCTGATGCTAATTCTTCTAAGAATTGATTTGTGTATTGATTTACATGTTCAACAGATTCAGAACATTCCACGGGTTGTTTAGGGCCCAACCCCCTCCATATAAAACAATGACGACCAGATTTAGGATGGTTTCTTAAAATTGTTTTTCTTCCACGGCCCATCGTTTATATACAATGGGTATTAATTTCTTCAATTGACAATACCTCCCTGGGGTGGTGGTCTCGTACTGGACCAGCATTCACAGCGGTGATCTCGTGCCGGGCCCTCCGGTGATCTCGTACCGGACCAGCATTCACAGTGAGTAGTTGGTGACGCTGGGGCGTTTGGGATCACCCCCACAGACCCATTTGGAGCCTTAATTTAATGATTGGCACCGCCACCCACAGGGCCGACTGGAAGGAGGACCTGTGGGTGGCGGTGCCAATCATTAAATTAAGGCTCCAAATGGGTCTGTGGGGGTGATCCCGAACCCCCAACGTCACTAACTACTTGGACGGGTGATCCTCTGTCTGGAGATCTTCTGCCAGGTGATCTTCTGACTGGTGATCTTCTGGCGGGTGAACTATTGGCGGGTGATCTTCTGACGGGTGATCTTTTGACGGGTGATCTTTTGGCTGGTGATCATTTGACAGGTGATTCTGTGACGGGTGATCTTGTGACGGGTTGTCATCTGACGGAAGATCTTCTGACGGGTGATCTTTTGGCGGCAGATCAGTCGGTAATTACATTTTAGAGCATTTGAAGCAACCACCTTTTCCCTCTATAATCTAACGAGTGATCCTCTGACGGGTGATCCTGACGAGTGATCTTCTGAGGGGTGATCTATTAACGGGTGATCTTTTGACGGGTGATTTTCCGACTTGTGATCTTCGGACGGGTGAATTTCTGACGGGTGATCTTTTGGCGGATGATCTAATGGCGGGTGATCTTCTGACGGTGATCTTTTGGCTGGTGAACTTCTCACGGGTGATCTTTTGGCAGGTGATCTTCTGACGGGTGATCTTTTGACGTGTGATCTCCTGACGGGTGATCTTTTGGCTGGCGAACTTCTAAACGGTGATCTTCTGACGGGTGATCTTCTGACTGGTGATCGTCTGGTGGGTGATCTTTTGGCGTGTGATCATGTGATGGGTAATCTTCTGACAGGTCTTATCTTGGGGTGGGGGGATGTTGATTTTTGCGGAACTAGTGATCTTTTGGCGGGTGATCCAATAATAATAATAATAATAATAATAAAGTGATCCTCTGACGGGTGATCCTCTGACAGGTGATCCTTTAGCGGGTGATCTTCTGCTAGGTGATCTTTTGGCTGGTAATCTCCTGACGTGTGATGTTTTGGGGCGTGATCTTCTGACCGGTGATCTTTTGACAGGTGATCTTCTGTCTAGAGATCTTCTGACAGGTGATCTTCTGACTGGTCCTCGTCTGGCAGGTGATCTTTTGGCGGGTGATTTTCTGGCGGGTGATCTTTTGGCGGGTGATCTTCTGACGGGTGATCTTTTGACGGGTGATCTTCTGACGGGTGATCTTCTGACGAGTGATCCTTTGAATTTTGATCTTCTGATTGTTGATCTTTTGACGGGTGATTTTCCGACTTGTGATCTTCTGACGGGTGATCTTGTGACGGGTGATCTTTTGGCGCGTGATCTTCTGACGGGTGATCTTTTGACGGGTGATCTTCTGACGGGTGATCTTTTGGCGGGTGACCTTCTGACCGGTGATCTTCTGACGGGTGAACTTCTGACGGGTGATCTTTTGACGGGTGATCTTCTGACGGGTGATCTTTTGGCTGGCGAACTACTGACCGATGACCTTCTGTCTGGTGATCGTCTGGTGGGTGATGTTTTGACGGGTAATCAATCTGTAATTATATTTTAGAGCATTTGAATCAACCATCCTCTTCCTCTATAACGTGGTCCACATTTCCAACGCTACGAAATTTTGAAAGGGCTAAAATGTCCTTTAGGCTTTGATTTCTGCGATATGCAGATCTTTTGGCGGGTGATTTTGTGATGGGTGAACTTCTGACTAGACTCCACTTGAGGTGGGGGGATGTTGATTTTTGCGGAACCAGTGATCTTTTGTTGGGTGATCCTTTGATTTGTGATCTTCTGACGGGTGATCTTTTGGCGGATGATCTTTTGGCGGGTGATCTTCTGACGAGTGATCTTCTGACGAGTGATCTTCTGACCAGTGATCTTTTAAAGGTTGATCTTCTGATTGGTGATTATTTTGACGGGTGATTTTCCGACTTGTGATCTTCTGAGTGGTGATCTTCTGACAGGTGATCTTTTCGCGGGTGATCTTGTGACGGGTGATCTTTTGACGGGTGATCTTCTGACGGGTGATCTTTTGGCGGTTGACCTTCTGACCGGTGCTCTTCTGACGGGTGATCTTTCGGCTGGCGAACTTCTGACCGGTGATTTTCTGACGGGTGATCTTCTGTCTGGTGATCGTCTGGTGGGTGATGTTTTGGCGGGTAATCAATCTGTAATTATATTTTAGAGCATTTGAATCAACCATCCTCTTCCTCTATAACGTGGTCCACATTTCCAAAACTACGAAATTTTGAAAGGGCTAAAGTGTCCTTTAGGCTTTGATTTCTGCGATATGCAGATCTTTTGACGGGTGATCTTTTGGCGGGTGATTTTGTGATGGGTGAACTTCTGACTGGACTCCACTTGGGGTGGGGGGATGTTGATTTTTGCGGAACCATCGATCTTTTGTTGGGTGATCCTTTGATTTGTGATCTTCTGACGGGTGATCTTTTGGCGGATGATCTTTTGGCGGGTGATCTTCTGACAAGTGATCTTCTGACGAGTGATCTTCTGACCAGTGATCTTTTAAAGGTTGATCTTCTGATTGGTGATCTTTTTGACGGGTGATTTTCCGACTTGTGATCTTCTGAGGGGTGATCTTCCGACAGGTGATCTTTTGGCGGGTGACCTTCTGACGGGTGATCTTTTGACGGGTGATCTTCTGACGGGTGATCTTTTGGCGGTTGATCTTCTGACCGGTGCTCTTCTCACGGGTGATCTTCTGACAGGTGATCTTTTGGCTGGCGAACTTCTGACCGGTGATTTTCTGACGGGTGATCTTCTGTCTGGTGATCGTCTGGTGGGTGATGTTTTGGCGGGTAATCAGTCTGTTATTATATTTTAGAGCATTTGAAGCAACCACCCTCTCCCTCTATAACCTGGTCCACATTACCAACACTACGAAATTTGGAAAGGGCCAAAATGTCCTTTAGGCTTTTAGTTCTGCGATATGCAGATCTTTTAGCGGGTGACCTTTTGGCGGGTGATCTTGTGATGGGGGATCTTCTGACAGGTCTTCTCTTGGGGCGGGGGGATGTTGATTTTTGCGGATCTAGTGATCTTTTGGCGGGTGATCCTCTGACGGGTGATCGTTTGGCTGGCGGACTTCTGACCGGTGATTTTCTGACCGGTGACCTTCTGTCTGGTGATCGTATGGTGGGTGATGTTTTGGCAGGTAATCAGTCTGTAATTATATTTTAGAGCATTTGAAGCAACCACCCTCTCCCTCTATAACGTGGTCCACATTTCCAACACTACGAAGTTTTGTAAGGGCTAAAATGTCCTTTAGGCTTTGATTTCTGCGATATGCAGATCTTTTGACGGGTGATCGTTTGGCGGGTGATCTTCTGATGGGTGACCTTCTGACTGGTCTCCATTTGGGGTGGGGGGAAGGTTGATTTTTGCGGAACCAGTGATCTTTTGTTGGGTGATCCTTTGATATGTGATCTTCTGACGTGTGATCTTTTGGCGGATGATCTTTTGGCGGGTGATCTTCTGGCGAGTGACCTTCTGACGAGTGATCTTCTGACGAGTGATCTTTTGAAGGTTGATCTTCTGATTGGTAATCTTTTGACGGGTGATTTTCCGACTTGTGATCTTCTGACGGGTGATCTTTTGGCGGTTGATCTTCTGACCGGTGCTCTTCTGACGGGTGATCTTCTGACGGGTGATCTTTTGACGGGTGATCTTCTGACCGATGATCTTTTGGCTGGCGAACTTCTGACCGGTGATTTTCCAACTTGTCATCTTCTGATGGGTGATCTTCTGACGGGTGATCTTTTGGCGGGTGATCTTTTGGCGGGTGATATTCTGACGGGTGATCTTCTGCCGGCTGATCTTTTGGAGGTTGATCTTCTGGCGGGTGATCATTTGACGGGTGATCCTCTGACGGGTGATCTTTTGACGGGTGATCCTCTGACGTGTGATCTTGTGGCGGGTGATCTTTTGACGGGTGATCTTCTGACGGGTGATCCATTGACGGGTGGTCTTCTGACGGGTGAACTTTTGGCGGGTAATCTTCCGACGGTTGAAGTTTTGGCGGGAGATCAGTAAGTAATTACATTTTAGAGCATTTGAAGCAACCACCCTTTCCCTCTATAATCTAACGGGTAATCCTCTGAAATTTCCAACACTACGAAATTTGGAAAGGGCCAAAATGTCCTTTATTCTTTTAGTTCTGCGATATGCAGATCTTATGGCGGGTGATCTTCTGGCGGGTGATCTTTTGGCGGGTGATCTTCTGACGGGTGATCTTCTGACGGGTGATCTTCTGACGGGTCATCTTTTGACGGGTGATCTTTTGGCTGGCGAACTTCTGACCGGTGATTTTCCAACTTGTGATCTTCTGACGGGTGATCTTTTGGCGGGTGCCCTTTTGACGGGTGATATTCTCACGGGTGATCTTCTGCCGGCTGATCTTTTGGAGGTTGATCTTCTGGCGGGTGATCATTTGACGGGTGATCCTCTGACGGGTGATCTTTTGACGGGTGATCCTCTGACGTGTGATCTTGTGGCGGGTGATCTTTTGACGGGTGATCGTCTGACGGATAATCCATTGACGGGTGGTCTTCTGACGGGTGATCTTTTGGCGGGTAATCTTCCGAGGTTTGAAGTTTTGGCGGGAGATCAGTCGGTAATTACATTTTAGAGCATTTGAAGCAACCACCCTTTCCTTCTATAATCTAACGGGTGATCCTCTGAAATTTCCAACACTACGAAATTTGGAAAGGGCCAAAATGTCCTTTATTCTTTTAGTTCTGCGATATGCAGATCTTATGGCGGGTGATCTTCTGGCGGGTGATCTTTTGGCGGGTGATCTTCAGACGGGTGACCTTTTGCCAGGCGATCTTTTGGCGGGTGATTTTCTGGCGGGTGGTCTTTTGACGGGTGATCCTCTGACGGGGATCTTGTGACGGGTGATCATCTGACTGGTAATGTTCTGTCGGATGATCTTTAGGAGGGTAATCTTCCGACGGTTGATGTTTTGGCGGGTAATCAGTCGGTAATTACATTTTAAAGCATTTGACGCAACCACACTTTCCCTCTATAATCTCACGGGTGATCCTCTGACGGGTGATGTTCTGACAGGTGATCCTGTGTGGCGTGATCCTGACGAGTGATCTTCTGAGGGATCATCTATTAACGAGTGATCTTTTGACGGGTGATCCTCTGACTGGTGTTCTTTTCACTGGTGATCTTCTGACGGGTGATCCTCTGACGAGTGATCTTCTGACGTGTGATCTTTGGAAGGGTGATCTTCTGACCAGTGATCTTTTGACGGGTGATTTTCCGACTTGTGATCTTTTGACGGGTGATCTTCTGACGGGTGATCTTTTGGCGGGTGATCTTTTGGCGGGTGATATTCTGACGGGTGATCTTCTGACGGCTGATCTTTTGGCGGGTGATCTTCTGGTGGGTGATCATTTGACGGGTGATCCACTGACGGTTGATCTTTTGACGGGTGATCCTCTGACGGGTGATCTTCTGGCGGGTGATCTTTTGACGGGTGATCTTCTGACGGGTGATCCACTGACGGGTGGTCTTCTGACGGGTGATCTTTTGGCGGGTAATCTTTCGACGGTTGATGTTTTGGCGGGAGATCAGTCGGTAATTACATTTTAGAGCATTTGAAGCAACCACCCTTTCCATCTATAATCTAACGGGTGATCCTCCGAAATTTCCAACACTACGAAATTTGGAAAGGGCCAAAATCTTTTTTATTCTTTTAGTTCTGCGATATGCAGATCTTATGGCGGGTGATCTTCTGGCGGGTGATCTTTTGGCGGGTGATCTTCTGGCGGGTGATCTTTTACGGGTTATCTTCTGTCAGGAGATCTTCTGACAGGTGATCTTCTGACTGGTTTTCGTCTGGCGGATGATCTTTTGGCGGGTGATGTTCTGGCGGGTGATGTTTTGGCGGGTGATCTTCTTGCGGGTGACCTTTTGACAGGCGATCTTTTGACGGGTGATCCTCTGACGGGTGATCTTTTGAAGGGTGATCATCTGACTGGTAATGTTCTGACGGATGATCTTTTGTCGGGTAATCTTCCGACGGTTGATGTTTTGGCGGGTGATCAGTCGGTAATTACATTTTAGAGCATTTGAAGCAACCACACTTTCCCTCTATAATCTCACGGGTGATCCTCTGACGGGTGATGTTCTGACAGGTGATCCTGTGTGAGGTGATCCTGACGAGTGATCTTATGAGGGATGATCTATTAACGAGTGATCTTTTGACAGGTGGTCCTTTGACGAGTGTTCTTTTCACTGGTAATCTTCTCACGGGTGATCCTTTGACGAGTGAACTTCTGACGTGTGATCTTTTGAAGGGTGATCTTCTGATGGGTGATCTTCTGACGGGTGATTTTCCGACTTGTGATCTTTAGACGGGTGATCTTTTGGCAGGTGATCTTCTGACGGGTGTTTTTTTGACGGGTGATCTTCTGACTGGTGATCTTTTGACTGGTGATCGTCTTATTGGTGATCTTTTGGCGGGTGATCCTCTGACGGGCGATCATTAGGCGGGTAATCAGGCTGTAATTATGTTTTAGAGCATTTGAAGCAACCACCCTCTCCCTCTATAACCTGGTCCACATTTCCAACACTACGAAATTTGGAAAGGGCCAAATGTCCTTTAGGGTTTTAGTTCTGCGATATGCAGATCTTTTGGCGGGTAATCTTTTGGCGGGTGATCTTGTGATGGATGATCTTCTGACAGGTCTTCTCTTGGGGTAGGGGATGTTTATTTTTGCGGAACCAGTGATTCTTTTGACGGGTGATCTTCTGACGGGTGATATTTTGGCGGGTGGTCTTCAGACCTGTGATCTATTGACGGGTGATCTTTTGTCTGGAGATCTTCTGACAGGTGATCTTCTGACTGGTGCTCGTCTGGCGGGTGATCGTCTGACCGGTGATCTTCTGACCGGTGATCTTTTGGCGTTGATCTTCTGGCGGGTGATGTTTTGGCGAGTGATCTTCTCACGGGTGATCTCTGGCGGGTGATCTTGTGTCCTGTGATCCTCTGAGGGGTGATCTTGTGACGGGTGATCATCTGACGGGTGATTTTCTGACGGGTGATCTCTTGGCGGGTAATCTTCCGACAGTTGATGTTTTGGCGTGTGATCAGTCGCGATCGGCAATTGCATTTTAGAGCATTTGAAGCAACCACGTTTTTCCTCTATAATCTCACGGGTGTCCTCTGAGGGGTGATCTTCTGACGCGTGATCCTCTGACGGGTGATCCTTACGAATGATCTTCTGAGGTGTGATCTATTAACGGGTGATCTTTTGACGGGTGTTCTTTTCACTGGTGATCTTCTGACGGGTGATCTTCTGACGGGTGATCTTTTGGCGGGTGATCTTTTGGCGGGTGATATTCTGACGGGTGATCTTCTGACGGCTGATCTTTTGGCGGGTGATCTTCTGGTGGGTGATCATTTGACGGGTGATCCACTGACGGTTGATCTTTTGACGGGTGATCCTCTGACGGGTGATCTTCTGGCGGGTGATCTTTTGACGGGTGATCTTCTGACGGGTGATCCACTGACGGGTGGTCTTCTGACGGGTGATCTTTTGGCGGGTAATCTTTCGACGGTTGATGTTTTGGCGGGAGATCAGTCGGTAATTACATTTTAGAGCATTTGAAGCAACCACCCTTTCCATCTATAATCTAACGGGTGATCCTCCGAAATTTCCAACACTACGAAATTTGGAAAGGGCCAAAATCTTTTTTATTCTTTTAGTTCTGCGATATGCAGATCTTATGGCGGGTGATCTTCTGGCGGGTGATCTTTTGGCGGGTGATCTTCTGGCGGGTGATCTTTTACGGGTTATCTTCTGTCAGGAGATCTTCTGACAGGTGATCTTCTGACTGGTTTTCGTCTGGCGGATGATCTTTTGGCGGGTGATGTTCTGGCGGGTGATGTTTTGGCGGGTGATCTTCTTGCGGGTGACCTTTTGACAGGCGATCTTTTGACGGGTGATCCTCTGACGGGTGATCTTTTGAAGGGTGATCATCTGACTGGTAATGTTCTGACGGATGATCTTTTGTCGGGTAATCTTCCGACGGTTGATGTTTTGGCGGGTGATCAGTCGGTAATTACATTTTAGAGCATTTGAAGCAACCACACTTTCCCTCTATAATCTCACGGGTGATCCTCTGACGGGTGATGTTCTGACAGGTGATCCTGTGTGAGGTGATCCTGACGAGTGATCTTATGAGGGATGATCTATTAACGAGTGATCTTTTGACAGGTGGTCCTTTGACGAGTGTTCTTTTCACTGGTAATCTTCTCACGGGTGATCCTTTGACGAGTGAACTTCTGACGTGTGATCTTTTGAAGGGTGATCTTCTGATGGGTGATCTTCTGACGGGTGATTTTCCGACTTGTGATCTTTAGACGGGTGATCTTTTGGCAGGTGATCTTCTGACGGGTGTTTTTTTGACGGGTGATCTTCTGACTGGTGATCTTTTGACTGGTGATCGTCTTATTGGTGATCTTTTGGCGGGTGATCCTCTGACGGGCGATCATTAGGCGGGTAATCAGGCTGTAATTATGTTTTAGAGCATTTGAAGCAACCACCCTCTCCCTCTATAACCTGGTCCACATTTCCAACACTACGAAATTTGGAAAGGGCCAAATGTCCTTTAGGGTTTTAGTTCTGCGATATGCAGATCTTTTGGCGGGTAATCTTTTGGCGGGTGATCTTGTGATGGATGATCTTCTGACAGGTCTTCTCTTGGGGTAGGGGATGTTTATTTTTGCGGAACCAGTGATTCTTTTGACGGGTGATCTTCTGACGGGTGATATTTTGGCGGGTGGTCTTCAGACCTGTGATCTATTGACGGGTGATCTTTTGTCTGGAGATCTTCTGACAGGTGATCTTCTGACTGGTGCTCGTCTGGCGGGTGATCGTCTGACCGGTGATCTTCTGACCGGTGATCTTTTGGCGTTGATCTTCTGGCGGGTGATGTTTTGGCGAGTGATCTTCTCACGGGTGATCTCTGGCGGGTGATCTTGTGTCCTGTGATCCTCTGAGGGGTGATCTTGTGACGGGTGATCATCTGACGGGTGATTTTCTGACGGGTGATCTCTTGGCGGGTAATCTTCCGACAGTTGATGTTTTGGCGTGTGATCAGTCGCGATCGGCAATTGCATTTTAGAGCATTTGAAGCAACCACGTTTTTCCTCTATAATCTCACGGGTGTCCTCTGAGGGGTGATCTTCTGACGCGTGATCCTCTGACGGGTGATCCTTACGAATGATCTTCTGAGGTGTGATCTATTAACGGGTGATCTTTTGACGGGTGTTCTTTTCACTGGTGATCTTCTGACGGGTGATCCTCTGACGAGTGATCTTCTGACGAGTGATCTTTTGACGCGTGATTTTCCGACTTGTGATCTTCTGACGGGTGATCTTCTGACGGGTGATCTTTTGGCGGGTGATCTTTTGGCGGGTGATATTCTGACGGGTGATCTTCTGACGGCTGATCTTTTGGCGGGTGATCTTCTGGCGGGTGATCATTTGACGGGTGATCGTCTGACGGGTGATCTTTTGACGGGTGATCCTCTGACGGGTGATCTTCTGGCGGGTGATCTTTTGACGGGTGATCTTCTGACGGGTGATTCACTGACGGGTGATCTTTTGGCGGGTAATCTTTCGACGGTTGATCTTTTGGCGGGAGATCAGTCGGTAATTACATTTTAGAGCATTTGAAGCAACCACCCTTTCCCTCTATAATCTAACGGGTGATCCTCCGAAATTTCCAACACTACGAAATTTGGAAACGGCCAAAATCTCCTTTATTCTTTTAGTTCTGCGATATGCAGATCTTATGGCGGGTGATCTTCTGGCGG
The DNA here is from genome assembly GCA_024195265.1 of Dendrophyllia cribrosa. Classification (NCBI taxonomy): domain Eukaryota; kingdom Metazoa; phylum Cnidaria; class Anthozoa; order Scleractinia; family Dendrophylliidae; genus Dendrophyllia; species Dendrophyllia cribrosa. Next base: position 50,348,504 of record JAJLRJ010000002.1, on the reverse strand, counting down.
GTGATCTTTTGGCGGGTGATCTTCTGGCATGTGATCTTTTGGCGGGTGATCTTTTGGCGGGTGATCTTTTATAGGTTATCTTCTGTCAGGAGATCTTCTGACAGGTGATCTTCTGACTGATTCTCGTCTGGCGGGTGATCTTTTGGCGGGTGATCGTCTGGCGGGTGATGTTTTGGCGGGTGATCTTCTTACGTGTGACTTTTTGACGGGCGATCTTTTGGCGGGTGATCTTCTGGCGGGTGATGTTTTTACGGGTGATCCTCTGACGGGGGATCTTGTGAAGGGTGATCATCTGACTGGTAATGTTCTGACGGATGATCTTTTGGCAGGTAATCTTCCGACGGTTGATGTTTTGGCGGGTGATCAGTCGGTAATTACATTTTACAGCATTTGAAGCAACCGCACTTTCCCTCTATAATCTCACGGGTGATCCTCTGACGGGTGATGTCCTGACAGGTGATCCTGTGTGGGGTGATCCTGACGAGTGTTCTTCTGAGGGATGATCTATTAACGAGTGATCTTTTGACGGGTGGTCCTGTGACGGGTGTTTTTTTTCACTGGTGATCTTCTGACGGGTGATCCTCTGACAAGTGTTCTTCTGACGTGTGATCTTTTGAAGGGTTATCTTCTGATGGGTGATCTTTTGACGGGTGATTTTCCGACTTGTGATCTTCAGACGGGTGATCTTCTGATGGGTGATCTTTTGGCGGGTGATCTAATGACGAGTGATCTTTTGGCCGGTGATCTAATGACGGGTGTTCTTTAGACGGGTGATCTTCTGACGGGTGATCTTTTAACGGGTGATCTTCTGACCGGTGATCTTCTGACCGATGATCTTCTGACGGGTAATCTTCTAACGGGTGATCGTCTGGTGGGTGATCTTTTGGCGGGTGATCCTCTGACGGGTGATCTTTTGTTGGGTAATCAGTCTGTAATTATATTTTAGAGCATTTGAAGCAACCACCCTCTCCCTCTTTAACCTGGTCCACATTTCCAACACTACGAAATTTGGAAAGGGCCAAAATGTCCTTTAGTCTTTTAGTTCTGCGATATGCAGATCTTTTGGCGGGTTATCTTGTGAAGGGTGATCTTCTGACGGGTGATCTTTTGACTGGTGATCTTTTGACTGGTGATCTTCTGAGGAGTGATCCTCTGATGGGTTATCTTCAGATTGGTGAACTTCTGACTGGTGATCTTCTGACGGGTAATCTTTTGGCGGGTGATCTTCTGGCGGGTGATCGTCTCACGGGTGATCTTTTAGTGGGTGATCTTTTGAAGGGTGATCTTTTGGCGGTGACCTTCTGACGGGTGATCTTTTCGTCGGTGATCTTTTGGCGCGTGATCTTTTGGCGGGTGATATTCTGACGAGTGATCTTCTGACGGCTGATCTTTTGGCAGGTGATCTTCTGGCGGGTGATCTTTTGACGGGTGATGCTCTGACGGGTGATCTTCTGACGGGTGATCCTCTGACGGGTGATCTTTTGGCGAGTAATCAGTCTGTAATTATATTTTAGAGCATTTGAAGCAACCACCCTCTCCCTCTTTACCTGGTCCACATTTCCAACACTACGAAATTTGGAAAGGGCCAAAATGTCCTTTAGTCTTTTAGTTCTGCGATATGCAGATCTTTTGGCGGGTTATCTTGTGAAGGGTGATCGTCTGACGGGTGATCTTTTGACTGGTGATCTTTTGACTGGTGATCTTTTGACTGGTGATCTTCTGACGAGTGATCCTCTGATGGGTTATCCTCAGATTGGTGAACTTCTGACTGGTGATCTTCTGACGGGTAATCTTTTGGCGGGTGATCTTCTGAGGGATGATCTTTTGGCGGGTGATCGTCTCACGGGTGATCTTTTAGTGGGTGATCTTTTGAAGGGTGATCTTTTGGCGGTGACCTTCTGACGGGTGATCTTTTCGTCGGTGATCTTTTGGCGCGTGATCTTTTGGCGGGTGATATTCTGACGAGTGATCTTCTGACGGCTGATCTTTTGGCAGGTGATCTTCTGGCGGGTGATCTTTTGACGGGTGATGCTCTGACGGGTGATCTTCTGACGGGTGATCCTCTGACGGGTGATCTTTTGGCGGGTAATCAGTCTGTAATTATATTTTAGAGCATTTGAAGCAACCATTCTCTCCCTCTATAACCTGGTCCACATTTCCAACACAACAAAATTTGGAAACGACCGAAGTGTCCTTTAAGGTGGATTTCCACTGTCGCGTAATTTTCACGTGCGTAAATAAAAATAAGAGACGATGTATGAACAGCTTGCGCAAACTTTTACGCAAGCTGTTCATACATCGTCTCTTATTTTTATTTACGCACGTAAAAATTACGCGACAGTGGAAATCCACCCTTAGGCTTTTAGTTCTGCGATATGCAGATCTTTTGGCGGGTGATCTTTTGGCGGGCGATCTTGTGATGGGTGATCTTCTGACAGGTCTTCCCTTGGGGTGGGGGATGTTGATTTTTGCTTAACGAGTGATTTTTTGGCGGGTGATCTTTTTGCGGGTGATCTTCTGACGGGCGATCTTTTGACGGGTGATCTTTTGGCGGGTGATCTTCTGGCGGGTGATCTTTTGACGAATGATCCTGTGACGGGTGATCTTGTGACGGGTGATCATCTGACTGGTGATGTTCTGACGGATGATCTTTTGGCGGGTAATCTTCCGGCGGTTGATGTGTTGGCGGATGATCGGTCGGTAAATACATTTTAGAGCATTTGAAACAACCACCCTTTCCCTCTATAATCTCACGGGTGATCCTCTGAAGGTGATGTTCTGACGGGTGATCCTCTGACGGGTACTTTATTCCTGAGGAGTGATCTTCTGGGGGGTGATCTTTTGCCGGGTGATCCTTTGACGGGTGATCTTTTCACTGGTGATATTCTGTTGGGTGATCCTCTGAAGAGTGATCTTTTGACGAATGATATTTTGAAGGGTGATCTTCCGATGGGTGATCTTTTGACGGGTGATTCTCCGACTTGTGATCTTCTGACGGGTGATCTTCTGACGGGCGATCTTCTGACGTGTGATCTTTTGACGGGTGATCCACTGACGGGTGATCATCTGACGGTTGCTCTTCTGACGGGTGATCTTCTGACGGGTGATCTTTTGGCGGGTGATCTTCCACGGTTGATGTTTTGGCGAGTGTTCTTTCCCTCTATAATATGACGGGTGATCCTCTGACGGGTGATGTTCTGACGGGTGATCCGCTGACGGGTGATCCTGACGAGTGATCTTCTGAGGGGTGATCTATTAACGGGTGATCCTCCGACGGGTGATCTTTTTGGTGGTGATCTTCTGACGGGTGCACCTCTGACGAGTGATCTTCTGACGGGTGATCTTTTGACTGGTGATCTTCTGACGGGTGATCTTTTGGCTGGCGAACTTCTGACGGGTGATCTTCTAACGGGTGATCTTCTGACGGGTGATCTTTTGGCCGGTGATCTTGTGACGGGTGATCTTTTGACGGGTGATCTTCTGACGAGTGATCTTTTGACGGGTGATCTTCTGACGGGTGATCTTCTGACGAGTGATCTTCGGACGAGTGATCTTCTGACGAGTGATCTTTTGAAGGTTGACCTTCTGATTGGTGATCTTTTGACGGGTGATTTTCCGACTTGTGATCTTCTGACGGGTGATCTTTTGGCGGGTAATCTTCCGACGGTTGATGTTTTGGCGGGTGAGCAGTCGGTAATTACATTTTAGAGCATTTGAAGCAACCACATTTTCCCTCTATAATCTCACGGGTGATCCTCTGACTGGTGATGTTCTGACAGGTGATCCTGTTTGGGGTGATCCTGACGAGTGATCTTCTGAGGGATGATCTATTAACGAGTGATCTTTTGACGGGTGGTCCTCTGACGGGTGTTCTTTTCACTGGTGATCTTCTGACGGGTGATCCTCTGACGAGTGATCTTCTGACGAGTGATTTTTTAAAGGGTGATCTTCTGATGGGTGATCTTTTGTCGGGTGATTTTCCGACTTGTGATCTTCAGACGGGTGATCTCTTGACGAGTGATCTTTTGGCGGGTGATCTAATGACGAGTGATCTTTTGGCGGGTGATCTTCTGACGGATGATCTTTTGGCGGGTGATCTTCTGACGGGTGTTCTTTTGATGGGTGATCTTCTGACGGGTCATCTTTTGGCTGGCGAACTTCTGACCGGTGATCTTCTGACGGGTGATCTTCTGACTGGTGATCGTCTGGTGGGTGATCTTTTGGCGGGTGATCCTCTGACGGGTGATGTTTTGGCGGGTAATCAGTCTGTAATTATATTTCAGAGCATTTGAAGCAACCACCCTCTCCCTCTATAACCTGGTCCACATTTCCAACACTACGAAATTTGGAAAGGGCCAAAATGTCCTTTAGGCTTTTGGTTCTGCGATATGCAAATCTTTTAGCGGGTGATCTTTTGGCGGGTGATCTTGTGATCGGGGATCTTCTGACAGGTCTTCTCTTGAAGCGAAGGGATGTTGATTTTTGCGGATCCAGTGATCTTTTGGCGGGTGATCCTCTGACGGGTTATCTTTTGGCGGGTGATCTTCTGGCGGGTGATCTTCTGACGGGTGATGTTTTGGCGGGTGATCTTCTGCCCTGTGATCTTTTCACCGGTGATCGTCTGTCTGGAGATCTTCTAACAGGTGATCTTCTGACTGGTGATCGTCTGGCGGGTTATCTTTTAACCGGTGATCTTCTGGCGCGTGAACTATTGGCGGGTGATCTTCTGACGGGTGATCTTTTGACGGGTGATCTTTTGGTTGGTGATCTTTTGACAGGTGATTCTGTGACGGGTGATCTTGTGACGGGTTGTCATCTGACGGAAGATCTTCTGACGGGTGATCTTTTGGCGGGAGATCAGTCGTTAATTACATTTTAGAGCATTTGAAGCAACCACATTTTCCCTCTATAATCTAACGAGTGATCCTCTGACGGGTGATGTTCTGACGGTTGATCCTCTGACGGGTGATCCTGTCACGTGATCTTCTGAGGGGTGATCTATTAACGGGTGATCTTTTGACGGGTGATTTTCCGACTTGTGATCTTCGGTCGGGTGAATTTGTGACGGGTGATCTTTTGGCGGGTGATGTAATGGCGGGTGATCTTCTGACGGTGATCTTTTGGCTAATGATCTTCTGACGGGTGATCTTTTGGCAGGTGATCTTCTGACGGGTGATCTTTTTACGTGTGATCTCCTGACGGGTGATCTTTTCGCTGGCGAACTTCTAAACGGTGATCTTCTGACGGGTGATCTTCTGACTGGTGATCGTCTGGTGGGTGATGTTTTCGCGTGTGATCTTGTGATGGGTGATCTTCTGACAGGTCTTATCTTGGGTTGGGGGATGTTGATTTTTGCGGAACTAGTGATCTTTTGGCGGGTGATCCAATAATAATAATGATAAAGTGATCCCCTGTCGGGTGATCCTCTGACGGGTGATCTTTTAGCGGGTAATCTTCTGGCAGGTGATCTTTTGGCGGGTGATCTCCTGACGTGTGATGTTTTGGCGCGTGATCTTCTGACCGGTGATCTTTTGACGGGTGATCCTCTGTCTAGAGATCTTCTGACAGGTGATCTTTTGACTGGTCCTCGTCTGGCGGGTGATCTTTTGGCGGGTGATCTTCTGAGGGGTGATCTTTTGACGGGTGATCTTTTGACGGGTGATCTTCTGACGGGTGATCTTCTGACGAGTGATCCTTTGAATTTTGATCTTCTGATTGGTTATCTTTTGACGGGTGATTTTCCGACTTGTGATCTTCTGAGGGGTGATCTTGTGACGGGTAATCTTTTGGCGCGTGATCTTCTGACGGGTGATCTTTTGACGGGTGATCTTCTGACGGGTGAACTTCTGACGGGTGATCCTTTGACGGATGATCTTCTGAGGGGTGATCTTTTGGCTGGCGGACTATTCACCGGTGACCTTCTGTCTGGTGATCGTCTGGTGGGTGATGTTTTGGCGGGTAATCAGTCTGTAATTATATTTTAGAGCATTTGAAGCAACCATCCTCTTCCTCTATAACGTGGTCCACATTTCCAACACTACGAAATTTTGAAAAGGGCTAAAATGTCCTTTAGGCTTTGATTTCTGCGATATGCAGGGTGAATATGCGATATGTGATGGGTGAACTTCTGACTGGACTCCACTTGGGGTGGGGGGATGTTGATTTTTGCGGAACCAGTGATCTTTTGTTGGGTGATCCTTTGATTTGTGATCTTCTGACGGGTGACGTTTAGGCGGATGATCTTTTGGCGGGTGATCTTCTTTCGAGTGATCTTCTGACGAGTGATCTTCTGACCAGTGATCTTTTGAAGGTTGATCTTCTGATTGGTGATCTTTTGACGGGTGATTTTCCGACTTGTGATCTTCTGAGGGGTGATCTTCTGACAGGTGATCTTTTGGCGGGTGATCTTCTGACGGGTGATCTTTTGACGGGTGATCTTCTGACGGGTGATCTTTTGGAGGTTGATCTTTTGACCGGTGCTCTTCTGACAGGTGATCTTCTGACGGGTGATATTTGGACGGGTGATCTTCTGACGGGTGATTTTGTGGCTGGCGAACTTCTGACCGGTGATTTTCTGACGGGTGATCTTCTGTCTGGTGATCGTGTGGTGGGTGATGTTTTGGCGGGTAATCAGTCTGTAATTATATTTTAGAGCATTTGAAGCAACCACCCCACCCTCTATAACGTGGTCCACATTTCCAACACTACGAAATTTTGAAAGGGCTAAAATGTCCTTTAGGCTTTGATTTCTGCGATATGTAGATCTTTTGACGGGTGATCGTTTGGCGGGTGATCTTGTGACGGGTGATCTTCTGACGGGTGATTTTTTGGCTGGTGAACTTCTGACCGGTGATCTTCTGACCAGTGATCTTTTGAAGGTTGATCTTCTGATTGGTGATCTTTTGACGAGTGATCTTCTGACCAGTGATCTTTTGAAGTTTGATCTTCTGATTGGTGATCTTTTGGCGGTTGATCTTCTGACCGGTGCTCTTCTGACGCGTGATCTTCTGACGGGTGATATTTTGACGGGTGATCTTCTGACGGGTGATTTTTTGGCTGGCGAACTTCTGACCGGTGATTTTCTGACGGGTGATCTTCTGTCTGGTGATCGTCTGGTGGGTGATGTTTTGGCGGGTAATCAGTCTGTAATTATATTTTAGAGCATTTGAAGCAACCACCCTCTCCCTCTATAACGTGGTCCACATTTCCAACACTACGAAATTTTGAAAGGGCTAAAATGTCCTTTAGGCTTTGATTTCTGCGATATGCAGATCTTTTGGCGGGTGATCTTGTGATGGGTGATCTTCTGACTGGTCTTCACTTGGGGTGGGGGGATGTTGATTTTTGCGGAACCAGTGATCTTTTGGTGGGTAATCCTTTCATTTGTGATCTTCTGACGGGTGATCTTTTGGCGGATGATCTTTTGGCGGGTGATCTTGTGATGGGTGATCGTCTGACAGGTCTTCTCTTGGGGTGGAGGGATATTGATTTTTGCGGAACCAGTGATCTTTTGGCGAGTGATCTTTTGGCGGGTGATCCTCTGACGGATGATCTTTTGGCGGGTGATCTTCTGGCGGGTGATCTTCTGACGGGTGATGTTTTGGAGGGGTGATCTTCTCACCGGTGATCTTTGGACGGGTGATCTTCTGTCTTTAGATCTTATGACAAGTGGTCTTCTGACTGGTCCTCGTCTAGCGGGTAATCTTTTGGCGGGTGATCTTCTGGCAGGTGATTTTTTGGCGCGGATCTTCTGACGGATGATCTTTTGGCGGGTGATCTTCTGTCTGGAGATCTTCAGACAGGTGATCTTCTGACTGTTGCTCTACTGGCGGGTGATATTTTGGCGGGTGATCTTCTGGCGGGTGATGCTTTGGCGGGTGATCTTCTATCGGGTGTTCTTTTGACGGGTGATCTTTTGGCGGGTGATCATCTGACGGGTGATGTTCTGACTGGTGATCTTTTGTCGGGTGATCTTCCGACGGTTCATCTTTTGACGAGTGATCCTCTGACGGCTGATCTTTTCACTGGTGATCTTGTGACAGGTGATCCACGGACAAGAGATCTTCTGACGGGTGATCTTTTGAAGGTTGATCTTCTGATTGGTGATCTTTTGACGGGTGATTTTCCGACTTGTGATCTTCTGACGGGTGATCTTCTGACGGGTGATCTTTAGGCGGGTGATCTTCTGACCGGTGATTTCTGACGGCTGATCTTCTGACGGGTTATCTTTTGACGGGTGATCTTCTGACTTGTGATCTTTTGGCTGGCGAATTTCCGACCGGTGATTTTCTGACGGGTGATCTTGTGACTGGTAATCGTCTGACTGGTGATCGGTGGTGGGCGATCTTTTGGCGTGTGATCTTGTGATAGGTGATCTTCTGACAGGTCTTCTCTTGGGGTGGGGGGATGTTGATTTTTGCGGAACTAGTGATCTTTTGGCGGGTGATCCTCTGACGGGTGATCCTCTGACGGGTGATCCTCTGACGGGTAATCTTTTAGCGGGTGATCTTCTGGCGGGTGATCTTTTGGCGGGTGATCTCCTGACGGGTGATGTTTTGGTTCGTGATCTTCTGACCGGTGATGTTTAGACGGGTGATCTTCTGTCTGGAGATCTTCTGACAGGTGATCTTCTGACTGGTCCTCGTCTTGCGGGTGATCTTTTGGCGGGTGATCTTTTGGCGGGTGATCTTCCGGCGGGTTATCTTTTGGCGCGTGATCTTCTGACGGGTGATCTTCTGACGGGTGATCTTCTGACGAGTGATCTTCTGACGAGTGATCTTTTGAAGGTTGATCTTCTGATTGGTGATCTTTTGACGGGTGATTTTCCGACTTGTGATCTTCTGACGGGTGATCTTCTGACGGGTGATCTTTTGGCGGGTAATCTTCTGACTGGTGATCTTTTGACGGGTGATCTTCTTACGGGTGATCTTTTGACGGGTGATCTTCTGACTTGTGATCTTTTGGCTGGCGAATTTCCGACCGGTGATTTTCTGACGGGTGATCTTGTGACTGGTGATCGTCTGACTGGTGATCGGTGGTGGGCGATCTTTTGGCGTGTGATCTTGTGATAGGTGATCTTCTGACAGGTCTTCTCTTGGGGTGGGGGATGTTGATTTTTGCGGAACTAGTGATCTTTTGGCGGGTGATCCTCTGACGGGTGATCCTCTGACGGGTGATCCTCTGACGGGTGATCCTCTGACGGGTGATCCTCTGACGGGTAATCTTTTAGCGGGTGATCTTCTGGCGGGTGATCTTTTGGCGGGTGATCTCCTGACGGGTGATGTTTTGGCGCGTGATCTTCTGACCGGTGATGTTTAGACGGGTGATCTTCTGTCTGGAGATCTTCTGACAGGTGATCTTCTGACTGGTCCTCGTCTTGCGGGTGATCTTTTGGCGGGTGATCTTCCGGCGGGTTATCTTTTGGCGCGTGATCTTCTGACGGGTGATCTTCTGACGGGTGATCTTCTGACGGGTGATCTTCTGACGGGTGATCTTCTGACGAGTGATCTTCTGACGAGTGACCTTTTGAAGGTTGATCTTCTGATTGGTGATCTTTTGACGGGTGATTTTCCGACTTGTTATCTTCTGACGGGTGATCTTCTGACGGGTGATCTTTTGGCGGGTGATCTTCTGACTGGTGATCTTTTGACGGGTGATCTTCTGACGGGTGATCTTTTGGCGGGTGATCTTGTGACCGGTGATCTTCTGACGGGTGAACTTCTGATGGGTGATCTTTTGACGGGTGATCTTCTGACGGGTGATCTTTTGGCTGGCGAACTTCTGACTGGTGATTTTGTGACGGGTGATCTTCTGTCTGGTGATCGTCTGGTGGGTGATGTTTTGGCGGGTGATCCTCTGACGGGTGATCTTTTGGCGGGTGATCTTCTGGCGGGTGATGTTTTGGAGGGATGATCTTCTGACCGGTGATCTTTTGACGCGTGATCTTCTGTCTGGAGATCTTCTGACAGGTGATCTTCTGACTGGTGATCGTCTGACGGGTGATCTTTTGGTGGGTGATCTTCTGGCTAATGATCTTTTGGCGGGTTATCTTCTGACAAGTGATTTTTTGACGGGTGTTCTTTTGCCGGGTGATATTAGGGCGGGTGATCTTTTAACGGGTGATTTTCCGACTTGTGATCTTCTGACGGGTGAACTTCTGACGGGTGATCTCTTGGCGGATGCTCTTTTGGCGGGTGATGTTTTGACGGGTGATCTTTTGGCGGGTGATCTTGTGATGGGTGATCTTCTGACAGGTCTTCTCTTGGGGTGGGGGATGTTGATTTTTGCGGAACCAGTGATCTTTTGGCGGGTGATCTTCTGACGGGTGATATTTTGGCGTGTGGTCTTCAGACCTGTGATCTAATGACGGGTGATCTTTTGTCTGGAGATCTTCTGACAGACTAAGAAATTCAAGAACTTTTAACGTTAAATTTAACACAAAGAGGGCTAAGAATACCTTTTTTAATGCACAATGCCATCTTGTAAATAGTTTTAAAGCTTAAGACTTTTGAACAATTTTGTGAATTTTAACTAGTGATAAGTTTTTAATTGTAAATATTATTGTTATTATTATTATTATAGTTTATCATTGTTTTATTATTGTAAATATTATAGGACATAATTCAGACGATTGGCTGCGACGTTTTTATATAAATAAACTATCTATCTATCTATCTATCTATCTATCTATCTATCTAGGTGATCTTCTGACTGGTGCTCGTCAGGCGGGTGATCGTCTGGCGGGTGATCTTCTGGCGGGTGATCTTTTGGCGGGTGATCTTCTGACCGGTGATCTTTTGGCGTTGATCTTCTGACCGGTGGTCCTCTGACGCGTGTTCTTTTCACTGGTGATCTGACGGGTGATCCTCTGACGAGTGATCTTCTGACGTGTGATCTTTTGAAGGGTGATCTTCTGATGGGTGATCTTTTGACGGGTGATTTTCCGACTTGTGATCTTCAGACGGGTGATCTTCTGACGGGTGATCTTTTGGCGGGTGATCTAATGACGGATGATCTTTTGGCGGGTGATCTTCTGACGGGTGATCATTAGGCGGGTAATCAGTCTGTAATTATATTTTAGAGCATTTGAAGCAACCGCCCTCTCCCTCTGTAACCTGGTCCACATTTCCAGCACTACGAAATTTGGAAAGGGCCAAATGTCCTTTAGGCTTTTAGTTCTGCGATATGCAGATCTTTTGGCGGGTGATCTTTTGGCGGGTGATCTTGTGATGGGCGATCTTCTGACAGGTCTTCTCTTGGGGTGGGGGATGTTGATTTTTGCGGAACCAGTGATCTTTTGGGGGGTGATCTTCTGACGGGTGATAATTTGGCGGGTGGTCTTCAGACCTGTGATCTATTGACGGGTGATCTTTTGTCTGGAGATCTTCTGACAAGTGATCTTGTGACTGGTGCTCGTCAGACGGGTGATCTTCTGGCGGGTGATCTTTTGTCGGGTGATCTTCCGACCGGTGATCTTTTGGCGTCGATCTTCTGACGGGTGATGTTTTGGCGAGTGATCTTCTGACGGGTGATCTTCTGGCGGGTGATCTTGTGACCGGTGATCCTCTGACGGGTGATCTTGTGACGGTTGATCATCTGACGGGTGATTTTCTGACCGGTGATCTCTTGGCGGGTAATCTTCCGACAGTTGATGTTTTGGCGTGTGATCAGTCGCGATCGTTAATTACATTTTAGAGCATTTGAAGCAACCACCCTTTCCCTCTATAATCTCACGGGTGTCCTCTGAGGGGTGATGTTCTGACGCGTGATCCTCTGACGGGTGATCCTTACGAGTGATCTTCTGAGGTGTGATCTATTAACGGGTGATCTTTTGACGTATGATCTTTTGACGGGTGATCCACTGACGGGTGTTCTTTTCACTGGTGATCTTCTGACGGGTGATCTTTTGACTGGTGATTTTCCGACTTGTGATCTTCTGACGGGTGATCTTCTGACGGGTGATCTTTTGGCGGGTGATCATTTGGCGGGAGATCTTTTGGCGGGAGATCTTTTGGCGGGTGATAGTGTGACGGGTGATCTTCTGACGGCTGATCTTTTGACGGGTGATCCTCTGACGGGTGATCTTCTGGCGGGTGATCTTTTGACGGGTGATCTTCTGACGGGTGATCCACTGACGGGTGGTCTTCTGACGGGTGATCTTTTGGCGGGTAATCTTTCGACGGTTGATGTTTAGGCGGGAGATCAGTCGGTAATTACATTTTAGAGCATTGGAAGCAACCACCCTTTCCCTTTATAATCTAACGGGTGATCCTCCAAAATTTCCAACACTACGAAATTTTGGAAAGGGCCAAAATCTCCTGTATTCTTTTAGTTCTGCGATATGCAGATCTTATGGCGGGTGATCTTCTGGCGGGTGATCTTTTAGCGGGTGATGTTCTGGCGGGTAATCTTTTACGGGTTATCTTCTGTCAGGAGATCTTCTGACAGGTGATCTTCTGACTGGTTCTCGTCTGGCGGGTGATCTTTTGGCGGGTGATCTTCTGGCGGGAGATGTTTTGGCGGGTGATCTTCTTACGGGTGACCTTTTGACGGGCTATCTTTTAGCGGGTGATCTTCTGGCGGGTGATCTTTTGACAGGTGATCCTCTGACGAATGATCTTGTGAAGGGTGATCATCCGACTGGTAATGTTCTGACGGATGATCTTTTGGCGGGTAATCTTCCGACGGTTGATGTTTTGGCGGGTGATCAGTCGGTAAATACATTTTAGAGCATTTGAAGCAACCCCACTCTCCCTCTATAATCTCACGGGTGATCCTCTGACGGGTGATGTTATGACAGGTGATCCTGTGTGGGGTGATCCTGACGAGTGATCTTCTGAGGGATGATCTATTAACGAGTGATCTTTTGACGGGTGGTCCTCTGACGGGTGTTCTTTTCACTGGTGATCTTCTGACGGGTGATCTTCAGCAAGTGATCTTCTGACGGGTGATCTTCTGACAAGTGATCTTTTGGCGGGTGATCTAATGACGAGTGATCTTTTGGCGCGTGATCTTCTGACGGGTGTTCTTTTGACGGGTGATCTTCTGACGGGTGATCTTTTGGCTGGCGAACTTCTGACAGGTGACCTTTTGGCGGGTGATCCTTTGACGGGTGATCTTTTGGCGGGTAATCAGTGTGTTATTATATTTTAGAGCAATTGAAGAACCACCCTCTCCCTCTATAACCTGGTCCACATTTCCAACACTACGAAATTGGGAAAGGGCCAAAATGTCCTTTAGGCTTTTAGTTCTGCGATATGCAGATCTTTTAGCGGGTGACCTTTTGACGGGTGATCTTGTGATGGGGGATCTTCTGACAGTCTTCTCTTGGGGCGAGGGGATGTTGATTTTTGCGGATCCAGACGGGTGATAATTTGGCGGGTGGTGTTCAGACCTGTGATCTATTGACGGGTGATCTTTTGTCTGGAGATCTTCTGACAGTTGATCTTGTGACTGGTGCTCGTCTGGCGGGTGATCTTCTGGCGGGTGATCTTTTGTCGGGTGATCTTCTGACCGGTGATCTTTTGGCGTCGATCTTCTGACGGGTGATGTTTTGGCGAGTGATCTTCTGACGGGTGATCTTCTGGTGGGTGATCTTGTGACCGGTGATCCTCTGACGGGTGATCTTGTGACGGTTGATCATCTGACGGGTGATTTTCTGACCGGTGATCTCTTGGCGGGTAATCTTCCGACAGTTGATGTTTTGGCGTGTGATCAGTCGCGATCGTTAATTACATTTTAGATTATTTGAAGCAACCACCCTTTCCCTCTATAATCTCACGGGTGTCCTCTGAGGGGTGATGTTCTGACGCGTGATCCTCTGACGGGTGATCCTTACGAGTGATCTTCTGAGGTGTGATCTATTAACGGGTGATCTTTTGACGGGTGATCCACTGACGGGTGTTCTTTTCACTGGTAATCTTCTGACGGGTGATCTTTTGACTGGTGATTTTCCGACTTGTGATCTTCTGACGGGTGATCTTCTGACGGGTGATCGTTTGGCGGGTGATCATTTGGCGGGAGATCTTTTGGCGGGAGATCTTTTGGCGGGTGATATTCTGACGGGTGATCTTCTGACGGCTGATCTTTTGGCGGGTGATCTTCTGGCTGGTGATCCTCTGACGAGGGATCTTTTGACGGGTGATCCTCTGACGGGTGATCTTCTGGCGGGTGATCTTCTGGCGGGTGATCTTCTGACGGGTGATCTTCTGTCTGGAGATCTTCTGACAGGTGATCTTCTGACTGGTTCTCGTCTGGCGGTTGATCTTTTGGCGGGTGATCTTCTGGCGGGTGATGTTTTAGAGGGTGATCTTCTTACGGGTGACCTTTTGACGGGCGATCTTTTGGCGAGTGATCTTTTGACGGGTGATCCTCTGACGGGGGATCCTTTGACGGATGATCTTCTGAGGGGTGATCTTTTGGCTGGCGGACTATTCACCGGTGACCTTCTGTCTGGTGATCGTCTGGTGGGTGATGTTTTGGCGGGTAATCAGTCTGTAATTATATTTTAGAGCATTTGAAGCAACCATCCTCTTCCTCTATAACGTGGTCCACATTTCCAACACTACGAAATTTTGAAAAGGGCTAAAATGTCCTTTAGGCTTTGATTTCTGCGATATGCAGGGTGAATATGCGATATGTGATGGGTGAACTTCTGACTGGACTCCACTTGGGGTGGGGGGATGTTGATTTTTGCGGAACCAGTGATCTTTTGTTGGGTGATCCTTTGATTTGTGATCTTCTGACGGGTGACGTTTAGGCGGATGATCTTTTGGCGGGTGATCTTCTTTCGAGTGATCTTCTGACGAGTGATCTTCTGACCAGTGATCTTTTGAAGGTTGATCTTCTGATTGGTGATCTTTTGACGGGTGATTTTCCGACTTGTGATCTTCTGAGGGGTGATCTTCTGACAGGTGATCTTTTGGCGGGTGATCTTCTGACGGGTGATCTTTTGACGGGTGATCTTCTGACGGGTGATCTTTTGACGGGTGATCTTCTGACGGGTGATCTTTTGGAGGTTGATCTTTTGACCGGTGCTCTTCTGACAGGTGATCTTCTGACGGGTGATATTTGGACGGGTGATCTTCTGACGGGTGATTTTGTGGCTGGCGAACTTCTGACCGGTGATTTTCTGACGGGTGATCTTCTGTCTGGTGATCGTGTGGTGGGTGATGTTTTGGCGGGTAATCAGTCTGTAATTATATTTTAGAGCATTTGAAGCAACCACCCCCCCCCCTCTATAACTTGGTCCACATTTCCAACACTACGAAATTTTGAAAGGGCTAAAATGTCCTTTAGGGTTTGATTTCTGCGATATGCAGATCTTTTGACGGGTGATCGTTTGGCGGGTGATCTTGTGACGGGTGATCTTCTGACGGGTGATTTTTTGGGTGGTGAACTTCTGACCGGTGATCTTCTGACCAGTGATCTTTTGAAGGTTGATCTTCTGATTGGTGATCTTTTGACGAGTGATCTTCTGACCAGTGATCTTTTGAAGTTTGATCTTCTGATTGGTGATCTTTTGGCGGTTGATCTTCTGACCGGTGCTCTTCTGACGCGTGATCTTCTGACGGGTGATATTTTGACGGGTGATCTTCTGACGGGTGATTTTTTGGCTGGCGAACTTCTGACCGGTGATTTTCTGACGGGTGATCTTCTGTCTGGTGATCGTCTGGTGGGTGATGTTTTGGCGGGTAATCAGTCTGTAATTATATTTTAGAGCATTTGAAGCAACCACCCTCTCCCTCTATAACGTGGTCCACATTTCCAACACTACGAAATTTTGAAAAGGCTAAAATGTCCTTTAGGCTTTGATTTCTGCGATATGCAGATCTTTTGGCGGGTGATCTTGTGATGGGTGATCTTCTGACTGGTCTTCACTTGGGGTGGGGGGATGTTGATTTTTGCGGAACCAGTGATCTTTTGGTGGGTAATCCTTTCATTTGTGATCTTCTGACGGGTGATCTTTTGGCGGATGATCTTTTGGCGGGTGATCTTGTGATGGGTGATCGTCTGACAGGTCTTCTCTTGGGGTGGAGGGATATTGATTTTTGCGGAACCAGTGATCTTTTGGCGAGTGATCTTTTGGCGGGTGATCCTCTGACGGATGATCTTTTGGCGGGTGATCTTCTGGCGGGTGATCTTCTGACGGGTGATGTTTTGGAGGGGTGATCTTCTCACCGGTGATCTTTGGACGGGTGATCTTCTGTCTGGAGATCTTATGACAGGTTGTCTTCTGACTGGTCCTCGTCTAGCGGGTGATCTTTTGGCGGGTGATCTTCTGGCAGGTGATTTTTTGGCGCGGATCTTCTGACGGATGATCTTTTGGCGGGTGATCTTCTGTCTGGAGATCTTCAGACAGGTGATCTTCTGACTGTTGCTCTACTGGCGGGTGATATTTTGGCGGGTGATCTTCTGGCGGGTGATGCTTTGGCGGGTGATCTTCTATCGGGTGATCTTTTGACGGGTGATCTTTTGGCGGGTGATCATCTGACGGGTGATGTTCTGACTGGTGATCTTTTGTCGGGTGATCTTCCGACGGTTCATCTTTTGACTAGTGATCCTCTGACGGCTGATCTTTTCACTGGTGATCTTGTGACAGGTGATCCACGGACAAGAGACCTTCTGACGGGTGATCTTTTGAAGGTTGATCTTCTGATTGGTGATCTTTTGACGGGTGATTTTCCGACTTGTGATCTTCTGACGGGTGATCTTCTGACGGGTGATCTTTAGGCGGGTGATCTTCTGACCGGTGATTTCTGACGGATGATCTTCTGACGGGTGTACTTTTGGCGGGTGATCTTCTGACTGGTGATCTTTTGACGGGTGATCTTCTTACGGGTGATCTTTTGACGGGTGATCTTCTGACTTGTGACCTTTTGGCTGGCGAATTTCCGACCGGTGATTTTCTGACGGGTGATCTTGTGACTGGTGATCGTCTGACTGGTGATCGGTGGTGGGCGATCTTTTGGCGTGTGATCTTGTGATAGGTGATCTTCTGACAGGTCTTCTCTTGGGGTGGGGGGATGTTGATTTTTGCGGAACTAGTGATCTTTTGGCGGGTGATCCTCTGACGGGTGATCCTCTGACGGGTGATCCTCTGACGGGTAATCTTTTAGCGTGTGATCTTCTGGCGGGTGATCTTTTGACGGGTGATCCTCTGACGGGTGATCTTGTGAAGGGTGATCATCCGACTGGTAATGTTCTGACGGATGATCTTTTGGCGGGTAATCTTCCGACGGTTGATGTTTTGGCGGGTGATCAGTCGGTAAATACATTTTAGAGCATTTGAAGCAACCACACTTTCCCTCTATAATCTCACGAGTGATCCTCTGACGGGTGATGTTCTGACAGGTAATCCTGTGTGGGGTGATCCTGACGAGTGATCTTCTGAGGGATGATCTATTAACGAGTGATCTTTTGACGGGTGGTCCTCTGACGGGTGTTCTTTTTACTGGTGATCTTCTGACGGGTAATCTTCAGACGTGTGATCTTCTGACGGGTGATCTTTTGGCGGGTGATCTAATGACGAGTGATCTTTTGGCGGGTGATCTTCTGACGGGTGTTCTTTTGACGGGTGATCTTCTGACGGGTGATCTTTTGGCTGGCGAACTTCTGACAGGTGATCTTTTGGCGGGTGATCCTTTGACGGGTGATCGTTTGGCGAGTAATCAGTGTGTAATTATATTTTAGAGCATTTGAGGCAACCACCATCTCCCTCTATAACGTGGTCCACATTTTCAACACTACGAAATTTGGAAAGGGCCAAAATGTCCTTTAGGCTTTTAGTTCTGCGATATGCAGATCTTTTAGCGGGTGACCTTTTGACGGGCGATCTTGTGATGGGGGATCTTCCGACAGTCTTCTCTTGGGGCGGTGGGATGTTGGTTTTTGCGGATCCAGTGATCTTTTGGCGGGTGATCCTCTGACGGGTGATCTTTTGGCAGGTGATCTTCTGGCGGGTGATCTTTTGGCGTTTGATCTTCTGACGGGTGATCTTTTGGCGGGTGATCTTCTCACGGGTGATCTTTTGGCGGGTGATCTCCTGACGGGTGATGTTTTGGCGCGTGATCTTCTGACCGGTGATCTTTAGACGGGTGATCTTCTGTCTGGAGATCTTCTGATAGGTGATCTTCTGACTGGTCCTCGTCTGGCGGGTGATGTTTTGGCGCGGATCTTTTGACGGGTGATCTTCTGTCTGGAGATCTTCAGACAGGTGATCTTCTGACTGGTGCTCTACTGGCGGGTGATATTTTGGCGGGTGATCTTCTGGCGGGTGATGCTTTGGCGGGTGATCTTCTATAGGGTGATCTTTTGACGGGTGATCTTTTGACGGATGATCTTTTGGCGGGTGATCATCTCTCAGGCGATGTTCTGACTGGTGATCTTTTGGCGGGTGATCTTCCGACGGTTGATCTTTTGACGGGTGATCTTTTCACTGGTGATCTTGTGACAGGTGATCCACTAACGAGTGATCTTCTGACGCGTGATCTTTTGAAGGTTGATCTTCTGATTGGTGATATTATGACGGGTGATCTTCTGAAGGGTGATCTTTTGACGGGTGATCTTCTGACGGGTGATCTTTTGGCTGGCGATCTTCCGACCGGTGATTTTCTGACGGGTGATCTTCTGACTCGTGATCGTCTGACTGGTGATCGGTGGTGGGCGATCTTTTGGCGTGTGATCTTGTGATGGGTGATCTTCTGACAGGTCTTCTATTGGGGTGGGGGGATGTTGATTTTTGCGGAACTAGTGATCTTTTGGCAGGTGATCCTCTGTCGGGTGATCCTCTGACGGGTAATCTTTTAGTGAGTGATCTTCTGGCGGGTGATCTTTTGGCGGGTGATCTCCTGACGGGTGATGTTTTGGCGCGTGATCTTCTGACCGGTGATCATTTGACGGGTGAACTTCTGTCTGGAGATCTTCTGACAGGGGATCTTCTGACTGGTTCTCGTCTGGCGGGTGATCTTTTGGCGGGTGATCTTCAAGCGGGTGATCTTATGGCGCGTGATCTTTTGACGGGTGATCTTCTGACGGGTGATCTTCTGACCAGTGATCTTCTGACGAGTGATCTTTTGAAGGTTGATCTTCTGATTGGTGATCTTTTGACGGGTGATTTTCCGACTTGTGATCTTCTGACGGGTGATCTTCTGACGGGTGATCTTTTGGCGGCTGATCTTCTGACGGGTGATGATTTGGCGGGTGATCTTCTGACGGGTGATCTTTTGGCGGGTGATCTTCTGACGGGTGATCTTTTGACGGGTGATCTTTTGACGGGTGATCTTCTGACGGGTGATCTTTTGGCTGGCGAACTTCCGACCGGTGATTTTCTGACGGGTGATCTTCTGACTCGTGATCGTCTGACTGGTGATCGGTGGTGGGCGATCTTTTGGCGTGTGATCTTGTTATGGGTGATCTTCTGACAGGTCTTCTCTTGGAGTGGGGAGATGTTGATTTTTGCGGAACTAGTGATCTTTTGGCGGGTGATCCTCTGACGGGTAATCTTTTAGCAGGTGATCTTCTGGCGGGTGATGCTTTGGCGGGTGATCTTCTATCGGGTGAGCTTATGACGGGTGATCTTTTGACGGGTGATCTTTTCGCGGTTGATCATCTGACGGGCGATGTTCTGACTGGTGATCTTTTGGCCGGTGATGTTCCGACGGTTAATCTTTTGACGGGTGATCCTCTGACGGGTGATCTTTTCACTGGCGATCTTGTGACGGGTGATCCTCTGACGAGTGATCTTCTGACGAGTGATCTTTTGAAGGTTGATCTTCTGATTGATGATCTTTTGACGGATGCTTTTCCGAGTTGTGATCTTCTGACGGGTGATCTTCTGTCGGGCGATCTTTTGGCGGGTGATCTTCTGACCGGTCATCTTCTGACGGGTGATCTTCTGAAAGGTGATCTTCTGACGGGTGATCTTTTGACGGGTGATCTTCTGACTGGTGATCGTCTGACTGGTGATCGGTGGTGGGCGATCTTTTGAAGTGTGATCTTCTGACAGGTCTTCTCTTGGGGTGGGGGGATGTTGATTTTTGCGGAACTAGTGATCTTTTGGCGAGTGATCCTCTGACGGGTGATCCTCTTACAGATAATCTATTAGCGGGTGATCTTCTGGCGGGTGATCTTCTGACGGGTGATGTTTTGGCGGGTGATCTTCTGCCCTGTGATCTTTTCACCGGTGATCGTCTGTCTGGAGATCTTCTAACAGGTGATCGTCTGGCGGGTTATCATTTAGCCGGTGATCTTCTGGCGCGTGAACTATTGGCGGGTGATCTTCTGACGGGTGATCTTTTGACGGGTGATCTTTTGGCTGGTGATCTTTTGACAGGTGATTCTGTGACGGGTGATCTTGTGACGGGTTGTCATCTGACGGAAGATCTTCTGACGGGTGATCTTTTGGCGGGAGATCAGTCGTTAATTACATTTTAGAGCATTTGAAGCAACCACATTTTCCCTCTATAATCTAACGAGTGATCCTCTGACGGGTGATGTTCTGACGGTTGATCCTCTGACGGGTGATCCTGTCACGTGATCTTCTGAGGGGTGATCTATTAACGGGTGATCTTTTGACGGGTGATTTTCCGACTTGTGATCTTCGGTCGGGTGAATTTGTGACGGGTGATCTTTTGGCGAATGATGTAATGGCGGGTGATCTTCTGACGGTGATCTTTTGGCTAATGATCTTCTGACGGGTGATCTTTTGGCAGGTGATCTTCTGACGGGTGATCTTTTTACGTGTGATCTCCTGACGGGTGATCTTTTCGCTGGCGAACTTCTAAACGGTGATCTTCTGACGGGTGATCTTCTGACTGGTGATCGTCTGGTGGGTGATGTTTTCGCGTGTGATCTTGTGATGGGTGATCTTCTGACAGGTCTTATCTTGGGTTGGGGGATGTTGATTTTTGCGGAACTAGTGATCTTTTGGCGGGTGATCCAATAATAATAATGATAAAGTGATCCCCTGTCGGGTGATCCTCTGACGGGTGATCTTTTAGCGGGTAATCTTCTGGCAGGTGATCTTTTGGCGGGTGATCTCCTGACGTGTGATGTTTTGGCGCGTGATCCTCTGTCTAGAGATCTTCTGACAGGTGATCTTTTGACTGGTCCTCGTCTGGCGGGTGATCTTTTGGCGGGTGATCTTCTGACGGGTGATCTTTTGACGGGTGATCTTTTGACGGGTGATCTTCTGACGGGTGATCTTCTGACGAGTGATCCTTTGAATTTTGATCTTCTGATTGGTTATCTTTTGACGGGTGATTTTCCGACTTGTGATCTTCTGAGGGGTGATCTTGTGACGGGTGATCTTTTGGCGCGTGATCTTCTGACGGGTGATCTTTTGACGGGTGATCTTCTGACGGGTGAACTTCTGACGGGTGATCCTTTGACGGATGATCTTCTGAGGGGTGATCTTTTGGCTGGCGGACTATTCACCGGTGACCTTCTGTCTGGTGATCGTCTGGTGGGTGATGTTTTGGCGGGTAATCAGTCTGTAATTATATTTTAGAGCATTTGAAGCAACCATCCTCTTCCTCTATAACGTGGTCCACATTTCCAACACTACGAAATTTTGAAAAGGGCTAAAATGTCCTTTAGGCTTTGATTTCTGCGATATGCAGGGTGAATATGCGATATGTGATGGGTGAACTTCTGACTGGACTCCACTTGGGGTGGGGGGATGTTGATTTTTGCGGAACCAGTGATCTTTTGTTGGGTGATCCTTTGATTTGTGATCTTCTGACGGGTGACGTTTAGGCGGATGATCTTTTGGCGGGTGATCTTCTTTCGAGTGATCTTCTGACGAGTGATCTTCTGACCAGTGATCTTTTGAAGGTTGATCTTCTGATTGGTGATCTTTTGACGGGTGATTTTCCGACTTGTGATCTTCTGAGAGGTGATCTTCTGACAGGTGATCTTTTGGCGGGTGATCTTCTGACGGGTAATCTTTTGACGGGTGATCTTCTGACGGGTGATCTTTTGGAGGTTGATCTTTTGACCGGTGCTCTTCTGACAGGTGATCTTCTGACGGGTGATATTTGGACGGGTGATCTTCTGACGGGTGATTTTGTGGCTGGCGAACTTCTGACCGGTGATTTTCTGACGGGTGATCTTCTGTCTGGTGATCGTGTGGTGGGTGATGTTTTGGCGGGTAATCAGTCTGTAATTATATTTTAGAGCATTTGAAGCAACCACCCCACCCTCTATAACGTGGTCCACATTTCCAACACTACGAAATTTTGAAAGGGCTAAAATGTCCTTTAGGCTTTGATTTCTGCGATATGCAGATCTTTTGACGGGTGATCGTTTGGCGGGTGATCTTGTGACGGGTGATCTTCTGACGGGTGATTTTTTGGCTGGTGAACTTCTGACCGGTGATCTTCTGACCAGTGATCTTTTGAAGGTTGATCTTCTGATTGGTGATCTTTTGACGAGTGATCTTCTGACCAGTGATCTTTTGAAGTTTGATCTTCTGATTGGTGATCTTTTGGCGGTTGATCTTCTGACCGGTGCTCTTCTGACGCGTGATCTTCTGACGGGTGATATTTTGACGGGTGATCTTCTGACGGGTGATTTTTTGGCTGGCGAACTTCTGACCGGTGATTTTCTGACGGGTGATCTTCTGTCTGGTGATCGTCTGGTGGGTGATGTTTTGGCGGGTAATCAGTCTGTAATTATATTTTAGAGCATTTGAAGCAACCACCCTCTCCCTCTATAACGTGGTCCACATTTCCAACACTACGAAATTTTGAAAGGGCTAAAATGTCCTTTAGGCTTTGATTTCTGCGATATGCAGATCTTTTGGCGGGTGATCTTGTGATGGGTGATCTTCTGACTGGTCTTCACTTGGGGTGGGGGGATGTTGATTTTTGCGGAACCAGTGATCTTTTGGTGGGTAATCCTTTCATTTGTGATCTTCTGACGGGTGATCTTTTGGCGGATGATCTTTTGGCGGGTGATCTTGTGATGGGTGATCGTCTGACAGGTCTTCTCTTGGGGTGGAGGGATATTGATTTTTGCGGAACCAGTGATCTTTTGGCGAGTGATCTTTTGGCGGGTGATCCTCTGACGGATGATCTTTTGGCGGGTGATCTTCTGGCGGGTGATCTTCTGACGGGTGATGTTTTGGAGGGGTGATCTTCTCACCGGTGATCTTTGGACGGGTGATCTTCTGTCTTTAGATCTTATGACAAATGGTCTTCTGACTGGTCCTCGTCTAGCGGGTAATCTTTTGGCGGGTGATCTTCTGGCAGGTGATTTTTTGGCGCCGATCTTCTGACGGATGATCTTTTGGCGGGTGATCTTCTGTCTGGAGATCTTCAGACAGGTGATCTTCTGACTGTTGCTCTACTGGCGGGTGATATTTTGGCGGGTGATCTTCTGGCGGGTGATGCTTTGGCGGGTGATCTTCTATCGGGTGTTCTTTTGACGGGTGATCTTTTGGCGGGTGATCATCTGACGGGTGATGTTCTGACTGGTGATCTTTTGTCGGGTGATCTTCCGACGGTTCATCTTTTGACGAGTGATCCTCTGACGGCTGATCTTTTCACTGGTGATCTTGTGACAGGTGATCCACGGACAAGAGATCTTCTGACGGGTGATCTTTTGAAGGTTGATCTTCTGATTGGTGATCTTTTGACGGGTGATTTTCCGACTTGTGATCTTCTGACGGGTGATCTTCTGACGGGTTATCTTTTGACGGGTGATCTTCTGACTTGTGATCTTTTGGCTGGCGAATTTCCGACCGGTGATTTTCTGACGGGTGATCTTGTGACTGGTGATCGTCTGACTGGTGATCGGTGGTGGGCGATCTTTTGGCGTGTGATCTTGTGATAGGTGATCTTCTGACAGGTCTTCTCTTGGGGTGGGGGGATGTTGATTTTTGCGGAACTAGTGATCTTTTGGCGGGTGATCCTCTGACGGGTGATCCTCTGACGGGTGATCCTCTGACGGGTAATCTTTTAGCGGGTGATCTTCTGGCGGGTGATCTTTTGGCGGGTGATCTCCTGACGGGTGATGTTTTGGTTCGTGATCTTCTGACCGGTGATGTTTAGACGGGTGATCTTCTGTCTGGAGATCTTCTGACAGGTGATCTTCTGACTGGTCCTCGTCTTGCGGGTGATCTTTTGGCGGGTGATCTTCCGGCGGGTTACCTTTTGGCGCGTGATCTTCTGACGGGTGATCTTCTGACGGGTGATCTTCTGACGAGTGATCTTCTGACGAGTGATCTTTTGAAGGTTGATCTTCTGATTGGTGATCTTTTGACGGGTGATTTTCCGACTTGTGATCTTCTGACGGGTGATCTTCTGACGGGTGATCTTTTGGCGGGTAATCTTCTGACTGGTGATCTTTTGACGGGTGATCTTCTGACGGGTGATCTTTTGACGGGTGATCTTCTGACTTGTGATCTTTTGGCTGGCGAATTTCCGACCGGTGATTTTCTGACGGGTGATCTTGTGACTGGTGATCGTCTGACTGGTGATCGGTGGTGGGCGATCTTTTGGCGTGTGATCTTGTGATAGGTGATCTTCTGACAGGTCTTCTCTTGGGGTGGGGGGATGTTGATTTTTGCGGAACTAGTGATCTTTTGGCGGGTGATCCTCTGACGGGTGATCCTCTGACGGGTGATCCTCTGACGGGTAATCTTTTAGCGGGTGATCTTCTGGCGGGTGATCTTTTGGCGGGTGATCTCCTGACGGGTGATGTTTTGGTTCGTGATCTTCTGACCGGTGATGTTTAGACGGGTGATCTTCTGTCTGGAGATCTTCTGACAGGTGATCTTCTGACTGGTCCTCGTCTTGCGGGTGATCTTTTGGCGGGTGATCTTCCGGCGGGTTATCTTTTGGCGCGTGATCTTCTGACGGGTGATCTTCTGACGGGTGATCTTCTGACGAGTGATCTTCTGACGAGTGATCTTTTGAAGGTTGATCTTCTGATTGGTGATCTTTTGACGGGTGATTTTCCGACTTGTGATCTTCTGACGGGTGATCTTCTGACGGGTGATCTTTTGGCGGGTAATCTTCTGACTGGTGATCTTTTGACGGGTGATCTTCTGACGGGTGATCTTTTGACGGGTGATCTTCTGACTTGTGATCTTTTGGCTGGCGAATGTCCGACCGGTGATTTTCTGACGGGTGATCTTGTGACTGGTGATCGTCTGACTGGTGATCGGTGGTGGGCGATCTTTTGGCGTGTGATCTTGTGATAGGTGATCTTCTGACAGGTCTTCTCTTGGGGTGGGGGGATGTTGATTTTTGCGGAACTAGTGATCTTTTGGCGGGTGATCCTCTGACGTGTGATCCTCTGACGGGTGATCCTCTGACGGGTGATCCTCTGACGGGTGATCCTCTGACGGGTAATCTTTTAGCGGGTGATCTTCTGGCGGGTGATCTTTTGGCGGGTGATCTCCTGACGGGTGATGTTTTGGCGCGTGATCTTCTGACCGGTGATGTTTAGACGGGTGATCTTCTGTCTGGAGATCTTCTGACAGGTGATCTTCTGACTGGTCCTCGTCTTGCGGGTGATCTTTTGGCGGGTGATCTTCCGGCGGGTTATCTTTTGGCGCGTGATCTTCTGACGGGTGATCTTCTGACGGGTGATCTTCTGACGGGTGATCTTCTGACGGGTGATCTTCTGACGAGTGATCTTCTGACGAGTGACCTTTTGAAGGTTGATCTTCTGATTGGTGATCTTTTGACGGGTGATTTTCCGACTTGTTATCTTCTGACGGGTGATCTTCTGACGGGTGATCTTTTGGCGGGTGATCTTCTGACTGGTGATCTTTTGACGGGTGATCTTCTGACGGGTGATCTTTTGGCGGGTGATCTTGTGACCGGTGATCTTCTGACGGGTGAACTTCTGATGGGTGATCTTTTGACGGGTGATCTTCTGACGGGTGATCTTTTGGCTGGCGAACTTCTGACTGGTGATTTTGTGACGGGTGATCTTCTGTCTGGTGATCGTCTGGTGGGTGATGTTTTGGCGGGTGATCCTCTGACGGGTGATCTTTTGGCGGGTGATCTTCTGGCGGGTGATGTTTTGGAGGGATGATCTTCTGACCGGTGATCTTTTGACGGGTGATCTTCTGTCTGGAGATCTTCTGACAGGTGATCTTCTGACTGGTGATCGTCTGACGGGTGATCTTTTGGTGGGTGATCTTCTGGCTAATGATCTTTTGGCGGGTTATCTTCTGACAAGTGATTTTTTGACGGGTGTTCTTTTGCCGGGTGATATTAGGGCGGGTGATCTTTTAACGGGTGATTTTCCGACTTGTGATCTTCTGACGGGTGAACTTCTGACGGGTGATCTCTTGGCGGATGCTCTTTTGGCGGGTGATGTTTTGACGGGTGATCTTTTGGCGGGTGATCTTGTGATGGGTGATCTTCTGACAGGTCTTCTCTTGGGGTGGGGGATGTTGATTTTTGCGGAACCAGTGATCTTTTGGCGGGTGATCTTCTGACGGGTGATATTTTGGCGTGTGGTCTTCAGACCTGTGATCTAATGACGGGTGATCTTTTGTCTGGAGATCTTCTGACAGACTAAGAAATTCAAGAACTTTTAACGTTAAATTTAACACAAAGAGGGCTAAGAATACCTTTTTTAATGCACAATGCCATCTTGTAAATAGTTTTAAAGCTTAAGACTTTTGAACAATTTTGTGAATTTTAACTAGTGATAAGTTTTTAATTGTAAATATTATTGTTATTATTATTATTATAGTTTATCATTGTTTTATTATTGTAAATATTATAGGACATAATTCAGACGATTGGCTGCGACGTTTTTATATAAATAAACTATCTATCTATCTATCTATCTATCTATCTATCTAGGTGATCTTCTGACTGGTGCTCGTCAGGCGGGTGATCGTCTGGCGGGTGATCTTCTGGCGGGTGATCTTTTGGCGGGTGATCTTCTGACCGGTGATCTTTTGGCGTTGATCTTCTGACCGGTGGTCCTCTGACGCGTGTTCTTTTCACTGGTGATCTGACGGGTGATCCTCTGACGAGTGATCTTCTGACGTGTGATCTTTTGAAGGGTGATCTTCTGATGGGTGATCTTTTGACGGGTGATTTTCCGACTTGTGATCTTCAGACGGGTGATCTTCTGACGGGTGATTTTTTGGCGGGTGATCTAATGACGGATGATCTTTTGGCGGGTGATCTTCTGACGGGTGATCATTAGGCGGGTAATCAGTCTGTAATTATATTTTAGAGCATTTGAAGCAACCGCCCTCTCCCTCTGTAACCTGGTCCACATTTCCAGCACTACGAAATTTGGAAAGGGCCAAATGTCCTTTAGGCTTTTAGTTCTGCGATATGCAGATCTTTTGGCGGGTGATCTTTTGGCGGGTGATCTTGTGATGGGCGATCTTCTGACAGGTCTTCTCTTGGGGTGGGGGATGTTGATTTTTGCGGAACCAGTGATCTTTTGGGGGGTGATCTTCTGACGGGTGATAATTTGGCGGGTGGTCTTCAGATCTGTGATCTATTGACGGGTGATCTTTTGTCTGGAGATCTTCTGACAAGTGATCTTGTGACTGGTGCTCGTCAGACGGGTGATCTTCTGGCGGGTGATCTTTTGTCGGGTGATCTTCCGACCGGTGATCTTTTGGCGTCGATCTTCTGACGGGTGATGTTTTGGCGAGTGATCTTCTGACGGGTGATCTTCTGGCGGGTGATCTTGTGACCGGTGATCCTCTGACGGGTGATCTTGTGACGGTTGATCATCTGACGGGTGATTTTCTGACCGGTGATCTCTTGGCGGGTAATCTTCCGACAGTTGATGTTTTGGCGTGTGATCAGTCGCGATCGTTAATTACATTTTAGAGCATTTGAAGCAACCACCCTTTCCCTCTATAATCTCACGGGTGTCCTCTGAGGGGTGATGTTCTGACGCGTGATCCTCTGACGGGTGATCCTTACGAGTGATCTTCTGAGGTGTGATCTATTAACGGGTGATCTTTTGACGTATGATCTTTTGACGGGTGATCCACTGACGGGTGTTCTTTTCACTGGTGATCTTCTGACGGGTGATCTTTTGACTGGTGATTTTCCGACTTGTGATCTTCTGACGGGTGATCTTCTGACGGGTGATCTTTTGGCGGGTGATCATTTGGCGGGAGATCTTTTGGCGGGAGATCTTTTGGCGGGTGATAGTGTGACGGGTGATCTTCTGACGGCTGATCTTTTGGCGGGTGATCTTCTGGCTGGTGATCCTCTGACGGGTGATCTTTTGACGGGTGATCCTCTGACGGGTGATCTTCTGGCGGGTGATCTTTTGACGGGTGATCTTCTGACGGGTGATCCACTGACGGGTGGTCTTCTGACGGGTGATCTTTTGGCGGGTAATCTTTCGACGGTTGATGTTTAGGCGGGAGATCAGTCGGTAATTACATTTTAGAGCATTGGAAGCAACCACCCTTTCCCTTTATAATCTAACGGGTGATCCTCCAAAATTTCCAACACTACGAAATTTTGGAAAGGGCCAAAATCTCCTGTATTCTTTTAGTTCTGCGATATGCAGATCTTATGGCGGGTGATCTTCTGGCGGGTGATCTTTTAGCGGGTGATGTTCTGGCGGGTGAT
Organism: Dendrophyllia cribrosa; assembly: GCA_024195265.1. Taxonomy (NCBI): domain Eukaryota; kingdom Metazoa; phylum Cnidaria; class Anthozoa; order Scleractinia; family Dendrophylliidae; genus Dendrophyllia; species Dendrophyllia cribrosa. The sequence goes on along the minus strand of JAJLRJ010000002.1, from coordinate 50,319,918 downwards.
CTTTTACGGGTTATCTTCTGTCAGGAGATCTTCTGACAGGTGATCTCCTGACTGGTTCTCGTCTGGCGGGTGATCTTTTGGCGGGTGATCTTCTGGCGGGAGATGTTTTGGCGGGTGATCTTCTTACGGGTGACCTTTTGACGGGCTATCTTTTGGCGGGTGATCTTCTGGCGGGTGATCTTTTGACAGGTGATCCTCTGACGAATGATCTTGTGAAGGGTGATCATCCGACTGGTAATGTTCTGACGGATGATCTTTTGGCGGGTAATCTTCCGACGGTTGATGTTTTGGCGGGTGATCAGTCGGTAAATACATTTTAGAGCATTTGAAGCAACCCCACTCTCCCTCTATAATCTCACGGGTGATCCTCTGACGGGTGATGTTCTGACAGGTGATCCTGTGTGGGGTGATCCTGACGAGTGATCTTCTGAGGGATGATCTATTAACGAGTGATCTTTTGACGGGTGGTCCTCTGACGGGTGTTCTTTTCACTGGTGATCTTCTGACGGGTGATCTTCAGCAAGTGATCTTCTGACGGGTGATCTTCTGACAAGTGATCTTTTGGCGGGTGATCTAATGACGAGTGATCTTTTGGCGCGTGATCTTCTGACGGGTGTTCTTTTGACGGGTGATCTTCTGACGGGTGATCTTTTGGCTGGCGAACTTCTGACAGGTGACCTTTTGGCGGGTGATCCTTTGACGGGTGATCTTTTGGCGGGTAATCAGTGTGTTATTATATTTTAGAGCAATTGAAGAACCACCCTCTCCCTCTATAACCTGGTCCACATTTCCAACACTACGAAATTGGGAAAGGGCCAAAATGTCCTTTAGGCTTTTAGTTCTGCGATATGCAGATCTTTTAGCGGGTGACCTTTTGACGGGTGATCTTGTGATGGGGGATCTTCTGACAGTCTTCTCTTGGGGCGAGTGGATGTTGATTTTTGCGGATCCAGACGGGTGATAATTTGGCGGGTGGTGTTCAGACCTGTGATCTATTGACGGGTGATCTTTTGTCTGGAGATCTTCTGACAGTTGATCTTGTGACTGGTGCTCGTCTGGCGGGTGATCTTCTGGCGGGTGATCTTTTGTCGGGTGATCTTCTGACCGGTGATCTTTTGGCGTCGATCTTCTGACGGGTGATGTTTTGGCGAGTGATCTTCTGACGGGTGATCTTCTGGTGGGTGATCTTGTGACCGGTGATCCTCTGACGGGTGATCTTGTGACGGTTGATCATCTGACGGGTGATTTTCTGACCGGTGATCTCTTGGCGGGTAATCTTCCGACAGTTGATGTTTTGGCGTGTGATCAGTCGCGATCGTTAATTACATTTTAGATTATTTGAAGCAACCACCCTTTCCCTCTATAATCTCACGGGTGTCCTCTGAGGGGTGATGTTCTGACGCGTGATCCTCTGACGGGTGATCCTTACGAGTGATCTTCTGAGGTGTGATCTATTAACGGGTGATCTTTTGACGGGTGATCCACTGACGGGTGTTCTTTTCACTGGTAATCTTCTGACGGGTGATCTTTTGACTGGTGATTTTCCGACTTGTGATCTTCTGACGGGTGATCTTCTGACGGGTGATCTTTTGGCGGGTGATCATTTGGCGGGAGATCTTTTGGCGGGAGATCTTTTGGCGGGTGATATTCTGACGGGTGATCTTCTGACGGCTGATCTTTTGGCGGGTGATCTTCTGGCTGGTGATCCTCTGACGAGGGATCTTTTGACGGGTGATCCTCTGACGGGTGATCTTCTGGCGGGTGATCTTCTGGCGGGTGATCTTCTGACGGGTGATCTTCTGTCTGGAGATCTTCTGACAGGTGATCTTCTGACTGGTTCTCGTCTGGCGGTTGATCTTTTGGCGGGTGATCTTCTGGCGGGTGATGTTTTAGAGGGTGATCTTCTTACGGGTGACCTTTTGACGGGCGATCTTTTGGCGAGTGATCTTTTGACGTGTGATCCTCTGACGGGGGATCTTGTGACGGGTGATCATCTGACTGGTAATGTTCTGACGGATGATCTTTTGTAGGGTAATCTTCCGACGGTTGATGTCTTGGCGGGTGATCAGTCGGTAATTACATTTTAGAGCATTTGAAGCAACCACACTTTCCCTCTATAATCTCACGGGTGATCCTCTGACGGGTGATGTTCTGACAGGTGATCCTGTGTGGGGTGATCTTGACGAGTGATCTACTGAGGGATGATCTATTAACGAGTGATCTTTTGTCGGGTGATCTTCTGACCGGTGATCTTTTGGCGTCGATCTTCTGACGGGTGATCCTCTGACGGGTGCTCTTCTGACGTGTTATCTTTTGAAGGGTGATCTTGTGATGGGTGATCTTTTGACGGGTGATTTTCTGACTTGTGATATTCAGACGGATGATCTTTTGGCGGTTGATCTAATGACGAGTGATCTTTTGGCGGGTGATCTTCTGACGGATGATCTTTTGGCGGGTGATCTTCTGACGGGTGTTCTTTTGACAGGTGATCTTCTGAGGGGTGATCTTTTGGCTGGCGAACTTCTGACCGGTGATCTTCTGACGGGTGATCTTGTGACTGGTGATCGTCTGGTGAGTGATCTTTTGGCGGGTAATCCTCTGACGGGTGATCCTTTGGCGGGTAATCAGTCTGTAATTATATTTTAGAGCATTTGAAGCAACCACCCTCTCCCTCTATAACGTGGTCCACATTTCCAACACTACGAAATTTTGTAAGGGCTAAAATGTCCTTTAGGCTTTGATTTCTGCGATATGCAGATCTTTTGACGGGTGATCTTTTGGCGGGTGATCTTGTGATGGGTGATCTTCTGACTGGTCTCCACTTGGGGTGGGGGGATGTTGATTTTTGAGGAACCAGTGATCTTTTGGTGGGTAATCCTTTCATTTGTGATCTTCCGACGAATGATCTTTTGGCGGATGATCTTTTGGCGGGTGATCTTGTGATGGGTGATCGTCTGACAGGTCTTCTCTTGGGGTGGAGGGATATTGATTTTTGCGGAACCAGTGATCTTTTGGCGAGTGATCTCTTGGCGGGTAATCTTCCGACAGTTGATGTTTTGGCGTGTGATCAATCGCGATCGTTAATTACATTTTAGAGCATTTGAAGCAACCACCCTTTCCCTCTATAATCTCACGGGTGTCCTCTGAGGGGTGATGTTCTGACGCGTGATCCTCTGACGGGTGATCCTTACGAGTGATCTTCTGAGGTGTGATCTATTAACGGGTGATCTTTTGACGGGTGATCCACTGACGGGTGTTCTTTTCACTGGAGATCTTCTGACGGGTGATCTTTTGACTGGTGATTTTCCGACTTGTGATCTTCCGACTTGTGATCTTCTGACGGGTGATCTTCTGACGGGTGATCATTTGGCGGGTGATCATTTGGCGGGAGATCTTTTGGCGGGTGATATTCTGACGGGTGATCTTCTGACGGCTGATCTTTTGGCGGGTGATCTTCTGGCTGGTGATCCTCTGACGGGTGATCTTTTGACGGGTGATCCTCTGACGGGTGATCTTCTGACGGGTGATCTTTTGACAGGTGATCTTCTGACGCGTGATCCACTGACGGGTGGTCTTCTGACGGGTGATCCAGTGATCTTTTGGCGGGTGATCCTCTGACGGGAGATCTTTTGGCAGGTGATCTTCTGACTGGTGATTTTCTGACGGGTGATCTTCTGACTGGTGATCTTCTGACGGGTGATCTTTTGGCTGGCGAACTTCTGACTGGTGATTTTCTGACGGGTGATCTTCTGACTGGTGATCGTCTGATGGGTGAATTATTGGCGTGTGATCTTGTGATGGGTGATCTTCTGACAGGTCTTATCTTGGGGTGAGGGGATGTTGATTTTTGCGAAACTAGTGATCTGCTGGCGGGTGATCCTCTGACGGGTGATCCTCTGACGGGTGATCCTCTGACGGGTGATCCTCTGTCGGGTGATCTTTTAGCGGGTGAACTTCTGGCAGGTGATCGTTTGACGGGTGATCTTCTGTCTGGAGATCTTCTGACAGGTGATCTTCTGACTGGTCCTCGTCTGGCGGGTGATCTTTTGACGGGTAGTTTTCTGGCGGGTGATCTTTTGGCGCGTGATCTTCTGACGGGTGATCTTCTGACGGGTGATCTTCTGACGGGTGATCTTCTGACGGGTGATCTTTTGGCGGATGATCTTCTGACGGGTGATCTTTTGGCGGGTGACCTTCTGACCGGTGATCTTCTGACGGGTGAACTTTTGACGGGTGATCTTCTGACGGGTGATGTTCTGACGGGTGATCTTTTGACGGGTGATCTTTTGGCTGGCGGACTTCTGACCGGTGATTTTCTGACGGATGACCTTCTGTCTAGTGATCGTCTGGTGGGTGATGTTTTGACGGGTAATCAGTCTGTAATTATATTTTAGAGCATTTAAAGCAGCCACCCTCTCCCTCTATAACGCGGTCCACATTTCCAACACTACGAAATTTTGAAAGGGATAAAATGTCCTTTAGGCTTTGATTTCTGCGATATGCAGATCTTTTGACGAGTGATCTTTTGGCGGGTGATCTTGTGATGGGTGAACTTCTGACTGGTCTTCACTTGGGGTGGGATGATGTTGATTTTTGCGGAACCAGTGATCTTTTGTTGGGTGATCCTTTGATTCGTGTTCCTCTGACGGGTGATCTTTTGGCGGATGATCTTTTGGCGGGTGATCTTCTGACGAGTGATCTTTTGAAGGTTGATCTTCTGACAGGTATTCTCTTGGTAAGGGGGGGGGGGGGGGATGTTGATTTTTGCGGAACCAGTGATCTTTCGGCGGGTGATCCTCTGACGGGTGATCCTCTGACAAGTGATCTATTGGCGGTGATCTTCTGGCGGGTGATGTTTTGAAGGGTGATCTTCTGGCGGGTGATCTTTTGACGGGTGATCTTTTGCGGGTGATATTCTGGCGGGTGATCTTTTGTCGGGCGAACCTCTGAGGGGTGATCTTTTGGCGGGTGATCTTCTGACGGGTGATCTTCTGACGCTGATCTTTTGGCTGGTGAACGTCTGACCGGTGATCTTCTGACGGGCGATCTTCTGACTGGTGATCGTCTAATGGGTGATCTTCTGACGGGTGATCTTCTGACTGGTGATCGTCTAATGGGTGATCTTTTGGCGGGTGATCCTCTGACGGGTGATCATTAGGCGGGTAATCAGTCTGTAATTATATTTTAGAGCATTTGAAGCAATTACCCTCTCCCTCTATAACCTGGTCCACATTTCCAACACTACGAAATTTGGAAAGGGCCAAATGTCCTTTAGGCTTTTAGTTCTGCGATATGCAGAACTTTTGGCGGGTGATCTTGTGATAGGTGATCTTCTGACAGGTCTTCTCTTGGCGTGGGGGATGTTGATTTTTGCGGATCCAGTGATCTTTTGGCGTGTGATCTTCTGACGGGTGATTTTTTATCTGGATATCTTTTGACAGGTGATCTTCTGACTGGTGCTCGTCTGGCGGGTGATCTTCTGGCGGGTGATCTTTTGGCGGGTGATCTTCTGACCGGTGATCTTCTGACCGGTGATCTTTTGGCGGGTGATCTTCTGGCGGGTGATGTTTTGGCGAGTGATCTACTGACTGGTGATCTTCTGACGAGTGAGCGTTTGGCAGTTATCTTCTGGCGGGTGATCTTTTGACCGGTGATCCTCTGACGGGTGATCTTGTGACGGGTGATCATCTGACGGGTGATCATCTGACGGGTGATTTTCTGACGGGTGGTCTCTTGGCGGGTAATCTTCCGACAGTTGATGTTTTGCCGTGTGATCATTCGCGATCGGTAATTACATTTTAGAGCATTTGAAGCAACCACCCTTTCCTTCTATAATCTCACGGGTGTCCTCTGAGGGGTGATGTTCTGACGCGTGATCCTCTGACGGGTGATCCTTACGAGTGATCTTCTGAGGTGTGATCTATTAACGGGTGATCTTTTGACGGGTAATCAGTCTGTAATTTTATTTTAGAGCATTTGAAGCAACCACCCTCTCCCTTTATAACCTTGTCCACATTTCCAACACTACGAAATTTGGAAAGGGCCAAAATGTCCTTTAGGCTTTTAGTTCTGCGATATGCTGAACTTCTGATCCTCTGACGGGTGATCTATTGGCGGTGATCTTCTGGCGGGTGATGTTTTGAGGGGTGATCTTCTGGGGAGTGATCTTTTGACAGGTGATCTTTTGGCGGGTGATATTCTGGCGGGTGATCTTTTGTCGGGTGAACCTCTGAGAGGTGATCTTTTGGCGGGTGATTTTCTGACGGGTGATCTTCTGACGGGTGATCTTCTGACGCTGATCTTTTGGCTGGCGAACGTCTGACCGGTGATGTTCTGACGGGTGGTCTTCTGACTGGTGATCGTCTAATGGGTGATCTTTTGGCGGGTGATCCTCTGATGGGTGATCATTAGGCGGGTAATCAGTCTGTAATTATATTTTAGAGCATTTGAAGCAACCACCCTCTCCCTCTATAAACTGGTCCCCATTTCCAACACTACGAAATTTGGAAAAGGGCCAAATGTCCTTTAGGCTTTTAGTTCTGCGATAAGCAGATCTTTTGACGGGTGATATTTTGGCGGGTGATCTTGTGATGGGTGATCTTCTGACAGCTCTTCTCTTGGGGTAGGGGATGTTGATTTTTGGGGAACCAGTGATCTTTTGGCGTGTGATCTTCTGACGGGTGATATTTTGGCGGGTTTTCTTCAGAGCGGTGATCTTTCGACGGGTGATCTTTCGTCTGGAGATCTTCTGACAGGTGATCTTCTGACTGGTGCTCGTCTGGCGGGTGATATTCTGGCGGATGATCTTTTGGCAGGTGATCTTCTGACCGGTGATCTTCTGATCGGTGATATTTTGGCGGGTGATCTTCTGGCGGGTGATGTTTTGGCGAGTGATCTTCTGACGGGTGATCTTCTGACGGGTGATCTTCTGGCGGGTGATCTTGTGACCGGTGATCCTCTGACGGGTGATCTTGTGACGGGTGATCATCTGACGGGTGATTTTCTGATGGGTGATCCCTTGGCGGGTAATCTTCCGACAGTTGATGTTTTGGCGTGTGATCAGTCGAGATCGGTAATTACATTTTAGAGCATTTGAAGCAACCACCCTTTCCCTCTATAATCTCACGGGTGTCCTCTGAGGGGTGATGTTCTGACGCGTGATCCTCTGACGGGTGATCCTTACGAGTGATCTTCTGACGTGTGATCTATTAACGGGTGATCTTTTGACGGATGATCCATTGACGGGTGTTCTTTTCTCTGGTGATCTTCTGACGGGTGATCCTCTGACGAGTGATCTTCTGACGAGTAATCTTTTGACTGGTGATTTTCCAACTTGTGATCTTCTGACGGTTGATCTTCTGACGGGTGATCTTTTTGCGAGTGATCTTTTGGCGGGTGATCTTTTGGCGGGTGATATTCAGACGGATGATCTTCTGACGGATGATCTTTTGGCGGGTGATCTTCTGACGGGTGTTCTTTTGACAGGTGATCTTCTGAGGGGTGATCTTTTGGCTGGCGAACTTCTGACCGGTGATCTTCTGACGGGTGATCTTGTGACTGGTGATCGTCTGGTGAGTGATCTTTTGGCGGGTAATCCTCTGACGGGTGATCCTTTGGCGGGTAATCAGTCTGTAATTATATTTTAGAGCATTTGAAGCAACCACCCTCTCCCTCTATAACGTGGTCCACATTTCCAACACTACGAAATTTTGTAAGGGCTAAAATGTCCTTTAGGCTTTGATTTCTGCGATATGCAGATCTTTTGACGGGTGATCTTTTGGCGGGTGATCTTGTGATGGGTGATCTTCTGACTGGTCTCCACTTGGGGTGGGGGGATGTTGATTTTTGAGGAACCAGTGATCTTTTGGTGGGTAATCCTTTCATTTGTGATCTTCCGACGAATGATCTTTTGGCGGATGATCTTTTGGCGGGTGATCTTGTGATGGGTGATCGTCTGACAGGTCTTCTCTTGGGGTGGAGGGATATTGATTTTTGCGGAACCAGTGATCTTTTGGCGAGTGATCTCTTGGCGGGTAATCTTCCGACAGTTGATGTTTTGGCGTGTGATCAATCGCGATCGTTAATTACATTTTAGAGCATTTGAAGCAACCACCCTTTCCCTCTATAATCTCACGGGTGTCCTCTGAGGGGTGATGTTCTGACGCGTGATCCTCTGACGGGTGATCCTTACGAGTGATCTTCTGAGGTGTGATCTATTAACGGGTGATCTTTTGACGGGTGATCCACTGACGGGTGTTCTTTTCACTGGAGATCTTCTGACGGGTGATCTTTTGACTGGTGATTTTCCGACTTGTGATCTTCCGACTTGTGATCTTCTGACGGGTGATCTTCTGACGGGTGATCATTTGGCGGGTGATCATTTGGCGGGAGATCTTTTGGCGGGTGATATTCTGACGGGTGATCTTCTGACGGCTGATCTTTTGGCGGGTGATCTTCTGGCTGGTGATCCTCTGACGGGTGATCTTTTGACGGGTGATCCTCTGACGGGTGATCTTCTGACGGGTGATCTTTTGACGGGTGATCTTCTGACGCGTGATCCACTGACGGGTGGTCTTCTGACGGGTGATCCAGTGATCTTTTGGCGGGTGATCCTCTGACGGGAGATCTTTTGGCAGGTGATCTTCTGACTGGTGATTTTCTGACGGGTGATCTTCTGACTGGTGATCTTCTGACGGGTGATCTTTTGGCTGGCGAACTTCTGACTGGTGATTTTCTGACGGGTGATCTTCTGACTGGTGATCGTCTGATGGGTGAATTATTGGCGTGTGATCTTGTGATGGGTGATCTTCTGACAGGTCTTATCTTGGGGTGAGGGGATGTTGATTTTTGCGAAACTAGTGATCTGCTGGCGGGTGATCCTCTGACGGGTGATCCTCTGACGGGTGATCCTCTGACGGGTGATCCTCTGTCGGGTGATCTTTTAGCGGGTGAACTTCTGGCAGGTGATCGTTTGACGGGTGATCTTCTGTCTGGAGATCTTCTGACAGGTGATCTTCTGACTGGTCCTCGTCTGGCGGGTGATCTTTTGACGGGTAGTTTTCTGGCGGGTGATCTTTTGGCGCGTGATCTTCTGACGGGTGATCTTCTGACGGGTGATCTTCTGACGGGTGATCTTCTGACGGGTGATCTTTTGGCGGATGATCTTCTGACGGGTGATCTTTTGGCGGGTGACCTTCTGACCGGTGATCTTCTGACGGGTGAACTTTTGACGGGTGATCTTCTGACGGGTGATGTTCTGACGGGTGATCTTTTGACGGGTGATCTTTTGGCTGGCGGACTTCTGACCGGTGATTTTCTGACGGATGACCTTCTGTCTAGTGATCGTCTGGTGGGTGATGTTTTGACGGGTAATCAGTCTGTAATTATATTTTAGAGCATTTAAAGCAGCCACCCTCTCCCTCTATAACGCGGTCCACATTTCCAACACTACGAAATTTTGAAAGGGATAAAATGTCCTTTAGGCTTTGATTTCTGCGATATGCAGATCTTTTGACGAGTGATCTTTTGGCGGGTGATCTTGTGATGGGTGAACTTCTGACTGGTCTTCACTTGGGGTGGGATGATGTTGATTTTTGCGGAACCAGTGATCTTTTGTTGGGTGATCCTTTGATTCGTGTTCCTCTGACGGGTGATCTTTTGGCGGATGATCTTTTGGCGGGTGATCTTCTGACGAGTGATCTTTTGAAGGTTGATCTTCTGACAGGTATTCTCTTGGTAAGGGGGGGGGGGGGGGGATGTTGATTTTTGCGGAACCAGTGATCTTTCGGCGGGTGATCCTCTGACGGGTGATCCTCTGACAAGTGATCTATTGGCGGTGATCTTCTGGCGGGTGATGTTTTGAAGGGTGATCTTCTGGCGGGTGATCTTTTGACGGGTGATCTTTTGCGGGTGATATTCTGGCGGGTGATCTTTTGTCGGGCGAACCTCTGAGGGGTGATCTTTTGGCGAGTGATCTTCTGACGGGTGATCTTCTGACGCTGATCTTTTGGCTGGTGAACGTCTGACCGGTGATCTTCTGACGGGCGATCTTCTGACTGGTGATCGTCTAATGGGTGATCTTCTGACGGGTGATCTTCTGACTGGTGATCGTCTAATGGGTGATCTTTTGGCGGGTGATCCTCTGACGGGTGATCATTAGGCGGGTAATCAGTCTGTAATTATATTTTAGAGCATTTGAAGCAATTACCCTCTCCCTCTATAACCTGGTCCACATTTCCAACACTACGAAATTTGGAAAGGGCCAAATGTCCTTTAGGCTTTTAGTTCTGCGATATGCAGAACTTTTGGCGGGTGATCTTGTGATAGGTGATCTTCTGACAGGTCTTCTCTTGGCGTGGGGGATGTTGATTTTTGCGGATCCAGTGATCTTTTGGCGTGTGATCTTCTGACGGGTGATTTTTTATCTGGATATCTTTTGACAGGTGATCTTCTGACTGGTGCTCGTCTGGCGGGTGATCTTCTGGCGGGTGATCTTTTGGCGGGTGATCTTCTGACCGGTGATCTTCTGACCGGTGATCTTTTGGCGGGTGATCTTCTGGCGGGTGATGTTTTGGCGAGTGATCTACTGACTGGTGATCTTCTGACGAGTGAGCGTTTGGCAGTTATCTTCTGGCGGGTGATCTTTTGACCGGTGATCCTCTGACGGGTGATCTTGTGACGGGTGATCATCTGACGGGTGATCATCTGACGGGTGATTTTCTGACGGGTGGTCTCTTGGCGGGTAATCTTCCGACAGTTGATGTTTTGCCGTGTGATCATTCGCGATCGGTAATTACATTTTAGAGCATTTGAAGCAACCACCCTTTCCTTCTATAATCTCACGGGTGTCCTCTGAGGGGTGATGTTCTGACGCGTGATCCTCTGACGGGTGATCCTTACGAGTGATCTTCTGAGGTGTGATCTATTAACGGGTGATCTTTTGACGGGTAATCAGTCTGTAATTTTATTTTAGAGCATTTGAAGCAACCACCCTCTCCCTTTATAACCTTGTCCACATTTCCAACACTACGAAATTTGGAAAGGGCCAAAATGTCCTTTAGGCTTTTAGTTCTGCGATATGCTGAACTTCTGATCCTCTGACGGGTGATCTATTGGCGGTGATCTTCTGGCGGGTGATGTTTTGAGGGGTGATCTTCTGGGGAGTGATCTTTTGACAGGTGATCTTTTGGCGGGTGATATTCTGGCGGGTGATCTTTTGTCGGGTGAACCTCTGAGAGGTGATCTTTTGGCGGGTGATTTTCTGACGGGTGATCTTCTGACGGGTGATCTTCTGACGCTGATCTTTTGGCTGGCGAACGTCTGACCGGTGATGTTCTGACGGGTGGTCTTCTGACTGGTGATCGTCTAATGGGTGATCCTTTGGCGGGTGATCCTCTGATGGGTGATCATTAGGCGGGTAATCAGTCTGTAATTATATTTTAGAGCATTTGAAGCAACCACCCTCTCCCTCTATAAACTGGTCCCCATTTCCAACACTACGAAATTTGGAAAAGGGCCAAATGTCCTTTAGGCTTTTAGTTCTGCGATAAGCAGATCTTTTGACGGGTGATATTTTGGCGGGTGATCTTGTGATGGGTGATCTTCTGACAGCTCTTCTCTTGGGGTAGGGGATGTTGATTTTTGGGGAACCAGTGATCTTTTGGCGTGTGATCTTCTGACGGGTGATATTTTGGCGGGTTTTCTTCAGAGCGGTGATCTTTCGACGGGTGATCTTTCGTCTGGAGATCTTCTGACAGGTGATCTTCTGACTGGTGCTCGTCTGGCGGGTGATATTCTGGCGGATGATCTTTTGGCAGGTGATCTTCTGACCGGTGATCTTCTGACCGGTGATCTTCTGACCGGTGATATTTTGGCGGGTGATCTTCTGGCGGGTGATGTTTTGGCGAGTGATCTTCTGACGGGTGATCCTCTGACGGGTGATCTTCTGGCGGGTGATCTTGTGACCGGTGATCCTCTGACGGGTGATCTTGTGACGGGTGATCATCTGACGGGTGATTTTCTGATGGGTGATCCCTTGGCGGGTAATCTTCCGACAGTTGATGTTTTGGCGTGTGATCAGTCGAGATCGGTAATTACATTTTAGAGCATTTGAAGCAACCACCCTTTCCCTCTATAATCTCACGGGTGTCCTCTGAGGGGTGATGTTCTGACGCGTGATCCTCTGACGGGTGATCCTTACGAGTGATCTTCTGACGTGTGATCTATTAACGGGTGATCTTTTGACGGATGATCCATTGACGGGTGTTCTTTTCTCTGGTGATCTTCTGACGGGTGATCCTCTGACGAGTGATCTTCTGACGAGTAATCTTTTGACTGGTGATTTTCCAACTTGTGATCTTCTGACGGTTGATCTTCTGACGGGTGATCTTTTTGCGAGTGATCTTTTGGCGGGTGATCTTTTGGCGGGTGATATTCAGACGGATGATCTTCTGACGGCTGATCTTTTGGCGGTTGATCTTCTGGCGGGTGATCATTTGACCGGTGATCCTCTGACGGGTGAACTTTTGACGGGTGATCCTCTGACGGGTGATCTTGTGGCGGGTGATCTTTTGACGGGTGATGTTCTGGCGGGTGATCCACTGACGGGTGGTCTTCTGACTGGTGATCTTTTGGCGGGTAATCTTCCGACGGTTGAAGTTTTGGCGGGAGATCAGTCGGTAATTACATTTTAGAGCATTTGAAGCAACCACCCTTTCCCTCTATAATCTAACGGGTGATCCTCTGGAATTTCCAACACTACGAAATTTGGAAAGGGCCAAAATGTCCTTTATTCTTTTAGTTCTGCGATATGCAGATCTTATGGCGGGTGATCTTGTGGCGGGTGATCTTCTGGCGGGTGATCTTCTGGCGGGTGATCTTCTGGCGGGTGATCTTCTGACGGGTGATCTTCTGACGGGTGATCTTCTGTCTGGAGATCTTCTGACAGGCGATCTTCTGACTGGTTCTCGTCTGGCGGTTGATCTTTTGGCGGGTGATCTTCTGGCGGGTGATGTTTTAGAGGGTGATCTTCTTACGGGTGACCTTTTGACGGGCGATCTTTTGGCGGTGATCTTTTGACGGGTGATCCTCTGACGGGGGATCTTGTGACGGGTGATCATCTGACTGGTATTGTTCTGACGGATGATCTTTTGGAGGGTAATCTTCCGACGGTTGATGTCTTGGCGGGTGATCAGTCGGTAATTACATTTTAGAGCATTTGAAGCAACCACACTTTCCCTCTATAATCTCACGGGTGATCATCTGACGGGTGATGTTCTGACAGGTGATCCTGTGTGGGGTGATCCTGACGACTGATCTACTGAGGGATGATCTATTAACGAGTGATCTTTTGACGGGTGATCCTCTGGCGGGTGTTCTTTTCACTGGTGATCTTCTGACGGGTGATCCTCTGACGGGTGGTCTTCTGACGTGTTATCTTTTGAAGGGTGATCTTCTGATGGGTGATCTTTTGACGGGTGATTTTCTGACTTGTGATATTCAGACGGGTGATCTTTTGGCGGTTGATCTAATGACGAGTGATCTTTTGGCGGGTGATCTTCTGACGGATGATCTTTTGGCGGGTTATCGTCTGACTGGTGTTCTTTTGACAGGTGATCTTCTGAGGGGTGATCTTTTGGCTGGCGAACTTCTGACCGGTGATCTTCTGACGGGTGATCTTCTGACTGGTGATCGTCTGGTGAGTGATCTTTTGGCGGGTGATCCTCTGACGGGTGATCTTTTGGTGGGTAATCAGTCTGTAATTATATTTTAGAGCATTTGAAACAACCACCCTCTCCCTCTATAACGTGGGCCACATTTCCAACACTACGAAATTTGGAAAGGGCCAAAATGTCCTTTAGGCTTTTAGTTCTGCGATATGCAGATCTTTTAGCGGGTGACCTTTTGACAGGTGATCTTGTGATGGGGGATCTTCTGACAGGTCTTCTCTTGGGGCGGGGGGATGTTGATTTTTGCGGATCCAGTGATCTTTTGGCTGGTGATCCTCTGACAGGTGATCTTTTGGCAGGTGATCTTCTGGCGGATGATGTTCTGGCGGGTGATCTTCTGACGGGTGATGTTTTGGCGGGTGATCTCTTTCCCGGTGATCTTTTCACGGGTGATCTATTGGTGGGTGATCTTCTGACGTGTGATCTTTTGACGAGTGATGTTTTGGCGGATGATCTTTTGACGGGGGATCCTCTGACGGGTGATCTTGTGACGGGTTGTCATCTGACGGGTGATCTTCTGACGGGTGATCTTTTGGCGGGAGATCAGTCGGTAATTACATTTTAGAGCATTTGAAGCAACCACCCTTTCCCTCTATAATCTAACGGGTGATCCTCTGACGGGTGATGTTCTGACGGTTTATCCTCTGACGGGTGATCCTGACGAGTGATCTTCTCAGGGGTGATCTATTAACGGGTGATCTTCGGACGGGTGAATTTCTGGCGGGTGATCTTCTGGCCAGTAATCTTTTGGCGGGTGATCTCCTGACGGGTGATGTTTTGGCGCGTGATCTTCTGACAGGTGATCTTCCGACTGGTCCTCGTCTGGCGGGTTATCTTTTGGCGGGTGATCTTCTGGCGGGTGATCTTTTGACGCGGATCTTCTGACGGGTGATCATCTGACGGGTGATCTTCTGTCTGGAGATCTTCTGTCTCGAGATCTTCTGACTGGCGCTCTACTGGCGGGTGATATTTTGGCGGGTGATCTTCTGGCGGGTGATGCTTTGGCGGGTGATCTTCTGACGGGTGATCTTTTGACGGGTGAACTTTTAGCGGGTCATCTTGTGACGGGTGATCATGTGACGGGTGATCTTCTGGCGGGTGATTTTTTGGCGGGTGATCTCCTGACGGGTGATGTTTTGGCGCGTGATCTTCTGACCGGTGATGTTTTGACGGGTGGTTTTCTGACAGGTGATCTTCTGACTAGTCCTCGTCTGGTGGGTGATCTTTTGGCGGGTGATCTTCTGGCGGGTGATCTTTTGGCGCAGATCTTCTGACGGATGATCTTTTGACGGGTGATCTTCTGTTTGGAGATCATCAGACAGGTGATCTTCTGACTGGTGCTCTACTGGCGGGTGATATTTTGTCGGGTGATCTTCTGGCGGGTGATGCTTTGGCGGGTGATCTTCTATCGGGTGATCTTTTGACGGGTGATCTTTTGACGGGTGTTCTTTTGGCGGGTGATCATCTGACGGGTGATGTTCTGACTGGTCTTCTTTTGGCGGGTGATCTTCAGACGGTTGATCTTTTGACGGGTGATCCTCTGACGGGTGATGTTTTCACTGGCGATCTAGTGACGGGTGATCCTCTGACGAGTGATCTTCTGACGAGTGATCTTTTAAAAGTTGATCTTCTGATTGGTGATCTTTTGACGGGTGATTTTCCGACTTGTGATCTTCTGACGGGTGATCTTCTGACGGGTGATCTCTTGGCGGGTGATCTTCTGACTGGTGATCTTTTGACGGGTGATCTTCTGACCGGTGATCTTTTGGCTGGCGAACTTCCGACCGGTGATCTTCTGACTGGTGATTTTCTGACGGGTGATCTTCTGACTGGTGATCGTCTGACTGGTGACCGGTGGTGGGAGATCTTTTGGCGTGTGATCTTGTGATGGGTGATCTTCTGACAGGTCTTCTCTTGGGGTGGGGGGATGTTGATTTTTGCGGAACTAGTGATCTTTTGGCGGGTGATCCTTTGACAGGTGATCCTCTGACGGGTAATATTTTAGCGGGTGATCTTCTAGCGGGTGATTTTCTAGCGGGTGATCTCCTGACGGGTGATGGTTTGGCGCGTGATCTTCTGACAGGTGTTCTTCTGACTGGTCCTCGTCTGGCGGGTGATCTTTTGGCTTGTGATCTTCTGGCGGGTGATCTTTTGGCGCGTGATCTTCTGACCGGTGATCTTTTGACGGGTGGTCTTCTGACGGGTGATCTTCTGACGAGTGATCTTCCGACGAGTGATCTTTTGAAGGTTGATCTTCTGATTGGTGATCTTTTGACGGGTGATTTTCCGACTTGTGATCTTCTGAGGGGTGATCTTCTGACGGGTGATCTTTTGGCGGGTGATCTTCTGACGGGTGATCTTTTGACGGGTGATCTTCTGACGGGTGAACGTTTGGCGGGTAATCTTCTGACGGGTGATCTTCTGACGGGTGAACTTCTGACGGGTGATCTTTTGACGGGTGATCTTTTGATGGGTGATCTTTTGGCTGGCGAACTTCTGATCGGTGATTTTCTGACGGGTGATCTTCTGTCTGGTGATCGTCTGGTGGGTGATCTTTTGGCGGGTAATCAGTCTGTAATTATATTTTAGAGCATTTGAAGCAACCACCCTCTCCCTCTATAACGTGGTCCACATTTCCAACACTACGAAATTTTGAAAAGGCTAAAATGTCCTTTAGGCTTTGATTTCTGCGATATGCAGATCTTTTGACGGGTGATCTGTTGGCGGGTGATGTTTCGATAGGTGAAATTCTGACTCGTCTCCACTTGGGGTGGGGGGATGTTGGTTTTTGCGGAACCAGTGATCTTTTGTTGGGTGATCCTTTGATTTGTGATCTTCTGACGGGTGATCTTTTGGCGGATGATCTTTTGGCGGGTGATCTTATGACGAGTGATCTTCTGGCGGATGATCTTTTGGCGGGTGATATTATGACGAGTGATCTTCTGACGAGTGATCTTCTGAAGGTTGATCTTCTGATTGGTGATCTTTTGACGGGTGATTTTCCGACTTGTGATCTTCTGACGGGTGATCTTCTGACGGGTGATCTTTTGGCGGGTGATCTTCTGACGGGTGATCTTTTGACGGGTGATCTTCTGACGGGTGATCTTTTGGCGGTTGATCTTCTGACCGGTGATCTTTTGGCGGTTGATCTTCTGACCGGTGCTCTTCTGACGGGTGATCTTCTGACGGGTGATCTTTTGACGGGTGATCTTCTGACGGGTGATCTTTTGGCTGGCGAACTTCTGACGGGTGATTTTCTGACAGGTGATCTTCTGTCTGGTGATCGTCTGGTGGGTGAAGTTTTGGCAGGTAATCATTCTGTAATTATATTTTAGAGCATTTGAAGTAACCACCCTCCCCCTCTATAACGTGGTCCACATTTCCAACACTACGAAAATTTGAAAGGGCTAAAATGTCCTTTAGGGTTTGATTTCTGCGATATGCAGATCTTTTGACGGGTGATCTTTTGGCGGGTGATCTTGTGATGGGTAATCTTCTGACTGGTCTCCACTTGCGGTGGGGGGATGTTGATTTTTGCGGAACCAGTGATCTTTTGTAGGGTGATCCTTTGATTTGTGATCTTCTGACGGGTGATCTTTTCGGAGATGATCTTTTGGCGGGTGATCTTGTGATGGGTGATCGTCTGACAGGTCTTCCCTTGGAGTGTAGGGATATTGGTTTTTGCGGAACCAGTGATCTTTTGGCGGGTCAGCTTGTGACGGGTGATCATCTGACGGGTGATCTTTTGTCGGGTGATCTCCTGACGGGTGATGTTTTGGCGCGTGATCTTCTGACCGGTGATCTTTTGACGGGTGATCTTTTGACGGGTGATCTTCTGACGGGTGATCTTCTGACAGGTGATCTTCTGACAGGTGATCTTCTGACAGGTGATCTTCTGTCTGGTCCTCGTCTCGCGGGTTATCTTTTGGCGGGTGATCTTTTGGCGCGGATCTTCTGTCGGATGATCTTTTGATGGGTGATCTTCTGTCTGGAGATCATCAGACAGGTGATCTTCTGACTGGTACTCTACTGGCGGGTGATATTTTAGCGGGTGATCTTCTGGCGGGTGTTCTTTTGGCGGGTGATCATCTGACGGGTGATGTTCTGACTGGTCATCTTTTGACGGGTGATCCTCTGACGAGTGATCTTTTCACTGGTGTTCTAGTGACGGGTGATCCTCTGACGAGTGATCTTCTGACGAGTGATCTTTTGAAAGTTGATCTTCTGATTGGTGATCTTTTGACGGGTGATTTTCCGACTTGTCATCTTCTGACGGGTGATCTTCTGACGGGTGATCTTTTGACGGGTGATCTTCTGACGGGTGATCTTCTGACGGGTGATCTTTTGACGGGTGATCTTCTGACGGGTTATCTTTTGGCTGGCGAACTTCCGACCGGTGATTTTCTGACGGGTGATCTTCTGACTGGTGATCGTCTGACTGGTGATCGGTGGTGGGCGATCTTTTGGCGTGTGATCTTGTGATGGGTGATCTTCTGACAGGTCTTCTCTTGGGGTGGGGGATGTTGATTTTTGCGGAACTAGTGATCTTTTGGCGGGTGATCCTCTGACGGGTAATATTTTAGCGGGTGATCTTCTGGCGGGTGATCTGCTGACGAGTGATGTTTTGGCGCGTGATCTTCTGATAGGTGATCTTCTGACTGGTCCTCGTCTGGCGGGTGATGTTTTGGCGGGTGATCTTCTGGCGGGTGATCTTTTGGCGCGTGATCTTCTGACGGGTGATCTTTTGACGGGTGATCTTCTGACGGGTGATCTTCTGACGAGTGATCTTCTGATGAGTGATCTTTTGAAGGTTGATCTTCTGATTGGTGATCTTTTGACGGGTGATTTTCCGACTTGTGATCTTCTGACGGGTGATCTTCTGACGGGTGATCTTTTGGCGGGTGATCTTTTGACGGGTGATCTTTTGACGGGTGATCTTTTGACGGGTGATCTTCTGACAGGTGAACTTTTGGCGGGTGATCTTCTGACGGGTGAACTTCTGACGTGTGATCTTTTGACGGGTGATCTTCTGACGGGTGATCTTTTGGCTGGCGAACTTCTGATCGGTGATTTTCTGACCGGTGATCTTCTGTCTAGTGGGTGATGTTTTGGCGGGTAATCAGTCTGTAATTATATTTGAGAGCATTTGAAGCGACCACCCTCTCCCTCTATAACGTGGTCCACATTTCCAACACTACGAAATTTTGAAAGGGCTAAAATGTCCTTTAGGCTTTGATTTCTGCGATATGCAGATGTTTTGACGGGTGATCGTTTGGCGGGTGATCTTGTGATGGGTGAACTTCTGACTCGTCTCCACTTGGGGTGGGGGGATGTTGGTTTTTGCGGAACCAATGATCTTTTGTTGGGTGATCCTTTGATTTGTGATCTTCTGACGGGTGATCTTTTGGCGGATGATCTTTTGGCGGGTGACCTTCTGACGAGTGATCTTTTGACGGGTGATCTTCTGACGGGTGATCTTCTGACGAGTGATCTTCTGACGAGTGATCTTCTAAGAGTTGATCTTCTGATTGGTGATCTTTTGACGGGTGATTTTCCGACTTGTGATCTTCTGACGGGTGATCTTCTGACGGGTGATCTTTTGGCCGGTGATCTTCTGACGGGTGATCTTTTGACGGGTGATCTTTTGACGGGTGATCCTCTGACGGGTACTCAGTCTGCAATTATATTTTAGAGCATTGGAACTAACCACCTTCTCCCTCTATAACATGGTCCACATTTCCAACACTACGAAATTTGGAAAGGGCAAAATGTCCTTTAGGCTTTTAGTTCTGCAATATGCAGATCTTTTGGCGGGTGATCGTTTGGCGGGTAATCTGAGGACGGTTGATGTTTTGACGGGTGATCTTCTGACGGTTGATCTTTTGACGGGTGATCTTCTGACGGGAGAACTTTTGGCGGGTGATCTTCTGACGGGTGATCTTTTGACAAGTGATCTTCTGACGGGTGATCTTTTGGCTGGCGAACTTCTGATCGGTGATTTTCTGACGGGTGATCTTCTGTCTGGCGATCGTCTGGTGGGTGATGTTTTGGCGGGTAATCAGTCTGTAATTATATTTGATAGCATTTGAAGCGACCACCTTCTCCCTCTATAACGTGGTCCACATTTCCAACACTACGAAATTTTGAAAGGGCTAAAATGTCCTTTAGGCTTTGATTTCTGCGATATGCAGATCTTTTGGCGGGTGATCTTGTGATGGGTGATCTTCTGACTGGTCTTCACTTGGGGTGGGGGGATGTTGATTTTTGCGGAACCAGTGATCTTTTGGTGGGTAATCCTTTCATTTGTGATCTTCTGACGGGTGATCTTTTGGCGGATGATCTTTTGGCGGGTGATCTTGTGATGGGTGAACTTCTGACTCGTCTCCACTTGGGGTGGGGGGATGTTGGTTTTTGCGTAACCAATGATCTTTTGTTGGGTGATGCTTTGATTTGTGATCTTCTGACGGGTGATCTTTTGGCGGATGATCTTTTGGCGGGTGATCTTCTGACGAGTGATCTTTTGACGGGTGATCTTCTGACGGGTGTTCTTCTGACGAGTGATCTTCTGACGAGTGATCTTCTGAAAGTTGATCTTCTGATTGGAGATCTTTTGACGGGTGATTTTCCGACTTGTGATCTTCTGACGGGTGATCTTTTGGCCGGTGATCTTCTGACGGGTGATCTTTTTACGGGTGATCTTTTGACGGGTGATCTTCTGACGGGTGATCTTTTGGCTGAAGAACTTCTGACCGGTGATCTTCTGACGGGTGATCTTCTGACTGGTGATCGTCTGGTGGGTGATCTTTTGGCGGGTGATCCTCTGACGGGTTATCTTTTGGCGGGTGATCTTCTCGCGGGTGATCTTCTGACGGGTGATGTTTTGGCGGGTGATCTTCTGCCCTGTGATCTTTTCACCGGTGATCGTCTGTCTGGAGATCTTCTAACAGGTGATCTTCTGACTGGTGATCGTCTGGCGGGTTATCTTTTAGCCGGATATCTTCTGGCGCGTGAACTATTGGCGGGTGATCTTCTGACGGGTGATCTTTTGACGGGTGATCTTTTGGCTGGTGATCTTTTGACAGGTGATTCTGTGACGGGTGATCTTGTGACGGGTTGTCATCTGACGGAAGATCTTCTGACGGGTGATCTTTTGGCGGGAGATCAGTCGTTAATTACATTTTAGAGCATTTGAAGCAACCACATTTTCCCTCTATAATCTAACGAGTTATCCTCTGACGGGTGATGTTCTGACGGTTGATCCTCTGACGGGTGATCCTGTCACGTGATCTTCTGAGGGGTGATCTATTAACGGGTGATCTTTTGACGGGTGATTTTCCGACTTGTGATCTTCGGTCGGGTGAATTTGTGACGGGTGATCTTTTGGCGGATGATGTAATGGCGGGTGATCTTCCGACGGTGATCTTTTGGCTAATGATCTTCTGACGGGTGATCTTTTGGCAGGTGATCTTCTGACGGGTGATCTTTTTACGTGTGATCTCCTGACGGGTGATCTTTTCGCTGGCGAACTTCTAAACGGTGATCTTCTGACGGGTGATCTTCTGACTGGTGATCGTCTGGTGGGTGATGTTTTCGCGTGTGATCTTGTGATGGGTGATATTCTGACAGGTCTTATCTTGGGTTGGGGGATGTTGATTTTTGCGGAACTAGTGATCTTTTGGCGGGTGATCCAATAATAATAATGATAAAGTGATCCCCTGTCGGGTGATCCTCTGACGGGTGATCTTTTAGCGGGTAATCTTCTGGCAGGTGATCTTTTGGCGGGTGATCTCCTGACGTGTGATGTTTTGGCGCGTGATCTTCTGACCGGTGATCTTTTGACGGGTGATCCTCTGTCTAGAGATCTTCTGACAGGTGATCTTTTGACTGGTCCTCGTCTGGCGGGTGATCTTTTGGCGGGTGATCTTCTGACGGGTGATCTTTTGACGGGTGATCTTCTGACGGGTGATCTTCTGACGAGTGATCCTTTGAATTTTGATCTTCTGATTGGTTATCTTTTGACGGGTGATTTTCCGACTTGTGATCTTCTGAGGGGTGATCTTGTGACGGGTGATCTTTTGGCGCGTGATCTTCTGACGGGTGATCTTTTGACGGGTGATCTTCTGACGGGTGAACTTCTGACGGGTGATCCTTTGACGGATGATCTTCTGAGGGGTGATCTTTTGGCTGGCGGACTATTCACCGGTGATCTTCTGTCTGGTGATCGTCTGGTGGGTGATGTTTTGGCGGGTAATCAGTCTGTAATTATATTTTAGAGCATTTGAAGCAACCATCCTCTTCCTCTATAACGTGGTCCAC
Source organism: Dendrophyllia cribrosa (assembly GCA_024195265.1). Classification (NCBI taxonomy): domain Eukaryota; kingdom Metazoa; phylum Cnidaria; class Anthozoa; order Scleractinia; family Dendrophylliidae; genus Dendrophyllia; species Dendrophyllia cribrosa. The sequence continues at coordinate 50,297,875 of JAJLRJ010000002.1, read as the reverse complement.
ATTTCCAACACTACGAAATTTTGAAAAGGGCTAAAATGTCCTTTAGGCTTTGATTTCTGCGATATGCAGGGTGAATATGCGATATGTGATGGGTGAACTTCTGACTGGACTCCACTTGGGGTGGGGGGATGTTGATTTTTGCGGAACCAGTGATCTTTTGTTGGGTGATCCTTTGATTTGTGATCTTCTGACGGGTGACGTTTAGGCGGATGATCTTTTGGCGGGTGATCTTCTTTCGAGTGATCTTCTGACGAGTGATCTTCTGACCAGTGATCTTTTGAAGGTTGATCTTCTGATTGGTGATCTTTTGACGGGTGATTTTCCGACTTGTGATCTTCTGAGGGGTGATCTTCTGACAGGTGATCTTTTGATGGGTGATCTTCTGACGGGTGATCTTTTGGAGGTTGATCTTTTGACCGGTGCTCTTCTGACCGGTGATCTTCTGACGGGTGATATTTGGACGGGTGATCTTCTGACGGGTGATTTTGTGGCTGGCGAACTTCTGACCGGTGATTTTCTGACGGGTGATCTTCTGTCTGGTGATCGTGTGGTGGGTGATGTTTTGGCGGGTAATCAGTCTGTAATTATATTTTAGAGCATTTGAAGCAACCACCCCCCCCCCTCTATAACGTGGTCCACATTTCCAACACTACGAAATTTTGAAAGGGCTAAAATGTCCTTTAGGCTTTGATTTCTGCGATATGCAGATCTTTTGACGGGTGATCGTTTGGCGGGTGATCTTGTGACGGGTGATCTTCTGACGGGTGATTTTTTGGCTGGTGAACTTCTGACCGGTGATCTTCTGACCAGTGATCTTTTGAAGGTTGATCTTCTGATTGGTGATCTTTTGACGAGTGATCTTCTGACCAGTGATCTTTTGAAGTTTGACCTTCTGATTGGTGATCTTTTGGCGGTTGATCTTCTGACCGGTGCTCTTCTGACGCGTGATCTTCTGACGGGTGATATTTTGACGGGTGATCTTCTGACGGGTGATTTTTTGGCTGGCGAACTTCTGACCGGTGATTTTCTGACGGGTGATCTTCTGTCTGGTGATCGTCTGGTGGGTGATGTTTTGGCGGGTAATCAGTCTGTAATTATATTTTAGAGCATTTGAAGCAACCACCCTCTCCCTCTATAACGTGGTCCACATTTCCAACACTACGAAATTTTGAAAGGGCTAAAATGTCCTTTAGGCTTTGATTTCTGCGATATGCAGATCTTTTGGCGGGTGATCTTGTGATGGGTGATCTTCTGACTGGTCTTCACTTGGGGTGGGGGGATGTTGATTTTTGCGGAACCAGTGATCTTTTGGTGGGTAATCCTTTCATTTGTGATCTTCTGACGGGTGATCTTTTGGCGGATGATCTTTTGGCGGGTGATCTTGTGATGGGTGATCGTCTGACAGGTCTTCTCTTGGGGTGGAGGGATATTGATTTTTGCGGAACCAGTGATCTTTTGGCGAGTGATCTTTTGGCGGGTGATCCTCTGACGGATGATCATTTGGCGGGTGATCTTCTGGCGGGTGATCTTCTGACGGGTGATGTTTTGGAGGGGTGATCTTCTCACCGGTGATCTTTGCACGGGTGATCTTCTGTCTGGAGATCTTATGACAGGTGGTCTTCTGACTGGTCCTCGTCTAGCGGGTGATCTTTTAGCGGGTGATCTTCTGGCAGGTGATTTTTTGGCGCGGATCTTCTGACGGATGATCTTTTGGCGGGTGATCTTCTGTCTGGAGATCTTCAGACAGGTGATCTTCTGACTGTTGCTCTACTGGCGGGTGATATTTTGGCGGGTGATCTTCTGGCGGGTGATGCTTTGGCGGGTGATCTTCTATCGGGTGATCTTTTGACGGGTGATCTTTTGGCGGGTGATCATCTGACGGGTGATGTTCTGACTGGTGATCTTTTGTCGGGTGATCTTCCGACGGTTCATCTTTTGACGAGTGATCCTCTGACGGCTGATCTTTTCACTGGTGATCTTGTGACAGGTGATCCACGGACAAGAGATCTTCTGACGGGTGAACTTTTGAAGGTTGATCTTCTGATTGGTGATCTTTTGACGGGTGATTTTCCGACTTGTGATCTTCTGACGGGTGATCTTCTGACGGGTGATATTTAGGCGGGTGATCTTCTGACCGGTGATTTCTGACGGCTGATCTTCTGACGGGTTATCTTTTGACGGGTGATCTTCTGACTTGTGATCTTTTGGCTGGCGAATTTCCGACCGGTGATTTTCTGACGGGTGATCTTGTGACTGGTGATCGTCTGACTGGTGATCGGTGGTGGGCGATCTTTTGGCGTGTGATCTTGTGATAGGTGATCTTCTGACAGGTCTTCTCTTGGGGTGGGGGATGTTGATTTTTGCGGAACTAGTGATCTTTTGGCGGGTGATCCTCTGACGGGTGATCCTCTGACGGGTAATCTTTTAGCGGGTGATCTTCTGGCGGGTAATCTTTTGGCGGGTGATCTCCTGACGGGTGATGTTTTGGCGCGTGATCTTCTGACCGGTGATGTTTAGACGGGTGATCTTCTGTCTGGAGATCTTCTGACAGGTGATCTTCTGACTGGTCCTCGTCTTGCGGGTGATCTTTTGGCGGGTGATCTTCCGGCGGGTTATCTTTTGGCGCGTGATCTTCTGACGGGTGATCTTCTGACGGGTGATCTTCTGACGAGTGATCTTCTGACGAGTGATCTTTTGAAGGTTGATCTTCTGATTGGTGATCTTTTGACGGGTGATTTTTCGACTTGTGATCTTCTGACGGGTGATCTTCTGACGGGTGATCTTTTGGCGGGTGATCTTCTGACTGGTGATCTTTTGACGGGTGATCTTCTGACGGGTGATCTTTTGACGGGTGATCTTCTGACTTGTGATCTTTTGGCTGGCGAATTTCCGACCGGTGATTTTCTGACGGGTGATCTTGTGACTGGTGATCGTCTGACTGGTGATCGGTGGTGGGCGATCTTTTGGCGTGTGATCTTGTGATAGGTGATCTTCTGACAGGTCTTCTCTTGGGGTGGGGGGATGTTGATTTTTGCGGAACTAGTGATCTTTTGGCGGGTGATCCTCTGACGGGTGATCCTCTGACGGGTAATCTTTTAGCGGGTGATCTTCTGGCGGGTGATCTTTTGACGGGTGATCTTTTGGCGGGTGATCTTCTGACCGGTGATCTTCTGACCTGTGATCTTTTGGCGGGTGATCTTCTGGCAGGTGATGTTTTGGCGAGTGATCTTCTGACTAGTGATCTTCTGACGAGTGAACGTTTGGCGGTTATCTTCTGGCGGGCGATCTTGTGACCGGTGATCCTCTGACGGGTGATCTTGTGACGGGTGATCATCTGACGGGTGATCTTCTGACGGGTGATTTTCTGACGGGTGATCTCTTGGCTGGTAATCTTCCGACAGTTGATGTTTTGCCGTGTGATCATTCGCGATCGGTAATTACATTTTAATTACATTTCGCGGGTGTCCTCTGAGGGGTGATGTTCTGAGGCGTGATCATCTGACTGGTGATCCTTACGAGTGATCTTCTGAGGTGTGATCTATTAACGGGTGATCTTTTGACGGGTAATCAGTCTGTAATTTTATTTTAGAGCATTTGAAGCAACCACCCTCTCCCTTTATAACTTTGTCCACATTTCCAACACTACGAAATTTGGAAAGGGCCAAAATGTCCTTTAGGCTTTTAGTTCTGCGATATGCTGAACTTCTGATCCTCTGACGGGTGATCTATTGGCGGTGATCTTCTGGCGGGTGATGTTTTGAGGGGTGATCGTCTGGCGAGTGATCTTTTGACAGGTGATCTTTTGGCGGGTGATATTCTGGCGGCTGATCTTTTGTCGGGTGAACCTCTGAGAGGTGATCTTTTGGCGGGTGATCTTCTGACGGGTGATCTTCTGACGCTGATCTTTTGGCTGGCGAACGTCTGACCGGTGATGTTCTGACGGGTGGTCTTCTGACTGGTGATCGTCTAATGAGTGATCTTTTGGCGGGTGATCCTCTGACGGGTGATCATTAGGCGGGTAATCAGTCTGTAATTATATTTTAGAGCATTTGAAGCAACCACCCTCTCCCTCTATAACCTGGTCCCCATTTCCAACACTACGAAATTTGGAAAGGGCCAAATGTCCTTTAGGCTTTTAGTTCTGCGATATGCAGATCTTTTGGCGGGTGATATTTTGGCGCGTGATCTTGTGATGGGTGATCTTCTGACAGCTCTTCTCTTGGGGTGGGGGATGTTGATTTTTGGGGAACCAGTGATCTTTTGGCGTGTGATCTTCTGACGGGTGATATTTTGGCGGGTTTTCTTCAGACCGGTGATCTTTCGACGGGTGATCTTTCGTCTGGAGATCTTCTGACAGGTGATTTTCTGACTGTTGCTCGTCTGGCGGGTGATATTCTGGCGGATGATCTTTTGGCGGACGATCTTCTGACCAGTGATCTTCTGACCGGTGATTTTTTTGCGGGTGATCTTCTGGCGGGTGATGTTTTGGCGAGTGATCTTCTGACGGGTGATCTTCTGACGGGTGATCTTCTGGCGGGTGATCTTGTGACCGGTGATCCTCTGACGGGTGATCTTGTGACGGGTGATCATCTGACGGGTGATTTTCTGATGGGTGATCCCTTGCCGGGTAATCTTCCGACAGTTGATGTTTTGGCGTGTGATCAGTCGAGATCGGTAATTACATTTTAGAGCATTTGAAGCAACCACCCTTTCCCTCTATAATCTCACGGGTGTCCTCTGAGGGGTGATGTTCTGACGCGTGATCCTCTGACGGGTGATCCTTACGAGTGATCTTCTGAGGTGTGATCTATTAACAGGTGATCTTTTGACGTATGATCCACTGACGGGTGTTCTTTTCTCTGGTGATCTTCTGACGGGTGATCCTCTGACGAGTGATCTTCTGACGAGTAATCTTTTGACTGGTGATTTTCCAACTTGTGATCTTCTGACGGGTGATCTTCTGACGGGTGATCTTTTTGCGAGTGATCTTTTGGCGGGTGATCTTTTGGCGGGTGATATTCTGACGGATGATCTTCTGACGGCTGATCTTTTGGCGGTTAATCTTCTGGCGGGTGATCATTTGACCTGTGATCCTCTGACGGGTGAACTTTTGACGGGTGATCCTCTGACGGGTGATCTTGTGGCGGGTGATCTTTTGACGGGTGATCTTCTGACGGGTGATCCACTGACGGGTGGTCTTCTGACTGGTGATCTTTTGGCGGGTAATCTTCCGACGGTTGAAGTTTTGGCGGGAGATCAGTCGGTAATTACATTTTAGAGCATTTGAAGCAACCACCCTTTCCCTCTATAATCTAACGGGTGATCCTCTGGAATTTCCAACACTACGAAATTTGGAAATTGCCAAAATGTCCTTTATTCTTTTAGTTCTGCGATATGCAGATCTTATGACGTGTGATCTTCTGGCGGGTGATCTTCTGGCGGGTGATCTTCTGGTGGGTGATCTTCTGACGGGTGATCTTCTGTCTGAAGATCTTCTGACAGGTGATCTTCTGACTGGTTCTCGTCTGGCGGTTGATCTTTTGGCGGGTGATCTTCTGGCGGGTGATGTTTTAGAGGGTGATCTTCTTACGGGTGACCTTTTGACGGGCGATCTTTTGGCGAGTGATCTTTTGACGGGTGATCCTCTGACGGGGGATCTTGTGACGGGTGATCATCTGACTGGTAATGTTCTGACGGATGATCTTTTGGAGGGTAATCTTCCGACGGTTGATGTCTTGGCGGGTGATCAGTCGGTAATTACATTTTAGAGCATTTGAAGCAACCACACTTTCCCTCTATAATCTCACGGGTGATCCTCTGACGGGTGATGTTCTGACAGGTGATCCTGTGTGGGGTGATCTTGACGAGTGATCTACTGAGGGATGATCTATTAACGAGTGATCTTTTGTCGAGTGATCTTCTGACCGGTGATCTTTTGGCGTCGATCTTCTGACGGGTGATCCTCTGACGGGTGCTCTTCTGACGTGTTATCTTTTGAAGGGTGATCTTCTGATGGGTGATCTTTTGACGGGTGATTTTCTGACTTGTGATATACAGACGGGTGATCTTTTGGCGGTTGATCTAATGACGAGTGATCTTTTGGCGGGTGATCTTCTGACGGATGATCTTTTGGCGGGTGATCTTCTGACGGGTGTTCTTTTGACAGGTGATCTTCTGAGGGGTGATCTTTTGGCTGGCGAACTTCTGACCGGTGATCTTCTGACGGGTGATCTTGTGACTGGTGATCGTCAGGTGAGTGATCTTTTGGCGGGTGATCCTCTGACGGGTGATCCTTTGGCGGGTAATCAGTTTGTAATTATATTTTAGAGCATTTGAAGCAACCACCCTCTCCCTCTATAACGTGGTCCACATTTCCAACACTACGAAATTTTGTAAGGGCTAAAATGTCCTTTAGGCTTTGATTTCTGCGATATGCAGATCTTTTGACGGGTGATCTTTTGGCGGGTGATCTTGTGATGGGTGATCTTCTGACTGGTCTCCACTTGGGGTGCGGGGATGTTGATTTTTGAGGAACCAGTGATCTTTTGGTGGGTAATCCTTTCATTTGTGATCTTCCGACGAATGATCTTTTGGCGGATGATCTTTTGGCGGGTGATCTTGTGATGGGTGATCGTCTGACAGGTCTTCTCTTGGGGTGGAGGGATATTGATTTTTGCGGAACCAGTGATCTTTTGGCGAGTGATCTTTTGGCGGGTGATCCTCTGACGGGTGATCTTTTGGCGGGTGATCTTCTGGCGGGTGATGTTTTGGAGGGATGATCTTCTGACCGGTGATCTTTTGACGGGTGATCTTCTGTCTGGAGATCTTCTGACAGGTGATCTTCTGACTGGTGATCGTCTGACGGGTGATCTTTTGGTGGGTGATCTTCTGGCTAATGATCTTTTGGCGGGTTATCTTCTGACAAGTGATTTTTTGACGGGTGTTCTTTTGCCGGGTGATATTAGGGCGGGTGATCTTTGAACGGGTGATTTTCCGACTTGTGATCTTCTGACGGGTGAACTTCTGACGGGTGATCTCTTGGCGGATGCTCTTTTAGCGGGTGATGTTTTGACGGGTGATCTTTTGGCGGGTGATCTTGTGATGGGTGATCTTCTGACAGGTCTTCTCTTAGGGTGGGGGATGTTGATTTTTGCGGAACCAGTGATCTTTTGGCGGGTGATCTTCTGACGGGTGATATTTTGGCGGGTGGTCTTCAGACCTGTGATCTATTGACGGGTGATCTTTTGTCTGGAGATCTTCTGACAGACTAAGAAATTCAAGAACTTTTAACAATAAATTTAACACAAAGAGGGCTAAGAATACCTTTTTTCATGCACAATGCCATCTTGTAAATAGTTTTAAAGCTTAAGACTTTTGAACAATTTTGTGAATTTTAACTAGTGATAAGTTTTTAATTGTAAATATTATTGTTATTATTATTATTATAGTTTATCATTGTTTTATTATTGTAAATATTATAGGACATAATTCAGACGATTGGCTGCGACGTTTTTATATAAATAAACTATCTATCTATCTATCTATCTATCTATCTAGGTGATCTTCTGACTGGTGCTCGTCAGGCGGGTGATCTTCTGGCGGGTGATCTTTTGGCGGGTGATCTTCTGACCGCTGATCTTTTGGCGTTGATCTTCTGACCGGTGGTCCTCTGACGCGTGTTCTTTTCACTGGTGATCTGACGGGTGATCCTCTGACGAGTGATCTTCTGACGTGTGATCTTTTGAAGGGTGATCTTCTGATGGGTGATCTTTTGACGGGTGATTTTCCGACTTGTGATCTTCAGACGGGTAATCTTCTGACGGGTGATCTTTTGGCGGGTGATCTAATGACGGATGATCTTTTGGCGGGTGATCTTCTGACGGGTGATCATTAGGCGGGTAATCAGTCTGTAATTATATTTTAGAGCATTTGAAGCAACCACCCTCTCCCTCTGTAACCTGGTCCACATTTCCAGCACTACGAAATTTGGAAAGGGCCAAATGTCCTTTAGGCTTTTAGTTCTGCGATATGCAGATCTTTTGGCGGGTGATCTTGTGATGGGCGATCTTCTGACAGGTCTTCTCTTGGGGTGGGGGATGTTGATTTTTGCGGAACCAGTGATCTTTTGGGGGGTGATCTTCTGACGGGTGATAATTTGGCGGGTGGTCTTCAGACCTGTGATCTATTGACGGGTGATCTTTTGTCTGGAGATCTTCTGACAAGTGATCTTGTGACTGGTGCTCGTCAGACGGGTGATCTTCTGGCGGGTGATCTTTTGTCGGGTGATCTTCCGACCGGTGATCTTTTGGCGTCGATCTTCTGACGGGTGATGTTTTGGCGAGTGATCTTCTGACGGGTGATCTTCTGGCGGGTGATCTTGTGACCGGTGATCCTCTGACGGGTGATCTTGTGACGGTTGATCATCTGACGGGTGATTTTCTGACCGGTGATCTCTTGGCGGGTAATCTTCCGACAGTTGATGTTTTGGCGTGTGATCAGTCGCGATCGTTAATTACATTTTAGAGCATTTGAAGCAACCACCCTTTCCCTCTATAATCTCACGGGTGTCCTCTGAGGGGTGATGTTCTGACGCGTGATCCTCTGACGGGTGATCCTTACGAGTGATCTTCTGAGGTGTGGTCTATTAACGGGTGATCTTTTGACGGGTGATCTTTTGACGGGTGATCCACTGACGGGTGTTCTTTTCACTGGTGATCTTCTGACGGGTGATCTTTTGACTGGTGATTTTCCGACTTGTGATCTTCTGACGGGTGATCTTCTGACGGGTGATCTTTTGGCGGGTGATCATTTGGCGGGAGATCTTTTGGCGGGAGATCTTTTGGCGGGTGATAGTCTGACGGGTGATCTTCTGACGGCTGATCTTTTGGCGGGTGATCTTCTGGCTGGTGATCCTCTGACGGGTGATCTTTTGACGGGTGATCCTCTGACGGGTGATCTTCTGGCGGGTGATCTTTTGACGGGTGATCTTCTGACGGGTGATCCACTGACGGGTGGTCTTCTGACGGGTGATCTTTTGGCGGGTAATCTTTCGACGGTTGATGTTTAGGCGGGAGATCAGTCGGTAATTACATTTTAGAGCATTGGAAGCAACCACCCTTTCCCTTTATAATCTAACGGGTGATCCTCCAAAATTTCCAACACTACGAAATTTTGGAAAGGGCCAAAATCTCCTGTATTCTTTTAGTTCTGCGATATGCAGATCTTATGGCGGGTGATCTTCTGGCGGGTGATCTTTTAGCGGGTGATGTTCTGGCGGGTGATCTTTTACGGGTTATCTTCTGTCAGGAGATCTTCTGACAGGTGATCTTCTGACTGGTTCACGTCTGGCGGGTGATCTTTTGGCGGGTGATCTTCTGGCGGGAGATGTTTTGGCGGGTGATCTTCTTACGGGTGACCTTTTGACGGGCTATCTTTTGGCGGGTGATCTTCTGGCGGGTGATCTTTTGACAGGTGATCCTCTGACGAATGATCTTGTGAAGGGTGATCATCCGACTGGTAATGTTCTGACCGATGATCTTTTGGCGGGTAATCTTCCGACGGTTGATGTTTTGGCGGGTGATCAGTCGGTAAATACATTTTAGAGCATTTGAAGCAACCCCACTCTCCCTCTATAATCTCACGGGTGATCCTCTGACGGGTGATGTTCTGACAGGTGATCCTGTGTGGGGTGATCCTGACGAGTGATCTTCTGAGGGATGATCTATTAACGAGTGATCTTTTGACGGGTGGTCCTCTGACGGGTGTTCTTTTCACTGGTGATCTTCTGACGGGTGATCTTCAGCAAGTGATCTTCTGACGGGTGATCTTCTGACAAGTGATCTTTTGGCGGGTGATCTAATGACGAGTGATCTTTTGGCGCGTGATCTTCTGACGGGTGTTCTTTTGACGGGTGATCTTCTGACGGGTGATCTTTTGGCTGGCGAACTTCTGACAGGTGACCTTTTGGCGGGTGATCCTTTGACGGGTGATCTTTTGGCGGGTAATCAGTGTGTTATTATATTTTAGAGCAATTGAAGAACCACCCTCTCCCTCTATAACCTGGTCCACATTTCCAACACTACGAAATTGGGAAAGGGCCAAAATGTCCTTTAGGCTTTTAGTTCTGCGATATGCAGATCTTTTAGCGGGTGACCTTTTGACGGGTGATCTTGTGATGGGGGATCTTCTGACAGTGTTCTCTTGGGGCGAGGGGATGTTGATTTTTGCGGATCCAGACGGGTGATAATTTGGCGGGTGGTGTTCAGACCTGTGATCTATTGACGGGTGATCTTTTGTCTGGAGATCTTCTGACAGTTGATCTTGTGACTGGTGCTCGTCTGGCGGGTGATCTTCTGGCGGGTGATCTTTTGTCGGGTGATCTTCTGACCGGTGATCTTTTGGCGTCGATCTTCTGACGGGTGATCTTCTGGTGGGTGATCTTGTGACCGGTGATCCTCTGACGGGTGATCTTGTGACGGTTGATCATCTGACGGGTGATTTTCTGACCGGTGATCTGTTGGCGGGTAATCTTCCGACAGTTGATGTTTTGGCGTGTGATCAGTCGCGATCGTTAATTACATTTTAGAGCATTTGAAGCAACCACCCTTTCCCTCTATAATCTCAGGGGTGTCCTCTGAGGGGTGATGTTCTGACGCGTGATCCTCTGACGGGTGATCCTTACGAGTGATCTTCTGAGGTGTGATCTATTAACGGGTGATCTTTTGACGGGTAATCCACTGACGGGTGTTCTTTTCACTGGTAATCTTCTGACGGGTGATCTTTTGACTGGTGATTTTCCGACTTGTGATCTTCTGACGGGTGATCTTCTGACGGGTGATCTTTTGGCGGGTGATCATTTGGCGGGAGATCTTTTGGCGGGAGATCTTTTGGCGGGTGATATTCTGACGGGTGATCTTCTGACGGCTGATCTTTTGGCGGGTGATCTTCTGGCTGGTGATCCTCTGACGAGGGATCTTTTGACGGGTGATCCTCCGACGGGTGATCTTCTGGCGGGTGATCTTCTGGCGGGTGATCTTCTGACGGGTGATCTTCTGTCTGGAGATCTTCTGACAGGTGATCTTCTGACTGGTTCTCGTCTGGCGGTTGATCTTTTGGCGGGTGATCTTCTGGCGGGTGATGTTTTAGAGGGTGATCTTCTTACGGGTGACTTTTTGACGGGCGATCTTTTGGCGAGTGATCTTTTGACGGGTGATCCTCTGACGGGGGATCTTGTGACGGGTGATCATCTGACTGGTAATGTTCTGACGGATGATCTTTTGGAGGGTAATCTTCCGACGGTTGATGTCTTGGCGGGTGATCAGTCGGTAATTACATTTTAGAGCATTTGAAGCAACCACACTTTCCCTCTATAATCTCACGGGTGATCCTCTGACGGGTGATGTTCTGACAGGTGATCCTGTGTGGGGTGATCTTGACGAGTGATCTACTGAGGGATGATCTATTAACGAGTGATCTTTTGTCGGGTGATCTTCTGACCGGTGATCTTTTGGCGTCGATCTTCTGACGGGTGATCCTCTGACGGGTGCTCTTCTGACGTGTTATCTTTTGAAGGGTGATCTTCTGATGGGTGATCTTTTGACGGGTGATTTTCTGACTTGTGATATTCAGACGGGTGATCTTTTGGCGGTTGATCTAATGACGAGTGATCTTTTGGCGGGTGATCTTGTGATGGATGATCTTTTGGCGGGTGATCTTCTGACGGGTGTTCTTTTGACAGGTGATCTTCTGAGGGGTGATCTTTTGGCTGGCGAACTTCTGACCGGTGATCTTCTGACGGGTGATCTTGTAACTGGTGATCGTCTGGTGAGTGATCTTTTGGCGGGTGATCCTCTGACGGGTGATCCTTTGGCGGGTAATCAGTCTGTAATTATATTTTAGAGCATTTGAAGCAACCACCCTCTCCCTCTATAACGTGGTCCACATTTCCAACACTACGAAATTTTGTAAGGGCTAAAATGTCCTTTAGGCTTTGATTTCTGCGATATGCAGATCTTTTGACGAGTGATCTTTTGGCGGGTGATCTTGTGATGGGTGATCTTCTGACTGGTCTCCACTTGGGGTGGGGGGATGTTGATTTTTGAGGAACCAGTGATCTTTTGGTGGGTAATCCTTTCATTTGTGATCTTCCGACGAATGATCTTTTGGCGGATGATCTTTTGGCGGGTGATCTTGTGATGGGTGATCGTCTGACAGGTCTTCTCTTGGGGTGGAGGGATATTGATTTTTGCGGAACCAGTGATCTTTTGGCGAGTGATCTCTTGGCGGGTAATCTTCCGACAGTTGATGTTTTGGCGTGTGATCAGTCGCGATCGTTAATTACATTTTAGAGCATTTGAAGCAACCACCTTTTCCCTCTATAATCTCACGGGTGTCCTCTGAGGGGTGATGTTCTGACGCGTGATCCTCTGACGGGTGATCCTTACGAGTGATCTTCTGAGGTGTGATCTATTAACGGGTGATCTTTTGACGGGTGATCCACTGACGGGTGTTCTCTTCACTGGAGATCTTCTGACGGGTGATCTTTTGAGTGGTGATTTTCCGACTTGTGATCTTCTGACGGGTGATCTTCTGACGGGTGATCTTTTGGCGGGTGATCATTTGGCGGGAGATCTTTTGGCGGGAGATCTTTTGGCGGGTGATATTCTGACGGGTGATCTTCTGACGGCTGATCTTTTGGCGGGTGATCTTCTGGCTGGTGATCCTCTGACGGGTGATCTTTTGACGGGTGATCCTCTGACGGGTGATCTTCTGACGGGTGATCTTTTGATGGGTGATCTTCTGACGGGTGATCCACTGACGGGTGGTCTTCTGACGGGTGATCCAGTGATCTTTTGGCGGGTGATCCTCTGACGGGAGATCTTTTGGCAGGTGATCTTCTGACTGGTGATTTTCTGACGGGTGATCTTCTGACTGGTGATCTTCTGACGGGTGATCTTTTGGCTGGCGAACTTCTGACTGGTGATTTTCTGACGGGTGATCTTCTGACTGGTGATCGTCTGGTGGGTGATCTATTGGCGTGTGATCTTGTGATGGGTGATCTTCTGACAGGTCTTCTCTTGGGGTGGGGGGATGTTGATTTTTGCGAAACTAGTGATCTGTTGGCGGGTGATCCTCTGACGGGTGATCCTCTGACGGGTGATCCTCTGACGGGTGATCCTCTGTCGGGTGATCTTTTAGCGGGTGAACTTCTGGCAGGTGATCGTTTGACGGGTGATCTTCTGTCTGGAGATCTTCTGACAGGTGATCTTCTGACTGGTCCTCGTCTGGCGGGTGATCTTTTTACGGGTGGTTTTCTGGCGGGTGATCTTTTGGCGCGTGATCTTCTGACGGGTGATCTTCTGACGGGTGATCTTCTGACGGGTGATCTTTTGGCGGGTGATCTTCTGACAGGTGATCTTTTGGCGGGTGACCTTCTGACCGGTGATCTTCTGACGGGTGAACTTTTGACGGGTGATCTTCTGACGGGTGATGTTCTGACGGGTGATCTTTTGACGGGTGATCTTCTGACGGGTGATCTTTTGGCTGGCGGACTTCTGACCGGTGATTTTCTGACGGATGACCTTCTGTCTAGTGATCGTCTGGTGGGTGATGTTTTGACGGGTAATCAGTCTGTAATTATATTTTAGAGCATTTGAAGCAACCACCCTCTCCCTCTATAACGCGGTCCACATTTCCAACACTACGAAATTTTGAAAGGGATAAAATGTCCTTTAGGCTTTGATTTCTGCGATATGCAGATCTTTTGACGAGTGATCTTTTGGCGGGTGATCTTGTGATGGGTGAACTTCTGACTGGTCTTCACTTGGGGTGGGATGATGTTGATTTTTGCGGAACCAGTGATCTTTTGTTGGGTGATCCTTTGATTCGTGTTCTTCTGACGGGTGATCTTTTGGCGGATGATCTTTTGGCGGGTGATCTTCTGACGAGTGATCTTTTGAAGGTTGATCTTCTGACAGGTATTCTCTTGGTAAGGGGGGGGGGGGGGATGTTGATTTTTGCGGAACCAGTGATCTTTCGGCGGGTGATCCTCTGACGGGTGATCCTCTGACAAGTGATCTATTGGCGGTGATCTTCTGGCGGGTGATGTTTTGAAGGGTGATCTTCTGGCGGGTGATCTTTTGACGGGTGATCTTTTGCGGGTGATATTCTGGCGGGTGATCTTTTGTCGGGCGAACCTCTGAGGGGTGATCTTTTGGCGGATGATCTTCTGACGAGTGATCTTCTGACGCTGATCTTTTGGCTGGTGAACGTCTGACCGGTGATCTTCTGACGGGCGATCTTCTGACTGGTGATCGTCTAATGGGTGATCTTCTGACGGGTGATCTTCTGACTGGTGATCGTCTAATGGGTGATCTTTTGGCGGGTGATCCTCTGACGGGTGATCATTAGGCGGGTAATCAGTCTGTAATTATATTTTAGAGCATTTGAAGCAATTACCCTCTCCCTCTATACCCTGGTCCACATTTCCAACACTACGAAATTTGGAAAGGGCCAAATGTCCTTTAGGCTTTTAGTTCTGCGATATGCAGAACTTTTGGCGGGTGATCTTGTGATAGGTGATCTTCTGACAGGTCTTCTCTTGGCGTGGGGGATGTTGATTTTTGCGGATCCAGTGATCTTTTGGCGTGTGATCTTCTGACGGGTGATTTTTTATCTGGATATCTTTTGACAGGTGATCTTCTGACTGGTGCTCGTCTGGCGGGTGATCTTCTGGCGGGTGATCTTTTGGCGGGTGATCTTCTGACCGGTGATCTTCTGACCGGTGATCTTTTGGCGGGTGATCTTCTGGCGGGTGATGTTTTGGCGAGTGATCTACTGACTGGTGATCTTCTGACGAGTGATCGTTTGTCAGTTATCTTCTGGCGGGTGATCTTGTGACCGGTGATCCTCTGACGGGTGATCTTGTGACGGGTGATCATCTGACGGGTGATCATCTGACGGGTAATTTTCTGACGGGTGGTCTCTTGGCGGGTAATCTTCCGACAGTTGATGTTTTGCCGTGTGATCATTCGCGATCGGTAATTACATTTTAGAGCATTTGAAGCAACCACCCTTTCCTTCTATAATCTCACGGGTGTCCTCTGAGGGGTGATGTTCTGACGCGTGATCCTCTGACGGGTGATCCTTACGAGTGATCTTCTGAGGTGTGATCTATTAACGGGTGATCTTTTGACGGGTAATCAGTCTGTAATTTTATTTTAGAGCATTTGAAGCAACCACCCTCTCCCTTTATAACCTTGTCCACATTTCCAACACTACGAAATTTGGAAAGGGCCAAAATGTCCTTTAGGCTTTTAGTTCTGCGATATGCTGAACTTCTGATCCTCTGACGGGTGATCTATTGGCGGTGATCTTCTGGCGGGTGATGTTTTGAGGGGTGATCTTCTGGGGAGTGATCTTTTGACAGGTGATCTTTTGGCGGGTGATATTCTGGCGGGTGATCTTTTGTCGGGTGAACCTCTGAGAGGTGATCTTCTGACGGGTGATTTTCTGACGCTGATCTTTTGGCTGGCGAACGTCTGACCGGTGATGTTCTGACGGGTGGTCTTCTGACTGGTGATCGTCTAATGGGTGATCTTTTGGCGGGTGATCCTCTGATGGGTGATCATTAGGCGGGTAATCAGTCTGTAATTATATTTTAGAGCATTTGAAGCAACCACCCTCTCCCTCTATAAACTGGTCCCCATTTCCAACACTACGAAATTTGGAAAGGGCCAAATGTCCTTTAGGCTTTTAGTTCTGCGATATGCAGATCTTTTGGCGGGTGATATTTTGGCGGGTGATCTTGTGATGGGTGATCTTCTGACAGCTCTTCTCTTGGGGTAGGGGATGTTGATTTTTGGGGAACCAGTGATCTTTTGGCGTGTGATCTTCTGACGGGTGATATTTTGGCGGGTTTTCTTCAGACCGGTGATCTTTCGACGGGTGATCTTTCGTCTGGAGATCTTCTGACAGGTGATCTTCTGACTGGTGCTCGTCTGGCGGGTGATATTCTGGCGGATGATCTTTTGGCAGGTGATCTTCTGACCGGTGATCTTCTGACCGGTGATCTTCTGACCGGTGATATTTTGGCGGGTGATCTTCTGGCGGGTGATCTTCTGGCGGGTGATGTTTTGGCGAGTGATCTTCTGACGGGTGATCTTCTGACGGGTGATCTTCTGGCGGGTGTTCTTGTGACCGGTGATCCTCTGACGGGTGATCTTGTGACGGGTGATCATCTGACGGGTGATTTTCTGATGGGTGATCCCTTGGCGGGTAATCTTCCGACAGTTGATGTTTTGGCGTGTGATCAGTCGAGATCGGTAATTACATTTTAGAGCATTTGAAGCAACCACCCTTTCCCTCTATAATCTCACGGGTGTCCTCTGAGGGGTGATGTTCTGACGCGTGATCCTCTGACGGGTGATCCTTACGAGTGATCTTCTGACGTGTGATCTATTAACGGGTGATCTTTTGACGGATGATCCATTGACGGGTGTTCTTTTCTCTGGTGATCTTCTGACGGGTTATCCTCTGACGAGTGATCTTCTGACGAGTAATCTTTTGACTGGTGATTTTCCAACTTGTGATCTTCTGACGGTTGATCTTCTGACGGGTGATCTTTTTGCGAGTGATCTTTTGGCGGGTGATCTTTTGGCGGGTGATATTCAGACGGATGATCTTCTGACGGCTGATCTTTTGGCGGTTGATCTTCTGGCGGGTGATCATTTGACCGGTGATCCTCTGACGGGTGAACTTTTGACGGGTGATCCTCTGACGGGTGATCTTGTGGCGGGTGATCTTTTGACGGGTGATGTTCTGGCGGGTGATCCACTGACGGGTGGTCTTCTGACTGGTGATCTTTTGGCGGGTAATCTTCCGACGGTTGAAGTTTTGGCGGGAGATCAGTCGGTAATTACATTTTAGAGCATTTGAAGCAACCACCCTTTCCCTCTATAATCTAACGGGTGATCCTCTGGAATTTCCAACACTACGAAATTTGGAAAGGGCCAAAATGTCCTTTATTCTTTTAGTTCTGCGATATGCAGATCTTATGGCGGGTGATCTTGTGGCGGGTGATCTTCTGGCGGGTGATCTTCTGGCGGGTGATCTTCTGACGGGTGATCTTCTGACGGGTGATCTTCTGACGGGTGATCTTCTGTCTGGAGATCTTCTGACAGGCGATCTTCTGACTGGTTCTCGTCTGGCGGTTGATCTTTTGGCGGGTGATCTTCTGGCGGGTGATGTTTTAGAGGGTGATCTTCTTACGGGTGACCTTTTGACGGGCGATCTTTTGGCGGGTGATCTTTTGACGGGTGATCCTCTGACGGGGGATCTTGTGACGGGTGATCATCTGACTGGTAATGTTCTGACGGATGATCTTTTGGAGGGTAATCTTCCGACGGTTGATGTCTTGGCGGGTGATCAGTCGGTAATTACATTTTAGAGCATTTGAAGCAACCACACTTTCCCTCTATAATCTCACGGGTTATCCTCTGACGGGTGATGTTCTGACAGGTGATCCTGTGTGGGGTGATCCTGACGACTGATCTACTGAGGGATGATCTATTAACGAGTGATCTTTTGACGGGTGATCCTCTGACGGGTGTTCTTTTCACTGGTGATCTTCTGACGGGTGATCCTCTGACGGGTGGTCTTCTGACGTGTTATCTTTTGAAGGGTGATCTTCTGATGGGTGATCTTTTGACGGGTGATTTTCTGACTTGTGATATTCAGACGGGTGATCTTTTGGCGGTTGATCTAATGACGAGTGATCTTTTGGCGGGTGATCTTCTGACGGATGATCTTTTGGCGGGTTATCGTCTGACTGGTGTTCTTTTGACAGGTGATCTTCTGAGGGGTGATCTTTTGGCTGGCGAACTTCTGACCGGTGATCTTCTGACGGGTGATCTTCTGACTGGTGATCGTCTGGTGAGTGATCTTTTGGCGGGTGATCCTCTGACGGGTGATCTTTTGGTGGGTAATCAGTCTGTAATTATATTTTAGAGCATTTGAAGCAACCACCCTCTCCCTCTATAACGTGGGCCACATTTCCAACACTACGAAATTTGGAAAGGGCCAAAATGTCCTTTAGGCTTTTAGTTCTGCGATATGCAGATCTTTTAGCGGGTGACCTTTTGACAGGTGATCTTGTGATGGGGGATCTTCTGACAGGTCTTCTCTTGGGGCGGGGGGATGTTGATTTTTGCGGATCCAGTGAACTTTTGGCTGGTGATCCTCTGACAGGTGATCTTTTGGCAGGTGATCTTCTGGCGGATGATGTTCTGGCGGGTGATCTTCTGACGGGTGATCTCTTTCCCGGTGATCTTTTCACGGGTGATCTATTGGTGGGTGATCTTCTGACGTGTGATCTTTTGACGAGTGATGTTTTGGCGGATGATCTTTTGACGGGGGATCCTCTGACGGGTGATCTTGTGACGGGTTGTCATCTGACGGGTGATCTTCTGACGGGTGATCTTTTGGCGGGAGATCAGTCGGTAATTACATTTTAGAGCATTTGAAGCAACCACCCTTTCCCTCTATAATCTAACGGGTGATCCTCTGACGGGTGATGTTCTGACGGTTTATCCTCTGACGGGTGATCCTGACGAGTGATCTTCTCAGGGGTGATCTATTAACGGGTGATCTTCGGACGGGTGAATTTCTGGCGGGTGATCTTCTGGCGGGTAATCTTTTGGCGGGTGATCTCCTGACGGGTGATGTTTTGGCGCGTGATCTTCTGACAGGTGATCTTCTGACTGGTCCTCGTCTGGCGGGTGATCTTTTGGCGGGTGATCTTCTGGCGGGTGATCTTTTGACGCGGATCTTCTGACGGGTGATCATCTGACGGGTGATCTTCTGTCTGGAGATCTTCTGTCTCGAGATCTTCTGACTGGCGCTCTACTGGCGGGTGATATTTTGGCGGGTGATCTTCTGGCGGGTGATGCTTTGGCGGGTGATCTTCTGACGGGTGATCTTTTGACGGGTGAACTTTTAGCGGGTCATCTTGTGACGGGTGATCATGTGACGGGTGATCTTCTGGCGGGTGATTTTTTGGCGGGTGATCTCCTGACGGGTGATGTTTTGGCGCGTGATCTTCTGACCGGTGATGTTTTGACGGGTGGTTTTCTGACAGGTGATCTTCTGACTAGTCCTCGTCTGGTGGGTGATCTTTTGGCGGGTGATCTTCTGGCGGGTGATCTTTTGGCGCAGATCTTCTGACGGATGATCTTTTGACGGGTGATCTTCTGTTTGGAGATCATCAGACAGGTGATCTTCTGACTGGTGCTCTACTGGCGGGTGATATTTTGTCGGGTGATCTTCTGGCGGGTGATGCTTTGGCGGGTGATCTTCTATCGGGTGATCTTTTGACGGGTGATCTTTTGACGGGTGTTCTTTTGGCGGGTGATCATCTGACGGGTGATGTTCTGACTGGTCTTCTTTTGGCGGGTGATCTTCTGACTGGTGATCTTTTGACGGGTGATCTTCTGACCGGTGATCTTTTGGCTGGCGAACTTCCGACCGGTGATTTTCTGACGGGTGTTCTTCTGACTGGTGATTTTCTGACGGGTGATCTTCTGACTGGTGATCGTCTGACTGGTGACCGGTGGTGGGAGATCTTTTGGCGTGTGATCTTGTGATGGGTGATCTTCTGACAGGTCTTCTCTTGGGGTGGGGGGATGTTGATTTTTGCGGAACTAGTGATCTTTTGGCGGGTGATCCTTTGACAGGTGATCCTCTGACGGGTAATATTTTAGCGGGTGATCTTCTAGCGGGTGATCTTCTAGCGGGTGATCTCCTGACGGGTGATGTTTTGGCGCGTGATCTTCTGACAGGTGTTCTTCTGACTGGTCCTCGTCTGGCGGGTGATCTTTTGGCTTGTGATCTTCTGGCGTGTGATCTTTTGGCGCGTGATCTTCTGACCGGTGTTCTTTTGACGGGTGGTCTTCTGACGGGTGATCTTCTGACGAGTGATCTTCCGACGAGTGATCTTTTGAAGGTTGATCTTCTGATTGGTGATCTTTTGACGGGTGATTTTCCGACTAATGAATGGGGTTAGTTTCTAGAGAAACTGTGGTGCTGCGTCGGTGGGGGGATGAAACACGAGAATTTAGTTTTATCGACTGAGTCGATAAGGTAAATTGACCACCGTAAAAAGATTCAAATAGCTGACGTTTCGAGCGCTAGCCCTTCGTCGGAGCGAATCAAGGAATTGTGGGTAGTGTGTGGTTTTATATAGTAAGCGGTGGAGCTACGCTATTGGTGGAAATTTGGTGACGTGAAAAACAAATGTAGATTAGTTGAATGAAAAGCGTTCGTTGATTCCGTGGGGTTTGAGAGTGCCGATTTGAAAGATGATTTTTTGTTCTAGGTTTTTACGGCTTTCTGTGTTACCCTGGTGTAGGGAAAGGCCGCAGATTGTCATGTGTTGTTTAGAATGGTTAGTAAGATTAAAATGGCGCGCGACTGGTTTGGATGCGTCTTTGTCATTTTTTTCAACGTCTCGGAGATGTTCACGAAAACGGTCGCCCAGTCTCCTCCCTGTTTCGCCAATGTATATCTTTTTGCAAAAAGTACATGTAATGCAGTAGATAACATTTACGGAGGTGCATGTAAAACGATCAGTGATTTTAATAGATCGTTTGGGTCCTGTTATTTTGTCCGCGTTGTGAATGAAAGGACAAGTGTTACATCGTGTGCGTGTGCATTTGAAAGTTCCCGGTACATCGTCAGATTTCAGTGCGCTCGTAACTAGAAAGTTGCCTATGTTTTTGTCACGTTTGAATGAAATTAGTGGGGGTTGTGAAAAAATTCTGCCAGTTTCGGGGTCGTTTTGGAGTAATTTGAAATTTTTTAAAATGATGCTTTTTTAAAATGATGCACAACAGATCGACAGACAGTCAGCACTACAAACGCCACAGAAGGAAGAGAACGAGAGAATTCCATTCACCCTCACTTTCCACCCACACAACAACACAGTCAAAAGCATCATTTTAAAAAATTTCAAATTACTCCAAAACGACCCCGAAACTGGCAGAATTTTTTCACAACCCCCACTAATTTCATTCAAACGTGACAAAAACATAGGCAACTTTCTAGTTACGAGCGCACTGAAATCTGACGATGTACCGGGAACTTTCAAATGCACACGCACACGATGTAACACTTGTCCTTTCATTCACAACGCGGACAAAATAACAGGACCCAAACGATCTATTAAAATCACTGATCGTTTTACATGCACCTCCGTAAATGTTATCTACTGCATTACATGTACTTTTTGCAAAAAGATATACATTGGCGAAACAGGGAGGAGACTGGGCGACCGTTTTCGTGAACATCTCCGAGACGTTGAAAAAAATGACAAAGACGCATCCAAACCAGTCGCGCGCCATTTTAATCTTACTAACCATTCTAAACAACACATGACAATCTGCGGCCTTTCCCTACACCAGGGTAACACAGAAAGCCGTAAAAACCTAGAACAAAAAATCATCTTTCAAATCGGCACTCTCAAACCCCACGGAATCAACGAACGCTTTTCATTCAACTAATCTACATTTGTTTTTCACGTCACCAAATTTCCACCAATAGCGTAGCTCCACCGCTTACTATATAAAACCACACACTACCCACAATTCCTTGATTCGCTCCGACGAAGGGCTAGCGCTCGAAACGTCAGCTATTTGAATCTTTTTACGGTGGTCAATTTACCTTATCGACTCAGTCGATAAAACTAAATTCTCGTGATTTTCCGACTTGTGATCTTCTGAGGGGTGATCTTCTGACGGGTGATCTTTTGGCGGGTGATCTTCTGACGGGTGATCTTTTGACGGGTGATCTTCTGACGGGTGAACGTTTGGCGGGTAATCTTCTGACGGGTGATCTTCTGACGGGTGAACTTCTGACGGGTGATCTTTTGACGGGTGATCTTTTGATGGGTGATCTTTTGGCTGGCGAACTTCTGACCGGTGATTTTCTGACGGGTGATCTTCTGTCTGGTGATCGTCTGGTGGGTGATCTTTTGGCGGGTAATCAGTCTGTAATTATATTTTAGAGCATTTGAAGCAACCACCCTCTCCCTCTATAACGTGGTCCACATTTCCAACACTACGAAATTTTGAAAGGGCTAAAATGTCCTTTAGGCTTTGACTTCTGCGATATGCAGTTCTTTTGACGGGTGATCTGTTGGTGGGTGATCTTGTGATGGGTGAACTTCTGACTCGTCTCCACTTGGGGTGGGGGGATGTTGGTTTTTGCGGAACCAGTGATCTTTTGTTGGGTGATCCTTTGATTTGTGATCTTCTGACGAGTGATCTTTTGGCGGATGATCTTTTGGCGGGTGATCTTATGACGAGTGATCTTCTGGCGGATGATCTTTTGGCGGGTGATATTATGACGAGTGATCTTCTGAAGGTTGATCTTCTGATTGGTGATCTTTTGACGGGTGATTTTCCGACTTGTGATCTTCTGACGGGTGATCTTCTGACGGGTGATCTTTTGGCGGGTGATCTTCTGACGGGTGATCTTTTGACGGGTGATCTTCTGACGGGTGATCTTTTGGCGGTTGATCTTCTGACCGGTGATCTTTTGGCGGTTGATCTTCTGACCGGTGCTCTTCTGACGGGTGATCTTCTGACGGGTGATCTTTTGACGGGTGATCTTCTGACGGGTGATCTTTTGGCTGGCGAACTTCTGACGGGTGATTTTCTGACAGGTGATCTTCTGTCTGGTGATCGTCTGGTGGGTGAAGTTTTGGCACGTAATCATTCTGTAATTATATTTTAGAGCATTTGAAGTAACCACCCTCCCCCTCTATAATGTGGTCCACATTTCCAACACTACGAAAATTTGAAAGGGCTAAAATGTCCTTTAGGGTTTGATTTCTGCGATATGCAGATCTTTTGACGGGTGATCTTTTGGCGGGTGATCTTGTGATGGGTAATCTTCTGACTGGTCTCCACTTGCGGTGGGGGGATGTTGATTTTTGCGGAACCAGTGATCTTTTGTAGGGTGATCCTTTGATTTGTGATCTTCTGACGGGTGATCTTTTCGGAGATGATCTTTTGGCGGGTGATCTTGTGATGGGTGATCGTCTGACAGGTCTTCCCTTGGAGTGGAGGGATATTGGTTTTTGCGGAACCAGTGATCTTTTGGCGGGTGATCCTCTGACGGGTGATCTTTTGGCGGGTGATCTTTTGGCGGGTCAGCTTGTGACGGGTGATCATCTGACGGGTGATATTCTGGTGGGTGATCTTTTGTCGGGTGATCTCCTGACGGGTGATGTTTTGGCGCGTGATCTTCTGACCGGTGATCTTTTGACGGGTGATCTTCTGACGGGTGATCTTCTGACAGGTGATCTTCTGACAGGTGATCTTCTGTCTGGTCCTCGTCTCGCGGGTTATCTTTTGGCGGGTGATCTTTTGGCGCGGATCTTCTGACGGATGATCTTTTGAAGGGTGATCTTCTGTCTGGAGATCATCAGACAGGTGATCTTCTGACTGGTACTCTACTGGCGGGTGATATTTTAGCGGGTGATGCTTTGGCGGGTGATCTTCTATCGGGTGATCTTTTGACGGGTGATCTTTTGACGGGTGTTCTTTTGGCGGGTGATCATCTGACGGGTGATGTTCTGACTGGTCATCTTTTGACGGGTGATCCTCTGACGAGTGATCTTTTCACTGGTGTTCTAGTGACGGGTGATCCTCTAACGAGTGATCTTCTGACGAGTGATCTTTTGAAAGTTGATCTTCTGATTGGTGATCTTTTGACGGGTGATTTTCCGACTTGTCATCTTCTGACGGGTGATCTTCTGACGGGTGATCTTTTGACGGGTGATCTTCTGACGGGTGATCTTCTGACGGGTGATCTTTTGACGGGTGATCTTCTGACGGGTTATCTTTTGGCTGGCGAACTTCCGACCGGTGATTTTCTGACGGGTGATCTTCTGACTGGTGATCGTCTGACTGGTGATCGGTGGTGGGCGATCTTTTGGCGTGTGATCTTGTGATGAGTGATCTTCTGACAGGTCTTCTCTTGGGGTGGGGGGATGTTGATTTTTGCGGAACTAGTGATCTTTTGGCGGGTGATCCTCTGACGGGTAATATTTTAGCGGGTGATCTTCTGGCGGGTGATCTGCTGACGAGTGATGTTTTGGCGCGTGATCTTCTGATAGGTGATCTTCTGACTGCTCCTCGTCTGGCGGGTGATCTTTTGGCGGGTGATCTTCTGGCGGGTGATCTTTTGGCGCGTGATCTTCTGACGGGTGATCTTTTGACGGGTGAACTTCTGACGGGTGATCTTCTGACGAGTGATCTTCTGATGAGTGATCTTTTGAAGGTTGATCTTCTGATTGGTGATCTTTTGACGGGTGATTTTCCGACTTGTGATCTTCTGACGGGTGATCTTCTGACGGGTGATCTTTTGGCGGGTGATCTTTTGACGGGTGATCTTTTGACGGGTGATCTTTTGACGGGTGATCTTCTGACAGGTGAACTTTTGGCGGGTGATCTTCTGACGGGTGAACTTCTGACGGGTGATCTTTTGACGGGTGATCTTCTGACGGGTGATCTTTTGGCTGGCGAACTTCTGATCGGTGATTTTCTGACCGGTGATCTTCTGTCTGGTGGGTGATGTTTTGGCGGGTAATCAGTCTGTAATTATATTTGAGAGCATTTGAAGCGACCACCCTCTCCCTCTATAACGTGGTCCACATTTCCAACACTACGAAATTTTGAAAGGGCTAAAATGTCCTTTAGGCTTTGATTTCTGCGATATGCAGATGTTTTGACGGGTGATCGTTTGGCGGGTGATCTTGTGATGGGTGAACTTCTGACTCGTCTCCACTTGGGTTGGGGGGATGTTGGTTTTTGCGGAACCAATGATCTTTTGTTGGGTGATCCTTTGATTTGTGATCTTCTGACGGGTGATCTTTTGGCGGGTGATCTTCTGACGAGTGATCTTTTGACGGGTGATCTTATGACGGGTGATCTTCTGACGAGTGATCTTCTGACGAGTGATCATCTGAAAGTTGATCTTCTGATTGGTGATCTTTTGACGGGTGATTTTCCGACTTGTGATCTTCTGACGGGTGATCTTCTGACGGGTGATCTTTTGGCCGGTGATCTTCTGACGGGTGATCTTTTGACGGGTGATCTTTTGACGGGTGATCTTTTGGCTGAAGAACTTCTGACCGGTGATCTTCTGACGGGTGATCTTCTGACTGGTGATCGTCTGGTGGGTGATCTTTTGGCGGGTGATCCTCTGACGGGTACTCAGTCTGCAATTATGTTTTAGAGCATTTGAACTAACCACCTTCTCCCTCTATAACATGGTCCACATTTCCAACACTACGAAATTTGGAAAGGGCAAAATGTCCTTTAGGCTTTTAGTTCTGCAATATGTAGATCTTTTGGCGGGTGATCGTTTGGCGGGTGATCTGAGGACGGTTGATGTTTTGACGGGTGATCTTCTGACGGTTGATCTTTTGACGGGTGATCTTCTGACGGGTGAACTTTTGGCGGGTGATCTACTGACGGGTGAACTTCTGACGGGTGATCTTTTGACGTGTGATCTTCTGACGGGTGATCTTTTGGCTGGCGAACTTCTGATCGGTGATTTTCTGACGGGTGATCTTCTGTCTGGTGATCGTCTGGTGGGTGATGTTTTCACGGGTAATCAGTCTGTAATTATATTTGAGAGCATTTGAAGCGACCACCTTCTCCCTCTATAACGTGGTCCACATTTCCAACACTACGAAATTTTGAAAGGGCTAAAATGTCCTTTAGGCTTCGATTTCTGCGATATGCAGATGTTTTGACGGGTGATCTTTTGGCGGGTGATCTTGTGATGGGTGAACTTCTGACTCGTCTCCACTTGGGGTGGGGGATGTTGGTTTTTGCGGAACGAATGATCTTTTGTTGGGTGATCCTTTGATTTGTGATCTTCTGACGGGTGATCTTTTGGCGGATGATCTTTTGGCTGGTGATCTTCTGACGAGTGATCTTTTGACGGGTGATCTTCTGACGGGTGATCTTCTGACGAGTGATCTTCTGACGAGTGATCTTCTGAAAGTTGTTCTTCTGATTGGTGATCTTTTGACGGGTGAATTTCCGACTTGTGATCTTCTGACGGGTGATCTTCTGACGGGTGATCTTTTGGCCGGTGATCTTCTGACGGGTGATCTTTTGACGGGTGATCTTTTGACGGGTGATCTTCTGACGGGTGATCTTTTGGCTGAAGAACTTCTGACCGGTGATCTTCTGACGGGTGATCTTCTGACTGGTGATCGTCTGGTGGGTGATCTTTTGGCGGGTGATCCTCTGACGGGTACTCAGTCTGCAATTATATTTTAGAGCATTTGAACTAACCACCTTCTCCCTCTATAACATGGTCCACATTTCCAACACTACGAAATTTGGAAAGGGCAAAATGTCCTTTAGGCTTTTAGTTCTGCAATATGCAGATCTTTTGGCGGGTGATCGTTTGGCGGGTAATCTGAGGAGGGTTGATGTTTTGACGGGTGATCTTCTGACGGTTGATCTTTTGACGGGTGATCTTCTGACGGGAGAACTTTTGGCGGGTGATCTTCTGACGGGTGATCTTTTGACGAGTGATCTTCTGACGGGTGATCTTTTGGCTGGCGAACTTCTGATCGGTGATTTTCTGACGGGTGATCTTCTGTCTGGTGATCGTCTGGTGGGTGATGTTTTCGCGGGTAATCAGTCTGTAATTATATTTGAGAGCATTTGAAGCGACCACCTTCTCCCTCTATAACGTGGTCCACATTTCCAACACTACGAAGTTTTGAAAGGGCTAAAATGTCCTTTAGGCTTCGATTTCTGTGATATGCAGATGTTTTGACGGGTGATCTTTTGGCGGGTGATCTTGTGATGGGTGAACTTCTGACTCGTCTCCACTTGGGGTGGGGGGATGTTGGTTTTTGCGGAACGAATGATCTTTTGTTGGGTGATCCTTTGATTTGTGATCTTCTGACGGGTGATCTTTTGGCGGGTGATCTTCTGACGAGTGATCTTTTGACGGGTGATCTTCTGACGGGTGATCTTCTGACGAGTGATCTTCTGACGAGTGATCTTCTGAAAGTTGATCTTCTGATTGGTGATCTTTTGACGTGTGATTTTCCGAATTGTGATCTTCTGACGGGTGATCTTCTGACGGGTGATGTTTTCGCCGGTGATCTTCTGACGGGTGATCTTTTGACGGGTGATCTTTTGACGGGTGATCTTTTGGCTGAAGAACTTCTGACCGGTGATCTTCTGACGGGTGATCTTCTGACTGGTGATCGTCTGGTGGGTGATCTTTTGGCGGGTGATCCTCTGACGGGTACTCAGTCTGCAATTATATTTTAGAGCATTTGAACTAACCACCTTCTCCCTCTATAACATGGTCCACATTTCCAACACTACGAAATTTGGAAAGGGCAAAATGTCCTTTAGGCTTTTAGTTCTGCAATATGCAGATCTTTTGGCGGGTGATCGTTTGGCGGGTAATCTGAGGACGGTTGATGTTTTGACGGGTGATCTTCTGACGGTTGATCTTTTGACGGGTGATCTTCTGACGGGTGAACTTTTGGCGGGTGATCTACTGACGGGTGAACTTCTGACGGGTGATCTTTTGACGTGTGATCTTCTGACGGGTGATCTTTTGGCTGGCGAACTTCTGATCGGTGATTTTCTGACGGGTGATCTTCTGTCTGGTGATCGTCTGGTGGGTGATGTTTTCGCAGGTAATCAGTCTGTAATTATATTTGAGAGCATTTGAAGCGACCACCTTCTCCCTCTATAACGTGGTCCACATTTCCAACACTACGAAATTTTGAAAGGGCTAAAATGTCCTTTAGGCTTCGATTTCTGCGATATGCAGATGTTTTGACGGGTGATCTTTTGGCGGGTGATCTTGTGATGGGTGAACTTCTGACTCGTCTCCACTTGGGGTGGGGAGATGTTGGTTTTTGCGGAACGAATGATCTTTTGTTGGGTGATCCTTTGATTTGTGATCTTCTGACGGGTGATCTTTTGGCGGATGATCTTTTGGCTGGTGATCTTCTGACGAGTGATCTTTTGACGGGTGATCTTCTGACGGGTGATCTTCTGACGAGTGATCTTCTGACGAGTGATCTTCTGAAAGTTGTTCTTCTGATTGGTGATCTTTTGACGGGTGAATTTCCGACTTGTGATCTTCTGACGGGTGATCTTCTGACGGGTGATCTTTTGGCCGGTGATCTTCTGACGGGTGATCTTTTGACGTGTGATCTTTTGACGGGTGATCTTCTGACGGGTGATCTTTTGGCTGAAGAACTTCTGACCGGTGATCTTCTGACGGGTGATCTTCTGACTGGTGATCGTCTGGTGGGTGATCTTTTGGCGGGTGATCCTCTGACGGGTACTCAGTCTGCAATTTTATTTTAGAGCATTTGAACTAACCACCTTCTCCCTCTATAACATGGTCCACATTTCCAACACTACGAAATTTGGAAAGGGCAAAATGTCCTTTAGGCTTTTAGTTCTGCAATATGCAGATCTTTTGGCGGGTGATCGTTTGGCGGGTAATCTGAGGAGGGTTGATGTTTTGACGGGTGATCTTCTGACGGTTGATCTTTTGACGGGTGATCTTCTGACGGGAGAACTTTTGGCGGGTGATCTTCTGACGGGTGATCTTTTGACGAGTGATCTTCTGACGGGTGATCTTTTGGCTGGCGAACTTCTGATCGGTGATTTTCTGACGGGTGATCTTCTGTCTGGTGATCGTCTGGTGGGTGATGTTTTGGCGGGTAATCAGTCTGTAATTATATTTGAGAGCATTTGAAGCGACCACCTTCTCCCTCTATAACGTGGTCCACATTTCCAACACTACGAAATTTTGAAAGGGCTAAAATGTCCTTTAGGCTTCGATTTCTGTGATATGCAGATGTTTTGACGGGTGATCTTTTGGCGGGTGATCTTGTGATGGGTGAACTTCTGACTCGTCTCCACTTGGGGTGGGGGGATGTTGGTTTTTGCGGAACCAATGATCTTTTGTTGGGTGATCCTTTGATTTGTGATCTTCTGACGGGTGATCTTTTGGCGGATGATCTTTTGGCGGGTGATCTTCTGACGAGTGATCTTTTGACGGGCGATCTTCTGACGGGTGTTCTTCTGACGAGTGATCTTCTGACGAGTGATCTTCTGAAAGTTGATCTTCTGATTGGAGATCTTTTGACGGGTGATTTTCCGACTTGTGATCTTCTGACGTGTGATCTTTTGGCCGGTGATCTTCTGACGGGTGATCTTTTGACGGGTGATCTTTTGACGGGTGATCTTCTGACGGGTGATCTTTTGGCTGAAGAACTTCTGACCGGTGATCTTCTGACGGGTGATCTTCTGACTGGTGATCGTCTGGTGGGTTATCTTTTGGCAGGTGATCCTCTGACGGGTACTCAGTCTGCAATTATATTTTAGAGCATTTGAACTATCCACCTTCTCCCTCTATAACATGGTCCACATTTCCAACACTACGAAATTTGGAATGGGCAAAATGTCCTTTAGGCTTTTAGTTCTGCAATATGCAGATCTTTTGGCGGGTGATCGTTTGGCGGGTAATCTGAGGACGGTTGATGTTTTGACGGGTGATCTTCTGACGGTTGATCTTTTGAAGGGTGATCTTCTGATTGGTTATCTTTTGACGGGTGATTTCCGACTTGTGATCTTCTGACGGGTGATTTTCTTACTGGTGATCGTCTGGTGGGTGATCTTTTGGTGGGTGATCCTCTGGCGGGTGATGTTTTGGTGGGTAATCAGTATGTAATTTTATTTTAGAGCATTTGAAGCAACCACCCTCTCCCTCTATAACGTGGTCCACATTTCCAACACTACGAAATTTGGAAAAGGCCAAAATGTCCTTTGGTCTTTTAGTTCTGCGACATGCAGATCTTTTGGCGGGTGATCTTTTGGAGGGTGATCTTCTGAAGGGTGATCTTTTGACTGGTTATCTTTTGACTGGTGATCTTCTGACGAGTGATCCTCTGACGGGTGATCTTCAGATTGGTGAACTTCTGACTGGTGAACTTCTGACGGGTAATCTTTTGGCGGGTGATCTTCTGAGGGATGATCTTTTGGCGGGTGATCTTTTGGCGGGTGATCTTTTGACGGGTGATCTTTTGGTGGTGACCTTCTGAGGGTGATCTTTTGGCCGGTGATCTTTTGGCAGGTGATCCTCTGACGGGTTATCTTTGACATCCGCCCTATCAAGGTTCTCTTTTCTTCTCTTTGGGGGATGGTGATTTTTGCAGAGCCAGTGATCTTTGGCGAGTGATCCTCTGAAGGGTGATCTTCTGACGGGTGATCTTTTGTCGGGTGATCTACTGACGGGTGATCTTTTGACTGGTGATCTTCTGACGGTTGATCTTTTGGCTGGCGAACTTCTGACGGGTGATATTCTGACGGGTGATCTTCTGTCGGGTGATCTTTTGGCCGGTGATCTTGTGACGGGTGATCTTTTGACGGGTGATCTTCTGACGGGTGATCTTTTGGCTGAAGAACTTCTGACCGGTGATCTTCTGACGGGTGATCTTCTGACTGGTGATCGTCTGGTGGGTGATCTTTTGGCGGGTGATCCTCTGACGGGTACTCAGGCTGCAATTATATTTTAGAGCATTTGAACTAACCACCTTCTCCCTCTATAACATGGTCCACATTTCCAACACTACGAAATTTGGAAAGGGCAAAAGTAGATAGGAAAAGCCGGTTCTGGTGCAACCCGGCCCCACGCTTAATTACGCGTTAAAATCTTCAAATCACTTCCCTGATTTTGACACAACTTCCAACAGCTATCTCAAGCGTAAGAATATCTTGAAAATGTTATGCATAAACAAGACGAAGAGAAAAAGGGTTCTTTTGTGTTAAGAAACCACATAAAATAAAAAAATGTTTCACTTTTTATTTTTCCCCTATATTTTAATTCAAATAAGAAACCCTCCCTCACTTTAGCATAAAACTTTCACCCACATCTAAGTCACATAAAAAACCCAACACGTTTCACTTATTAGTTTTTTAATGCGACTTTCAAATGCATTCAATCATTTTCCCCAGATAAGTCCACGCCAATAAATAGTTCACAGAAGAGAAAACACATAACAAGAAGAGAATTGAAGTTTCGAAAGCGTTTGTTTGGCGAGGGCCCGGGTTCCCCCACAACCGGCTTTTCCTATCTACTATATGTATTACGCTGAAATCATTTCAAAAATTCTGGGAAGCAAAATTCATTTCCCCAAATTCAGGGAGAAAAAAATTGAAATCAAAAAAATATTTTTTCAAAATCAAAATTCATTTCCCCAAATTCAGGGGGAAAAAAATTCTGAAATGAATTAGAAAACAACCTTCCCTTGAGCATTAAATTTCAATCCACATTCTTGCCTTAATTTTTCAGTTGGAATGTGAAATTTGGTGGAGAGAAATGATATATCACTGCCTTCTCGTTTTTGATATTTCAGTTTTCCCAAGAATCTATCAAGCTGTTTCATTTTCTTTTCCCAACGATTTCTCTCTATATCTTCTTTTGTTAAACCCTCATTCTTTGAAATGTCTTCTTCTCTCAAACACACTTTTTTCTTGAAATCTTGTTCTTCAATCTCCATTTTTTCTTCATCTTTTTTTATTTTTCTTTCCCCAAGTCTCCAATGCCCCCAAGCTAATGTATCAATTCCATTTTCCAAAATCACTCTCTTATCATCATTTGCAGACAATGCAATTTTTGTCATTGTCTCCGTGAAAAGATGATGTTCTCTGCTTCGAATCACATTTTGGCTTCGAATCACATTTCCTTCTCCTTTTAAACAATTCACAAAGTTTTCATGCCTCAAATTCTTTTTAATCACGCATTTTTCACTCCTTTTGCTTACTTTATTTCCCCACCTTCGTCCAGCACAAAGGAATAGAGTTTTGGCCTCAATGCAACAAATTCTTTCATGATTTTTCCCCCGCATTCATCTTTCATTAAACCGATTTTCTTTTTGTTTTCTTTGAAGAATTGGGGATGATTCTTCGGAAAATTACTTGTGTCAAAGAGTTCTTTTATATCATTCTCAATATCTTTAAAGAAATCATCTGTTCCAATCTCATAAACCAAAGAATCTGTGTCTGTGTAAAGAACTTGCAAATCTTTCCATTTTTTCTTTGCATATCCATAGTGGAAGTCATACATCAGAGTTTTGGAGAGATCCAGAATTGACATTCCCACATAAACTGGTTTGTTCATGGTAACGCTTGTTTTTCCCATCTTTATAGAAATTAAAAATTCATCAAAGATTTTCACATCAGTGAAGTTTGGCTTGTTGACCAGTTTTTCCGCTCTTTTGCAATCTTTCACCAATTCGATGTTGACTCTTTTTCGTACATTCTCCATTGTTTTTCCGAAATTTGCATTGTTCACTAATTTGAAGAAATCTTGTTCAAATGCATTTTTTGCTTTTGCCCTTAATGCTGTATTCATTTCAATAAAAGATTTCATAAATGCTTCTTCTCGAAATGAAATTCCTCTCCAAATCTTTTTCAACTTCATTCCCAGGGAAAGATATAGTTTCAGATTTTCCCCATGCAAAACCATTCTTTCTTTATCCCGCAAATTTTGAGTTAACTTTGGAATTCCCCCCAACATCAAACTCTCTGGAGCCAAAGGAAAAATCATTATGCTCATCATGCAGTTCATCTGGGTATTCTAAATCAACTTCCAGAATGCAACCCACACCTTCAGCATCAACGTATTTCTCCCAATCATCCAAATCTTGCACCCAAGCAAATCCCCTCACAGGAAGGGGTTTTGCCATTGCCCATCCATAAAGGTTATTTGCATCGAGATAAACCAAGAATTTAGAAGGATCATTCTCATCAAACTCTTGCATGTATTTGTTATTTGCTCGTCCAAATCGTTTAAATGCATTTGAATTTCCACCCCTCATTCCCCTTTCAATCATCAGCAACATATCCACATCCATCAGCAATTCCAATTCCACTCCTGTCATTTTCAGCATTGCATCCCAAGCCATTCCGGGAGTTGTGAAATAATGAGCAGGATCCAATCCATAGTTTTCTTCGCAAAGTTTTCTGAAGTTTTCAAACACATCAGCAAGAAGCAAAACATCCGTTTTCAAATAATGATTATGATATTCCCCCATGTTGGACATGCCAAATCTTTCCCACACTTTCTTCGCATGTTCCCAATCTTCATCGCCAATTCCTGCTTGAGTTAAATGGGAGAAGAACTTTTCTTTTCCCGGAAGTGGACCAGAGAATTTTTCAAATGAATCCATGAATTCATACGGATAAACTCCTTTCTTTGAAACCAAGTCCAGATTTTCCCCAAAGAATTTGGTTGTTTGTTTCAATTCTTCCTTTGGAAGATTTCCAGCCAAAGAATCAAGGGAAGAAGCCATGAATTTAAATGAATCAATGAATCGAATTTCATGCTTGACAATTTTTTCCACCCAATCTTCTTTTTTCTCATCCCATTCCCATCTTTTTTTCAACGCAAAGATAATGGAGAATGAAATGTATTTTTCTTCATTGTTGGGAATGCATTTCACTTCCAAAACCTCATCCAACATACCAATCTCTCGAATAAAAAGATGAGAATCATAGTTCTGAAGATTGTGGAAAAACACAGGGGTGAATGAAGGGCGTTGAAATTGCCGATTGCAAGAACGATGAGCTGCTCCACGAAATTTTCCAGTGAAATGACAGTGATCTCTCACTTTTTCCCTTTCTCCCTTTGAATCAAAAGTTTCCCCGCAAAGCCAACAAAACATAGAACTGGCAAACTTCTCCCGTTCTTCCGGGGAAAGTGGATTCATTTCTTTTTTCTTCAAATCCTCCAACTGCGCCTTTTTCACTTTTGCTATCAACTGTCTGATGAATTCTTTTGGAAGCTCTTTTGATCTTGTTTCATCCTTTGCTCTTTTCAAAAGAGGCCGCCATTCAGCAAAAGGGGAAACTAACTGAAAACAAAATCCACAAGGAAGATGTTCATTCATTTTTTGAGTTGTTTTCCCCATGGGTTTCAGAATTGACTCAAAATCAGCGTAACCAACCAATGGGACATGAATCATTTTCTGGGTGTTTTTGAACTTACAAATGGCTGGTTTTTCAATCGCAATTTCCCCTATCTTTTCAATTCTTTTAGGCATCGTCACTCTCACCTCTTCAAATTCTCCACAAGATAACTTATGATTTTCTAAACTTTCTACACTGGAAAATGAATTTATACATCTTTTGCAGAAGAATCTTTTATGTTGATGATTGCCAACTTGCGATGAAACTAATCGAGAAAAATTTTTCACAACGCAGAAATGAGTTTTAAACTCAGATTTCAGAAACAACAAGTCAACATGCTTCTCTTTTTCTTCATTCGCCACTCTCAGGGGGAAAATCTCCACATCCAATCCAAAGACATTCACGGAAATATCATTTCTTCTTTCAAATTTTCCAATATCTTTCAACTCAGTCGGAAAGCTAATTCCAGTCCAATCGAATTCTTCAGCTTGTTTTCTCAACAAAGGCGTGATTCTTTCTGGGTTCTGTCTCACCCAATTCATAGCTCTTGTTACGCACCATTTGAAACACATCTCATCCTGGTTTTTCATGTTCACCACAGCTTTCTTTTTTTTCCGCTTCTTTTGGAAGAGGAATCCATGAAGAACCATGCATTGGGTTCCAACGCACCATATGAATTTCCAATCTGATAACGCTATCAAACACCCAATTGCTTCCCCTTCGATTGAAGTTTTCCAAATTCTCTAACATTTCATTGCTCATTTCATTAAACAACAAATCCACATCACTTCCCCCTAAATTTCTTTTCATGCGTGAATGGAAAGAGGGATCCATCTCAATCTCTCCTCCCTCAATCAAATCAGGTTTCACCAAAAGACAAGTCAATAAACATTTGACTTTGGTTTGGGGGTTTTTCCTTAACAAATCAATAATTTTTCCCCTCACTTTCTGAAGAAAATCTTGGGGGGTTGGTGAATTATCTCCTTGAATAACAAATTGTCTTGCAAATCCTCTCAAAGCTGATTTTTCTTCTTCAACAACTATTTCAAAGATTGGGCGACCTCGAAGTTCAGCCAGTTTTTGTCTTATTTCTCTTTCTTGATGAGGCCTCGCATTCCGAAGTTCCCGCAGCAAACGTTGCTCTTCCGTTCGCTTTGTTTGCAAATCAATCGGTTCATCCGCAGATGGAGGCGGAATCTGTGGTATTGTCACTTTTGGTGTTCTTTGAGACTCAAGAAAGCCTTTCATTTCAGCTTTGCTTCTGATATTTTCAAAACCTTCCAGCCCATAATGTCTGGCCATTCCTTTCATTTCAGCCAAAGTTTGAGTTTTTCTCTCTGGTGGTTTGTCTTTCCGACCCATTAGCTTTATCAAATCGGATCTGGAAAAACCTTGACTATTTAATTCACTAACTAATTTTTTGAAATCTGTCACTAGTTTGTTTTTGGATTCCATTTTATTAGAAAAAATAATATTTTCTAATAAAATGAAAAAATATTTGATTAAAATTACTCCAATCAATGGAAATGGTGAACTTGAAGAAACACAGGTTTTCGATAATATTCCTGAAGCTTCAAAAACGATGAATATTTGAATCAGCACAATGCGATATGCTCTTAATAATGAAAATAAATCAATTAAGAGGTGCTCTGATTACAAGGTATTTTTAATAGGTTATCTTATCGAAAAGCCTATTATAATTAATGAAAAAACTTTCACAACAGTCGAGGAGGCATCCAATTTTTTCAATGTTTCTGTTTCCGTAATTAATAAGGCTCTCAAAGAAAATAAGCCATATCTCACAAGGGAATATGGCTTGAAACATCTGGTGAACACTAGAAGGCCAACTGAAAAACAGAAAAAAATGATGATTTGTGTTACCGGACCCTCGGAGTTTTGGTTTTATTCGCGAAATACAATTGAATTATTTTTCCAGATTCCTATCACAGAAATTCCCCTTTGGGATGCGGGGTTCCAGGTAAAAGGAGAAAAATATGAAATATCGTATCCGGATTTCCACGGTGTCACCCTTTTAAAAGCTGCGGAGAGGGATTGGCAAAAGGAATACAAAAAAGAAATGAAATTTTGGTAAGATCCGCAATTACATAACTCAAAGTTATATAATTTAGTTAAATTTCTTATCATATTTCACTTCATATTTTGAAATATCCAAGCACATTTCAATTACCAGCTCATCCCTTATTTTCATCTCGTCGATAAATTTCTGCGAGTCAAATTCATCACCTCTCAAACATGCCCGCAGATCAGACAAAACTTTTTCATATGTTGTGAAAGCGGTCACACATTTTTCAATCTTCTTTCGATAATTCTTCACTTCCTGAAAGGTTTTCAAACCCAATCCAGCACCACTCACAACTCCAAGAATAATTGGATTCAGAGTGATGCCACCAGCAACAGTTCCAATAACAACAAGTCCTGTTGACGTCAAAGCCAACCCCAGATTCATTTTCTTGAAGTGTTTGAATGCTCTCTTGAAGCACCAGCAACGTTTGTGGTAATATCTGTAAAACTCTTTTAGCTCATCAAGTTTATTCTGTGTGAGGCAGGGGTTAATGTGATTGAAATTAAAGATGTCTTCTTTCATTTTTTTAGACAATTTCAAAAAGAAATGAGATTTGGGCAGAGCTGATATTTAATAATCGATCATTTATTCTTGCTGTAAATAATTCTCCTGCTTTGTAAACAACATTTGAAAACGTGAATGTTTGAATTCTATTATCACTGCTAAACCTAGTTCCACTTTGTGATTTTTTATCTGGGAGAAATAAATGCAACTGTGGAAAAGAAGCTGTTTTTGATAAAATTTGAGAAAACGCTGTGATTAATTTGCATCGGATGGGGATGACTATATCATTAAAATAATTATCGAAAAGTATATTTATGCTGTCTCCAGATGATCTTCTAAATCTTCCAATCAGCATAAAGTTATTGCTTAAATTTGAATTGAGAATTTGATGGCCATTCATATCTAAATCAGTTTGCATAGTCATCACCTGATTTTCATAAACGAAGGGAGAATCATAAACAGAACTTGGCACATCAGATTGAGAACCTTTGGCGCCATATATGATCAGATTTGCTGGGCCTTGAACAGCTGATGATGATGTCCCTTGCCATTTCAAATCCAGATAAATGAATTCCGGTGGAGAAATCTGCCATTTATGCATGTGAATAATTGACCTTGAATACTTCGCAAATTTTTTTGTTGATTGTTGGTTGATATTCAGGCTGGTCGAGACCACGTCAACACTCACACCCGTCATGGAAGCGGGAAAGAATTCAATGCAAATCGTATATTCCCCTTCTGGAAGCTTCAACATATGGAAACCAAGTCTCCCGGAATATAAATTGGAGGAAGACTTGGTAATTTCCAAATCATAAGCTTTTTTATTGATCTGATGGGGTGAACTTGCAAAATCAGACAAACCAATCACTGTCATATCATGTTCAGCGCTAGATTCATCCGCATTTTCCATCAAATATCTGAATTCATCCTTCAAGTGGGAGGTTGAAGATATATGTGATTCATTGACAAACTGTTTGAGTGCCGCCTCTGTTTTTATTATGTCCTCTGCCAGAGCCGTTGTCTTGATATTTAGCTGTGTGTCAACATATTGTTTTGATGTTGCTTGATTGGATGTTTTTGGATCGGGAAGACCAATGATTTTCTCCGATCCCATATCAAGTGGCCCAGTCATTGTTCCACCTGACAAAGAAAGCTTTTTGACTGCCTCCTGGTCCACATATTTTTTGTTGACTGCTTGATCGACTGCTGTTGGATCTTTCACATTATAAATGAAATGGGTTCCCATATCATTACTTGTTTCCATTGGGAATGTCTCTTTTCGGCTGGCAAAGACATTCTTAGCATCATCGTAAGAGATCAGATTGTTATAGTTCGCGGATAAATCCGCATAAGTTTGTTGCTTTGATTTGACAACATTGAAAAGTCCTTTCAAATCGATGTTCTTCGTCACTTCATGCGTTGGTGCTGGAGCGCGAGGATGGAACTTTTTCAGAGTTATCATATTAACGGCTGAAAGATCATTTGATTCATCCGTGCCCATATTTGTGATCAGTTTTCGATCCATATCAATCTCTCCGGGAAGAATCAATTTGTTTCCTCGAAGGTCAAGATCACCTGTCATATGAGAGGAGCCATCAACCTGCAGAGAATCAGCCCTTAGTTGAATCACCTTGGTTTCCAAATTTGTTTCAAGAACATCAAATTGATGTTTGGTGATTGCATCATCATTGTCAACTCCTTCACCAACATTGGCTAGGCGTTTTTGTTGGATATCATAATTATTGTTGACGTCCAATTTCAGTCCACCTTGTTGAACTTGTTTGTTGAAATTTTTTATGTATTCACTTAAGTCAACATTTGTGAATCTTCCCACATTGTTGAATATTCCCATTTTAGAAGGCTTCATCAAAGTTTTTCTTGACACTTTTCTTTTCTTTGTCAAGAAAAAGGAATTCGAAGGGCCCAAGTTTGTTGAAAAGTTGAGAATAAACTAAATTCTCTTTTGCAATGAGATCCAAATGAGTTTTTGTTGCAGGTGGATACAGAATCATATGGGAACAATTCAAACGAATCTTTTGTGGAACATCATAATAGGACTGCGAAAGATAAATTGGACTGATTCCGTGATGCCTTCCATCTGTCCAATGATTGGCAATCTTTTGTTGGATCTTTGCTGGAGCGTTAATGAGGTCATCAAAAACGACTACTTTCCGATTGTTGTCTGGATATTCGGAGGTATTCAAGATTTCATCCGGTCCAAGAAGTTCGAGAACGGGATATCCAACTTTTTCAGATATTCCTTCCATCACCTTTTGGAGATCGACAATTTTGGCTTGATGCTGATTGGGAGTATAGAAATAAATTTTATCGTAGAAGATGAGAGGTTTTCTCAACATATGCATAAGCGTGTTTGTCTTTCCGCAGCGAGTTTGACCCGCAACGAGCATTCGGTAATCCTCATCAAGGAAATCACAATATTTTCGGTTTGCTGTTCGATTATTGACGTTTCGATCATAATTTGGAATCTTCATTTTAAGTGCCGATATATCATTTATCTTTTGAGTTAACTTTCAAATCAACACTTATCTTTTTAGATAAATGTTATTTCAACACTTAAAATGGATCTTGAAAGAATAAAGAAGTTTGCCGAACTTGAACAGCAGGGATATCAGATTGCGAAAGCAGTCACAGAGGTGAAAAATGAAGTAAAAGACCGAGAACAGGGAAGAGACATCGCCATGAGTGATTATTTTAAAACCCTCAGAGAACCCTTGATTGAACAACAGAAAAAGACAGATGAAAAACAGGACAGAGTGATTGAGCAGCTGAGGCAAAATCAACTAGCTTTGACTGACGGCATTCAGGACATCATCACGTTGAATAGAGAGCTTCCTCAGGTACAAGAGGAAAAGGGAGCAGCTGCGGTGCCGGAAGCAGACATCCTTATCCCGAACGCGGGATTTGAAGACGCCGAATTATTCTTCATCAATTCGACCGGTTTACCAGAACCTAATACCTTACTTACTTTAAAACCAGCTGACTTAATCGCAACTGAGAAAAAAGCAAAGAAACTAAAAAAGGAGATTTCTCACCAAATAACGGGGACGAAAAACAAAAAAGGACTCAGCCCGGTGTCAAAAAAGAGGGCAGTTCAAAAATTAGAAGAACAACAAGACATTGAACAACCAATATTTGATAAATACATCGCGACATTAGGCTTGATTAAAGCTTTACCAAAATATAGAAAAAAACAAGGAAAGGGAGCGCAGCGACCGCGACTGAAAGGCGAAGGCATTCGGTCATACCGACAACCCCGAAGAAATGCTTACAAAATTCAAGGAGATCACTATGGCGGTCTTTTGATTGATGTCCCCAAACTTTTCAATGAAATGAAACTTGATGCATTCCGAGGTGGAAAGCTTGTCTATCAAGCAGATGCGGATAAATCTTTGGTTAATCTTCTCACAAAGAGATTCAATCCGCGGAGCAAATATTCTATGAATGCTGTGAAAATTTTCAATGATTTAAACACGTTGTCAAATATGCCGCCTCACAAATCCTCCGGAAAATCATGGATGCATGGATCGGGCGTCGTCTTCTATCAAAAGCCGGAAGAGCTGGCAGACAGAATGAAAATTTTGGTTGGCTCAATGGCTGCTGGAAACAATTCCCCTGTCTTGAGGAATGATCTCTCCCAAATAAATGATGAACTCTTGAGAACTGGGGCAATTGATCAGCAAATGCATGAAAAATTTCATGATAAGTATTTAAAATAATGGGTGTAAATCGAGTACTTGTCTTCAAATCAATTGATGCAAGAAAACAAAATCCGCAAAATAAACCAGGGAATTTCACAACGAGGTTTTTTCCCGAGTTGATGTTGGAAGAAAATAAACAACACTATATGGCTTTGGACCATCTTTCTATGACTGCAAGCTGGCATAATATCAAGCCTAAATACGGTAACAACAAGTTGGTGATTTCAAAAGATAAGGGCCAAACATGGAAAACAATTACCTTTCCTACAGGTATTTATGATTATGAGGATATCAACGAATTCATTCACAAAAGCATTGGAAAAACAGGTGATGTTTTTGGTATCAATGTGTTGTTTGATTTGACCGCTTTCAAAGTATTTATTCAGTTGGATGAAAACTTCCAAATTGATTTTGCAAGCAGTGGAAACTTTCACGTCTTGTTGGGATTTGATTCAGCAATCTTGAAAACTAGCGCTTATGGATCGATGTTTCCAAATATATCAAACAGTGTTGACAATCTCTATCTCAGATGCAGTCTTTTGAGTGATTCAATTGTCTCCGGAAAACAATCAAATGTGCTTTACACGTTCTCAACCAGCACTAAAACCAGATCATTGCCATTCGAAATTCAACCAATAAATTACTTGTGGAACAAAATAAACTCTCTGCATATTTCTGAGGTCACCTTCTATATTACTGATGATGAAGACCGAGAAGTTGATTTGAATGATATTGATATTTCTTTGACTGTGGTAATTAAAAATGGATGAAAGAAGAGAAAGAGATCCTGATACAGGTGAAGTAAGATACGGCTTTGCCGCTGGGGGCGGTTTTTCTGACGTTTTCTCGAAATTACCTTCAAAATTAACAGGAAAAACAGCATCAAAATTAGCTTCGAAAGCAGCAGAAAAACTTGTTGAAAAAGGTGCCGAAAAAGTTGGAGAAAAGACTGGGCAGTTGATTGGCGAAAAAATTTATAATAAATTTTCAACCCCTAGTCCCACGCCCCCGGAAACAAAAGGAAAAGAAATTGGCGAAATTCTGAAGAAAGTCCGCTTCCAAGAAGACACCGGGTCGTCCGCGAAAGCGAAGCCGAGTGAAGTGAGATGGCAGTATGTGAAAGATGTTTACAACGACCTCCTGCCGTAGGCGCCTTCGGCTCTGAAAAATAAAATATCTAATAAAATGGCAACGAATTTTAGAAACCCGGATTTCGTAAAAAGATATGAACTCACATATTATGATCTAGCAACACCATTGGAAGCTGATGTTGCGAATAACAACGGGCAGAGAAAAATTAATTATCACTTCAACGTGGATAATTCCTCAGAAGCAAACCCAATTGATTGGTATAATGCTTATCTAGAGGTTGACTTTCAGCTTGTTCAAACAGCTGATAGTGCAACTGGAATAACCGCAGGGCCAAATAATGGAGCTCAAGATTGCACGACAACTAATGGTTTGTCAATCATCAAAAAAATCGAAGTTCAATGTAACGGACAATCAATTTATACCAACTCAAGAGCAAATGAATCAGCAAATGCATTGACGCTCTTGAAATACACGAAAACCTATGCCGGTTCGGTTAGGCAAGATCAATTCTTCTATACCGATACATCAACGGGAACAACAGAAGCACGACCAGCTCAGGCGCTCTACAATGAGGGTTTTGCCAGACGAAAGATCCTGACTGATGCGGCAGCAATCAATAAAATATCAATTCCTCTGAATTTGTACAGTTATTTCGCTGCTTTCAAAAATAACCTTCACCCAAATATAAAAATAACTCTTATGGTGGACCTTGAAAATGACGACAACATTATTTTCCGAAAAGGCGCCGCACCAGATTCAAAAGTTATTGTCACTAAACTCAGATTGTGGTGTCCAAAAATAATTTTCAATGGAAGAGGGTTGAAACAATATCTTGAAGATTATCTGAAACCAAAAAAGTGGGGATATTTGAAAGAACACCATGAAATATCACAAACAACAGCTGTGAATAGTTACTTTCGCATTTCCACAGCGATTCGAAGACCTAGACATGTGCTCCTTTGGGTTGTTCCAACAGCATCTTATAATAGTCAAGAACATGATATCTTCACTATCAAGACATTCAGCATTGGAGCAAATAATCGATACTTCAGTCGAGCGCAATTGGAGGTAAACAACTCAATTTATTACCCTCAATTAGAATTTACAACGGATGAAGAATCAAGGCTTTATCGAACTTTGTTGTCATTCAATTCCGCTTATAATGACACTTTGAGTGGCCCATTGATTACTCGAGCAAATTTCAAGAATCTCTTTGGAATGCTTTATTTCGATCTCCGAAACCAAGAAGATGATGTGAAAGATGGGGTTGTTTCTCTTACATTCAGGTATGAGTTGAATGGAGCTAACCCAACAAATTACACATTGAACGCTTTGGTGTTGCATGAAAAAGAAATTGAGCTGTATACTGCATCCAATAAACTTTTGATCAAAGCATAAATGTTATTTCAATATTATAAAATATATAAATGACGTCTTATATACCTTTTAATGTGAACTTGTCTCCAGGACAAAAAGAAAAGCTTGCAAAAGCACTGAAAAGTTCATCACCGATTACATTGAGGCTTTCAAAAAATGAATTGAAAGGGAACGATGAATTGATGTTGACCCAAACCCAAATAAACAAAATAAAAAAAGCAATTGGTGCTGGACGAGGGATTGAAATAGCCATCTCAAAAACACAAATAAGAAAAGCTGTCAAACAAGGCGGGAGTCTTTGGAGTTCATTGATTTCTTTGGGATCAAAACTGCTTCCATTTGCAACAAAAGGGGTTTCAAAAGTTGCCCCGCACCTGGCATCTGGAGCATTGAGTGCTTTGGGGAGCCTGGGGATTGATAAAATATTCGGGAACGGAATTGCCGTGCCATTTAATTTTCTTCCGCAACTTGGGAGAGTCAAAGAGTTAACTAAAAGCCAATTAGATTCTGTTAAAAGAGGACTGAAGATTGGAAGTGGAATAAATTTCAAACCAACAAAGCGGCAAATTAATGGTGGACTTCTTGGGACATTGGCAGCGATAGGAATCCCAATGGCAATTGAGCTGGCATCGAAACTGTTTGGGAGTGGCTTACAAGTTCCAAG
This sequence comes from Dendrophyllia cribrosa, assembly GCA_024195265.1. Classification (NCBI taxonomy): domain Eukaryota; kingdom Metazoa; phylum Cnidaria; class Anthozoa; order Scleractinia; family Dendrophylliidae; genus Dendrophyllia; species Dendrophyllia cribrosa. The sequence continues at coordinate 50,254,396 of JAJLRJ010000002.1, read as the reverse complement.
GAAAGCTGCTATGGGAACAGGCCTCCAAGTGTCAGCAAAACCCGGTTTGTATCCTTTCATTCCACCCCCTTTTTTTGGGACATGGAATCAACAAGGAATGGGTCCGGGGCAAAAAAAAAAATCCGGAAACGGCTTTCTGTTAGGGGAAAACAGCCCATTCAAAGACATTCCCTTGTTAGGGGCAATTCTTTGAGACCCGAATGGAAAGATATTCCTTTGTCAAATTTTGATCTCCTTGATTGGATTGATTATCTTGATATTTCAAATTTCAAGGGTATCTTCTCAAGAGACAGTGAACACTTGCATAAAACAGGGTCCTGCATAATTAATCTCGATGATTCTGTGGGAAACGGAACACATTGGGTTGCCACTTGCGTTAAAAATAAAACGTTGATTTATTTCGATTCCTTTTCCATTCCACCTCCAATTGAATTCGTTGAAAAAGCGACAAGATTGGGGTTGAAATACATTTATAATTATGGGCAACCCATTCAAGATTTGAAATCTGTTCGATGCGGGTATTATTGTCTTTATTTCTTGAATGAGATTCAACGAAAATCCTTCTATGACACGTTGAAAGTTTTTTCATTGAGTGATCCAAGAAAGAATGAGAAATTCATAAAAGAATATTTCAATTAAAAATGGAATCCTATTGTGTCAAAGAAAAAAGAGTCACTGGTTGCGTTGAACCATCCGGATATATGACTGCAAAAAATAGGAGAAAGATGTTTTTCTGCCATTGCTTCATGCGGAATTAAAAAAACAAGGTTCGTGAAACAGGGAAACTGAATCTGCCCTCACAAGGTGGGGGCTTTGCCTCGCGGCCGGCCAGCGGAGCTGGCTTTGGCGAATTAGCATTAACAGGTTTGACTCATGCATTGCCTTGGCTTGGTAAAAAAACAGTTGAAATGGGGCGCTATGGAGCAAGTGAACTGTTGAGAAATAAAAACACTCAGAAAAAAGCATTAGATTTCGCTCTTGACAAAGCAAAACCATTTCTTGCAAAGACGACTGAAGATATGTTAAATCAACTGAGCACTAAAATTAGACCCGATAGAAAATATAAAACAGACCGAGCTGATCTAGACGGAAGCGGCGTTCATGTTCATAAACTCATCGGTAAACTTCCAAGACCAAAAGGTGGTTTCACTCCTTGAAAGTATAAATATATGGGACCATATAACCCTTTGAAAGGGCAATTGGAATACGATCCTGAAACGGGTGAAGTCTTGAAGTTTCATGATCTACCATATAACAAAGTCGATGAAATTTCCGCTTATCACGACATTTGTTATGACCGCGGGAAAACAAACAAAGGCGATTGCGACAGGCAGATGGTTTCGGCACTTGACAAAATCCCCTATGGCGAAATGCCAAAATGGGGTCAAGCGGCAAGATTCATCTTGAATACGAAACAGAAACTTGGGCTCGGCTTGTCAAAAAACGGCAGAAGGTTTTGAGTGACGACTGGGCTCAAAATCTAGCAAACGAACTTCACCGGCCAATCAGACGTCGCTTCCCAAAGAGAAGAGTGATGTCATATGGAATTGATAAGATATGGGCAGCTGATTTAGTCGAGATGGGGAAATATTCGAAGTGGAACAAAGGAATAAGATATCTCCTGATGGTGATCGATGTTTTCTCAAAATATGGCTGGATTCGGCCGCTGCAAGACAAAAAAGGCCAGTCCGTGGCTGATGCTTTTAAAGATATATTTGACACGAAGCGACAGCCGAAAATGCTTTGGACAGACAAAGGGACTGAATTTTATAATTCTCATTTCCGAAATCTCCTGAAGAAGCATGATATAACTTTGTATTCGACTGAAAACGAAGAAAAATGCTCCGTTATTGAGCGTTGGAACAGATCTGTGAAGGAAAAACTCTGGAAGATGTTTTCTGCTAATAATAACACTGTTTACTTTGACAAACTAGACAGGTTAGTCGATGAATATAATCACGCTTATCATTCTAGCATAATGATGAGCCCCGTTCAAGCAAGTCAAAACAAAAATGAAACAAAGGTTTTTGCTAACTTATATGGCGATTTACTTTATTCTAAACACGCCCCAGCGAAATACCAAGTCGGCGATAAAGTTCGGATATCGAAATATAAGCGAAAGATATTCGATAAAGGTTTTACCCCGAATTGGACAGAAGAAATATTTGTTATTGACGAAATATTGAACACAAATCCTGTAACGTATAAATTAGTTGATCTGTTGGGAGAAAAAATAACCGGATCATTTTACGAACCTGAGCTTCAAAGGACAACACAAAGCGTGTTTCGAATTGAAAAAGTTATTCGCCGCTATTACAAGCGAAAGAAAGCCTTGGTGAAATGGAAAGGTTATTCTGATAAATTTAATAGTTGGATACCGTTGAGTGACGTGGAAAAGCTATCTTAACGTCACGTTTTATACTTGTATAACGTCAATGCATTCCACACTTCCCTATCAACAGGCTGAACCAAAAATAAATTTTGTGTTGGCCTTCAGCTACCCGGGTTGATAGGGAAGTGTGGAATGCAATCTATTGTTTTTCACGTGAACATTTATTGAATGCAGATAACTAGCACGTGCGTGGAGTGATAATCCTACTAAGTAACACTATTTACTAGCACGTGCGTGGGGGATGGAACCTTCTTGAATTAGCATTTAAATTAAAAAAGTATACTGTCTATTTACACAAAAAGAACAAATGCGGAAGATGAATGTTTTACATTCATATTCATAAAGTTCATGATTTGACAACACCGATTTCTTTCAATTCCCGATAAATTTCCCGGAGGATAACACTTTGCTTGTGGAGTTCATTTTTGAGAATTTGGTTTTCCTCGATGAGTTCTTCAATGACGTCTTCCTCCTCTGCATCGGAGACAATGAATTCCTCGTCAGATGTTGTTGGGGCTTCATCTTCGCTTCGCTCAGCTTCGCCTTCGCTCATTGTTTCTTCCTCTGAGCATGTGAGGTCGCTTTCGTCGACAGATGTATTTTTAAGGGTCATTTTTAAATGAAAGATTGTTTTTTTCAAAATGTTTGAGAAATTTATTTTCAGAATTTTTTTCCCCCTGAATTTGGGGAAATGAATTTTGATTTTGAAAAAATATTTTTTTTGATTTCAATTTTTTTCTCCCTGAATTTGGGGAAATGAATTTTGTTTCCCAGAATTTTTGAAATGATTTCAGCGTAATATATATAGTAGATAGGAAAAGCCGGTTGTGGGGGAACCCGGGCCCTCGCCAAACAAACGCTTTCGAAACTTCAATTCTCTTCTTGTTATGTGTTTTCTCTTCTGTGAACTATTTATTGGCGTGGACTTATCTGGGGAAAATGATTGAATGCATTTGAAAGTCGCATTAAAAAACTAATAAGTGAAACGTGTTGGGTTTTTTATGTGACTTAGATGTGGGTGAAAGTTTTATGCTAAAGTGAGGGAGGGTTTCTTATTTGAATTAAAATATAGGGGAAAAATAAAAAGTGAAACATTTTTTTATTTTATGTGGTTTCTTAACACAAAAGAACCCTTTTTCTCTTCGTCTTGTTTATGCATAACATTTTCAAGATATTCTTACGCTTGAGATAGCTGTTGGAAGTTGTGTCAAAATCAGGGAAGTGATTTGAAGATTTTAACGCGTAATTAAGCGTGGGGCCGGGTTGCACCAGAACCGGCTTTTCCTATCTACTGGCAAAATGTCCTTTAGGCTTTTAGTTCTGCGATATGCAGATCTTTTGGCGGGTGATCGTTTGGCGGGTAATCTGAGGACGGTTGATGTTTTGACGGGTGATCTTCGGACGAGTGATTTTTTGAAGGGTGATCTTCTGATTGGTTATCTTCTGACGGGTGATTTTCTGACTGGTGATCGTCTGGTTGGTGATCTTTTGGCGGGTGATCTTTTGGTGGGTAATCAGTCTGTAATTTTATTATAGAGCATTTGAAGCAACCACCCTCTCCCTCTATAACCTTTTCCACATTTCCAACACTACGAAATTTGGAAAAGGCCAAAATGTCCTTTAGTCTTTTAGTTCTGCGACATGCAGATCTTTTGGCGGGTGATCTTTTGGAGGGTGATCTTCTGACGGGTGATCTTCTGACGGGTGATCTTCTGACGGGTGATCTTCAGATTGGTGAACTTCTGACTGGTGATCTTCTGACGGGTAATCTTTTGGCGGGTGATCTTCTGAGGGATGATCTTTTCGCGGGTGATCTTTTGGCGGGTGATATTTTGGCGGGTGATCTTTTGACGGGTGATCTTTTGGCGGTGACCTTCTGAGGGTGATCTTTTGGCCGGTGATTTTTTGGCGGGTGATCCTCTCACGGGTTATCTTTGACATCCCCCCTATCAAGGTTCTATTTTCTTCTCTTTGGGGGATGGTGATTTTTGCAGAGCCAGTGATCTTTGGCGAGTGATCCTCTGAAGGGTGATCTTCTGACGGATGATCTTTTGGCGGGTGATCTTCTGACGGATGATCTTTTGTCGGGTGATTTACTGACGGGTGATCTTTTAACGGGTGATCTTTCGGCTGGCGAACTTCTGACCGGTGATTTTCTGACGGGTGATCTTCTGACTGGTTATCGTCTGGTGGGTGATCTTTTGGCGGGTGATCTTTTGGCGGGTAATCAGTCTGTAATTATATTTTAGAGCATTTGAAGCAACCACCCTCTCCCTCTATAACCTGGTCCACATTTCCAACACTACGAATTTTGGAAAGGGCCAAAATGTCCTTTAGGCTTTCAGTTCTGCGATATGCAGATCTTTTGGCGGGTGATCGTTTGGCGGGTGATCGTTTGGCGGGTAATCTTCCGACGGTTGATGTTTTGACGGGTGATCTTCGGACGAGTGATCTTTTGAAGGGTGATCTTCTGATTGGTGATCTTTTGACGGGTGATTTTCCGACTTGTGATCTTCTGACGGGTGATCTTCTGACTGGTGATCGTCTGGTGCGTGATCTTTTGGCGGGTGATCCTCTGACGGGTGATCTTTTGGTGGGTAATCAGTCTGTAATTATATTTTAGAGCATTTGAAGGAACCACCCTCTCCCTCTATAACCTGGTCCACATTTCCAACACTACGAAATTTGGAAAGGGCCAAAATGTCCTTTAGTCTTTTAGTTCTGCGATATGCAGATCTTTTGGCGGATGATCTTTTGGAGGGTGATCTTGTGAAGGGTGATCTTCTGACGGGTGATCTTTTGACTGGTGATCTTCTGACGAGTGATCCTCTGATGGGTGATCTTCAGATTGGTGAACTTCTGACTGGTGATCTTCTGACGGGTAATCTTTTGGCGGGTGATCTTCTGAGGGATGATCTTTTGGCGGGTGATCGTCTCACGGGTGATGTTTTGGCGGTGACCTTCTGACGGGTGATCTTTTGGCCGGTGATCTTTTGGCCGGTGATCTTTTGGCCGGTGATCTTTTGGCCGGTGATCTTTTGGCGGGTGATCCTCTGACGGGTGATCCTTGACATCCGCCCTATCAAGGTTCTATTGTCTTCTCTTTGGGGGATGGTGATTTTTGCGGAGCCAGTGATCTTTTGGCGAGTGATCCTCTGAAGGGTGATCTTCTGACGGGTGATCTTTTGGCGGGTCATCTTCTGACGGGTCATCTTTTGTCGGGTGATCTACTGACGGGTGATCTTTTGACGGGTGATCTTTGGACGGGTGATCTTCTGACGGGTGATCTTTTGGCTGGCGAACTTCTGACCGATGATCTTCTGACGGGTGATCTTCTGACTGGTCATCGTATGGCGGGTGATCCTCTGACGGGTGATCTTTGACATCCGCCGTATCATGGTTCTATTGTCTTCTCTTTGGGGGATGGTGATTTTTGCAGAGCCAGTGATCTTTGGCGAGTGATCCTCTGAAGGGTGATCTTCTGACGGGTGATCTTTTGGCGGCTGATCTTCTGACGAGTGATCTTTTGTCGGGTGATCTTTTGACGGGTGATCTTCTGACGGGTGATCTTTCGGCTGGCGAACTTCTTACAGGTGATTTTCTGACGGGTGATCTTCTGACTGGTCATCGTCTGGTGGGTGATCTTTTGGCGGGTGATCCTCTGAAGGGTGATCTTTTGGCGGGTAATCAGTCTGTAATTATATTTTAGAGCATTTGAAGCAACCACCCTCTCCCTCTATAACCTGTTCCACATTTCCAACACTACGAAATTTGGAAAGGGCCAAAATGTCCTTTAGGCTTTTAGTTCTGCGATATGCAGATCTTTTGGCGGGTGATCGTTTGGCGGGTGATCGTTTGGCGGGTAATCTTCCGACGGTTGATGTTTTGACGGGTGATCTTCGGACGAGTGATGTTTTGGCGGGTGATCTTCTGAGAGGTGATTCTTTGACTGGTAATCTTTTGGCGGGTGATATTAGGGCGGGTGATCTTTTGACGGGTGATCCTCTGACGGCTGGTGTTTTGACGGGTGATCCTCTGACTGGTGATCTTTGTAGTGGTGATCTTCTGACGGGTGATCCTCTGACGAGTGATCTTCTGACGAGTGATCTTTTGAAGGGTGATCTTCGGATGGGTGATCTTTGAACGGGTGATTTTCCGACTTGTGATCTTCTGACGGGTGAACTTCTGACGGGTGATCTTTTGGTGGGTGATCTTTTGGCGGATGATCTTTTGGCGGGTGATCTTCTGACGGGTGATCTTTTGCCGGGTGATCTTCTGACGGGTGATCTTTTGGCTGGCGAACGTCTGACGGGTGATCTTCTGACGGGTGATCTTCTGACTGGTGATCTTCTGACTGGTGATCGCCTAGTGGGTGATCTTTTGGCGGGTGATCCTCTGACGGGTGATCTTTTGGCGGGTAATCAGTCTAATTATATTTTAGAGCATTTGAAGCAACCACCCTCTCCCTCTATAACCTGGTCCACATTTCCAACTCTACGAAATTTGGAAAAAGCCAAAATGTCCTTTAGGCTTTTAGTTCTGCGATATGCAGATCTTTTAGCGGGTGATCTTTTGGCGGGTGATCTTGTGATGGGTGATCTTTTGACAGGTCTTCTCTTGGGGCGGGGGGATGTTGATTTTTGCGGAACCAGTGATCTTTTGGCGGGTGATCCTCTGACGGGTGATCTTTTGGCGGGTGATCTTCTGGCGGGTGATGTTTTGGCGGGTGATCTTCTGACGGGTGATGTTTTGGCGGGTGATCTTCTGACGGGTGATCTTTTGGCGGGTGATCTTCTGCCCATAGGGCGGATTGGCGGGAATGTTGCTGTCCATATGAGGAAAATTGAGAATCCAAAATGAGAAGTCATCCGTCTTGTCGTACACGCTGAGATGGAAATGTGTGTTGCTGTCGCCATTGTTGATTCTCTTGTCCAGATAACACACCTCATTTGATGTTAACCCTATTCTGCATTTGGGGGGGGGGGGGGGGGCACAAAGTGCCCGCGCTAACTTTTAACTTTCATAACTTTTTTAATATGTATTCAAACGCCATCAAACTTAGTGACTTTTCCTAAAATTGAACTGGCAATAATTTCATATAACAATTTTTTGATCACGTGACTTGATGTTTTCATGGCAACAAGATTTTGACAGCCATGTTTTTTGAAATTTGCATATTTATACTTTTGAATAAAGAAAAACAATGTTTATTGGTATAACTTTTGTATTTTTACGTCATTTAGCGTTTATTGGTTTTGATTAGTTTTGCGTCTATTTGGACGGTTTTTAAGAGGTTTTAAAAAATTCAGAAATTCAAGATGGCGGATCCAAGATGGCGGCCGCATAACTAATTACCTAGTAACTACGTCATATGATGTCATCATTCTATTCTGCGGACCTCAAAGGAGACAGTTTTGGACGTACTATGTACCCTCTAGGTTTCATTGTCATAGCCTTAATGTTCTTGAATTTACGAAGGGGGGCACAATGTGCCTCCCCCCCGGCTCAGGAACTCAAAAAAAGCCCAGGCTGAATAGGGGTAAGGTAGTGTCCTTTAGTTCCAGGTCCGACGGGTAAATGTCGCTGATGTAATTTCCAAAATTTTCATTGTTAACGCTCAATAAATCGTCGATATAACGAAAGGTTTTGCTAAATTGGACGGCTTTGGTCATATCTTGCTTCATTGTTCTGAGCATGAAATCATACTCGAAGGTGTGGAGGAACAGATCAGCCAACAAAGGTGCGCTGTTAGTGCCCATTGGTATGCCAATAATTTGCCGAAAAATTGAGTTTCCAAAGCGGACGTATATATTGTCAATAAGAAAGTCAATAGCGAGGCACAGTTCCCTACAAGATAAGTAATAGTACTTCGTAGACTTCCTATCATTAGCCCAGAATGGTGGAAATTGTTGGTTGCTATGAAACTCTTTCCTCTGGTGTTAAAAACCCTTTCAAGTAGATCATGGAGTTGATGTTTAAGTTTGGCGTGTGGAAGGCTAGTATAAAGAGTGGAAAAGTCCCAAGTACTCACCTGATTAAGCGAAGGTTGTTTTTCCTGCAATGTGCGAATCACATCCAACGAATTGTTGATGACCCACATGCAGTTAACTCCTGTTCGTTCTAAAATAGTCTTGCAGTACAAAATACAGTGACTCTTGACAAGTTTAAGGCACTCAGTTACCAATTTGGAGATCCTAGTAGTGGTGCATGAACTTGAACCTGCAATAAAACGTGCTTTGTACGGTGTCTTGTGAAGTTTTGGTATCCAATATATTTTTGGCAAATTTTTCTCCTTCTGTTGCATGGTGATGTGGAATACATTTTCTAAGGTCGTGGTGTGGGTCCGAATGATCTCATCAACTGTAACATCTTGTTTTTCATATGTGGAATTAATAGTACTACCGGAATTAATGCCACGTTCTTCCATCAGGGTATGTATGTAGTAATACTTGCAAACAAAAATGATGTTATTGCCAGCTTTGTCCGCAGGCACTAGTACGTACTTTTCTTGTAGTTCCTTCAAGAGTGCCATGACATGTCTGTCTTCTAAGGGTTTGTGACATGGTCTAAAATTACGACGCTGTAGGTTGTTGGTTTTATTCTGGATGATCAGCTTTACTGTCTCCGACCATTCTTCCAGTGCTGACACTGGAACCTTCACAACATAGCAACCTTCACGTTTACTCCAGTTCTTGGTGTAATCATCTACAGCCTTTTGTAATAACATGGCCGTGAGGCTCATAACGAAAGGTGGAAGACGCGCAGTCACAAGGTGAAGATGTATGACTTTGTTTCTAACACAGACATGGAGAAGAATCAAGAAGTGGATGAGCCGGTAAGCCGATCATCAATATTAACGTTATGGAGGGTTTGATTATAATTAAAGACGCTCCTAGAAATGGTATTCGTGTACTTATAACTTATAAGTGGTGGATCCTGTTCTTGAAAATAGATTGGTACTTTAGATTTAACTAGTTTGTTATGTAAAATGTTAGTTAGGTTAACTTTATCTATCCCTTTATTGTGAAAATAAGATTTTTCCGCGTTTTTGGAAAATTAGCGGAAAATATGCTCTCGTTGTTATGAATTACCTAGGGATTTGTTTAGAGTATTTAAGGCGTGTTAAATGCTAATTACCTAGGGATTTGTTTAGAGTATTTAAGGAGTGTTAAATGCTAATTACCTAGGGATTTGTTTAGAGTATTTAAGGAGTGTTAAATGCTAATTACCTAGGGATTTGTTTAGAGTATTTAAGGAGTGTTAAATGCTAATTACCTCGGGATTTGTTTAGAGTATTAATTTAAGGAGTGTTAAATGCTAATTACCTAGGGATTTGTTTAGAGTATTAATTTAAGGAGTGTTAAATGCTAATTACCTAGGGATTTGTTTAGAGTATTTAAGGAGTGTTAAATGCTAATTACCTAGGGATTTGTTTAGAGTATTTAAGGAGTGTTAAATGCTAATTACCTAGGGATTTGTTTAGAGTATTAATTTAAGGAGTGTTAAATGCTAATTACCTAGGGATTTGTTTAGAGTATTAATTTAAAGAGTGTTAAATGTTAATTACCTAGGGATTTGTTTAGAGTATTTAAGGAGTGTTAAATGCTAATTACCTGGGGATTTGTTTAGAGTATTTAAGGAGTGTTAAATGCTAATTACCTAGGGATTTGTTTAGAGTATTTAAGAAGTGTTAAATGATAATTACCTAGGGATTTGTTTAGAGTATTTAAGGAGTGTTAAATGCTAATTACCTAGGGATTTGTAACAGCCGTAGAATCCATGATTCATTTGTCTAGATCAACTCGGGAAACGCTCGACACTGTCCTGTTTACAATACGAAAATCCGTGTTACCGTAACCTTAAATTGACGAGTGTTCGTTATGTTCGATCCTTTAACTTCTCCGTAAGTTCCTTGACAAATGACAGTCCAGCAAGTGTTCCTTTAACCGTACACAAACGAAATATCAACAAACTATAAGAAAACGTGCAGCGCCGAGGTTTGACCTAAACTGGAATGAACCTCGGGGAGATCACGTGTCCTAAACGCTCGAACGGACTGGTCCGATTACACAGGGAAACCAATATACGAAACTAGCATTTACTTGGCTCCCCTAAAATGTTCATCATTTTAACCTATACAGTTCTTTCTCTAAATTAATGTTCAATGCACTCAGGTCTGCTAAGCATTCCATGTTTTCATGACTCCGGTTCAGCAAACATACGCAGTTCCTCTGGCTTCTCTGGCTCCTCTGGCTCCTCGTCGGGGATTCCCGGTCTATCTTCAGGTGACTCTAGTAGCAGTACAAGTTTATTAACAGGTCGATCTAACACTGACCCGGTTGCGGTTTGGACAGTTACCGATCTGACTTGGCCTTTGTCATCTCGACGGGAATCAAGGACTCTAGCCATGGGCCATTTGTTTCTGCATGTGTTGTTGTCTTTCAACAGGACGATATCACCTTCAGTGAAGTTTCTTCTCTGGCGTGTCCACTTTTGTCTCGCTTGTAGGCTCTGCAAATATTCTTTACTCCATCTGTTCCAGAACTCATTGGCAATATGCTGTACGCGCCTCCAGCGTCGTTTGCAATAGACGTCTTCTCTTTGAAACCTTCCAGGAGGAGGGAGAATTAGCTTGGTTTTGCCGGTGAGAAGTGTGTTTGGCGTTAGTGGTAATGGTGACAGTGGATCACTTAAGGTCTCGGTAGTAAGAGGGCGACTGTTTACAACAGCTTCAGCTTCACAGAACAGAGTTCGCAATGATTCGTCGTCTAAACAGTGACCATGTTGCTTCATAAGCGCTGCCAATACGTTCCGTACGGACCGAATTTGTCGTTCCCAAACACCTCCGAAATTGCTTGCTGTAGCAGGGTTTCTGATCCAGTCAATGTTGTGTTTAAGAAGCTCTGCCTTAATCTTCTCATCATCTATTTCTTGAAGGGCTGTCTTCAACTCATTTTCCGCTCCAACAAAGTTGGTCCCTTGGTCACTGCGAAGTTCTCTTATGCATCCTCTTCGACAGATAAAGCGTCGTAGTGCTTGTAAGAATGAATATGTTTCCATGGAGTGCGCTACTTCAACGTGTATTGCACGACTAGCCAGGCAAGTAAATAAGGTTCCGTATCTTTTGACTTCTCTCCTGCCTTCCTTAACATGAAACGGACCGAAATAGTCCACCGCGCAGTATGAAAACGGTGGCGCGGGCTCAACACGCGAGTTAGGGAGGTTGGCCATTTTTTGCTCTCCAACAGTACCACGAAGATGGCGACATCTGATACACCTTGAGATGAAGTGTCTGACTGCTGCATTCCCGTTGACGATCCAGTAACCATTTGAACGAAGCTCATTTAGGGTGACGCCTCTTCCGCTATGATGAGTTTGCTCATGGGCGTCGCGGATGATCAGCTCTGTGATATGGCCAGCCTTTGGTAGGATGACAGGGTTCTTAAGACCGTCTGGCAAGTTAGCCTTTGTTATCCGTCCTCCAACTCTAAGCAATCCGTTGGCATCCAGGTATGGATCAAGAGCGTTAAGGCTGTTAGTTTTATTCAAAACGGCTTTCTTTTCTTTATCACGCTGTCGATCTTTACACACACCTTCAGCCTGGGCTTGAAATTCTTTCAAAATCTTCACTTCTTTATCAAAGGCATTAGCTTGAACGAGCTTGAGGATTTCTAATTCCGCTTGTTCGAGGTCTTTGACCATGATACGTGTAGCAGGGCAACGTTCACCTTTACAACTCCGTCTGTTAGTTTGAGGGCCTTCATGAACCTGAGGTTTCTTGTCTGCCGTACTGATGCTTGTCCTTAGACGTTGTTTGTTTTCCATACAGATGGCAACTGCGGTCTTTAACTTTTGCCAGTTGGAGAATCTTTCAAATTTACTTAACATGTCTCCGTGCTCTTCAACTACTGTGGCATTGGCGGTGACCTTTTTAACGTCTGGAGAATTGAGATTGACCTCGTTTTGATACGAGCCTTGTTGAGGCCACTGATCCTCCGTCTGCCACAAGAATTCTGGGCCCTTTATCCACTTTGACTTCTGCACAAACTCTTTGGCATTAACTCCCCTTGATCCTTCATCTGCTGGGTTGGAGCCAGATTCCACGTACCGCCATTGCTCTGGTGATGTATGGTTTCGAATGAACTGTACTCTATTTGCAACGTACACATGGAATCTTCGGGACTCGTTACTGATGAATCCGAGGACGACCTTGCTATCTGTCCAGTAGAACTCTTGAAGTTTTTCGTAATCTAACTCTTCTTTCAGCATGTTTTCGACTCTTACTGACACGGTAGCTGCAGCAAGTTCAAGTCTTGGAATAGTTACTGTTTTTAGTGGTGCTACACGAGCTTTACCCATTACGAGAGAACAATGAACTCTGCCGTTTTCGTCTACCAATCTGAGATAAGAGCATTGTCCATATCCAATTTGCGACGCGTCGGACATATTATGTAGCTGCGCTGTTACAATTCTTCCAAATTCAGGAGGCTTGAAGTTTCTTGGGGTGGCTAATTGCTCAAGTAGCGGTAATTGACTTCTCCATCTTTCCCATTTGGCGAGAACTTCTCCATCGATTGGCTCGTCCCAGTCTTTTCCGTGACAGATCTCTTGAAGTATCTGCTTTCCAACAAGGACGACGGGTGCAATGAGCCCTAGCGGATCAAAGATCGAGCATACGGTTGCCAGTATACCTCTACGGGTGCATGGCTTGTCCTTTAACTCTATTCTGAATTTAAATGCATCTGATTCGATACACCATTGGACGCCCAGTGCTCTCTCTATTGGTAACTTGTCACTGCCTAAGTCTAGGCCTTTGATTTCCTTTGCTCTCTCTTCAGGCGGTACTGACATCATCACCTTTCGACTGTTGCTGACGAATTTAGTCAGGTTAAATCCTCCCTTTACACACATCCCCTTAACAGCATGTATGAGTCCTATGGCGTCCTCTTCTGTTGGAACTGATTTCAATACGTCATCGACGTAAAAGTTCTTCTTTAATGTTTCTGCAGCTTTCGCACCAAACTCTCCTTCACCGTCTTCGGCTGTGCGTTTCAGGGCAAAGTTAGAACATCCTGGTGATGAACCAGCTCCGAAAAGGTGGACCGTCATACAGTACTCTTGAGGTTCTTGAGTTAGGTCTCCGTTTGGCCACCATAAGAAGCGAAGGAAATCCTGATCCTCCTTTGTTACCTTCACTTGAAGAAACATTTTCTCTATGTCCGCCATAAAGGCAACTCTATCCTTTCTGAATCTTGTAAGTACACCAGTTAGCTTGCTTGTAAGGTCGGGCCCTTGTAATAGGTGGTCATTGAGCGATTCACCTTGGCAACGGGCTGAGCAATCAAATACTACGCGGATGCTGTTTGGCGTTTTAGGGTGGTTTACCCCGTGGTGAGGTAAGTACCAGACCTTTCCTTCTTGAGGAGCTAGCTCTTCAGCGTTGACCTTTCGGGCATATCCCTTCTCTATGATTTCAGACATGAAGCTGACGTAGTCGGCACAATACTTAGTGTCACCTTGGAGTCTCTTCTTTAGGCTGTGCAGGCGTTGCACTGCTTGAGAACGGTTGCTGGGTAGTTGGACATTCCTTTCTCTAATCGGCAGGGGCATTTCATAGTGCATGTCATCTCTATGACAGATTCCATCTTCTACTATCTTCAGGAACTGACGATCTTCTCTAGATAGGGCGACTCCATTTTCCCTTTCGGAAAAGTCCAACTCGAACATTCGTGAAACCACTTGAGGTGTTAGCTGCTCTTTGATCCTTCTCTCAACAACGATGTATCCATTCGCTTTATCATCCTTGCCACCCTTGAGAATCTGAATTCGGTTACGGTGTACTTGTTTACTACTCTTGTGGCTTACAGGACCATTTACATGCCATCCCAATAGTGATCGCACTGCGTAAGGGTCGTTTTCACTTCCGCAAATAATATCTCTTGGTCGCACTGCACTAGAGCAGTTCAGTCCGATGAGAAGCCCTATTTCTACATGGTCCATGTAAGGTGGTATGTGCTTGCTAATTCTCTGCAGGTGGGACCATCCTTGTAGCCTTTCGGGTTGCGGAATTTCATCACGATCTGCTGGAATCCGTTGTCTGACGTACGTTCTGGGCAGGGGTAGGCTAACCTCGTTTTCTTGAAAGTGGGAAGCCACCAATCCATCTACAGCCATCGTATCGATTTCTTGAGTGCCGTGCATAGTCGTGAGCAGAAGTTTCGTTTCAATTCCTTCAACACCAAGCTTTCTCAATGAATCTTCCTTAATGAAAGTTCCACCACTGGCATTATCAAGGAGAGCATAAACACATATCTTACTGTTTGGATTGTCCTTGTGGTACAACCATATTGGGACTATACCCATAGCAATTGGGACGTCACCAGCCTCGGTCACATTGCAAATGGCGGTGCAGTTGACGACTTTGTCTTCCCCTTTCTTTTCGCTGGTTTCTAATTCCTTATGTAGGCCATTCTTTTCTTCTGTTTTCACTTCTTTCGGTTTCCAATTGTAATCGTGAAGTGACGTCGGGTGTTTCTTATTGCATATCTTGCATGATCTTCTACTCTTGCAAAATCTGGCGATGTGTTCAGAACTGTAGCAACCAAAGCATAAACTTTTCTCTTTGATGAAGTCTCTCCGCCCTACTAGCGGTTTCTTAAGGAACTCAGCACATTCATCCAAGTGGTGCGCTTTAGAGCACAAGGTGCAGCTAATGTGACGAGAGTTTTCTCCGGTGCCATTCTTTCCTGAGAGGCCTGTTGCGAACTTCGTACCCCTTCCTCTTTTGGTCTTGCGTTCGCCCGACTTGTGGTACTTGTCAACCGTATCGATTGGCCTACTGATGCCTTCCTCTGAGTAGACTGGGTCTGTCGCTAAATCGGCTTGCTCCGACACAAATTGGCAAAAGTCATTGAAGCTGGCTATCTGTCCCTTAATACTCCTAATCTTGCTAACTCTTTCAGTCCACTTATTGCGAAGATATCTCGGCAGCTTTTCCCATAACTGGCGCAGAACATTGGCTGTATTCAAGTCATTCAAGTATTGCATTCCTGTCATGGCGTTTCTTGCTTGCTCGAGGGCAATAGAAAATTCTTGTAACCCTGTTCCGTCATTAGGCTTCACAGCGGGCCAGCTCGATAGTTTGGCAATGTATGCACTTGCAATTTTGTATGGGTCACCAAAGTGTTTCTTCAAAAGTCGTCTAGCCTCCGTGTATGATTCTCCACTCTTCATTTGTAAACAGCCCTTAATCAGTTCCTTTGCCTTTCCACTAGTGTACTGATCCAAGAAATACAAGCGTTCACAAGAATTATCTACCTTAGATTCTATGAGAGTTTCAAAAGCTGCTATGAATGCTGGATATGACATGACATCTCCAGAGAACGTAGGTGGCTCGTGGCTTGGTAAGAGGCTTCTGGCCTGTTGTGTAACAATCAGTTCTGCCTGTTTCCTTTGAATGTCAAGATAGTCTTGATCTGGCCTTGCACCCTCTACACAGCTTGAATTCTTTCCGAAGACGTACATACACTCTTGTTTATTGTTACGTGATGGCTTGATATCAGTGACGGTTCCATTCTCTTCCTTAAACTCTTCTTCTTTAATGGGGAGGCTCCTTGGAACAAAGGGTTGGGCAGTTGGGTTCAT
Organism: Dendrophyllia cribrosa; assembly: GCA_024195265.1. Lineage (NCBI taxonomy): Eukaryota > Metazoa > Cnidaria > Anthozoa > Scleractinia > Dendrophylliidae > Dendrophyllia > Dendrophyllia cribrosa. The sequence goes on along the minus strand of JAJLRJ010000002.1, from coordinate 50,238,360 downwards.
ACTAGCAGCACTGACTGAGATGGGCGTGGTTGCAAAAGTGGTCGTTGAAACGGTACTAACAATAGCTGAACTCTGGAATTTCACAGAAGGCACCTTTAGTGTAGCCTGGCCGTTAGTTTGTGTCTCACGTAAGATGGGAGTGGAAGTGAGTTTATCGTTAACATCTTCCAAGTGATCATTCATGCTGTCAATGTTTTGTTCGTCATTAAACTGCTCGTAAGTCTTTTCTTCTGCCTTCGCCTCTGCAATTTGTTGCCGAAGTTCAAGCTCTTCAGAAGCCATTCTTAGTGCTTGTTTCTCCTTTAGGAATTTTGCCTTTACCTCCAATGCTGCAGCCTTAGCCTTCGCTTCAATTAACTTTAACTTAGTAGATGATGCTGAGGAAATGGAGTGCCTTGAGTGACGGGATGACTTAGATTTCACTGAGTGTATATCACACGGACCGCCAGATAGCTTCTTCGCATCGTTCAGAAAGTCAATAATTCTTTGCTTTATTTGAAACACATCCTTATCACGAGTGTCATACCATTCAAGAGCTAATTTAATCTCATCATCATCATCCAAGGCCTTGAGATACATTTCATGGGCATCCTGCATTTTAACAAATAGCTGATCTAACTGTACCACTTCAGTACGCACTTGTTTTTCGTTCTCAAAATCCGCCAACAAGGGCGAGATTACGTTCATTTGTTTAGTTAAGTTAGCAAGTGCAGTTTTTCGATTTTCTTTTAACCTTTGAATCTCAAATTGCCTACCCTTTTCTGTAGGAATCCGTTTTCTCGCGTCCTCGTGAGTTTCTTGAGAATCCAAAATACCGGTCAGCGGAGATATTCCACGTGGCGACGAACCGTGAAATGACCCAAGTTCCAGATCCATTTCACGCCGAATGCCTTCCTTTTCTGCATCCAAAGCGTCCATTTTACCATGTGAATCTTGTTCCTTGTCTCCTTTGTGTCCTTCCATGTGTGATTCGCTCTAGGTCAAACTGTAACAGCCGTAGAATCCATGATTCATTTGTCTAGATCAACTCGGGAAACGCTCGACACTGTCCTGTTTACAATACGAAAATCCGTGTTACCGTAACCTTAAATTGACGAGTGTTCGTTATGTTCGATCCTTTAACTTCTCCGTAAGTTCCTTGACAAATGACAGTCCAGTAAGTGTTCCTTTAACCGTACACAAACGAAATATCAACAAACTATAAGAAAACGTGCAGCGCCGAGGTTTGACCTAAACTGGAATGAACCTCGGGGAGATCACGTGCCTAAACGCTCGAACGGACTGGTCCGATTACACAGGGAAACCAATATACGAAACTAGCATTTACAGATTTGTTTAGAGTATTTTTAAAAGGAGTGTTAAATGCTAATTACCTAGGGATTTGTTTAGCGTATTTAAGGAGTGTTAAATGCTAATTTAGTCCTCTTGGTGTTCTCTCTGGAGGCACTCACGCTTACTTTTTTATTTTGTTTTGCTAATTTGTTTGTTTTATATTTTCTTAGGGGTTCATGTTTCCGTTCTAGGAGGAGCTGAATCGCATTGTTTGCACAGGGAACCTATTGTGATTTTCTTTACAGAAGACGTTTTTTGCTTCCATTATTTAAACCTGATTTGACGTTCATGAATTTATACCTTTGATACATGCGTGTGTTTCACATTTGATTCGTGATTTCAGAGGTCTGCTGAAGCTCGGGACCATCTGTGCCCGGTAATGGGACCATCTGTGCCCAAATATGTGGGACTAACTGTGCCCAGGTGTATGGGACCATCTGTGCCCGCGTGTATGGGACCATCTTGGCCCATCTGTAAGGGGCCATCTGTGTCCAGGTTTTTCAGATTTGCTCGGTTTCATTTTAACAATGTGTTTCATGTTTATAGGGACCTTTTGTGTCTGCGATTATGCTTTTGAGTGTCGATCAGTTCGTATGTTTTGTTTTCATGCTTCCGAGCTTTGCGATTTAGAGTTTATTTTGTTTACTTTACAAGCCTTATGACCATTTGTGCGCTAGATTATGGTTTTGCGGTATTTTTATGCTTCGTCTTTCGTTTTATTTTCCGTCTTGATGTCTTTAATTTTATTTATTAGTTCTTTATCCTTGTTTCTTTTTATATATATAATATATATATTTTCGGTTGATCGATTAATAAATTTATTTATCATTTTATTTTAGTTTCTTGTTTGTTAAGCGGATGTTCTTTTGTTTGTTCTGTTAGTTTTTTTTTACAGATGTGTTCAAGACTGAAATGTGGTCGGAATTTTTCGCTTCAATACCCGAGGCTCTTTAGCCCACGGCTCCTTTGGTGAAAAGCACTGTTCTTGCTTCCAAAGCGGATGGTATTGTTCGTTCCTATCTTGGAGGTTTTAAAAGATGGAAACGTTGGGCTTCCTCCAATCACGTCTGTCATTTTCCACCTAATCCGTTCCAGGTTGCAGTCTACTTGCAGTGTCTGCTTAATGAAGCTTATTCTCCTTCTCCAGTTCTTAACGCGGTCTACAGCATTGACTGGGCGCTACAGTTGGCTGGCTTATCAAAAATCTCCAATCATCCCCTGGTTGCTTCAATGGTCAGCGCGTCTCAAAGGATTTTGGGCAGGCCTAAGGTCAAAAAAGATCCTATAACTCCTGAGATGTTGAAAGCGCTCGTGGAATCGAAGATAACAGATAAGTCTCCTTCTCTTTCTGATCTTAGATCTGTTGCCTTATGCCATATTGGTTACGCGGGATTTTTTCGTTTTAGCGAGTTATGTCATATAAAAGCCTGCGATGTTAAGTTTTTCCCTTCTTATGTGTCCATTTTCCTAGAGTCTTCGAAGTGTGACCAGTTTCGAGACAGAGCGTGGATCGTTATCGCGAGGACAGACTTGCCAACTTGTCCAGTCAAGACCTTGGAGGACTACATCTCGACGGCTCAAATCAATCTCTCTGAGGATTTACCGCTGTTCAGAGCCCTTGCTACTCCTCAGTCAAAAGAAAAAGTACGAAGCCAAGCGATTAGCTATACTAGAGCAAGAGAACTCATTAAGGACGCCTTTAGAGATATAACGGACGTTTCCAAGATTAGTCTTCATAGCCTTAGGGCTGAAGGAGCCACCTCTGCGGCTAATGCCGGTATCGCTGATAGACTTTTCAAGCGACATGGCCGTTGGGCGAGCGAGAACGCCAAGGATGGCTACGTTAAGGACGATTTCAATTCTCGCTTGTCAGTCACTAAGTCTTTAGGAATCTGATATATACTTTATTGTTAATTATTTATTTATTTATTTATTTTTGTTTCTTAAACCGTGCTCGGCAGGTCGGGAGGGTTCTATCCACAGGGCCGGGATTTTTCCTCAGCTGTTTCCGCAACGAGCGCGGTGAGGTTTTTTCATCCTGTGGATGCTCGTTGGTTCTCTCCCAGGTTTAGTTTTTCTTTTATTTGCTGCATAGGCTTTTCTTGGTTTGCACCTTTGTAATTGTGGGATTAGCTTACTCAATAAACGCGCGGTTTCCAGTGAGCACGCGATAGCATATGCTGTGTAGTTATTGTTGTCACGCACGGGTATGGTGTTTGTACGGAATTTAGACGAGAGTATATCTTAATAAAGCACCGCTGAGGTTTAGCGCTGGAGTTATAACCTGTACGTACTGGGAAAAATAACCTTTTGCAGCAAACATCTAAAACAATTCTCCTGAAACGTTGATCCCGATTGGCTGCTATAAGCTGCTGACATTCATTGAAAAGTTTATGTAAATTTGGTAACCGGGTGCTATAGAGAGTTGTAAGGAGACGATGCAGGCCACCATGACCTCCGCTGTACAAATTGCGAAGTTGGTCTAGTGTGAACTCGGAAGGACGTCTTGAATTACGACGTCGTCCATGGCTTCTTTTGCGGCGTTTACGACGATTGAAAAGATTAAACACATTAACACTGGATAGAAAATTTGAATTTGAAATGTTTCCAACATGTAACTTATATATAACTTATAAGGCACCATCTCTGAAAACGGTGTCGGGAATGGATTCGCATTTTTGGTTGAACCATTTCGAACAGATCTCGCATTCGGTCATTTTCATTCCAGACAGTTTCTTGTCAGCTGGTCTCCAGGGCATGCGGCAGTGACAGTACACGGTCAGCTTAACGGTGGTGGTCATGACTCTCTGATACTTTGTTGTGGTCTCGTTGGGGAACTCTTTCATGTGCCCCTCCTGAATGCATTGCAGCAAATGTGGGCGTAGGTCTTTAACGGAATACGTTTGCCCTTTTGGGTTCCTGCCATTCAGAAGGCTGGCTGTAAAGGCAAGCGCGTAAAGTCCACAGTCTTCACCATTATTTTGCTTCCGAACTTTCTTGGTGTTGATTATAAGTTCAGACTCGCTCACGTGAATGATGGACGCTATCTGCTGAACATGGTACCATGACACACTGCTGCCACTGTGGCTGTCGTAGTAGTTCACCTCATGTTCCTTGCAACCAAAATTTTGAGATGCAGACCCAGTGAATGCTGACATCATGCAATACCTGAACAAACTCGCCTTTTTGTATGGCCCGTACAGGTCCAAAGGTAATATCCTCCAAACCACCAACACCAGGGAATTGTTCGTTGAGTAGCGTCTTGGCTTTGTTTGTTATGGCATCGTTAAGCATTTCTCCATTATTTATGAGCTTGACATCCGCCCTATCGAGGTTCTGTTGTCTTCTCTTTGGGGAGGGATGTTGATTTTTGCTGAGCCAGTGATCTTTTGGCGGGTGATCCTCTGACCGGTGATCTTCTGACGGATGATCTTTTGGCGGGTGATCTTCTGACGGGTGATCTTTTGGCGGGTGATGTTCTGACGGGTGATCTTCTGACGTATGATCTTCTGGCGGGTGATCCTCTGACGGGTGATCTTTTGGCGGGTGATCTTCTGATGGATGATCATTTGGCGGGTGATCTTGGTGTGGATTATAAGTTCGTGCTCGCTTACGTGAACGATAGACGCTATCTGGTGAACATGGTGCTTCTGAATGTTCTTGGTGTTGATTGTTCGGACTCGCTCACATGAACGATGGACGCTATCTGTAGAAGATGGTCCCATGACAGACTGCTGTCACTGAGGCTGTCGTAGTAGTTCACCTCAAGTTCCTTGCAACCAAAATTTGAGATGTAGACCCAGTGAATGCTGCCATCATGCAATACCTGAACAAACTCGCCTTTTTGTATGGCCCGTACAGGTCCAAAGGTAGTATCCTCCAAACCACCAACACCAGGGAATTGTTCGTTGAGTAGCGTCTTGGCCTTGTTTATTATGGCATCGTTAAGCATTTCTCCATTTTTTATGAGTTTGACATCCGCCCTATCGAGGTTCTGTTGTCTTCTCTTGGGGGAGGGATGTTGATTTTTGCGGAGCTAGTGATTTCACAGTCAGAGTTTGGGTCGATGTTTTCTTTTTTGGCGGGACGTTTACTGCCGATGAGAGGGGACGACAACTGAACATCGTCTTCTTGCCCTTTTTGAGGAGTTGATTTTGGACTGGCATCATGATCTATCTCATTCATCATTGCATCGGCTTGGGCGCTATGTGAAACGTTCGTAGAATAATTAGCATAAGCACATTTTGGGGTTTCAGAGGGTTTATCTTCTTCTTCTATTTCTACTTCATATTTTTTGCAATCGCAAGATTGCTTTTTAAATGCAGCCTTCTTCCCATTTTCTTTTGACGTCTTGGGTACGCTGACGGGAACATTCACCATGAAGGTTCTTCGCATAATTGAAGCTTTGTAGCCAGTTCTTTCACTAAATTTGTTTTTCTTCCTTTGCGTTTTCAAGTATTTAGTCCCTCTTGCTGTTTTCATTTTCTTGGAGGGCTCCAACGGTATGCCGTTTTCGGTTACTAGGTTCAGTTGCATGTCCGATATTATGTTGTCCAGCAAGCCACGGACTCTGGCGTAATGCTGCAGTATCTTGCACCAGGTATGTTTGTCCCTGATCACTTGCAATGTTTCCCGACATGCTCTTTGCTCTGCTAGGAGAGTCGTTTTGTCAATTTTTTGCCCGTTTTAAGAGGCTTGTCGTTGTTGCCAGAATCAGAAAGGATGCCTACATCGATTACCTCTTGACGATCATTGAGACTTTGATGTATATAAATTTTCAATAGATGTCTGAACCAATTGGTCGAAATCAGGTTCATTTGTTTGCGTTGGCTGATTCTCGAGACTGATATCTTTGGCAGGTTGGATGGCACTGGCAATTATGGAAGACAAAATGTGCTCATCCAGTGTAATGAATGGGTTGCTATTGTATTCACTGGGTAACCGGCCGAAGGTCCACTCTGGAAAATGCTTAAAAACTCCAAAGAAGTGTTTACAAGGCCACTTGATCGTTCTCTGAAAATCTTTGCATGTACATCGTGGCAGAGTCGTTTGATCCTCCATGAAGACTTCGTGAGCCAATTTTTTGGTTTTTGCACTTTTAACAGAAAAAGTGCCAACCACGGAAGATGATTGAACGACCAGCTGCGACCAAATTTGGGCGGAATCTATCCTTTCCATACAGTGGTCGATAAATGGACGGGAACGATCGTGCAGGTACTGAGAAATTTCTGGGATATACCGACGGCATCCTGAAAAACAACATGTGTTTAGGTCCACATACCTGTAAAAAAGCACAAAAGCAGAAACGAATTGTACCAAAGTAATCTCTTTCTTCTGGTCACCCTTAGGTGATTTAACAATTTTTATTACATCAGAAATATTCGTATTCCTGTCCCTTTCCCACATTAGTTCGTTTTTTACTAGACATATATGACGCAATTTTGCGAAAGGCACATTTTGTCCGGGTTCATGCCCCCATTGACATTAAGGTTAAGAATTGTCGTTGTAGGTTTTACCATGCGATTTATTTGTTGTCAAACAAAGACGCAAAAGCGGTATACAAAAACAACTTTTGTAACTTACCCTTGCAATTTGCTTGTAGAGAAATCCTCCACTAAAACTACAAGCATGCTGCCTAAGGAACTGTTGTTCATTCTGGCCAGGTACTGGTACTTAAAGTCTTCATTTATTCTTTCCAGGCCATTTTTAGTGGAAATGATTACAATGGAATTTTTTTTCTTTTGGTAGCAGTACACCCATCTCTTAAAGAAAAGATTGCATGTGTTTTTTTTTTAAAGTTACATGAATTGAAAATATGATAGCAGTGTACTTGAATTAAAATGAAGTCTGAACATTTTAATTTTTTGGTTTAGCAACCGTTATCTTTATAGTTTTAGTTCAAGACATATATCTTTTCTGTAATGAAGAACAAATAAAAAACTCGTACACAAAGCCAAAGAAAATTATGTGCTGGTGATTTGTAAGTAACAATTTATTTCACAAAATGAAGTGAACATAAAAACTGTTTGCAAAATGACGGGGATCCTAAAATGAGGTCATTGAATTGAATAATCAAAACAACCGCAAGTGGACAGTAAAACGTCGAGCTCATTATACCTAATGCGTACCTGTAAATAAAAGAACCGAACCAGCTGTTTCTATGCAGCTGGATATTATAAAGCCTCGCCTTAAATTTGGGAAACATCACTACCTCCCGCACAATTATCTGAGCTGGACAATCCAGCTTTTTCGTTCTTTGATGAATTTTGTATTTCTTCATTCGTGTCCAGTGATCTCCCAATTGCAACTGAAACAGAAATATTTCAATTTTAATAATCGTACTTGGAGTCTTACTATGTGCGCTCCTCATTTTTTAAATATTGTTATTAGCTTTTACCTTTACCTTTTCCTTTTCTTTTTTATTATGCGCTTTCAAAGCCGTGTTCCTGTCTTTCTCCTGGTGGCAGTCATAGACAGCTGTGCCGATTAGCATGAAAGGGACACCATCAAATGCAATCCTACGTCCTTTGACCGGTTGTGGATCCTCCCAGAAAATTTTATGTGATTCTGTTTGAATATCCCGGGGAATATCTAAGGAAAGAAAATTAATCTTCTGTTATTGGTTCCGGTTGGATAAAAAAGAGAAAAAATGAAACCTTCTAAATAACTGCAATTTTGTAAAACTAAACTACTAAACTGACTTATTTTCTCCTATGCGTTTCGGACTTCATCAGGGAGTCTTACAAGTAACAGTTACATGCTTGTACAGAAGCTTATCACGTTCTGTTATGAGCTTCTGCAAGACTATTTTGGAACGAACAGGTGTTAACTGCATGTGGATCACCAACAATTCGTTGGATGTAATTCGTACATTGCAGGACAAACAACTTTTGCTTAATCAGGTTAGTACTTGGGACTTTTCCACTCTTTATACTACCCTTCCACACGCCAAACTTAAACATCAACTCCATGATGTACTCGAAAGAAAGGGTTTTTAACACCAGAGGAAAGAGTTTCATAGCAACCAATAATTTCCACACATTCTGGGGTAATGATAGAACGCCTACGAAGTACACTTACTTCTCCTGTAGGGAACTGTGCCTCGCTATTGACTTTCTTATCGATACTATCTACGTCCGCTTCGGAAACTCAGTTTTTCGGCAAATTATTGGCATACCAATGGGCACTAACAGCGCACCTTTGTTGGCTGATCTGTTCCTCCACACCTTCGAGTATGATTTCATGCTCAGAATAATGAAGCAAGATATGACCAAAGCCGTCCAATTTAGCAACACCTTTCGTTATATCGACGATTTATTGAGCGTTAACAATGAGAATTTTGGAAATTACATCAGCGACATTTACCCGTCGGACCTGGAACTAAAGGACACTACCTTAACATTAAATGAAGTGTGTTATCTGGACACGAGAATCAAGATTGGTGTCAGCAACACACCTTCCCATCTCAGCGTCATTTTCCTCTTGTGGACTGCAACATTCCCGCCAATCCGGCCTATGGTGTTTATATATCTCAATTGGTGAGATATGCTAGAATTTGCACATCGAAGTTGGATTTTATACATAGACTTCGCCGACTTTCATCACGTCTCCTTCACCAAGGGTTCAAATCTACGCTCCTTCGTAAATCGTTTGCTAAATTCTTCAAACGCCACGGTGCTATCATATGGCACTACACTACACGGTGGGCACAGAAGCCTCGAAAAGTGGCAAGGGTAATAATAACTTTTTCCGTTTTGATGTTGTTAACGTGAAATTTCACAACAGCCAAGGACTCATGTTCACAAATCGAATATTTTTCCATTATCTTTTTTTTGCAATTTTTGGCGGGAAAATGACATCATAAAGTGGGCGCCAAAAAAAATAACTTAGTATTATGGGATATCTGATGACAATTTCTGAAAGTACTCGCTACAAGCATCTCAAAACTGAAAAAATCTCGCAAATATGTTGATCCGATCAAAAGATATGACATTTCTAAATTTGAATTTCCCGCCCATATTCTGCTGGGGTCAAAGTTCATTTAGAATCAAATCGACTGAAAACTTGCGCTTCAAACTACTTTAACAGTTTTGAACCTAGGAAGCTGAAATTTTACAACAATATAGAAGTTATCATTGGTAAAAATCCTATGATTTTTGTTTTTCAAATTTAAGTATTTTGGCGGGAAAATGACGTCACAAAGATGGCGCCAAAATGTTAAATTAGTATTATGGGATATCTGATGACCGTTTCTGAAAGTACATGCCATAATAATTTCAAAAGTGAAAAAAGTTCGTAAATATGTTGATGCGATCCAAAGATATGGCATTTCGAAGTTGGTATTGCCGCCATTTTGTTACGACGGAAATATATGCCTTTTTTTGAGGCTTCTGTGCCCACCGTGCTACGCGAGATGAGACTAGAAATCCAGAATTGAGAGATACCTCCGTATCCTTTATTATTTTAGATCCTTCATATCATCCTAGCGCCCCTATTTAATTTCTGTATTGCTTCCATTCAGTTTGATGCAGGTGCGCGCGCGCAATTTTCCTTAAGTTGTGCGCGTGCTTGGCTTATTTAGTTGACGTGTGTGCTTAGTTCGTTATTTAACGTACTACATTTGTTTTGCATTGCTTTCCTTACTAATATGTCAGTAACTGTGCTCACACTGTGGGTGGCTCCTCCTAAAATGTTCTACAACTGGTATAGGATTTAATGGAGCCGAAACCAATTGTGGAATTGCACGCATTTTAGGCATCCTACTGATGAACAGTTACGAAATTCAGATATGTTTAGTAGCCACATTTATTTTAAGTTTGTCCCCTTTGAATTGTATTTATACATAAGGTTGTACTGTGGTCCCCCAAAAAAATATGTCACGCATATGCTACAACTTTGTCACGCCTTGCAAAAACATTTAGCTTGTTTCCTCTACGCAATTTACGTTATCTTTAAAGATCTGTAAACAAACTGCGTAGAAGGAATTTTCAAAATCGCAAAAGAAAGCTTCGGTAGCGATTGGAAGCGCGATGAATGTAAATTTTACCTATTGTCGTCGACCTGAACTCGGGTCATTTTGTCTATTCTAGATCATACTAAATAGACTAAATACAACCAGTCAGTACTGCGTCACCTTTAATTTCGGCGGCCGTTGACAAAGCCCGGATCGGATCGGATCGGATCAACCCCTCTAACCCTAGACCTAACCGTTCGTCATTTAGTGAGTTGTACAGGGGTATTGATCCGATCCGATCCGATCCGATCCGGGTTTTGTCAACGGCCAATTTCGGCCGAAATCCGTCGGCGCTTTTAATAACGAAAACTTAGACCGATTGCATAAATGGCGCCGGATTTGAATAACAATACGTTAGAAAACCTTAGCCTCGCGTTGATGAGAGAAAAAAAACTCACCCACATCCGGTCATATCGTACAATCGTCGTAAGTGCTCGTTACGCAACATCCGCCCAAGGAGGGTTGGAAGCCTATCCCATGATGCAACGCAACGAGTTACCCGCGACATTTGAAGAGAATAAACAAACTTCTCATAGACCCTATTCATAAATGGCGGCCGGTTTATTTATTCTTTTATATTCATGCTAATCAGCCCAACTAGCCTCATTTTAGAGCAAAAATTCTTTTTAATTTTGCACATGCTTACGAGGCTAGTTGGGCTGATTAGCATGAATATATAGAGGATATTACATGGCCGCTTGAAGATACGAAATTTCTCTTCTCGTGTTGAAAAATATTTTACTCGTTCGCTGCGCTCACTCGTGAAATATTTTTCAACACGAGAAGAGAAATTTCGTATCTTCAAGCGGCCATGTAATGTTCTGTTTATTATATAAACACCAATGAAATCAAACCATTTCACTTTAATATTTTTTTGTAGTCCTAAAGTAGAACGGTGATCTTTTCACGTGTGAAGATAACATGTTATTCTCACGTGTGAAGATATGATGTTTACGCGCGAAAGCTCACCTGGTATTTCATTGGTGTTTATATAATAAAAAAGAATAATAAATTGGCCGCCATTTATGAATAGGGTCTATATTTCGGTGATTTTGCCGGTAGTCTCATTTTATGGTTTTAATTATCGGAGACTTGGGAATCAGAGAAATAGTTCGTTGGTAACAGAAAAGAACCACAATGTAAGAATTTTATTTATATTTCTAAGTTTAATCCTCGTTTCTCAGCTCGTCCTTAGAAAATATCATTTTCCGCTCGCAGGACAATGGCGATCATCCCCGAAAATACCACGAAAGTGCAGTTGTACCTCCTTCTTAATCGAAGCGTCACTAGCATTTTAACATAAATAACGTATTCCTCAATATCATAACGACTTAAATCATCAGATCCCTCCAGGTTTTTCAAGCTGAATAAAACCACAAAGTGTGGGCATTTTTCAATGCTTTAAATTGACGGCGACCTGATTTAGGCACAGGAAACCCAAGCGTAATGTTTGCATATTAATGATATTTGAAATATAAGACATGGTATGGAATTTCGAATTGAACGTTTTAAGCAATATATTTAATCAAAATTGCTGAATAAAATCGTTGAAACATTTATTGGTGTTGTATTCTATCTTTATACAGTGTTTCTACGCCATTTTAACGATTTTTAGTCCATTTATCTTACCTTGTATAATATAACTGAAAGGAAGGAGAGTTCGGTAGCTTTCGGCGTCCGACACGTGCCCACAAATGGCTCATTTTTCGCACAAAAATAGGTGCTGCTCCCATTCTGACTGGTCGTCCTCACAGTAGAATAACGTTAAATTGCATTTCTTCGAACAACTTGAACATCCCTTGTTATTATGACGAATAAGCCACTCCACAAAATCACATAGCACTGCAAAATAAGCGCCAGAAAGGCGTGAAGAACAGAATAGACCATGGATGCGCGGTCAACACTGGGTACCAAAGTAAAATCAAACCCCACAGGGAAGGGCACGTTCAATTTTGTCAACATGCCATTTTTGTTGCGCCTACCACCCGGGTGGACTAAAAATCGTTCAAATGGCGTAGAAACACTATATAAAGATAGAATACAACACCAATAAATGTTTCAACGATTTTATTCAGCAATTTTGATTAAATATATTGCTTAAAACGTTCAATTCGAAATTCCATACAATGTCTTATATTTTCAAATATCATTAATATGCAAACATTACGCTTGCTTTTCCTGTGGAATATGAAAATTCTTTGAGAAATAAAACGAATTTAGGCCCAAGCAAGTTCAAGTAAATTAGTATAAAAAAGGGTAACATTGTATTTCCAAACGCCGTCTTGAACAAAGGATAGCGGAAAAAATCTTGGAAAATGCCTCAGTCAAGCTCAAATCAGTACAAAACACGCAGCAAAATATAAGCGCGCGCTATGTCGCGCGTACAAGCTACAACCCTGGCCAATACTCTTGGGACACTTCCGAAATAACTCTGCAATTTTAAGCATTCCCCTCCCCCCTCCCCAGTGCAATGTTGACCTCACGGGTAACAAATTGTTTTCACGGCAATCAACATTGCTGTGGGGAGGGGGGAGGACTGAAATGGCATGTGATAACGACATTCAGAATCATACTGAATAGTAGGATAAAAATATATTAGGGAAGCGTATTTTTGCGTGTAATTTCAGTGAGTGTCCCAAGAAGTATTGGCCAGGGTTGTAGCTGTACGCGTCAGTTACAGTTTTTCCTGGCGTTGACATCAGAACTACTGTAAATAAATATGTATCCTGCGCAGCGTAAATTGTAGTTACATGAAAAAGTGTTAAGTTTAACGCTGTAAAAAGTGTTAAAAATGAAACTAGACGTTTCGGCAATGCTGCCTTCATCAGTAGTAAAAATGTGTTCGTTGCTAACGTGTGCGAAAATTCAAAAAATTCAAATTCACGCGTGCCGAAGAAAAGCGCGCGCAAGGCTACCATACGAGTTAATTATGAAAAGCCAAAGTCTTGGTTCAAACCACTCGACGCCAAAGTCTTGTAATTGAAAATGAACCGCATTTCTTCGCATCTTCTCCTGATCTGGTCACCTAGATTCGCCTTAATCACCGCTACCATCATGTCGCTGAGGTTGTGATTTGGTCTCGTAAAATGTTCAGGCACTGGCAGCGCAACTTTCTTTTTGATCACATCCAATCGGTATTCACGGAAGCGGTCTCCAAGACGAGGGCCCGTCTCTCCAATGTAGACAATTGCAGGGCATTTACGGCATGAAATGCAGTAGACCAATTGGCTTGTGATGCACGTATAATGTCCCGAGATCTTGATGTGTCCATGATGAAAGGACAGGTATGGCAGTCACGTCGGTTGCATGGAGACGTACCCGCCTGACGTTGGAGATCTAACGGCAAACTGCTATAGACTAGCAAATCTTTTAGATTCTTTGCGTCGGAAAGCTTTTAGCGGCACATCAAGAAAAAAAGAATCAAAAAGAAAGTTGCGCTGCCAGTGCCTGAACATTTTACGAGACCAAACCACAACCTCGGCGACATGATGGTAGCGGTGATTAAAGCGAATCTAGGTGACCAGATCAGGAGAAGACGCGAAGAAATGCGGTTCATTTTCAATTACAAGACTTTGGCGCTGAGTGGTTTGAACCAAGACTTTGGCTTTTTACCACAATTGCCGGTAATCTCGCAATCTGATTGGTCGATGCGGGTGGTAAATGAGAGTACAGACAACGGTGCTGACGCTAACATCACGCAATGCAAGTTATAGACAACGCTTGCTCGCGCAATGCATCACGTTTTGTAACGAAACTTCGATTTTTCCTTGTATTTTTTTTCTAAATATTGTGGTAAAAAAAAAACAGATTTACACCACGATTTCCGTGGTGTAAAACATTTTGACCATGTGATGACGTAAATCGTGGTAAATAAGAGTCCACACCACGGAAAACCGGTGTAAATTTGTTAATTTCATAATTAACTCGTATGCTAGCCTTGCGCGCGCTTTTGTTCGGCACGCGTGAATTTGAATTTTTTGAATTTTCGCACACGTTAGCAACGAACACATTTTTACTACTGATGAAGGCAGCATTGCCGAAACGTCTAGTTTCATTCTTAACACTTTTTCACGTAATCAGAACTACTGTGTCTAGCTATATAACCGTGGATAAAACAAATAGCTATTAAGAGAAGAACTTTTTTCCCAAGCGTGTTCAGTTTTTTTTAAAGAACTTAGTTGGTTCACACAGTGCAATTCAAAGGGGACAGACCTCAAATAAATGTGGCTACTAAATATATCTGAATTTCGTAGTTCATCAGTAGGATGCCCAAAATGCGTGCAATTCCACAATTGGTTTCGGCTCCATTAAATCCTATACCAATTGCAGAACATTTTAGGAGGAGCCACCCACAGTGTGAGCACAGTTACTGACAAGACATTAGTAAGGAAAACAACGCAAAATAAATGTAAAATAGTTGAACAAAAAATTTCAAAAAACTGCGTGGCACTTGTGACACAATAAATAATGGAAAATGTTAATGTAGAAAAGTGCCGAAAATTTGAAAGTTTTCAGACGTTTCGGGCTTGGCCCTTCTTCAGTGAAATGTCAATTTTAAACGGTTGACGGTTCTGTTCTTGTATAACGCCATTTAAAACAGTGCGCGCGCCTTAAATAAACCGGAAGTCAGTATTAAGGCCGCGCGGCTGACTCGTACCAAGCTTGAAAATTAGCCAAAATAAATAATAAATAAATATTTCAAAATAAATGTAGTACGTTAAATAACGAACTAAGCACACACGTCAACTAAATAAGCCAAGCACGCGCACAACTTAAGGAAAATTGCGCGCGCGCACCTGCATCAAACTGAATGGAAGCAATATAGAAATTAAATAGCGGCGCTAGGATGATATGAAGGCTTTTTTTTTCGCTCGCTTTTCTTCGCGCCTTCCCCAACTATTCGCGCTTTCCCCACTATCTGAACGCCTGGAACGGGCTACATGAAGTGATACTCGAAGGTGTGGAGGAACAGATCAGCCAACAAAGGTGCGCTGTTAGTGCCCATTGGTATGCTGAAAAACTGAGTTTCCGAAGCGGACGTAGATATTATCAATAAGAAAGTCAATAGCGAGGCACAGTCCCCTACAGTAGAAGTAAGTGTACTTCGTAGACTTCCTATCATTAGCCCAGAATGTGTGGAAATTATTGGTTGCTTTGAAACTTTTTCCTCTGGTGTTAAAAACCCCTTCGAGTAGATCATGGAGTTGATGTTTAAGTTTGGCGTGTGGAAGGCTAGTATAAAGAGTGGAAAAGTCCCAAGTACTCACCTGATTAAGCGAAAGTTGTTTGTCCTGCAATGTACGAATTATATCCAACGAATTGTTGATGACCCACATGCAGTGAACTCCTGTTCGTCCTAAAATAGTCTTGCAGTACGAAGAGTGTCTTCATATGCGCGGACAAGCAGTTGGAGCTTACGCGTTCAAGCGCGCGCACATTTTGTTGACACAATTTTTTCAAAGTGGCTTGGATATTAAATCTTCGTTTGTCGTGTCATCCTTCGAACAAATCTTCCAAAGCATGTATCTGTTCGTTGCAAGAGGAGTTTTCTTGACATTACAAATCCTGACAAAAGAAGACCGACAGACAACAGGCCTTGAAAAGGGTGTCTTGACAGCCACTGCTCGCGTCGGCGGTCACTGGCAAATGCGAGGTCACGTGATGAGACAAATTTCCCAGGGGAAATGAAAAAAGTTCGAAATAGCGGGATTTCCAAATGACCGGGGTAGCGTAAAATTCGTAAACAATGAATCATTTTTAATGAAATACAGTATGCAAAGAGACATTAATTAAATAATGATGATCATATGTCAGATAAATCAGCAGATGCTGTTGCTAGAAAAATCTTTGAATGTTCTGTTGTTTTGTTATTGAATACCTTCAATGTCATGATCCACACGGGGATCCACAACAGCTGGAATTTCTTAGCGGTAATGGGACACTGCACGTAAATCAAGCATTGTCAAGTCACCAACTACGAATATGAGTTCAAATAAAAGGCAATAAGTTTCCAGCTGTGCTCTGATTTATTCTGTTCTGGTTCTTGACAAGTTCGAAATAACGGGGTTGATTTTAGGTCTAGGGAAAGAAGGATCAGTTCGAAATAGCGGAGAGTTCGAAATAGCCGAGTTCGAAATAGCTGATAGTAAATGACTGAAAACATAAGGGTAAATCCAAGGGAATTCGACCTGATTTCGAAATAACGGGGAATTCGAATTAACCGAGTTCGAGGGGTTCGACTTGTATCTTTCATTCGCGTTGCATTGTGGGATAGGCTTCCAACCCCCTTCCCCCCCCCCCACCCCCCCCACCCCCACCTGTACCGCAGGTCGATGTTAATTTGTCGCGACCCAAAATGGCGACCACTTTGGAGAATGCAAATCCGACAATCTTTCAACAGAAACAAGAGCGATCCGTTCTTCCTGGGGAAGAGGATGAGGACGTTGTTGATAAGATAGATGAACGAGAAGTATTTGATATCCTTTTAAGCCGTTATATGCAGAATTTGACTCAATTATTCCATTGTTTAGTGACGCGTGTATTTCCCTCTGGCAAACTAAGCTTAATTTTCCTCGGTCATTGGAGAAACCGGTAAGACTAAGCTTCATATTTGAGCTTAGTATCTCTTGTATTTTTATTGTTATTAGTGTAACACCAAAAAATAGATAGAAGGATTATGAATGGCTGGCATGGGTCTTCTTGTGGACATATTTTTTTCAAAATTTCCCCCTCCCACCATGGAGGGCACTGCTCGGCACAGAGGCTGTTAGGCTTTTTTTTCAAAGCAGTCAACAAAAGTTTAGGCCCCTTGGATGCAATCTTACCGTCTACATGTAGCAAAAACCAATAATATCCCCCAAACCAAAATGAAACCCCCAAAAATCTTCATTTTGTTTTCAATAGGTGGTTTGCAAACAATCTCTAGAGACATAGATAACAATAGTGAAACGAACAAATGCTGATGGACGAACAAAAGGAGCTAATGAGAGAACTATTGTTTATGTCCACGGCATGGCGGCGATGACGTAACATGAAAACCACCTATACCCAAAAAATCCCAACTTCACTCAAGCCACCCCCAAAAATACTTGCCAATTCTTACGCCAAAAAATCCTGAAATTGAAAATTTCAAACCCAAAAAGATCCTTCACATATCCCTGTCAATTTAAATCCGGAGTACCCCCCCCCCCCCCCCCCCCCCCCCCCTGGGGGTGTGTGCTGTTCTAACTGAAAAGGTAAATTAAAATAAAGTTCAAACAAGACAGTGGGCATTCACTGCCAACTTGAAGCACTCCATTGATTCCAATGTTATGATTTTGGGAGGTACATGTTAACATTAATTCCACTCACTGATGGTCCTTGGCCAAGTTAATTATGTCATGAGTTGTGTCAAAAAATATGTAAATGTTGTCATATTCAAAGATCATAATCCTAATTTCGTGTTGGTTACCCTGTGCCTTGCATGCAGAAAAAATTGGAAATTTTTGGTGTCCAGGCTGCCAATTGGCCGCCTCTATTGCTTTTTTCAGGGGCTCACTTCTTCCAGAAACCTTCGAATGCATCTCCATAATCTTTGATTATTGCTAGTTTAGATATAGACAGTTTATTTAGTCAATACTGTTACAGCCAAAAGGCTGAAGTGCATAAAAACTTTACAACAAAATTATAGTGTATGAATACATAGCTATGAAGCTAATTTACAGACATGCCACTCAAATATGGAAACAATATTGTAAATTGAATATGACAACTTAAAATCCCAACTGGTAAGAGGCAGACCAGTTGGCTATTTTTTGCAATGATGGCCGAGGAGTTGAACTTGGGTCTAATGAGCCTGCTACGTGTTTTCTTAGCTACACCCCTGCAACTCTATCAAGCCACCAGAGCGGAACTTGACTTCAAGTGAGTCAATATTGTGTAGTGAGTTACACAAAATATTGCCTGCTGTAACAATTTTGTGTTAAAGTTTTAATAAAATCAAGTGGTTTTCCTTGACTGGTGAACATCTGATTCGTTCCATCAATGACCCTGAACATCCTCTAACACTGGAGCAGTTGAACGTTGTTGAGCAGTCGTTAGTGAAAGTGGATGATGATAATGATCATGTCAAAGTACAGTTCACGCCTACAATACCACACTGTAGCATGGCTACCCTAATTGGATTAGCAATACGAGTACAGCTTCTGAGGTCCCTGCCTGATAGATTTAAGGTATTGTTAATTAGAGAAGTGGTCATAGCAAGTATATGTATACTCGATGTGGAGGACCCACCTTTTGTAGGGGTAGGGGGCCTATGCAAGATACCACCTACCTGATAAGCCTTAAATGGACTGTCAAAATTTATTGGCCTAAAAATTTGAGATGAGACTTAAATATTTTGTGTGCATGACGCTTGCATTTTCAGTTTCAGTTACAAATAAAAAAGAGTTCTTATAAGGATCAATAATATTGAAGTTAGTATGTGTCTGTAATTAAGGTGGTGCTGCGAATGTTCTACTTGATCTAAAGTAGGGTTGGACCTCCTCAGGAAAGCTAATATGAACATTGTTGTTTACAATCTTGTAAACAGACAAAGGTCTGTTAAAACTCTCTGATCAGACAAAGGGGTCCACCCAAGTTTATCTAACATTTCTGTGATGCTACTTGTGTGTAAAGTGGCCCAGGAATCGACAGGAAGGTTAGAATCGTTTTCTCAGTTCCTAATCCTGATACAGTCAAGTGGCTATACCAACAAGACACCATCCTGGCCGAGTACTATATATTTTTTTGACCATTTCCCTTATAAGATAATAAAAACATTGCAATGTATATTGAAAAACAAACAGCTCTAAGGTGGCTCCAAGTATTGGGTCACACTTCCCTTTTTGAATGCGCTTACTGGTATGCATAATCTTACATGTACTTTAGCTTAATGAATCTGAATTTAATACCAGATGTTAGGCTTTTAATTGAATCTTCACAATTTAGTTTTTCGTTTACAACCTCAAAAGTTTAAAGATGAATTACAGTCCGTACTGCGCAATCTCAGCTCGGCAATGTTTGTGAGACTCCAAACAAAGAACGTTTACCAGTGAAAATGAAAATTACGGGACAAACTTACCTTTTCCTTCATTATAATTAACATCAGATGTCCTTGCCAAACAATAATAACAAGTAAAAGAACCCCAAAGTTTTCGCAAACTAGCGTTTTAGCTCATCGAGCATTAGTAAACACAACGGTCGTAATGGCGGACTGACGGTTTACTCCCCATTTACTCCATGTATGCTATAACCGAAGTGTAACATATCAACAAATTCAAAACAAAAAATGAAAACAAACCCTGAGATTGCGCAGTACGGACTGTAATTCAGCTTTAAACCACAATTTATGAGGTCACTATTTTTTAAAGAAGCAAGTAAGTGTAGAAAGTAACCGATGGAAATTCTAGTTTCTGGTGTGGTCAATGTTTGAATGACCTATGAAGACAATGACTATACATGACTGTCTCAAACTTTGAGCTTTGGCAAGTATAGTATGCTGTTGCATAAAAAAATAAAATAAAAATAATGCATCAATATTTATTAAACAGGGTATAAAATATTTTGTGATTTTTGTTTATTTGTAGGTTGATATAAGTTTAACTCCAGGAACACATGCTTCAGAAGATGCAGGTACTGCGTGTGTGTGTTTTCTTCCATTTGTATTTTAAGTGGCATTGAAAAATTAAAGGGACTGAAATATCGTGTTTTCATGATTATGGTCAGGAGCTTGCTTAACCCTTTAAGCCCTAACATCAAAATTTAAATTCTCATTTCCAGTCCTATACATTTCCTATAGAAGTAGTGGGGAGACATTGTTTGGATATCAAGAGAACTTGTCTTGTGTGATCGTGTCCTTAATTCTCATGACCTTTTTGATTGATAAATGCATTAATATTACAAGGAGAAACTTGATGCTGATCACTCTTAGGGCTTAAAGGGTTAAAGCTTACTTTATTATCTTGAAATTGGAAGAAACCATTGCCAAAAGTGATAGAAGCAAAAAAAAAAAAAAACTAAACAGACAAAAATTAATAACGGCTAGGAAAGTCAAAATTTCACAAGAATGGCAAGTTTGATTTCTTGACTGCCTGTCAAAAAAAATTTCATGAACTGTTATCCCCTTCAATCCTTGCAATCCTGCACTTTATCTCCAAACTACTGCTTTTGTTTTGCTCTATAGAATATTTTTATCGAACTAAGTTGTATATTTGGTGGCATTTGGTGATATAACATGGAAAAAAGCGAAGCGAAATTTTGTTGTTTCGGTTGGACAGTACGTGTCCCTTAAATGTTAGATTGGTATGTTTCATAATGTGCTAAAAAATTAACACAGTTGAACCTCTAGGAACCAGGTTCAAGTGTCTGGTAATAAAAGGCTTAATTAACATTTACATTGTGGAGCCGATTATTTAAACAAAGTCTAAGTCAGACTGCAGTTTAAGAAAATAATAATGGACCTCCACATCTGTTTATAGGTTGGTCATTTTCTAAAAGTAGATAATTGTGTTTCAAGTGTTTGCTTTATGCCTTCTTCATACTATTTACAGTGAACAGCATTTAAATATTATGGTTGGCGAGTTTGAAAATGATTAATTGTAACACTTGGGTGGAGAACAGATATTGTGGAGCAAAATTCTTGTCTATTAAAGAAGGCAACACAATGGCAGCGGCCAAGCCTCGAACCGATGACCTTCTGGTTAACCCCTTAAGCCCTAATATCAAAATTTAAATTCTCATTTCTTGTCCCAAGTAGTGGGGAGAAATTGTTTAGATATCAAGAGAATTCATCTTGTGTGATCATGATCATGTCCTTAATTCTCATGACCTTTTTTATTGATAAGGCATTGATATTACAAGGAGAAATTTGATGCTGATTACTCTTAGGGCTTAAAGGGTTAAAAGTAACTTAACATGAAACCTTTATTTTAACACGATAAGAATTAAAGCTAAAAAGCTTATGGGGTCGTGTATACTAAAACTAACTGTATGCCAATTGAACTATGTACATGAAAATTAATACATGCAAGTACGGAACTAATAACAAAGTATTAATCTAAGACCTTAAAATAATAATTTTAATTTCCAAAAATACACGTAATCACTGTCTCTATATCAAGAATAGATGTAGAGGCAGTGGAACTGTCGAAGAGAAAGTTGTTAAAATATCCCTTGGTAATAAGTAGTCTTTTGATTTTGGGGGTGGGGGAGGGTAAGTGAAAATCTTAAATGACTCCTAAAAAGACCCTTATTTTTGAAGGAGGGAGGGGGGAGGGAGGGGGGAGGGAGGTAGGGCCCCCACCCTTCCCCTAGATCTGTCACTGCTGGTACTGATTCATTGAATTGACTGACACATAGTTGCAAGGAAAATTACCTTATGTAACAGCAACTTACATGAAGCTCATTTGTTTGATCTGCAGTAAACAAACAGTTGGCTGATAAGGAAAGAGTCGCTGCAGCTTTGGAAAACACTCACTTATTGGAAGTTGTGAACCAGTGCCTTGCAGCGCGACACTGAATTTGTGGCTCCCTATACATGTAGGCCATTCACCCATTGGTCAACGTGCTGGCTGTCATTAATGGTATCTGATCAAGAATGATCAGCATTGACCCAAAGCTTTGGGTATCAATGTCACCTTTTACTGGCTGGACTGCAACATGATTTGAGAAGCTACTGAAAAATGGTTGTATTATTATTATGACAGACAACTATCAGGATGTGAGTGCTGTTAACATGGTGGGAATTAATTACATTATAATTATTTTTTATGTAGACAAACCTGAAAATTTGACATCAGTGCAGGATGTTTGCATCTAAAAGTCCATAAAAAAACATTTTAGGATAGGAGTAACTGTTTTCATGACAATAAACCCCTTATAACAATACCGGGGTTTTCAAAAGTAACTGGCTGTCAGTGAAAATCCCAACCTACTTTGTCATATCGGCCGGCTTGATTTTTGCTTGACAGTTTTTTAGACGAGATGACATTTAAAGTGCCCCTGTGATCAAATTTTAGATTTTAATTTTTTTACATTTTCGTGTACTATTAGACTTTCTTACTCATCTTGCCAAATTTCAATCCATTACAAACATCAGAAGTCATTTTATTTTAACATTTATTTCCGAGAATTTACGGCCGCCATTAATCAACCTTGTTCCAAGGCTTGGTTGCGAATGGGAGAAAGTGACATCAAAGACTCAAACATACCTCACGAGTTGAAATTATAATAAAAAAAATAAAAATCAAAAATTTGATCACAGGGGCACTTTAAAAAAAAACATCTGGTTACTTTTTCAAAGTCAGATGTCAACTTTAAACTTTTCTGACAACACTGCAATACATGTAGCTTTGTTTGTCGATGAAAGAATCACTCTGAAATGGTACAAAGTGTACAAGGTCTGTTTAACACATATTTAAAGTTGTTGATACACTTAACCCTTTACAGTGCAATCACAGGCAACCCAAGCTCACTGTCAGATAACTGGGATGTGACCCTTCCTTTATGAGCAGTATTGTGTTACAAATAACGGTAACTCGCCGAAATTGCGTTAAATTGCCCCAAGGAGCACGCAAACAACAAATAATACAATACAGCAACAGGGTAAGTCAATTTTATTCACAAAACATTCGAATTTTTAAGTTTTAAAACAAAACCATTGCATTCCCATACAAACTTTATAAATTGAATCTTTGCAACACAATACCGCTCATAAAGCAAGGGTCACATCCCAGTTATATGACAGTGAGCTTGGGCCGCCTGTGGTGCAATGCACCTTACTGTAGACACCCAACAAACGTTTTTACAAGTTTGCACGATATCACCAACTAATTCTTATAATCATTTTTGTAACTGTGGATATAAAGTGAATAAAATCTTTGTATTTTGCGACAAGATTAAATGTGCATTCCATCATGCTCAACTTTGAGGAGGCTTGCACGTCAATTGAATTCACGTTCTCTAAGTGGCCAACTTGTCAAAAAATGTTTGGGGGTGCTCACAGAAAGGCACATTGCACTGTACTCAAGAGTGCCAAAAATCAAAATTTAAGAAAAAAACCTCAAATGTCATTTTGCAAAATATTGAAAAACAAATGGTACCATGCAAAAGTGCTGCCAAAGAGGTTTCATTTGAATGGTGACACCATAGAATTTCATCTACAGACACAAAAGTTAGAACAAAATAATGGTACCATGCAAAAGTACTGCTGAAGAGGTTTCATTTGAATGGTCACACCATAGGGTTTCATCAACAGACTCAAAAGTTAGAACAAATGGTACCATGCAAAAGTACTGCTGAGAAGAGGTTTCATTTGAATGGTCACACCATCGGGTTTCATCGATGGAGTCAAAAGTTAAAACTACACCACATGTCTATAATTGACTCTGGGATTGAAGAGTAAGATCATTCCTCATGGACACCTCCGCTGTGTGACAATGTAGAAACCAAACAAAACGACATAAACACAAATATATTCATTTATTTCAAACCTTAGAACTTGTATACATGTATATACAAATGGCTAGGCTAGGTTTCTAGGTCAAACCTATTTACTAAGATGTACATGTATATGTACATAAATGTCAGCCTAATTTAATAGTACAACATGGCCTAGACATGTTTGGATTTGTTTTGATGGAAAAATAATTTTATCTCATATTTGTGTATTTTACCAACCATGTAAAATATAATATTACTGTATGTAATTATCTAGTCTAAGAGTGATTTCACAAAACCCATGAAACAAAATTGAACTATCATTGTTAAATAGTAAAAAGATAACAATGGACTCAGCATCTATTATACATGTACAATAACTGACGATAATTCACATGCTATGATTGTCAATAGCTATTGACTGTTATACTGGTAAACGAACCATGGATAATGTAGTTATTGTATAAAAGCAATAGTAGACCACACATTTCTATGGTTCATTGGTGCAATAAACCACTTGGGATGTTGGCATAACACTTGAAAAGCTTGCAAATCACTCGCCCTCGACTTGTGGCTTACAATCTCTTCTCGCATTCTTCCAACATCCTGTATGGTTATTGAGCCAATGATTACCAAAGAAATACATGAAACCACTCTAACCGGTTTATTTTTTTAGACTAAAAGATATCTAATCATTTCTGTTCAACAAGCCAGAAATAAAGAAATTTTGTTCAAGATCAGTGTCTACTTTCTTTTTCACACATTTTAATAAAACACACACACCTCACACACATGCTATTCATAAAAAAAAACATTCTTTGAAGGCCCAGACACATACTGTAATATTGCACTTTGTGTCCAGGCCTTAAGGTCAGCACATGTTAAGGGAACATACAAAGAAGTTGCCATGGCAACATATCCCCTGTAATACTTTACACTTGGAGAGACTAGATAAAGGGATTTGGAGCAAGATTACCGTATTTACTTGAATAAGTGCCGCCCCCAAACAAGTTCCCCAACCCAACAAAACAAAGAAACAGAAAGATTAATGTTAACAAAAAAGTAGTTCATAACTTTTTTTCTTTTTCGAAAAAGACAAATTTTAAATAAGCGCAGCCCCGAAATAAGCGGAGCAGTACTTATTCAAGTAAATACGGTATGTCCCGAGAACAAGTCCTTCAACAATATAATTATTTAAGGAGACTTGTCACAGAGACAGTTTGATGTGATCCTTGGTTGTTTTATGATACAGTCAACTCTCTCTTAACGCACACCTTTATAAGACAGACACCTGGTGTTGGTCCCTGGATTTTTTCAGTCATTTATTACTGTAACAAAACTCTCTTTAAGATGGACACCTCTCTAAGACGGACAATTTGACACCTATCAACGGATACCCTATTTTTTTAGTTATTCTATTAAGGCCACCAGTCTAATAAGGTCCCATTCTTGAGGTCCCATCCTAAGATGAAATAAGCCCCCCCCCCCCCCCCCCCCCCCCCAGGGACTTAACAGAGCTTTTACTGTACTTTTACAGCTGTTCATGTACTAACAATATTATGCTATTGGAAGTCTGAGTACTGTACCAGTCCTCATACTTGTTGAAGCAGATATTTTTCGTTCTGGGACTCCATCTGATGCCACTCCTCCAGGTGACTCATTGGTGCTGGCAATAGTGAAAGTCTGCTCTGCGTCAAGTGCAAAGTGTGCCGTTATCATCTTCTTCTCAGCAGACAGAAATTGCTCAGGCTTTTTCCTAAATTTAAAAGAAATAGTGTTGTTATTGACCATTGTTTGGAAAAAAACCATGAATATTAGCGGAAATATTTTGTTTGCTCACATGTGGGCCGTGACAAATTCAACTAGAAACATGCACCAAAATACAGGGGGGGGGGGGGAGAGTGAATACATTTGTAAGTGGGGAGGCGGAGTGGAAATGTTAAAGGAAAAGGGGGGGGGGGGGGGGGCCTCTACTGCAAGTAGTCTGACGGCTTCAGCATTCTTGCTGTTTAATTGTGAGGTCCCTTTTATTTGGGGACTCGACCAGAGGGTCAAATATCTCACTTCTTTTATACCCTTCATCACTCAGCCCCCCCCCCCCCCCCCCCCCCCCCCCCCCCCCTGTCCTTTGCAAATATCTCACCTCTTTCTGCTTTTACTAGGTTATGCAATGTTCTGAATTAATATTTTTAGGATTCTGGCTTGCCAGCCTTTCTTTCCTCCCTCTTCCAACCCGACTATTAGGAACCTTAAACCTTTAATCCCCAAAATTTGGTCATGCACCCTGATAATTCTCATGACCTCCTGATGCTGATCACTTTTGGGGCTTAAAGGTTTATGCAATGAGAATGTTTTACGTCTTGGATGTCACAGAAGGCAACCAGAAGTCAATTGTTTCCATTTTCCTTTTTTGCCACAGATGTTTAAAGAAAAGTTGTCCTATTTGTGGTAGATGAAGCAGAAGAACACCATAACTACCAACTTCCAGTTGCCATACACCTTATTCCAAAATGGCGGGCAATTTATTACAATTCTTTTGTATGCATTTCAATTAGCCCTCTTTGCCTCATTTTCGGGTGAAAATTCTGTTGTATTTTGCACATGCTGACGAGGCAACAAGGGCTAATTAACATACATATAAAAGAATAATAAATTGGTCACCATTTTGGAATAAGGTGTATTCATGACATCAGTCAATGTTCTCAAGGCTTACTAGTTCCTATTATCAAACCAACAACTCACATGATGGGTGGAAGACCAATCCTCTTGCAGTGCTGCCATCTCTCCACAAACTGAGGCGACAGTTTGACCTTTCCGGAGTGAAACTGTATCACTTCATAAAGAAAAGGGTCATGTCGACACATCCCCAGAAGCTGCCTTTCACCTATACTGTCATAGCTCAGGTAACCAAGGGCAACAGCTGCTGCTGCCTGTACAGTCTCGTACTGTGATGTCAAAAGTTGTCCTAATAAGGAAATTGTTCCTATGGAGATAATTGCACCTGGGATACCAGCTCTGGTATGGGCGAGACCACCAATGAAGTTTGCTGCTGCAGCCTGGACGTCTTCACTTGTTGAGTCGAGATGCGATATTAACAGCTTTATTCCTGTTGCAGAGGTTAGTGATTGATCTTCATCTGGAATAATCCGCGACAAAACTACAACTTGGAATGCAGCATATGTGGACTGTTTCTCATTCTTGGATTCCAAAAATGGAACAAATGCATGGTATCTCACTCCGCCAGACATGGCAATGTTTCTTTGATTTGCAACATTGTTGTAAGCAAATACTGCAAGTGCAGCTCCTGCAAGAAGATGAACCTCTTCATCATCATCATAAAGTTGCTGTAGCATGTGTACATAGCTGAAATCTTTGTGATCCAATGCTGCTTTCATGTTAGCAGTGTTACTCAAACAAACACAGCCTAGAGTATAAGCAGCCTCAACTTTGATAATGTCTTGCCTTGCCTGTATCATGTACCTGATCAGAAACTTTAGGCCTCCCTCCCTGGTCACTGCCTCCTGATTTTGGACATGAGGTCTGAAGCCAAGACACATGCACAATGCACGTAGTGTCCGCAGCACACTAAGAATGATGTATGCTGGCGTGTTAGCTTTTCCCAAAAGACGAACCAATGGCATGACACCATTTGCCTTAGCAATTTCATCTCTCTTGTTTCTCACACCTTCAGCAAGGACACCCAATGCCTCAGAGCCAATGAAATGTAAACTTTCGGGTAAATTCTCAGAGAGAAATTCGATGAGCAAGTTGACACCTATTTCAGCGGCAATTGACCGTCTTTGAGCATTCTTTTCCCCAGCAATGGCCCAAAGAGCTCCTGCAGTTAATGTTCTCATATCAGTTGCTCTTGTGCGCTTTAGCAACCTCATTAGCATCATTACACAGCCGTGTTCTGTTACAATGCTCTGATTACCCTCATTACCCTTTGCAAGAGCATGAATTCCTTCAACTGCAGCAAACTGGCATTCTCTGGAGCGCATCCGCATTAGCTCCATCAGTGGCTGCACCCCATTTTCTGCAACAAAGGCATTCTGATTGCCCGTGTGTCCAGTGACAATGCCACTCGCTGTCTTAGCTACTGCCGCTAGTACATGCTTGTTCTTAACCGCAGTCAGTAAGCTAACCAAAGACTTCCAGATGTCCTTATTGCTTCCCACAGAAGTTTGTATTTCTGCATTTGAGCTTGATAAAACTCTTATAGTACTTAAAGCTGATTCCACTACCTCTTCATCGTCACTGTAGTGAAGTAACTTTACCAAAGAATCCACGCCTCCGTTACTAACTATGGCTTCTTTATTCTCTTCACAGTAACCCAGTTCTTCCAGAAGCCTTGTAGCAGGTAGGTATAAATCTCTTGGGGTGTCGTTCAGTTGCAAAATAATTGGAGGCACAGATCTGCATTTAGTTAATTCTTCCTTCCCAGCAGTGTCCTTAACAAGATTAAGCAACACCGAAAGGGCAAAGATCTTTGATTCCTCGCTTGACAAGGAATTTTTCAACAAACCCATGATCGCTTGAGCACCTCCAGCTCTCAGGAAGGATTCTAAATAAACAGCATTTTCTTCGGTTGTGAGTGCCACGAGAGCGCTGGCGCAGGACGTTTCCAATTCGCTTTGGGACAGCCCGCGAATCAAATTCTTCCAAACCTCAAGATCGGGGCTGTTCAGTTTCAAAAAATACTCCAGGACTTTGATGTGGCTCTTCGATGATGCTAGTTCGACAGCACCGAATAAATTACGATCTTTGGCTTTCAGATTAGCGTGCAGATCTTCCACAAGAAGTTGTACAGTTTCCACATGTCCGTTCATACACGCCAACAAAAGCGGGGTCAGTTGTTGTCCGTCTTGGGTCTCGAGTTCCAACTGATCTTCTCGAGATTTTATAAAGCGTTTAACGCTTTTGTGGTATCCATTGTAAGCTGCATGGTGAACGTGTGCCCAGCCATTTTCGTCGAATTCGTCCATGTTTTAACTCGAAAGTTCTTGTTTACAGGGACCGCTAGTTAACTCAAAACAGAATATCAGCACCGCATTTAATCACGATAGTTGTTTTGAAGATGATAGCTTCCTTGAATTGAATACGTACAATTTGGCCGAGTAAAAGTCTTTATTATTTGCTTTTCTGAGCCACATTTGTCGATTATTTAAGCCTGTGTCCCGATTCAACTGTTCAGTTGCTAACGAGGTTGCTACGCAGATGGAACGAACGAATGATCGAAAAAATATCTCCAATGCGCGAACTTTTGGCCCCAAATCGCGATCAAGTGAGTGGATTTGCCTTTGAGGTTAATTCTTGCAGTCTTTGTACGAAATCCGGGGCGTTTAAAGGCAAAATTGCGAATACAATTACAGGAAACAGCCTCCAAAAGTTGACATTGCAGCACTAAACCCTTCAAATGCGTGGTAAATTAGGAATGGACGGAGCATTCTGATTGGTTGAAAACATTGATTGTTCTCTTTATTGATCTATGTTACACAGGACACCCAAGAAAAATATCCAGACACGAGCAGTTTTCCAGCCTAGCACAGGGTCCAGAGGAGCTCTATTTGATCGTACTAGACGATATTTTCTTCGAATCGTCGCCGTCTTGAAAGTTTAACTGATTGCGTTACAAAAAATATGTACCGTAGGCCAAATTACTACGGGCTCGGAAGCTGCGAAGTCGGCGTACAGTAAAGAATTCGTTTGGAGGGTACTGAGAAACCCTTGCACAATCTATAGTTATTCAAGACGCCGAAAAGGTAACGTGTCATTTTCCTCGAGGACTTTAACTCTAAATTGCCTAGTGTTTCTTGAGTTACCTTTCTGCTGTTGACATACACAGTAAATGTCCAATCATTAAAGATCTTGACTTCTTGCACGACCCTGTTGCCATCGCACACATCTTGAGATTGAATTTTCGTCCATTCAAAATAATCAATATTAGATCCGGACAACTGCCAACCGAACTCAGTTGTAAAATTTGGAAGGTCTTCCCAACTTATTAAATCAGCTGACTGTTCATGATCTCTCGATTTAATCAGCGGGTACAGCCACGATCGGCAGCCGTTGGCTCTCCTCTGTACTCTACTTGCCTCGGGAAATGTCTCCTTTAAAATCACTCCCATTTCGGATAATTGCAAATCGAAATTTTCTTTCTCCGGACAGTTTTTGCGGTAATCATCCAAAATGGCTTTTATTGTCGTGAAGGATTGATGATCTCTTTTATAATTCATCGAAAGCCTGCGGTAAATAAAAGTTTACTTAGATTTGCCGTTTGAAGACCAAAATAAATCGAATACGCGTTAAATTTTCAATAATCTTACCATT
Organism: Dendrophyllia cribrosa; assembly: GCA_024195265.1. NCBI lineage: Eukaryota > Metazoa > Cnidaria > Anthozoa > Scleractinia > Dendrophylliidae > Dendrophyllia > Dendrophyllia cribrosa. The sequence goes on along the minus strand of JAJLRJ010000002.1, from coordinate 50,208,230 downwards.
TGGAAACGTAAGCATGCTTTGTCCTGCCCGATAATTTGGTTTTTTTCTTCTCAGGCGGATTTTCTTGCAGGGGAGCAGACCTTTTCAAAGAAGAATTTTCCATGTTTTTGATTTTCCCTCCACAGCTGATGTTTTGAATTTTGAATTAGTAACGGTTCACCGCACTTCCGGTCATTGCCACTTCCGTCACCAGATGATGCGGTTCACATCGAACTCGTCACGTGGTACAAGTTTCCTCCCTTTCCTTTCTTTTCTCTCGGCACTTCGTGCCTCGTTGTCGGCACTTCGTGCCTCGTTCGGAAAGCGAAGCTTTCCGAAGATACTTGCGCCCGTAGTAATTTGGCCTGCGGTACATATTTTTTGTAACGCAATCAGTTAAACTTTCAAGACGGCGACGATTCGAAGAAAATATCGTCTAGTACGATCAAATAGAGCTCCTCTGGACCCTGTGCTTGCCATTGTTTTCTCGTTTCTCGCTCGATGGACTAAGCTGGGAAAAGGGGACTGCTCACTTACCTGTGCCCTTTATGTTAATGTGCTTGTAAAATACTGCTCCGCGGAAATCTGGTTTCGAGTTGAAATTCTATAGTGTAAATTACTGTGAAATTATAAACTAAACGTTTTTTCATTTATTTATTTATTTATTATTATTATTATTAATAAAGTTTTTTCTTATTATTTTTTAATATACAACTTAGTTGAATAAAAAGATTCTATTTATTATTATTATTATTATTATTATTATTATTATTATTCCATACCAAATTAACTCAGCAACATTGCTGGAGATGACCCTGGCCCTGGTCAGGTGGCAACAAGCCACCTTACATCCCAAGGACTCTTCGGAGGATTCTTGCAGTCCCTAACAAAACCGTCTTTTGGATAGTTACTGATCTTGTCCGCACACCAATCTGTTCCAGGTTGCCTCCCAATCTTCTGAAGATGGTTCCCAATACTCCAATTACAACTGGGACTACTTTCATCGACTTCAGTTTCCATAAGGTCTTAATCTCAATCGCCAAGTCACGGTACTTTTCAATCTTTTCATCTTCCTTGGTTTCCACCCTACTGTCCCCAGGGCATGCAACACCAATAATTTGACACTCCCTCTTTTTCTTATACACAATGACAATATCCAGGCGATTATGTTATAGATGTTTATCCGTTTGCACTGTGAAGTCCCACAGGACTTCATTTTCCGTGACACTCTCAGGTACGTAATCATACCACTTCTCGCCACAATTATTATTATTATTATTATTATTATTATTATTAATTTTTACAAACTAAACTTTATGACGTAGTTATCAGAGGGTGCTACCCAAACGAGAGGTTATGAAGGTAAACAACTGCTCAGGCGAGGGGTTATATATTTTCCACTTCCACGCTACAAATAATGAACGCTCCCTAATATATTAACCCTCCTGAAGAGCCGCCCTCCGTGGTCTGAAGGGTATCCTAACTTAACTGAAAACGCTTACAGAACTAAACCTACAAATCCTCGTAAAAATCAAAATCATATTGATGGTTTTCACTCACGTGACCTTCAATCCTGTGGGACTCAAATGACAAAGGCCATGGCGGCCATGTTGGAGCACATAACAAAAGAAGTTCATTAAAATTCTTTTGTAGGTGTGCACCAACATGGCCGCCGTGACGTAACGTGAAAACCATCTATTAACAACTGGTGCAGGGCTAGAATCAGTAGAATACCTCACCGCCTCTGGGGTTTTGCCACCCGGTTCTCCGAATCTTGACCCTATTTCAGACCAAACTACGCCATTTTCCATACCCAATTTCAGAGTACAGACGCACGCGTTTCTCAAAACTCCCGAAGACTTTACCTTATTATAGGAAATTAACAATGCACTTTATTAACGCGATTTTGATTTAATGTATCTTAATTAATGTCGATGTAAATGTAATGCACGCTATTTTACAACATTGTTATTTTAAAGCACCTTTATTTCATTACAAAACCTTATTAGTTCATGACTCCTCTATTGGCTCTTCAGAGTCACACTATCTGACAGGACGTCTTCGTTTAAAATCGAAGTGGGTTCCCGTCTTCGAAGCAAGAGTAGGGAGCTTAAGCAACGACGACGGCAACGCCAAGGAAAACGTCACTTGAAAAAAGGATTCGCGCTATTTTAAACTACTTTGCAGTTGCTCCAATTTGTTTAGTTTGTCTAATGACACTGGATTGTCCAGGAGCTGAATTTGAAGCGATGGCTTTCCAGTTCAAATGGAGAAAGGAAAATTGACCGCCGTGTGTTCACGTTCTCCAAAAAAACTATAATTTGATCATTTGACGTTGTGGTTTTGCAGGGAACGGCAAAGAAATGTACCAAAATGTAAAACGCACGTGCAGAGGTATTGTTTTCGCTCATTAAGCCTATTGTTTTGTGCCGTTCTCGCTGCCGTCACCATCGTGGTTGCTTAAGCTCCCTAGTACTAGTGTTTCCTCGGTAGTACGCTCGCCGTAAATAAATGCGTACTGCGTGGCTGGCTCAAAAGGCGTCCGTGTTTATTTGCATAGAAAGCACAATTATGGCGTACGAATCTTCTACTTTAAAATTCTTCACTGGTTTAAGAGGTTACCATGTGTATCGTTCAGAATATTGTTTGTGCAGCAACTGCAAACCGGTCGTGTTTGGTTTCCGTCAATCAAACGAGTGAGCAGCTCTTGGTGATTTCACGGAGGCTTTGAAAGATCTTTTGAATTGATAGGGTCTAGTTAGGCTTCAAAACCAAATTTTCGGCTTTAAAAAAAACTTAGAAACATCTGTGCACTTGTCTTAGAAGGGATTGATTGAGCCAAAACGTAGTTTGGCGTTCAGAAATGTAAAGTGCGAGTTTTCAGAATTATGAAAATCGCAGTAAATAAAGCAAGATGCTTATCGAAAAATTCGCGTTTATTTAATGCATGTAAACCTAACTTTTGAAAAATTCGCGTTAATTTAGTGTAACGTAAATTTTCTTCGCGTCGTCAACGTGCATTGTTAATTTCCTATAATAAGGTTATTCAATTTTCGTTCGTTTTGAAAGGTAAGCAATAAAATCTTAAGTCGACGAGAAACTTTGCATTGGTTTGCAGACTGAGTAAAACTTCACCGCCACTTGAAAGAGATATGATTGATTTCGGGCCCGAAAAGTGTTCGGAAATTTTGAGAAACAAACGCCTTTAAAATCCATACTTGGGTTTATATGCTCTTTTGGTCCCCTTCAAGTAAAAACTATACCCCTTTTCAGACTAAAGCGGCTGAAAAAACACACCCTTTCACTTCAGGGCGGCACATACTATAAGACTACTATACCTTCAGTAGGGGAGTATCCCCAGCCCCCCCCCCCCCCCTCCCCTCGGCTCTCGCTGCAGTATATAAATTCCAGGGTTATAAGAAAGTCACTCCTTGAGTTCAAATACTGAAACAGATGACGTGCAAGATTTTTCGCGTTCGAAGAACGCAATCCTAATTTCGTGTTGGTTGTCCTGTGGTTTACATGCAGTAAAATTTGAGATTTTTTGGTAGACGGTCTTCCAAATGGCCGCCCCTATTGTTTTTTTTCAGGGGCTCATTTCCGCCGGAAGTTCCTTCGAACGCGTCTCCATAATCTGTGATTACTGCTAGTATATAATATTACTAGTTTCACTGATATATCTTAGCTTCTATTTTTATATATTTTTTTTCAGCACGTACGTAATTTGAACGAGCATTTAGCTCACATTAGACGTTGCATGGGTAAATAAATGATTTATTGATTTATTGAAGATATTCCCTGCGATATCCTCCCAGCCCTGTCTCGTTTCGTTCAAAGACAACCTCGTTTCCAGGGTCTCTCCTCTTCCCATGCCCTGGAGCGAGAGAGACAGAGATATAGCAAAACTTACCGTTTTCCCCTGGACTCAGACGGTAGACAAATTTCACACTAATGAGACCCTCCCTTGAATCGTTTATTTGCAATCTTCCAGATTTTGGGAGACACGTGACTAGACCCAACCAGGGTCTCCCTCTCTCTCGCTCCAGGGGCGGGAAGAAGAGAGACCCCAGGAACGAGGCTGATATTTGTGGCGGATGTGTGCATATTATTGAGGCCAAAATGGTGGCTATTGTGTTTATTATCCTTGAAATATTTTTTCACAAGGCATCTCTGCTAGGGAGAGTTAACCAAGCTGTTTAGTTCTATTTAATGTAGCAATATATTTCAGACAACTTGGGAATATCACTTTGGGAATATCATCTGACGCTTCGTGAACTACTGAACACAGGCAATAGGTCTATTTTCAGTCTAATATCTCTAACATGAGAAAGACCTGGACAGGCATAAATGGACTGATCGCGCAAGAAAAAAAGTGAAAGATATTTCTGCCTTAAGGGATGAAAATAGTGGTCAATTAATTCACGATCCGAGGAAATTACCGAACCGTCATGAACAAACATTTTGCCTCATGTGGAGCTATTCTAGCTGCCAAACTACCCCACTCCGGAACGTTACTTTTCGGAGTATTTTAATCATAGTTGTCATAAATCCTTTTACTTTAATCCTGTTACTCCTGCCGAATTAGAATCTGAAATACCGCTTTTGCCTGTCGGAAAGTCACATGGGGCTTACTCTTGCCCGGCTATTATCTTAAAAGTTGCAAAACATTTCATAAGTAAGCCTCTTATGGAAATAATGAATGCTTCTATCCTTAAGGAAACCTATCCTGACAAATTGAAGTCGGCAAAGGTGGTTCCTATTTTCAAAAGCGGCATGTGATGACTCCGACCCTAATCATGATTATCGTCCTATATTCCTTCTCTCTATAGTCAATAGAATTTTTGAAAAACTCATGTACACTCTACACAGCATGCAATAATTGACATGGTAAATAGGATTCAAAACAATATGGACAAGGAATGCCAATACCAAAAGACTTCCTGTACGGTGAACTCGCATTTGGCAAGAGGTCGACTGTTGGTCGGTCACAACTACGCTAAAAAAAGCCCAGGCTGAATAGCGTTAATGGTCGATCTCAATAAACCCAAATTGGCGAGAATTCTTCACCTAAGGAACTAAGTCTTTGTGGAGTCCCTCAGGGATCTGTCTTGGGCTCTCTTTTATTCTTGATCTACATTAAGTAGTAGATAAAATATGAGCGGGAGATCTGTATGGGCGTTTACAATGGCGAGCTGAAGGCGAGCCATTGTAAACGCCCATACAGATGAATGCAAATTATTGTTATGCGATTCAGTAATTGGACATGTATGCCAAAATGCTGTACGTCCCACAGGAGAGAGTGCATGGGACAATAATAGAACTATTAATAATTTTCAGTCACTGCCAAACCGTGAGTATGGCAACAGCTCGTTTTCGTCCTCCGAAAACTGAAGAGGAAAAAATGTCCTTACTGTCTGAAACAGTACCTACAAATACCAAATACAACACAAAATGGGCGGTGAACGTTTTTACTGCCTGGCAGAATACGAGAACGAACAAAAAAGCTCAGTTGGAACGGACTAGAGTCAACCAATGTCGAGGATCTGTCAGTCCCACTAGAGCACATGTCCGCAAACAGTTTAAACTTCTGGCTCAGCAAATTTATTTGTGAAGTGGCGAAGCAAACCGGGGAACGCTACCCTCCTAAGACGCTGTACCTACTTGTTTGCGGCATTAATAGTCATTTGGGAAATGTACAGGGGGAAATAATGGCGTTTAACATACTAGATAAAAGTGATAGGAGGTAAAACGACATTCTTTGAAGCAATATTTCATCACATTTTGTGTTTATTTGTACGTTCTGAGAGTAAAGTTGACGGGTAAATGAAATGAAATTATACGACGAAAATATGTCCATTGTGTTTTTCATTTTAATCAGTAGAGATCTGCATCAAAAGTTAATGAATATTAATTAGTTGAGCAGGAGTTTGTATCAAAAGTTAATGAATACTAATTAGTTGAGCAGGAGTTTGTATCAAAAGTTAATAAATACTAATTAGCTAAGCAGGAGTTTGTATCAAAAGTTATAACTGTTTAATAATTCATCAACCCCAGCCTTTCCCTGCTACCTGTTCAATCCCTCCCCGTGCTTTGGGAGAGGCTGTACCTTTCCAAACAAGCTCAGTGATTGGTTAACGAAACAATAGGTTAAACAACACAAACAATAGCCCTAGACCTAAACACAATAGAAGCTACAGTACTACGGGGCCAATAAAAATAGAGGTCTGGAAGAGCTACAGTACTACTCCGTGCTTTCCCCGTGCTCCCAGTTCTCCCGCGATTTTTTCTCTTTTTGTTTTACTTCGCGCGTTCCCCACTATCTCGGAGCCTGGAACAGGCTAATTCCGTAGTGCCTGCTGCATGATATTTGGAAGGGACTTGCTCGTCGATCCCTCGTCGTTAAGAAATATCTTCAGTAGGTCAGATGAAATTCACAGATACAATACAAGGCATGCTACTAAGGGCAATTATTATCAGAAAGAGGGAAAATTGGAAATTTATAAGCGCTCATTTTCAATAACTGGAGCAAAGTATAGAACCAAATTCCTTCCGACTGGAGAGATACTTCTAAATTTGGAGACATACTTCTAAATTTGGAGAGATACTTCTAAATTTGTAAATTTGGCCAGCAATAGTTCGCAGAATTTTCCATCACCTATACTTTGATGGATCAATACTCATAATTTTTTATCAGTTGATGCATCAATAATGGTATCAAACAAATTCCCAATCATTGGTGAACAAGTTGTGGTCTCTTTTATGATGTAACAGGTTACCAAAGTAACAATATAACCTGTTAAAGACACCCTTAATTTTATCTTTACGTGCTTATAACTAAAAAACGAGCTGGATGACCCCCAGTTTTTATTATCGAATTGTAATTGGCATGTTAAGATACAACTTTTTGCAAAGTCTAAAAACATTCTGTACATAGGGTTCAGAGCTACCTTAAATTTTTGAAAATTTAAGGTGGCACCTTAAATTTTCGAAAATTTAAGCGCAATAGCTTAAAATCAAAGTGGTTTAGATTCATAGATTTTGTATTATATTTAAGAATAAACATGTAATTAATGCACTAGAAACAACAAACATCCATTTGTAGATTATAAAATATATTAAAAGTAATAACGGGATTTTCCTAAAAAAGCTGAGATCTCCTGCCATTATATTCGAATTAGCAGATATAAAGATATGGTGAACATGTAATTGATATAATGGACATAAACTAGAGAGAAATCGCGTCGACCATTACAAAAGGCTTGGTTTCTAATGAATGCTAATGATGGCATCGACCGTTAAAAATGACATCGACCGTTTACGAAAGGGAAATCAGCGTCACCGTCAGTGTCAATGAAGAAACATCATTCCACTTCCTGCGGTAGGGTCGAGATTCTTTAAGGCGCTTCAAGACGTTGGTTACACTGCAAAAAAATCGGTGCTTTTTAAATAAGCTTTATAACTGTTTGATTTTACAGTCACGAACACAATAAAATGCGACATTTTTATAAGCAACAACATAAGCAAAGCTTTGGCAATTTTGTTGAGACGTCTGACTTAATATCGATTCGTATAATTGCACTATTCAATACATATATTTACCTTAAATTTATTTTAAGGGATTTCTAGCTATAAATTCATTCAATGACAATTGGATTGAAATTCTGATAAGCGATGAACCCTCAGACTTACACGTAAACTTATACGCCAACCGTGACAAAAAAGTGTACCCCTTGGGTTTTTGCCGTATTAAGGGACGGACCATTAGTAAAGGCTTGGTTACTAATGAATGCTAATGATGGCATCGACCGTTAAAAATGGCATCGACCGTTTACGAAAGGGAAATCAGCGTCATCGACTTGTGTTGGCTAATTTTAATTTTACGTCACTCGATTTTATGTAGGAGCTTCTCTATAATGCAAACAAAGAAGAGAATCAACTCCAACTGATCAGCAAGCCCATTTTAACTTTTCCTGCCTTCCAAATATTATGCTGTTGTGTTTTGCAAAAATCCTTCGATCGTCATGGACCCTAAACAAAAATAGCCCGCGTAGCAGGCGCATGAAAATAAATATGGGCGCAAGAAAAAACTGGGTGCGCGAGGGAGACGTGTTTTTTCATGCACCTGCTACGCGGGCTAAAACAAAAGCTTCGATTTAAGCTCCAATTTTCGGCTTAAAAATGTCCACAGACTGCCACAAAACCTAAAAAACTTTTACGAACAAACACTCGACACATTGATCGAAAGCTGTGTCTCATTGTCGGAGAAAAATAGCATAAAATCGTACTAAAAAGTGAATTTTTACTCACCAAGCTGATCGGCAACACGTAGCGGCGAAGCAGGTATATACTTCATGGTAGCAGCTCATATAACCCAACCATACAATAAATAGATCACGAAAAACAGTCGATAGTTGCCGATAGTTACAAAAATAGATTGGATTGGTTTCGATTACTATTTGAAGATTAGGCCGAGTTTGTTCCGATTATTATCCGAAGATTTGGACTACTTACGGACTTACACGGGTAACGGCATAGTATCTACGACTTCCATAGGAAGCCCGTTGATACAAAAATGTTTGCATGTGAAAAATTTCCAACCCTCCCCCCCCCCCCCCCCCCCCCCCCCCCCCCCCCCCCCCCCCCCCCCCCCCCCCCCCCCCCGTCAAAAAATAATGGTCCGTCCGTAAAGGTGACAACAGCTGTTTTTATTAATGTAACGCTACAATGGCCTCGATCTCTTGCTGCTGATGACGTTATTTAACTATTATAGCGCGAAAGCGCGCGTGATATCGCCTAATACTTAGCCGACGAGGCCGTAGGCCGAGTCGGCTAAAATTAGGCGATATCACGCAAGCTTGAGCGCTATAATAGTTTTATAATTCAACACATTGATAACAAAGCACAGTTTGAAGAGAAAATATCGCCGACAAGCCTTTTTTTTTTAAAAAAAAAAGCTTACATATGTTTTACCGCGCGAAACTTGCAACATCACACAGTTCATGAATGAAAGTGGCGCCTTTGTCAATATTGCGCAAACTTGAACACTATAATTCAACACATTGATAACAAATCACAGTTTCGTGGAAAAAATCATTGAGATATACAACCTTTCATTAAGTAAAAAGGCTAACAACAATATTTTACCTCGGACCATTTCTTAAACAACAAACAGCGAATGCCGAAACTTTTGCCAAGCTAAAATTAATTTAGCGTACACAATCAGTTGAGAGTTTCTACGAAGAGCTTTCGTCTACTCAAAGAACGGGACAGAGTAGTGACTACAAGAATTAAAACACAGTAAAATGGCATAGTGTCGAAATCGGATTGAGTGACATTTTGAAAGTATTTAGGTTGCACACTGTAACTAGAATGTTGTTGTTGTTGTCGCGCCATGGACTGGAACCTAGTGTAACTTTCAGGGGCTCAACCTCCCGCGTTCATTAAACCATGTGCCTTTTGGATCGGCCATATTGTGTTGTTTACTGTAGTTTCTCCTCGAACAAATTCACTCGCTTTTCTAATTGACATTGGTGCCGGGACCAGGATATGGAGGAACTACAACGTAAGATAGCATCCAGGGGAGGACACAGAGCACATCTGACCAAACTTTCAAACAAAATGGAGGGAATTATGGACGGTGCGATCGATGCTATGCAAAGAGCAACACTTGGCAGTCATATTGAACAACTGGAGCAAAAACGTCAGAAGCTATCACAATTAGACGAGGAAATCCCCGCCCTTATTGACAATCCGGAAGATCTTGAGAAGGAAATTCTAGAATCCGAAGAATTACAAGGCACAATCGCAGAAGAAATTTGCCGAACGAAAACTTTTCTCAAGATCTCACAGCAGTCGATCGAGCCCACGGAACAAATCGTGCAAGCAACCAGTGCGATCATCACAACGCAGCCGCCACAATCTGCCGCGTCAGGACACGTCGCAAGTGCTTCACTAACACAAGCATCACAGTCTGCTGACTCGGGAACCGTCACAAACACTTCTCCATCGCAATCAAACACGACTTCGGTGAGTACAGGTTCAAATTCAAGTGCATTTCAGAACATTAGCCGCCTCCCAAAACTCACCCTTCCAACCTTTGATGGAAACCCCCTCTACTGGCAATCATTCTGGGATTCGTACCGAGCGGCAGTACATGACAATTCTGGCTTAAGTGACATTCAAAGGTTTAATTATTTGAGGGCTCAATTGCATGGGGATGCTTCAAGGTCTATTGCTGGATTTCCACTTACTAATGCCAATTACCTTAGAAGTGTTGAGTTATTACAAGAGCGATTTGGCCAACCACACCGAATTGTTAATGCCCATATGGAAGCACTGCTGAATTTACCAAGCCCAACAAATCATTTGACCAGCCTTCGGCATTTCTATGATACATTGGAAACCCACATACGTGGTCTTGAAGCATTGGGGAAATCTCACGAGTCCTATGGGGGTATTTTAGTACCAATCATTCACAAGAAATTGTCTGTAGAGCTGAAGAAAAACCTCGCTAGAGAACACACCAACAAGGAGTGGACGTTGGATGAGCTCCGCAAGGCCATACTTAAGGAAGTAGAAATACTTGAAGCAGGTCAAAGCAAATCAGATGTTCCCGATCTACTCAATTGCACCCCTGCTATTCCCACTGCTACATTTATGACCAGCTCAAACCAGAAGACCCCATGGCCAACACAATCCAATGGCAAACGCCCCACAGCTAAACAGGAATGTGCCTTTTGTAAGGGGAAACACAGTCCGCTGGAATGTACAGTGGTAACGGATCCAACAAGAAGACACACCATTATACAAGAATCTCGCCTGTGTTTCAATTGTCTTGGCCGCCATCGAGTAACTGAGTGTAAATCAAGATTCCGCTGCAGAAAATGCCACCGAAAACACCACACGAGTCTGTGCCAAGGAGACTCTCAACTAACCTCACCTCTCCCAGTAGCGAGCAATGCTGTCACCACACACCAAGTGAACGAGGGCGACTCAACTGTACCTGCTGTGGCTACCTTCCATACAATTCAAAGGAATGACAACCTGCGTATGCCAACACTACTAAAAACAGCCATCGCCCCAGTCGAACACCATGAGAGGAGGGTCAGTGCTCACATCCTCTTTGATGAAGGCTCACAACGTTCTTTCATTACAAGTGACTTGGCCAGGCAATTAGACTTGGTGCATGAGAAAGAAGAGATCATCTCCCTGTCAGCCTTTGGTGGCACATCAACATCTGTCAAACGCGTAAAGGTAGCCACTATCCGCGTACAGACTGACGATGGAGAGCCCATTCCCATAGAAACGATCATTGTTCCCACAATAGCAGCACCCCTACAGAACCACATGTCTGTCGATTTGCAGGACTTGCCACACTTGCAGGGACTGAAACTAGCCCACCCAATCTCAAACGAGGATCTCTTTGAGATTGACCTCCTGATAGGCGCCGACCATTATTGGGACATTGTGGAGGACCAAATAATTCGGGGTCGTGGACCTACTGCAGCCAAATCCAAGATTGGTTATCTCTTATCTGGACCGTCGCCTAACACCAACCAATCTGCTTTGGTAAAGACATCCATTCTACATGTCATGACAGCACACAAGCAGGACGAATTCGAACTTGAACGTTTCTGGAATCTGGAATCAGTAGGCATTAAACCCCCTGAAGCCACTGAACCAAGTAGTGACTTCCTGCACCATTACCAGGATAGTTCCATTACTCTGAAGGAGAAGGGATACACTGCCAAACTGCCATGGAAGTCAGGTCATCCACCGCTCCCAACCAATGCTGACATCACTGAAAGAAGAACACGTTCAATGGTACAACACCTAGCAAAGGACCCACAGAAACTCAAGATGTACAATGATGTCATCGTTGATCAGGAGAAACGAGGCTTTATAGAACGGGTAACCTCCCCAGAAACAACCGTAGGCAAGTGTCATTACATTCCGCATCACGCTGTGTTTAAGGAATCTGCCACCACACCAATACGTATTGTGTATGACTGCAGCTGTCGGCAATCTCAAGTCCACCCAAGCTTAAATGACTGTCTTTTAGCTGGACCGCCCATTGCTAATGACTTAACTGCCATCCTTCTCCGATTCCGCTGCCACAAGTATGGCTTCGCGACTGATATTGAGAAGGCTTATGTTTGCCTCTTTACATGTGCCACAACAAGGGCAGTCCACCTCGAAGTCGTTACAGATTTGTCAGTGCAGACCTTTCTCCTTGCGTACCGCAGATTTGCAGCTCGGAAATCTGTTCCTCAACAAATGATTTCTGATAACGCCTCTACATACCTATCTGCAGCTGAAGAGTTAACTGAATTGTTTCAATCACAGACATTGAAGGAGACACTCAGCAAACAAGGTGTAGATTGGCAATTCATACCTAAAAGAGCACCATGGTACGGCGGGTTCTGGGAACGATTGATTGGCCTCACCAAGACTACTCTGAAGAAAGTACTTGGACGAGCATCTGTTAATTTGACTACCCTACAGACCATCGTTATTGAGATTGAGGCCATATTGAATGACCGACCGCTGACACATGTCTCATCTGACGTAATTGACGAAGAACCACTTACTCCAGCCCATCTCCTTTATGGACGAAGGATAACCGCCCTTCCCCACATCAGAGTAGAAGAAGATGAGATTATTGACCTTGACTACTACCAGAATGGAAGCAAAGAAATCCAAAGGAACTCCAAACGTCTTGCTCTTCTCATACAACACTTCTGGACCCGCTGGAGGCAGGAGTATCTGACGTCACTGAGAGAATTTCACAGAACCACAGGCAACAATGAGTCAAGAGTCAAGGTTGGCGACATTGTATTAGTGCATGATGAGGGTCCAAGAATCAACTGGAAACTTGCAGTGGTAGAAGAACTACTACCTGGAAGAGACGGCAATGTTCGTGCAGTAAACATCCGTACCCAAGGAGGCACAACCAACCGCCCGATCGCGAAGCTCTACCCTCTGGAAGTAACAGCTCAGCCTCAAGAGAATCCTACCCCAGTAATTCCAAGTGATGACCTCCCAGTGGACCCATGTCCAAGGAGAACCCGACGAGCTGCTGCAGCAAGAGCATTACGGCGCATTGCAGAGTGGACAAGAGACTAGTTGCCCGCCCCGCCCCCGGAGGATGTCGAAATCGGATTGAGTGACATTTTGAAAGTATTTAGGTTGCACACTGTAACTAGAATGTTGTTGTTGTTGTCGCGCCATGGACTGGAACCTAGTGTAACTTTCAGGGGCTCAACCCCCCGCGTTCATTAAACCATGTGCCTTTTGGATCGGCCATATTGTGTTGTTTACTGTAGTTTCTCCTCGAACAAATTCACTCGCTTTTCTAATTGACACATAGAATGTCCTAGTTAGAAGTGTTTCGTATCTTAAAAAGTTCAATTCAGAATCAAAACAAATTGAACAAACACACGGCTACGAACCTAAACATAGCGACGAAAAGTCGGAAAGAACTGCAGCGTACAAAAATTCACAGCTAAAGGATACAAGAAACGGTTAAAACATCGTACCTGTAGTTGATTTGGCTTTTTATTCCCTTCCATCAGCACCAAATTTTCAAACATCGAAGTACAAGCTGAGTCGATCAATGTTGTTTACAAACTTGCTCGTTTTTTAGCTCCTACAGCCGTAATGACGAGATCAGAAACTTTTCTGAAAAAGCATCAAGTCTATATCATATTCCAGAGGTGATTACCAAAGGAATTTTACGAAAATTGTGCTCCTTCATTCACTCCATGTCGAGCGGTTAAACTTTGAACCAGTTTTCATTCAGCTACGCCAAGAAACACTGCGACCGCGACAACGCGAAAATTTCGCGCCTTTTTTGTCCTGACCAATCATGTGAACAATATTTTTTCTCTTTTCTTTTCTTCTCTTTTTTTCTTTCTTTTCCCTCTTTAACTATTAGTTCACGCACTTTTTCGCCCAAAAACACGAAATTGCAGGCAGCAATCATTTTCACTTTTCTTCAAAATGCCAAATTTACCGCCATCGCTGGTTATACGTCATGTGGACATAACATATATCGATAACTTTTTGACCATATTTGGGCAGTGTATCAATGTGTTGAATTATAAATCTTGTTATCATAACAGCTGATTCTACCCAAACTTTGGCGTATGCATGACAATAAATGCTCTCGACATGTCCACCCCTTCCCCCTCCCTCCAGTACTAAGTTTTACCTGAATCTCTTCCCATCCCCATGTAGCTTGACGCTGGTACTTGTACAAAAGCGGCTTGATAACTTTCCCGTGCCTTACTGTTCAAATCGCATTTTTTTGTGTCCCACCAGAAATTGAAACTCATGCATCGTAAATCATTAAGACACAAGTGTACGCAGTCTGGATAGCTCTGCACAACCATTGAGCTGTAGGTTGTGTTGAGGAGGGCGAATCCCCTTTGAGACCTTTCCCCTCGACAAAAACCGCCGTCTACAGCTGAAAATGTAAAATGTACATAGTGAGTTATCACAGCTATTATAACCTTATACATTCTACTTTTTACTCCAAACTAATCGACGATGGACCATATAGTTTTGAATGTAAAACTATATTGACATTTAATAAACGATAAACTAAAAGTTGTTTAAACAAAGTTTTAGTACAATCGATCTAAATTTTGTTCTAACAAACAGATGCAAGATAAACATGCGGACTGCTGATTCAGTGATAATTTTCTCCCTCCTCTGCAATCACAAAACACGATACACTGAGTACATTAAACTTGGAGATGCTGTGACGTTTAGCATTGTCGTATTAATATGGAGAATACTCCGCAAAACCAGATCTAGAAGCACTAAACCTCGAAATAGTCATTTACTGCTGAGCCTCATTTCAGTAATATGATTTTGTTGTAGATGGTACTTACTTTGTTGCAATTGGATGGCTCTTACGGTGGAAGAAGGAGATATAATCGGTGAAGAAGATGAACTTTGGCTCCAAGAGTACGGTCCTTTAACAGGAAATGTATGATAATTGTTAGACATACCTGCAGATATATATATCAAAGACATTAAACCTTGAAACACAAACCTTCCGCTCAGTTAATAAATGTTATGTAGAGTCATACAAATATTTTAGCGCGGAACAATTCTTAAGCAGGTAACATTATCATAGCAAGTGTTAATTTTTTTGTGTTGCGGGTTACTGATTTTAAAACAGCCTTAGTTTACCCACATCGTTGCGGTAGAGGAAAGTGATTTACTCAATCGAAGGAGAACGCTGCTTCGGAAATTGTTTTGTACTGTGGATAAGGTAATATATATAGATAGGCTGAGCCTAACAGCAAAGCTCTCTGAACAGAAAGCCAATGATAAGCTTAACTAAGGTCAAAGGTCGGAAGCACAAGAATTAAGATTGAAGACCGGGCTATTTTTCAATTTTAGCAATTCTTGAAAAAAAAAAACAGTATTACGAGACCGTCTGCACAGTACATTTAGACTGTACAAAAGTTAAAAAAACAACTTTTTTAACCTATGTAATGAATGAACAAACACATAAAAATGGACAACAAAATTTCTTTTGAAAAATCTTATTCAAATATCTATTAGTTTATGTTAAAAAGCAAAACGCGTACCATTTATAGCGCATCGAGGCCGAGCCGGTCCTTGATGAAATTAATTCAAGATAACAACACGACTGATCGATTTGAGCACGTTTTATAAACATGTCCTCAAAACTAACGAGAACACAAAGGGAAAGTCAATCAAAAATTGATATCAACATAAATTCCCATCAAAATTAAACGTGATTTATTTTACCTTCAAGTCACCCGACTGCTTGGAAATTCGTCAGTTAAAACTCCGTTTCTTCGGTTCTGAAATATTGCCCCGCATTGATAAAAAACGTATGAAGTTCCTCAAAGCAAGATTTTATCCCTGAAAGCTCTTCTTTTTCCACTATAGCGGCTTTTGAGTAGCCCTTGATTAGTATCACTGTCTTGAGTAGCAAACCGCGAAAAAATGCAGGCCTGAAAAACGACTTTGCACAACACAACAAGAGAGAGTTTTCACTGCAGCTAACGTGACATCGGCCATGTAGCCGCGCAAAAAACAAAACCTCGCTTTGGTTTCAAAGATCCAAAGATTTCTAAGATCCCGGATGTTGTGTGGCGTCATACACGTATGTCTTGCGACGTCATACGCGCCCGCGAGCTAGCCCTGCCCAACGGCGAGCGGCGGGCGGCACACGGACCGACGCGCCCGCGAAACATTCCGCTAGCCATGACCATGAAAAATGACGGGCATAGGTTCTTGGTTCTATGAGTATGGGGCTCCGCAGCTATTATGCTGTTTTGATTATGATATTGAATTTACTTCTATATTTTTAACCAGTCAATAAAATGGTCATTTAGCTGAGCCTCATTTCAGTAACATGCTTTTGTCAGTTGTAGATGGTACTTACTTTGTGGGATGGCTGTTACAGTGGAGGAAGGAGATATAATCGGCGAAGAAGATGAACTTTGGCTCCAAGAGTACGGTCCTCCAACAGGAAATGTATGGTGATTGTTAGACATACCTGCAGATATCAAAGACATTAAACCTTGAAACACAAACCTTCCGCTCGGTTAATAAATATTATGTGAGGGTCATGCAAATATTTAGGGGAACAATTCTTAAGCTGGTAACATTATCATAGCAAGTGTTAATTTTTTTGTGTTGCGGGTAACTGATTTTAAAACAGCCTCAGTTTACCCACATCGTTGCGGTAGAGGAAAGTGATTTACTCAATCGAAGGAGAACGCTGAGTCGGGAATTTTTTTGTACTCTGGATAAGGCAGTATGCTGTTTTGATTATGATATTGAATTAATTTTATTTATGTTAATAACCAGTCAATGAAATGGTCATTTAGCTGAGCCTCATTTCAGTAACATGCTTTTGTTGTAGATTGCACTTACTTTGTTGGATAGCTGTTACAGTGGAGGAAGGAGATATAATCGGTGAAGAAGATGAACTTTGGCTCCAAGAGTACGGTCCTCCAATAGGAAATGTATGGTAATTGTTAGACATACCTGCCGATATCAAAGACATTGGGCATTATATTGTGTTCATTTTTTTAAGTATTTTTATCTAGTTATCCAGTCGAAACAAAGGAAAGTTAACTGCATTTTTTAACCAAATAAAGAATACAAACATTCACGGGAATCTTATCTCGATCATGCTTTGCTTTTAATAAAAAAAGTTCAGTGTCAACATCTTAAAAAAGAGTATATTTAACAAAATTCGCTGGCTGACTTTAATTCAAAATCGAAAGTAGAAAAATGCTTCTTTTATTTCCACAATTTAAATGATTAACTACGATTATAAGATACATATATATCAGGATTTACGAAAAGGCGGTCCGATTTCTACTAGATCGTAGCCAAAATTTACCACCTAGCAATAACCAGATGTACCACGATCGAAGTTTTAAATTTTTAATTTAGATCTAGGTTTCAAAGCCTCAGGGGGGTGGCTTGCTAACCTGGTGCCTTTATAGTTAATTACCGGTTACATTTATTCCAGTTGATGGGTTGAGACAAGGGAGACAAGTTAGATAATGGAGATAGCAGGAATCTTTGATGTGTTGTCGGGTGGAGAGGTGTGCTTGTGTGAGTTTTTAACCCGTGAATACGCGCATGCGTAATGGACGGGTTATCGATAATGGACGGATATGCAAATGAGCACTCGCTCACTCGCTCACTCCTTCCATCAGCTGTAAACTCAATGACGTAATGCTTTGTTACGAATGCGTTTCGTAACAAGAACAGCGTGAATCCAGCGATAACAAAAATAATTTGTTTTAAACGAATATAAACAACAATAAGCTAAAAGATGTTTTGCATTTGGAGTCTTTAATGCGAAAAAAAATCGATCTAAAAGGATTTTCTAATCGAGGCACGCGTTTTGATGCGTATCTACTTTTAAATAACAAAATTAGTCTTAATTGAGCGCGTGTTTCTCGATGGCCTCGTGGGCTAAGGCGCCGGATTTGCACTCGGAGGCCCGGGTTCAATTCACGCCCGTGACTCTTCATTTTTGTTTTCTCGAATTGGACATTATATAAGTGATTTCCATTGTTTTTTTTGCGTTCGTCAAAAATCCTTACGGTTATTTATTTATTTATTTTTTTCAATATCGAACCGTGTCAGTGTGAAAACATAAGCTTACCGAAATATTGCGTTGCGTGTTAGCATTTCTTATTCACGGGTTGGCTCTTAGGAGCCTTTGATTTTAAATGGACCCTGGCGCTGAAGGAAAATATCGGTATATCTTAAAATCTGCAATTGAAAACACAGGTACCTGCTTTGGAAAACAAGGACAAAAGCAAAAAAAGAAAACAACGAAGAACCACATAATTCAAAATAGGTTTTAGTGGGAAACCATTTCCAGGAAAGTTACAACCAAGCGTTATCGGACGCTCTCCTGTTGAAGATTTATGTGACACAGAACAACAACGCTATTAGTTAGTTAAGGATGCAAGGTTAGAAGCTTAAAATATAAAGCTTCATTCAAGTAGCTATAGAAATAACGCGTGCATGATTGCAAAATGGTTATTGCATTACCTGACACTAGAATGTAACTATTTTTAACATTTGAGTTGCAAGTTTCAGAATTATCATCTCCCCTTTTCAGGGATGACTTACTTGATACAGTAATATACATGTATCCATCCTCTGCATCGTCGCAAAATAAACCAGAGTTATCTCCTCGTTTCAGGAATAAAGTTCCATTGGCAATACTACCCTCAGGTGATATTATCTGAATGATGCCGCCCGCTCCACCACCCAGCTGGTAAGTATCACCAGGTTGATAAGCCCTTCCTCCATCAACATTAAGTTTTCCTTTCTCTTGTACTTCCATCTTTTCGTAAAAACAGTAAACGGTAATCAAATGTGTAATAAGTATTTCCGTAACGACTTTTCAAGTGGTTATTGAAATGTTTTTAAAGAAGCTTCGTTTGCGGCAGTTTCGTTGATTCCGCGAACAAATCATGAGAAAGAATTAAATCGAAAGTTCAAGTCTATCCACTTGTAGACTCATCCAACAATTCAGCCATTTCTGAAGCCTTTGACTGGTTGAATTGGCTGAATATCGTAGCTCTTGAAAATCGGTTTAATTTAAGTGATACAGTGAAGCAAGAGTTCGTGAGATGGTTTTAACTTGTGTCAGTGTTATCTTAGACTGCATTTCATAAATTCGGAAAACCAAAGGATGTAAAATGCCAAGCACTGGGATGGTAAGATGACATGAATGGTTAGCAAACGCTCTAGGAAAAGGGCACTAATGTTATTAAGCCTAGGTTTGAAATACTGAATAACTTGGCGTTTTGCTTATGTTTTCTGTTTAGAAATAGTCAAGAATTATTTATCTTTATCATCATTGTATTTATCACTGATTGCATTGCCAAACAAATATGTAAAGATTCAAACAATTTACGTACCTTCTGAGCGATAAGGCGAATGAGTCCACCTGATCCACCAGAACAAAGTGTGTTGCTCTCTGTTTCAATTTGAGCTGATGCAATGATCGACGCACCTGAGAATTAATTTGAACAATATACAGACTAAGCCGATAAAACATTTAAAGCCGGTGTAAAATTAAAATTTTCACTAAATACACCATGTTCGCCATGGACTTACAAAACACGGACTTGCAAGTGCAGAAATTAGCCAGATTACTTTTTAAATATATATTCCCGTTTGACTCCAAAATTTTTTCAGCTATTTTACTGAGAAACAAACTAGGATAGAAACAATAAATCACTCAACCATGCAATTGCATGTTCGCAATAACGGTAAATATGGGAGGGTATACACCGGGCCTTATTCCAAAATGGCGGCCAATTTATTATTCTTTTATATGCATGTTAATTAGCCCTCTTGGCCTCATTTCCACTTGAAAATTCTTTTGTATTTTGCACGTGCTGACGAGGCCAAGAGGGCTAATTTACATGAATATAAAAGAATAATAAAATGGCCGCCATTTTGGAATAAGATGTATGAACTTCATCTTGTACTTTTTTTTCTAGAATGTATTCATTTTAGTCTAAACTATATTTTATTTTTGCGATACTTTCATTCTCATTGGGCATTGTTTTGTGACACTCATTAGCGGGTCATTTAACTTCCCCAACCATGCATTTTGAACAAGTTTTATAATACTTATAGTGATCCATCCTTTCTCTGCTACAAGTTCTATGGCTCCTCCACCAGCAACACCTCCGGGACTTACCAGACACGAACCTAAGATAAAAGGAGTTTAACAGAAAAATAGTTTTTTAGCGATTACCGTAATTGAACAAAGGTTCTTTAATTTCTCCACTTTAAATTGTAGTACTTTCGCTACACTCCGAGCACACAATTTGTGCACTGACTGTGATAACCCTTAAGAATTTTGCGCAAAACTTATTGTTTACGAGATTTTATTTCTACAGAAATGCCAAATCATTGAATATATCACGGTGCATTTTCTCAATTTCATAGGGAGGTTATGGCCAGGAACCCCGGTTTCCCTAAAGCCCCGATAACTGTTTTGGGCCCAGAAAGCCATCTTATGTGCATAATGTGTACATTAAAGATTCGTTTTATGTTGGTTTTGAAACTGTGCCAAGCTATAAAATTCTAAGTTGTTGTTGCGGGCTAAAAACTACACTACTATTCTATAGATTCTGATTTTAAAATATAGCTCCGGGTCCGAAGTTAAAAAGTTAAAAGTTATCGGGACGTTTTGAGGGTTTTGGTTTTGCTACAAGAAATCATTCATTTCATTCGTTCTCTCACTATAGATTTCATGTTATACCAAGCTGATGGCCTCATTGAGTGCAATACAACTTTGATGTAGACAAAAAAACACTTAAAGGTGATAAGGAACATATATGTTAATTTTATAACTTCACCTCCACTTCCTCCTAGCAGTGATGTTATGTTTTGTGTATCGTATGCTTCGCCCGAACACATGTACAGGTTATCGACAATGTCATACGTTGTTCCTCCATGGCTTGAACCAAGTATACAAGTAACTTGCGTAACAAAACCCGAGTTTTTTACCGTTAGTCCTCCAGGACCAAGACCTGATAAAAAGTAATGCATTCACTTAACTGCGAGTAGCTGAGTCTGATTCGGGACTGAAATAGTGCCACATACATACATACATACATACGTATACTTTATTTCAACTCAACAGAAACAGTAACACTACGTTTGCTGTAATGACTGTGATGCTAAAAGTTTTAGTCCGACGATTTCTTCGCCCTCCAAACAGATCATCATTCCTCCGTTGCATTGGAAGAAATGATACGCAAAATGATTCAATTGTCGACATGTTCTCTGGTTGAAATAATTCACAAAAGAGCATTCGGTTATCTAATCTCTAGCCCTTACCGAATAGTGAAAGATGACACGAATAAATTAAAATATATAGTAAAAAATGTGACAAAATGACAAAACATTATGTAAGATAAAAACAACAAATGAAGGGATCTATTATTGCAAGAAAAAAGAAACAGAATATTGTCTAGGCAGAGACTTCGAGTTATCATCTTCTTCGTTGAAGATGGCAGTATGCCAGGACTTTTAAGTTTTTCGCACTCGGTGGAAGTCTTTGTCAATCACTCGTGCGTTTGTAAAGTCAGTTGAATGGACAAAGCGTGCTTGGAAATATTTGAGCCGTTGTTACCGTTCTGTATATTCTTGAATCTAC